>CM063253.1:1139413-1813827 GCA_032158295.1 Pycnopodia helianthoides | reverse complement strand
TTCACGGGCAAAACTTATATGAGCAGAATCAGTAATGTATACACTTTCTTCTTGTGAACATTTTTTTCTAAGATAGTGTCACACATTTTTATAATGGCAAGTTAAGTTTTGCTTCACTGATGAAAATTGAGCACTGGTTGTGTGTACGTTTTTGTGCGTGGCGATGACATGGACTATACCACCATTGGTTCAGGGTTGAACAGAATTGCACGAGTAAATTTATTATTAATTAGCAACAGCGTTGCTCTTTGTTGTGTTCATAATGTGCTGGAAAATTCATTCATTCATTCAAACTGATATTTATTTTCATACTTCATGAAAACAGAGTACAAACAATGTTTTTAAGGAATAACCAATGAACAAGGCTATTTAATGAGGGTGAGAAAAATAAATAAATACAGTATGGAGGCATCATCTGGAAGCCGAGGCTTATGTAGGGATGCCTGGGGACAGACAATAAACGGGGACAAGAACGAACGGACAGACAAATAGAATAAAGACAGACATGATGAAGACAACAATGATGAGAATACTATTTGCACAATAATAATAATAATAATAATAATAATAATAATAATAATAATACCAATAATAACAATAGTAATAAGAAATCGAGTAATAGTAAAAAAGCGTTTGCTGACAACTTAAGCAAAAGTAAAATGAGAGTGAGAAGGCAAACTATGTCAAATACTGGGAGAGGAGAGCTCTTTTATAAGTGCGTTTAAATCGACCCACAGATGACTGTGATCTAATCGACTGGCTTAAACCATTCCAAAGACGCGGCCCAAAGAAACGAAGTGTTTTTAAGTGGAATGATGAGCGGGTGAATGGCACATAAAGGTGCGATTTGTTATGTGATCTGGTAGAATACCCATGAGTGTCACGGACAGAGGTAAAGAATGAACAAAAGGAGGTGGGTAAAAGGTTGTGGGTAAATTTGTACATGAAGATACCCGTATGAAGTTTATTAATTTCTGCAAGTGCTAGTGAGTGTAACTGTGCGAAAAGAGGTGCGGTGTGCTCTCGGGGATGCGATAAGGTGCATATCCTGATGGCCCTTTTTTGGGTGGTTATTAGTGAATGGAGTTTGTTTTTAGAAACTTGTGCCCAGATGATATTACAATAGTTAAGATATGGAAGAATGAGGGTATTATAAAGTAAAACCAAAGATTTGGGAGGAAGAAAAGCACGAAGTCTAGACATAACACCAGTGTTGCGGGAAATGGTTTTAGTAATGGAAGAGATGTGTTCAGACCAGGAGAGTTGATCATCAATAATGACACCTAGAAAGTTTGGTTACAATTTAATTAGTAATGTTAATAACAATAATATGTCGCATTTCCTTCTCTGCCTCAAATTGTTTGCATTAATAACGTGATATTTATTTAGTTACACGGAAACACCCCTGTCCACACATTGGTATCTACCATGAAACTGTTTAGGCGTACACGGCGGACCACGCTCGCTGTGTGTGTGTGTGTACTCTGTATGGTATGAGCTATTTACGTGGGAAAATAAGTTTACATATTTGTACACGACAAATTCATATGAGTCTATTAATGACGTAACCAAAACCATTTTGCTTAATTTGTGAGGTAAATAAGTAAACATACCAGTGATTGAAGTTGTGTCCATTTTATTATCAACAGCAAGATCAGCAAGATTATTATCACTGCTATCGGAACTCTGTGAGGCTTGACCTTCTTGTGGTTGAAGGGCGAAACCTACGTCTGGATAATTGAATGTACACTGACATCATAAATTCAGAAGTATATATTTTTTCTGGCTATATAAAAAAGACAGATAATGAACAAAGGCAAAACAAAAATGCTATGCTGCACGTTCACTTTCTCATGACCCAAATATACACACGTCTTGACACTCCTCCAACAATTAAAGTCAGACAGCGCATCAACTTCAAAACTTGTGACCTAAACAATCATTTCAATTGGGGGGGGGGACATGGGGCAAAGACATATCAAATGTTGTTGTTGTTGTTGTTGTTGTTGTTTTGTGGGGGAGCTATGTTGGAACTATTCAATTGAACATTTAAAAAAATCTCATTTGGGGGCAAGGAGGACAAGGGTCCTGAGTGGGAGGGTTACGCCAGTGTTCAAAACATTTGTGAACATACAAAGCACTCTCAAATATACTCACCACAGTACATTACAGATACTCTCAACGTCAATACACCTGGTCGGACTGTCCTCCACTCAAACCGTGGTCTAATAATCCCAAACACTTACAAAGGACCCTTTCAAATAATATGCCGCTTAAAATACTGGTAATACATGATACAAATGGTAGAGCTGTGAGGCCGGGTCTTTTTTGTTTTTGCATTTACGATTCGGTCGTCAAAGGGAAAACAACTCAGCTTTTGGGGTGGAAGTGAGCAACCAGGAAATCTTCCCATGAAATTATTATGATTTAAAACAATCAAAATTGAAGAGTCGGTTGGTAGGTAGGGTTTTTGATACACAATTAGGCTAAATTTTTGGTTGGCAATTTTTTCTTTTAGGGAAGATCGAGGCACACGGCTAAAACAGGCATGGAGCAACATGGGCCTGGTTAAAAGTATCATACACAACCGGGACATGGTAGACCAGATGAGATGGATGATAATGTGGCTATAATATAACCTGTAATATTTGTTGCTATTTTGTATGGAATGTCTGTGAGTTATCAAGATTGCATTAGCTGTTCTTGAAATGGAGAAATAAAACAGTGCAAAGTTAGTTGAGCCTCCTGAGCAAACCAAAATCTAAAATTACCCATAGTCTCGATCGTGTAAAGTGATTTTTGACATCACGCTAAACAGAGATTGAATTTCTTTCATACTCATCAATAATTTTCTAAACATTTACATATAAGTGTCTGTAAATCAAAGATTTGATGGTCATTGCTTTCAATTAATATCCAGTAATTTGTATCTCTAGTAGAGATAACCTTGAATACAAAAGAGACCAACGCACGGGGCGCCACCAGTGCAGGGCGCCTACAAGAGTTTGTCAGGGGATGCCATTCTGTATTAGTGTATACAGGGGAATCATCGACATTCCCATCAACTTTCATATTTGATAAAAATAGTCCACGCAAGTCAAAAAATATAAAAAAATAAAAACTTTAATTGACACTTTGAAAAACCTTTGCAAATGAGGCTTGATGAGCCATCATTACGGGTGTAATGCGTTACGTATTGCCATTAACTACTGCTTGCAAAATCTTAGATAATTCCCAAGTGCATTCCCACGTGATTGTCATTATTTGAAATTGAAAACGCAAGAAAACTCTTTTCTTACGCCCTGTTTTGTAACCCCCACACACATTTTACTATATTGCAATCATTTTACGTCTCATTTGTCGTTTTGCGCCCTCTTGCTTTGAACTTGCTGTGCAAAGACTGCATACTACAGTAGTCTGGTTCATGACGGTCACGTTGCAACCAGTTTTGAGGTCATTGAGGTACTTCCGTGTTCGTTGGTTGTTTTTTTAATTTTGCGTGTAAACTTTCCTTTTGCCTGGAATTGGCAAGTTGAATAAAAGGCCAGAACACTGGTTTAGATCCCTTGCAATCTAAAAACCGAGCAATTATTTGAAGTGAACGGCACTCACTGCGAGTACCGAACTACACATTTTTTATGAATTGTTGTAAACCTACGCAAACTACAGAAGCGTTTTACATTGAACAATAAAAAGTCATATTTAGAAATTACGTCTCCCAATAATGACTTAGTTCCATAAGTATGACTTATATCTCATAACTATGACTTAGTACAGATTTTTATAAAAGAGAACGGCCCCATCGATTGCGATGCAACTACTATACATTGATGTAGTAAGGCAGGGTGTGGTGTAGTTGTGATAATCTTAACCCTCGATTCTCCCGACGATTGTAGACCGAAGGGTTACAAACGAACCGTGTGTATACAAGTTTGGCAATTCCCTTTGACCTGTTATTTTAACCTTTTAAGTAAACCCAATTGGGTGCATTACAATTTTTGAAAGGAAGTTTTGTTTTTATACTGTGTCCGGAATTCGCAAATCCCATTCTAGTAAACTTTTCTTTGTTCACCCCCAACAATGAATAGTAAGTTTCAACATGTTTCTGAACAATTGATCTCACACTAGACCCTTACCACAGTGCTGTCATCTCTGAAAGCTGATTGCTTTGCAAAAAGTCACCATCTATACAACTTCGACTACACCAAGATTTAGTGAAAAACTCACCAAGTTTACCCGTTTAAGTTTCTATAAATTTTGTACATATTTTCTCGAAACTATATTTTTCTTCAATTCAGAGAGTTTCCGCATTTGACGTTTTTGTAAACAACAAACTGTTCACTTACCAGTATTGAGACAGGCAAGAATAAATGCCAACAAAGTCAATCCAAGGACACTTTGATGACGTGACATGATGACTTTGCGTTAAATCTTCAGCATCGAGGTAACTAGAGTTCTGCATAAACTGTTGAGATACCAATAGGAAGAGTGTAATGCTGTAATCGAAATCAAGAGCAATCCTCCAGTGAGCTATAATTCAGTTTGACTGTTGACGACTGCAAAGCTTTCAGATGGTTTAGTCTGTAAATGGATCTATTCAGATTATGTGGTACAAAGCTGTACTCCTTTGTTATTTAGGAAAAACCCTAACAGGCCTCAATGCGCACAATGAAAGAGCCAAAAATGTGAAATGTAGGGAGCGCCGGCATCCATTGTACCTTTTTTGGTTTACCTTTGAATATTATTTTTAGTTTAACTTCTTCCTTTTTATCCGGTACTCTTAGCCAATAACCTTGATTTACGAAAATATTTTCATCCTGTCACGTTTGTCTTTCGATATTACAGAAAGCAACTAAATAAAACACGACAATTATAAAATTGTTTGTTTTTGAAATGGGTTTGTTTCAGAATGACTGCAAAGCTGTTGTTGTGTTAATAAAAGTAAGTACACACGGAAATATCTTATCATCTTTTTAAATTTCCACCAATGGTTTTATTGAAGGGGCTTTCAGTATCAACCATCATTCTACTGCATTGTTTACATTTATTTTACACAGCGTTGTCGTCAGTAATTTAACTAAATGATGAGTATTCCTTTACATAGCGGTTTCCATAGCCTCATAGCCTACTACGTAGGTCGAGTTGGAACCTTGAACGTACCGTAGGAAACACCTATTGAAAACCCGAATGGGTTTCAGTATAGCTCCATCTTCATGAGTGCACTTGGGTTGGTTCTGGTATTGTAAGGGGAAAGTCCCGTTCAGTTTAACCAGCGCTTGTGCACACAATAACACAATGCACTTGTGATTTCTACCAACGAGATTCAACAACATAAAGGTATCACTTCACGATGGAATAGTTTGAATCACAATATTGCTACGAGTTTGAATCATAATGTAGCTACAAGTTGTATAGAAATAAGGATTGGAGGCACAAAAAACTCCTTTTCACTTCAGGAAACCAAACACAATTTGTTCTGGGGGGGGGGTGGAAGGTGCCGCCCCCATTTCTCTCGTTCCCCATGCATTGCAATTCAAACCATTTTGTTATGTCTTACCAAAAATGCCAAACTGAAAACTGTTATTAATTGAAAGATGAACATACAATTTAAGATCTCATTGGAAATACTTCTCATTGGAAAGTACATAGACCTTTCTATAATATTGATGGGTTTCCCTACAATAACATCGTGGAGGTTATCGCGCATTACTAATGTGATCACAAAACAAAACATATATCACAATAATTTCAAGAATCCTGCATGAAGTAAACTGTAATAAGGCTTCTCGACAATTTTCTTCACAAAAAATTATCAATTTCAAACAAACGGTAAACAACAAATTTCATTTCCTGCTCATTATTTTACTTAAACTAATCATTTACTTACCAGATTTGAGATGGAAATGTAGAGAGACAAATAACGAAAATCGAATGCAGCTGTGGCTTTAATGATGACAGTGACTCTTTAAAATTTGCTATTTACTTTGTTACACGGAAATACATAAATCCAACCATTTCCTTCTAAACCAGAATGAAGGCTCAGTTGAAAGTGTGTGCTACTCTTAGTGTAGTAATGACCGTGCAATGAAGCTATGAGATTATATACAACACATACACAATGTGCACAGGTAAAGGTAGTTGCAGGTCTAGATGCAGATTTGACGAATACAATTGACTGCCTAAACTGAATAGCAATTTGTATAGCTCATTCACATCAGGTAAAATGCGTAAGCACATACTAGACGTAATACAGTCTGTATCTGTACCATTGAACTTAACTTCTGTACACAACTTCTTTGAGTCTCTGTACAATAACACCGAATCGGCCAAAGTCGATAGCTCACAGCTTAAAATGAATGCCACGATTCTGTTTTCTAAAAAGATGTCCAGACCATTTTGTGCTGTTCGTTTCTGAGAGCATCGAGTAAAAAAACGAGTGTCGTTTCCACGTTTTCTACTTTACTTTTTTTCTTTCTGTGTAGGATTGTCCACACCATTAGATCAGCCAATGTTTAAACCATCAAAGGATTGTTTTTATTTCCAGTGTTTCAGAGCAATCCTAACTTATTACTGCAGATAATGATTTTGATGGATTTAATTTGCAGGATTTAGGGTATTCAATCAAATGACCGTAAATACACCGTGGTAAATAATATCTTTGTAGGCTAAAAAGATATGTTCACGGTCAACTTTGATTTTGTAGGGGAAGTCCCTTTAGCAAACTTACTATTGTTACATGCAGGAACTATTCAACCATAAAGGTAGCTAGGTCAATGGTTCAACAGATAAATGCAATAGGAAGGCCGTATCCGAATAGGCGGCTACGGCTACGGCTACGGCTACAGCTAAGATTGTTGCTAAGGACGTCCTGTATACTTCAACGCATGATGACGCGGCAAACCAGCCGTAGCCGTATCAGGCGATTCAGACACGGCCTTACTTCCAATTAGAAAGAGCTTTGGTTCATAAGGCTAGATTTTTCCATTGAGTAACCTTTCACCTCTTGCTGATAACGGATAACAATGTTGTGAGAAATTCCGTGACATACATCGTACGGTTTATTAAATTACGAGCAGAGAGTGATATTGCATTGACCAATGTTTCGTTTATTGATATATTCATGCTTATTAATCACTTTTCGTGGATTTGTTGAGAAAAACTTTCTTCCTCTTTCTACACAGCAAGTGACAGGAATTTGTGCCAGGAGTTTGAAACCAAAACATGAGCCTACACGAGGTAGACTGCTCCCGGTCTTTATCATGAGCCTACACGAGCTAGACTGCTCCCCGGTCTTTATCATGAGCCTACACTCACTGTTAAAAAAATGTTCCTTAAAAAAACAGAAAAGTGCCTGCAGCAGAGTCTCCAGAACCCCTGTAATTTTACTGCACCACTCTTAACTAAATTTACAGTTCATCTGTTTTTAACAGACGATCTGTATGTGATAAATACAATTTCTCCATAAAACAAAAAAAAGTGCTTCCAGCATTCTCGAGAACTCCTGTAGTTTTACTGCATAATTATTATCACAATTTACAGTTCATCTGTTTTTTAACAGAAAATCTGCATGTGATAAATGAAATTTCTCATTAAAAAAACAGAAAAATGCCTGCACTTAAGTCTTGAGAACTCCTGTAATTTTACTGCATAATTATTATCACAATTTACAGTTCATCTTTTTTTTTAACAGAAAATCTGCATGTGATAAATAAAGTTTACCTGTAAAAACACATAAGTTCTCGAAACTCTGCTGCAGGCACCGTCTTTAAATTTACAGAAACACCAGTCTATCAAACAACTGCAACATTCTGTATTTTTAAGAGTTTATTCATCAATAATATGCAACAAACTTAATTACATCATTACTAATTCAAGACGAAACATTTACTCATGTTCTGCAAGGAATCCAGGGTCCCACATAGCATTATACCTGCATGTAGCATAAATCAACACTAAAACGCTAAAAACACCAACGTAAAAAGTATCAAACATGTCAAATAGTCAAATGGAACAGAAAATGTATAGTACTCTGGTAATGCAGTTTGTGCCAACTGGCACTTACTCTGGAATCATGTCTATCACAGGTCATCTCTGAAACAGTTTCATCACAGGTCATCTCTGAAACAGTTTCATCACAGGTCATCTCTGAAACAGTTTCATCACAGGTCATCTCTGAAACAGTTTCATCACAGGTCATCTCTGAAACAGTTTCATCACAGGTCATCTCTGAAACAGTTTCATCACAGGTCATCTCTGAAACAGTTTCATCACAGGTCATCTCTGAAACAGTTTCATCTTTGAAATTTTAAACTCAACTCAGAAACCCGCACTTGGAAAGTCTGACTCTTTCCAAGACATATGTTGATGCCCAACACATAAGCTTACTCCTACACACTCAAGCACACAGCCTTCTCCATAATCGAATACCATAGCATTGCAAGGTATAACACTGGTATCAGCATTACTCACAAGGCGCAGAACATTTTTTTTAAATGTTGGCTGATTCAAAAGGAAATATCCCAAAATTAAAGGGCTTATATCTCTGCCAATAGGTTACTGATCAGGACCACATTCTGGTCAATAACATTTTCATATGCTGTCAGTGGAGTAGCAAAGTTACAAATGAATTACTGAAGGAATGTGGTATTTGTGAAAAATTTGATATCTTGCATGAAAAATGATGCCAAGCTGTAAACTACTTTTGACAAAATCTGTAAAGCATAAATTAGCTTTAACATGCATGATTAGGCGCAATAACTCTACTTAATTAGAATCATTTTGAAATACTATTGACCAATATTTGGTCCTGAAAAGTTGCCTATTTTATGAATCACCTTTACAGTAGAAATAAAACTACAAAAATACAAAATAAACTAAAAACCTAAAAAATAAACAGTTACTATATAAAAATAAATTAACTGTAAAAAATAAATTGCAGGATCCAGGGTCCCAATGTCTATGTCCTGAGCAAACAATTAGTCTTCTACCGATCTGCACGCCAGTCAGCCTCAAATTCCAGTGTTGGATACTCTGGGTACAAATGTCCTGCGCAAACAAATTGCAACAAGTCTTCTACTGATCTGTACGCCAGTCCGACTCAAATTCCATTATCCCGTGAAGGAGGGCTACAATCTTGGTTGCGACGGTAGATTTCTTATTCTTTTTGCCTCCACTCTTCGCAACTACTGGCCCCTCTGGGTTGATGCCAATCAGTTCCCTGAAAATACGAGAACAGAAAATGTATCTTGGGTTAGAATCAGCACATTTCTTAATATAGCAGAACTCAAAGGTCTAGCTGCCACAGAGGGTACGATACACCACCACAAAGTCGGGGGGGGGGGGTGTTGAACAATGAGAATTCTGAAAATAAGGAATACCATAGGCAGAGATGCTTCCCTGAATACCCTACACTATATGCCCTGGTCAGCGCATAGGAACTTGTCATTTTTTTAGATACTGTCCCGGCATTAATTACCATGGCGAGACAAATTTTGACAAATCAATATGGTCACCAGAGGTGATCGTCTACAAATAAAATTAGCAACAAAGGGCACTGCGATATGGAACAAATTATGATAATTTCACAAGGCCCCGACAGGCCTCATTATTTCATCACATCCTCGAGACACAATGTCACATCACTGCATCATAGCCTGGGCAGAGACCGACGTGACGTCACAAAATATGACGTCATGTCTCATCATCTGCCAGTGGCCACCCTTATAGCGTCACATCACGATGTCACCAGGGTAATGACACTGTGACGTCACTGGGAACTGGGGAATGTGTATGACATCACCGATGTCACCACTGGTCATGTTGTGCATCAGTCATCATGCTCTTTCAAGCGCGAACAAGTTTTGTAGCAATAACATTGAAACCTAAGAAAAGTTAGTAAAAAAACTCACCTTTGGATAAACTCCATTGTGACCGCCGCCTCTGGTGGATACTCCAAAGAAAGCGTGTAAAAGCATGAGAAGAGGCTTATGACAGCTTCACTGAAGGTGGCAATTCGATCATTGACAACGGACCCCTCTATTACGAGGTAGAACAGGTTCCGGCCCTGCAAGATGTCTTCCCTTGATCCTGAAATAAAGGGGAAAAAGTAGTACATGTAAGCGACTAGTTATGAGGGCCAGACAGATGACATCGGATGCAATGCTGCTGGTAATAGCTCACCCAAGACATCCTGGTTGAGGAAGCTGAAATCTAGTCCAAGAACACAGATAGCAGCCATTTTAGTCATGGAATCACAGGCAAATTTCAGAATGTTCGCCGACTATCCTGAGAGTTTGATTCCCCAAGACGTTCCGTGGATAACCCGCGGACATCTCACATGATGTTGATGGCCACTGGACATGCGCCACCCGAAAGTCTTTCTCTCTAGATTCACTCCAGATGTCATGTAAGATGTCCATGGCCAAATGTCCGCCAGATATCAAAACCGTTGGCGTTAGGCACAAAACTCACCAATGATTGCAATGAATGGAGTATGAGGCTTCAGTTTGTCATCGTCAATCTTCTGCTTATTACCATTAACCTGTAATAATGACATTTAGAAGTTTAGAACATAACAGATTCGGATAACTGCTGAGGTTGGGAGAGGTGGGCATGACCCCTCGGTCAGAGCATATCCCCATGTCAGTGTCATCATATGGTCGACACCCTCATCACTGCAACAACAGGACAGGTGTTGTCACTACCAACACTACCTCTACCCCGGTTTTCCCACTCACTACTACCAGGACATTGTAAAAAAAACAGTAACCTATCTACAGCGGTGCATAAGTTTGTTCACCTGACTGGAGTAAAAATAGCCTTTTTGGATTACATTCCAGTAGTTTGAGCAACAAAATCCACTGAGTTCTGGAGGTTTTAAGATACTAGTTCTGCTTCCAAATAACAGAATTGGCAGCACCATACTGTATCTTCATGGACTGCTCAGTGACCAGCACAGTGGGGTGGATCGTAGCTTTCATTGGATGGGGCCTGACCATTCACTAGAAGGCCACTATCCATCAACATTAACACAACAAACACATGCCTCCAAGTCCAATGTCCCTGCCCATTTAAACCAAGGAAAACACCCATTCATGTCCCATTTAAATCCACAATAAAATGCAATACCCTTAATCCTTATTATCTGTTTAACATCATGTAGCAGCCATGCCACCACAGGGTCACACCAATACACATGCACAACAAAACTACAGTGCACAGTGTAACCATCATGGAGGTAGTGTAACGGTATGAATGACCACATGGCCGGGCCGCCCATGACACTGACACATTACCATATTAATTCATACATGATTCACAAACACGTTATTCTCTACAATTTCCAAGACCAAAATCTCTCTTTGTACTTAATCAATATTCACCAAAATTACACCCATAAAAATCATGAGACATATGATGTTACTTTGAATACCTTTTAAAGTAATAAATAAATATAGAATATATCAAAATCAGAGATTTAAAAGTAAGAGTAAGAAAATGTGTGTTTACCTGTTGAAAGTTGTGCAGGCCGTTAGCGAAGGTCACCAAACCCCGGGAAACCAGTGAGCTACAACAATGAAACGTGTAGTGGATGTCGGGACACAAGCAGATCAGTATTTTAGTAAACTTTTAACATGAAGTATACGAAACATAAATGAAAACAGTGAACTCGCCGCGCATCGCGCAAAAGGCGCACAATCGACAAGGGGGCAACGACCCCCGTAGTTAGTTGGTTCTGATGAGGTGAGTGATGATGCAAATCAGCAACACAATAATTGGCCCAACGTTAGACCTGCTGATACTGTTCGTGGCAGGGGTCGTGGAATCGAAAAGCTGAGGATATTCTGCAGTGGCAGAAAAAGCATAATGTGCCAAATAATATTCCTTTTAGTTTTACTAGCCTATCAATTTTGGGGGTATGACAGGATAAAAGTATTCTGTAAAAAAAAACAATTTTTCGATCTTTTTCTGAAATCTGTTCTGTTAAATTGCAAAAGAAAAATTACCGCCTGTAAAGAACGTTTATTAAAAAGAAAGAAGTGTCTGAAATTAATAAAATTTCACGTTAAAAACCGACAATACGGCATTTCAAGTGAAATAATTGAAACATTCTGTTGAAAACCAGCTGTTCGTTGCTTTCAGGAATTTTGCTGTAAAATTACAAATGGACTGCGGCTGAATTGCCTCACAAATCAATCTTCTAAAAAAACAGATCTTTCATTAAAAATTATGAAGATTTCTTTAATCTACAAAGCACTCTGTTAAATTTACAGAAAATCAATGTTTGGGGCATGACAGGATAAAAATATTCTGTAAAAAAACAAATTGTTCGTTCTTTTTCTGAAATCTGTTCTGTTAAATTGCAAAAGAAAAATGATCACCTGTGTAAACTGTTTGAAGTTAACAAAGGTTCACGTTAAATAACCGAAAATACGGCATTTCAACTGAAATAATTGAAAAATTCTGTTGAAAACCAGTTGTTCGTTGCTTTCAGGAATTTTGCTGTAAAATTACAGATGGACTGCGGCTAAAATGCTTCACAAAACATTTTTGTAAAAAAAAGATTTTTCATTTAAAATGATGACAAATTTCTTTAATCTACAAAGCACTCTGTTAAATTACAGAAAATCAATATTGGGGGGTATGACAGGATAAAAATATTCTGTAAAAAAACAATTTTTTCGTTCTTTTTCTGAAATCTGTTCTGTTAAATTGCAAAAGAAAAATTACCGCCTGTAACGAACGTTTGTTAAAATGCAAAAGAACTGTCTGAAATTTAATAAATTTTACGTTAAATAACCGAAAATACTGTTGAAAACCAGTTATTTCGTTGCTTTCAGGAATTTTGCTGTAAAATTACAGATGGACTGCGGCTAAAATGCTTCAAAAACATTTTTGTAAAAAAACAGATCTTTCATTACAAATGAAGATTACTCTAAATATACGATGCACTCTGGTAAATTACAGAAAATTGATATACGGGGTCTGAAAGCATACAAATTTTCTGTAAAAAAATAACAATAACTTTTTAATACAAATCTTTTCTGTTAAATTGCAGTAAATTTCCAGATAAGACAATTTACAGAATGATTCTGTAATTTTTTTTCTGTAAAATCTTCTGTTTTTTTTAACAGTGTAGGTGGACTGCTCCCCGGTCTTTATCATGAGTCTACACGAGGTAGACTGCTCCCCGGTCTTTATCATGAGCCTAACACGAGGTAGACTGCTCCCCGGTCTTTATCATGAGCCTACACGAGGTAGACTGCTCCCCGGTCTTTATCATGAGCCTACACGAGGTAGACTGCTCCCCGGTCTTTATCATGAGCCTAACACGAGGTAGACTGCTCCCCGGTCTTTATCATGAGCCTAACACGAGGTAGACTGCTCCCCGGTCTTTATCATGAGCATACACGAGGTAGACTGCTCCCCGGTCTTTATCATGAGCCTACACGAGGTAGACTGCTCCCGGTCTTTATCATGAGCCTACACGAGGTAGACTGCTCCCCGGTCTTTATCCTTCATAAGCCACATTATGATGTCAGAGGATCGGAATAAGAGAGGAGGCGCTGGGATGAGCTGACGTATGCACATGCGCATGGGACCATTCCCATGAATAACCCCTTCCTGTTTGCGTAAGGTCGACTATCAATAATAATGTAGCTCTGTTTTGTTAATAATTGTCACTCTTTGTCTTGTAGTAAAAATTTGGCTCGATGGCAACACTCTTCTTACTTTGGTTTAAAAAAGTTGTTTACATTAGCTATGTTGTGATTGTATGCGTTGTGCCGACTGCAGTACAGTCGTTCCCATTATGCATTACAACGTCTTGAACAAAAATTTGTACAAGCTCATCAGCCCATCCCTGTGGTCTTGGAGGGGGGTATTTATTTTGTGGAGTTTGTTAGTTCCTTTTTGCAATCCAGGACTATTTATTTTCGCACGAGTACAATCTTACACAAACATATTATATTAAACAAGATTTAAGCATTTCTTCATTAAGCCCAAAACCACGTTTTTGTTCAAACATTTGAACCCATTAAGTACACACGAATCAACATTGATCATTTAATTTATCAGTAATTCCAATCAGTGAAAATAAAATACACATTTTCATTAAAAGAATGAGTAACAACCAAGGAAGATCTTCATAAACCTGCCATCTAGACAAATCTCGAATGTGTACTAATTTGTACCTCAACAAAAACAGGTACCTATTAAAAATATATGTTTCTATAATGTTGCTAGTAACGTTCTCTCCGCCTAATTAGTCAGAATAAAGAATATTGTAAGGTAAAGCAATGTTTTCTTCCTAACACCGCCTCGTGGAATTAGGTTTCGGTGAATCCAAATGCAAGATATTAACAAACTCAGTCAAGCAGATCACTGCAAATTATTTTGAAATTTGAGTATAATATAATCCTTTGAATATTGTCATCTGCTGAAACAAATTATTTATATCAAATTAGTATAAGAAATATGTCTGCGTACTTGGATCTTTTATGCAATATCAAATAAATACAATTTAAAAAGGATGCCATAGAGATTGTATATAAATTACTGAGTATTTTTTTATGTAATCCTTCAAATAAGTACACAGTTAAAAAGGAGATTTAAAACAAAATGTAGCAAATACATTTAAAGAAACTTAAGTTTCTGCATACTTACTTGAATGTTTTAATGAAGCTTTTTTTGTGACCGCAATCAATTATTAATCCCCTCATCCTAAATGGACTTTTATAACTAGAGAATACCTTGAAGAGTTTTATGCATTGTTATATACACTGCTAGTTAAGTATGTTGGGTAAAAAAGTTGTTTACTGCGCCATCTTTTGGTCAAAAATTCTCAAAAACCTTAAATTCCATATTGACAAAAGGCTACACGGCTTGATAAATGCCCTCTTTGCCTGGGATGAACAATTGACCCAGAAATCGACACCAAAACACCGTTTGTACAACTCTCATGAGCATTATGGCGAAATTTCCACCTCTTAGCTACCGGTAACCACCAGGCATCTAGTTAATGTCTGTTTACATTAAACCTCTTGACTACCAGTAACCACCAGGCATCTAGTTATCATCAAACTCTGGCTTGATGACGCTGAAGTTCTCATAGGCTGCTGGTAACATGTATGCCTGTAAAACAATAACATTCAACACAAAAGATGAAACAAAATTAACAATTACGTTAAAACTTTCATTTTGAAAACAATTTTATCCTGGTGTGCTTCCCTAAAAACAATGAACAGTAGACAGTGTAAGATGTATATGCTCTGCTGTTTATCATTAATCCTATACATGTTCATATTATTATGAAAAAATGATGTTGTTATTCTCCCCATGACGATAGCTTCATTCAAAAAATGTACTATGACATTTATATACATGTAATATCAACTGAAATATTGTTTTAAAAACTGAAGAACACAGCAACTTACATTATCACCTGGGACATTTTTTATTTTGTCCAGCACTTCGGTGATCTCTTTGAAGCTTGGGCGCTTGTTTGAGGCTTTCCTCCAACACTTCAACATCAATGCGTAACTGAATAATGCACACACGAACCAGAGTTATGAAATGTTGATTTCTCTAAGCAATAGTAAAGCAAAAATGTACAAGGATTCAAAACTGTTTCCGACTGAACACCAGGGAAATGCTAAGCATTTAAGTTTAATTCAAGTATCGACTCAAGCTTTGTGTTTCTGCAGAGAATGGATTTGAGTCTCGGTTGTGGCACCAGTGTGTCCTTATAAGCAATATACTTGACCATGGTTGCTTTGTACTTCAGATGGGACATTAAGCCGTAGGTCCCGTGTACTAGGATTGGTAGTGCACGTAAAAGAACCCAGAACACTTATCATGGAGTAGTGGGTAGTGGGTTAACCTCGGTGTTTCTGGTTCACATATAGCAAGCACCCTTGTTTACAGGTTTTCTCAGTCTTGCGAGCTACACTGATTAAGTTCACTTATGTGGCATCCTTGGTTTCATTACCATAAATATATAGGCCCAATGATAATAAAACATCGAATAATGAAGTATAAAATGTTTATTTCTAGTAGGATGTTATGTCTTATTATGGTTTTTGAGGCACTGCATGGTGAGGATCAATGCATATTCGGTTTGTTACCGCAAACCGAATATACAATGTCTTGTTTTTATTTATTCTCACATGTCATCCGGGCAGTTTTCAGGTTGAGGCATCCGGTTTCCATCCAGTAAATAATCAGCCAAGTTTCTGGTCTGGATACCCGGGTAGGGCGTTCCACCTAAGGGTTCAACATAAAGGCTGTTTGAAAAAGTTATCCGTTTTTACAAATCATCTTTTTTGTATCAATTTCATTTTATGAATTAACCAAGGTTTCTCTAGCATCAGAGTATTTCAGTGAGTTTAGTGTGTTACCAGTACATACCGAATGTCACAATCTCCCACAGTAAGATTCCAAAGGACCATCTATGTTTCAATCAGAAAGAAAAGTATGAATACAAAATATAATGATGCAATAAATACAATATAATACTAATAATATTTTGGGGTGTCTTTTTGAGGTTTTCAGTGAGCAACACACGGGCCGCGCACCGGTGAGTAATACTCAACAAAAATCAGGTGTGTGTGACTTAGTATATACTACTCAGGATTGGTAGGGATGTACACATCATTGTTTAATTTTAGTCTGAAAGCTGACTGATTATGAGGTTCATACTAGAACCTTTTTTTTATGTGATGTTCCTTTCCTCTGAAAGGAATTTCTATTCGAGAATACTGTATCTGAAAACCTAAAAAAGACACCCCCCAAAAACCACCAAAAACCAACGCAACAGCTGATTTTGGCAAATGTGTTTACTTGCTGAAAATTGTTTTGGTTTTTCACTATTTTCTCATGACTCACACAACGGAAGAAGCCCAAATTTTCACAGTTTTGTTATTTTATGCTATGTATATCATTGATCACACAAAACATGAACACTGTCTGCGACTATTTTGTTAGCTCTACCAATCCTGTGTAATAACTTTAATTACAATTAGGGCCTAATCAACATGAATAACATCACAAAGTAACAACCAGCAACTAATGTCAAACGTTAACACATCTAACTAGCATTCGCTGTTTGCTTCCTCCATATATGGTTATAGTAATACCAGGTTTTTTAATGAATAATTCATGATTGTTGACTTACACGTCACTTTTAGAGACATAACGTCGATGTGTCAAGGATTCAATGGCCAACCAGCGAACAGGAATCCGGGTCTAAATCAAAAGAACAATAAGCACTCAAAACATTATAAAATAATTACGGAGTTTCACACCAAGGCTATTTCTTGGCATTTTTCAATTTTAAATTTTGGGTAAATTCTCGTTCTCATCACTAAAATACTTAATTTGACTACAATTATCCCTAACATCGACCTGGGATAGCACACAAACATAGGTGTACATCCCAATCCACTAAGTCTTTTGACTTACAGTTTATTAAATATCATCATTAGCGTTATATGAATCAATATACAAAAGTTTAGAAACAGTAAATAAGAGAAAATGGAGCTGGGCAGGACACAAAGCCACAGAACAGATAACGGTTGGAGCTCAGCATTCAATCACTGGACACCATATATTATGGGGAGGGGGGGGATGGAATAGAGGGCACCAGAGAAAAACATGGGGAGTGAGCTGCAACAATATCGGGGGGACAGTCAATCAGTATCAACAAGCCCAAAATAGAGACATTTGGAGACATCATGCTGAGGCCTTCATCCTGCAGTGGATCGACAATGGCTGAAAACTCTAAATCATATGGATCAACACAAATGAAACAATAATGATTCATGGTTTTCCATCTACAGCTTTTCACCTTAGATTCTTGTACATAGACGTCTTCCCCTCTAGATAGTCCGAAATCAGAAACCTTGGCAACCAACTCTTCCCCAAGAAGTATGTTCCTCGAGGCCAAATCACGGTGAATTATCTACAGGAATAGTAATGCAATTGTGCATACAGTTACAACTATTCTGCACATTACACATTGGTAAATTCAATCTGATACTAATATGTAATGGATTGGGACCCAACATTACATGTCTACAAAAAAACTTACTCCTGCGTCAGAGAGATGCTGCATTCCTTTAGCAACATCCACACCAAACTTCAGCAGTTGTGACATGGTAACAGGAGACGCCTTGTATGTAGACTGCTCCTGTTGTAGCTGAATTGGGCGATTTTTACGCAGATAGTTACGCAGGTTATCACCAGGAACAAACTCCAATGCTACGTACAGAGTTCCTTTTTGCAAATGTTGTTAAAGAAAGACATAAGTCAATTCTTTGAACATGTCGGTGTGACGCACTACTAGTAACTGAATAGATCAAGTCGGCTTCGGGGTTCAATCCTCAAATTAATAATGGAAACAACAAAACTAGTAACTCAACCTATTTGAACTAAACTTCACTTGTAAAAAAAGAAGAAGTTTTGGTTGTGTCTTATTTGTGGATTTTTAGCCAACTTTTAATATGATTAGGCAATACATGATATAAATCGATCTTTATTAAAGGTTTATCTCAAACAAAATATAACTGTTGGACTAAAAAACCTACCCTCATTAAAACACGCCCCCAAGAGGCCAACAACATTTGGATGTGCTTTGATTGTAGTCATTGTCTGAAACTCCTTCAAGAAATCCTCAGCAGCAATCTTGGGAGATCCACCTGAAAATCATCAAACAAAGACACTGAAAATAATAAATGACCATTATTTTGTTATGTCTTCTACATATAATGGAATAGAACCATGCTCACAATAGGCTGAGTGTGTCTCTCTTGGCCGGAATGCTTCTTTATTTATCTTCAATGACAAACTCAACTATTCCTGACCTTTGAGCATTTTGATGGCTGCTTGAATGACTTTTCCTTTCTTCTTAATTCCACCAAGACGTACTTCTCCAAAGTTTCCTTTCCCGAGTATCCTATCTTCAACAATCAGATGATTCCACTGAATATCCCAGCCGACTGCCCACTGTGGAAGACCGATGTCCTCGTAGATATCTTTATCGTCGTTCACATATCCAACATTTGATGATTGGTTCTTGGTGACAGCTTTGTTCAACTCCTGACAGGTCATACAGACACAATTCAATTAACACTTTAACTCAAATTAATGATTGAACTCAAATCAACTTTACTATTTTGTTTTTGTAAAAAACGCCAACAATTATTTTCGTATAACTTTAACTCAATCAGTTATTCGGTAGTTAAGGCCGCCAAAAATCATTCAAAGATCATGCCATGCCATTTCTTTTCGGCGACACGACTGTGTTATTGGAATAAATAACAAAATTAAAAAACAAACACTTTGTAGTAAAGTAGCAAAGTTGTCTCATTATTGTCTTACCAGTCCTTCAATGGGCGCACAAGAGGCAGCCAGAAAATCGCTGCGGTCTTTTCTCCATTTGAGGCAGACAATGATTAATATTGGAACAACAACTAGGATTATAAGACTTAAGATTATCACTGGAGCAACCAAGGGGTTTCCATTCGCTGCAGGACGACCTAAAATATTAAAAAATACAATTATAGAAGTTTGGGAATAATAGAGATAAATCGGGTTGCATGTTGGGGTGGCGGGGGTGAGGGAAAGGCGGTTTGAGGTTTTTCTGCTGTAACTGAATCGAAAGGTCCACCTAAATCTGTTAAACCACCATTTCTCTTAATAAATGTCTTTCGAACAAAATAATTGATAAATAGTAAACCATGTATATCTCAAAAATATTAAAATAACCATATCAACTATTGACTAACATATTTAACTTTAACAGCTACGGTTTGAACGTAATAAATCTGTCAATAATAATAAATATGTCAATAATAATCGCATATATATCACACTTTGTGTTACGTGTATGTTGTTTTCAGTTTGCAGTATAGGTCTTTCTGTCACGACTGAATTTCCACAGGTTAGCTATGACTAATTTACCTGTGATTGCCGGAGAGTACGTCACACTTGCATCCTGCAAAATGAAGGCAAAATATTGAAGTAGTAAGAAAAAACCGCACGATAACCTACTTGAACCCTTTAATGTATTATAGAGGTTGCCCTTACCTGCGCTGGATAGACAATGTGACAAAGTGGAGTGGTAGTTAGCTTGCAAGAGCTGAGAATAGCGGTGATTGAAAAAAGAACAGGTGATAGCCGCAACCCCAGGAATGCGCCTCGCCTACTATATATGAGGACGAGGCGGCCACGGACGCAAGTCTATGCCAAATGATGATATATTTTATTTAATTTATAATAACTCAACTGAGGTTAACAAGATTGATTTATGAATTTGCTAAAACAGGTATCACCAAAGTCTAGTTTATATAAAAAAGAGAGACAAGTTGACATATGTTCCAATTTAACCTGCTCATTGAGCTTACTATCAACTGTGAAATAAAGGCACAATATTTGCGCTGACATACCGTCCCATTTCCTCTGCTAACCGCTCCAACACGGATGTCATAAGTTTCTCCGGTGTCCAGTGGTGCATTGAGGTAGCCTCCATACGTTTCACCATCTCCAACTATAAAAGAGTCTTGAACCATCTGCTTGGATAGTTCAGCTGCAATGTAGTTATCGGGAGAGTCCCTATGGTGGATGGGATCTAAAGCTTCTCTCTTCTTCTTGTATTCAGTCTTCTCCACGTGAATCACGTAGGATCTAAAGCATAGAGAGTAACAGAAAGCAATGTAGTAACATTTTGTATGAGAGGTTTTGATTTATCACTGACTTTCAATGATATCCAATCCACTCAAAACGGCCCTAAGTTTGACCTTTTGACTGACAGAAAATTCCTCCTTGGAATGTAAAGACATATTAGTTTTTGAAATCGGATGACGTCATGTTTCAAATTTCGCTCTGAAAAAGTCAGGCATGAACCAAACATCCCCGTACAAAAATGTACTGACCCATTTTTCTCAGAATGATGTCATCATATGTTTTGGATGTTGACAAATTTTGCACTTAATTTTGAGTTCATCAAAAAATATAATTTGACATTTTCCTTCCTCTTTAAAAATGAATGTTAATTCTGGGGTGAGGCTCTTACAATAAAGAGTGTAACAACTTTAACATAAATTTTTGGGGTGCTCAAAGCTATAGTTTTAAATCCAGTCAATTTGTTGTAACTTTTTAAATTAGTATTCAATAATGCTTACGTGATAAACTTATCATCAGGGACGCGGCTGAGATTGATTGTGACCGTAGTGTCTGTGGCATCGTTTGAATTTGGTCTTGGTGCCGGGGGTGAAGGAAGGTCTAGAATTAAATACAATGCATACATGCATAATGCATTCTATAGCACGTTATCAATGGTTTAAAATAAGTCATACTTCCTGTACAAGGTTTAGAAATATGAAAAACATCATACCTCTGTAACATAGCAGTGAGCCAGTGAGTTTAATTTGCTACTGAACTCATTCCTTTAAAAGTCTTAAATTACTAACAATGGTGACATAATCGTCTCTCATGTTACAGTTAAAAAAAAAAAGTAAAACAATAAAAGCGCAACAATTATGTTTTATACATACAACATTATACGTAAATTACAGAAATAGATTCTTTCAAGCATAAGTATTCTCTTACTTTCCAGTGGTTTAGTAAACACTTTGAATACTGCTGCATCGCTGGTGAACTTTTGGTTTTGTGCTGAAATCTTGAACTCGTATTTAGTTGTTGGTTCGAGATTGGTCATTGTGACCCATAACCCATTCCCGAGTTCCTTATTCATGTACGCAGTATCTGCAGTGAAATCCACCTGGTGACGTTTCTCTAAAGCTCTGTACTCCACCTAGTCAGTATGATTTGAAAAGAGAGGAATTTGAACTCATGTCTAAATCCACTTTAAATATAGCAGAATTTGCCTTCTTCCACTGATAGTTCATGGATGACAATTATGTTTTAAAACAAATACGAAGCTTTCACGGAAACTTGTTTGTAACTTAATTTCGGGGAAAAACATATCGCAGCTGCTTTAAACTTGATAAAAATTGTTTGCAATCATAGCTGCCTGAAATGAGAAATCTTTCCCTTATAGATAGTTGATGCAGGTGTCATGGAAACAATTTGTTTGTGGTGTGAGCTATTTAAAAATTCAGTGTAAATGTAAAGCTTGTAAACAAATGTCGTTATCTTTTTGTGTGAAAGTCAACAATCAAAATAACATTAACATATGGAAATACTAGTAACAGGATACATACTATGTACTTCATGATTTGTCCATTTGGGTTCAGCGGTGGATCCCATTCCAAAGTAACCGACATATCAGTTTGATCCGTCGACCGAAGATTCTCGACTGGACCAGGAACTGTGGAACAATCAGGATTAAACGAGGAAATCAAATGTTTAAACTATTGTTATTACATATTTCTGGTAATGAGACAAGGATGCCTCGTAAGTGAACATAATCAGTGCAGCTTGCATGGCTGTAAACAAGGGTGCTTGCTAAGTAAACCAGAAACACCGGTATTAACCCCTTCCACGATAAGTTTTCTGGGTTCTTTTAAAAGCTCTACAAATCCTAGTATTTGGAACCTGCGGCTTAAAGCAGTTATGGTAAAGTATTTTGCTCAAGGACACAATTACCACGACTGTGACTCGAACCCCCACTCTGCTGATCAGAAACACCAGAGCTTGAGTCCGGTGCTCTTAACCGCTTGGCCACGACACCCCAATATTTGTAACACATGTTCAAGTCATAAATGTTAAATTATATTTATTAACATAATAAAATATCTGGAGAATGTTTAACATTTTAGAGTTCTTACCACCAATTTGTGGTGTACCACTGACTGCAGCACTCCAAACACCGGCACCGGCAGACGTCTTGGCTCGAACCTAAACGTTTGAAAAGAACACAGGCGTACTTTCTTTTTTAATTATGGTATAATTAGAGACAATGATCATCTGTTTAACCTCCACATAGTTTTCTTTCTATAGATTGATGATAAACATAATATCATAATGAGTGATTCACTGTGACAAATTGACAAAGGTAAGTTTTATTTAGCCGTATCCTTAAAAAAGAAAGGACAAAAAAAAAAACATTCGCATTTATCAACTAAACAAAACACCCCCAGCATGTTTTGGCCAAGGGATGGTTTGTTGGTTATTTCGGAACATTTTGCAGTTTGGGGAAGAAGAAAAAAATCAAACCAAAACCCCAAAGTTAACAAAATAAATCCTCAAATCCCTTGAAAAGATATCCTCAAAACAATAATATTCTTTTACATTATATACGTAGTTCTTAATTCCTTTTAAATGAACAGCATTGCATCTCAAGATGAGCAACTAACATGTTTGACAAAAACGGCATTCCATGTAGGCCTAACATTTTTCTTCTTTCATTAATCAAAGAAAAACGATACTAATTGTAATAAAGTAATTAAAACACAGACTGACCTTGATGAAGTAGTTAACATTTGTTATAAGGCCCTCTATACGATAGCTCAATGACGTCACACCAACGTTTGTCGTTATGGTTGCTGATGCTTCAGCTTGCGTGGATGTCCAGTAAGAGATATCATAGTTGATTATAATTCCACGGGAAGGATCAGATTCTGTCCACTCCACCGTTATCGAACTCTCATCAGCGTTTTTTACCATCAAATCCAACGGCGCAGGAGGAACTGTACAGTGACAAACAAAAACATTATTTAAAATCACTCTATACGAAATGTGTAGCCTATGTCAACTTGATTGCAAATAACACTATTGTTTTTGTTATCGCCAATGAACACACACAAAGTATTTTAAAATGAGCATTTTATCAAAAAAGATGATGTAATGGTACAGAATTAGTGTTCTTGGAAAGGGTGACGTATTCATTAAAAAAATGTATTAAGTTTTGACCTTATTTTGTTACTTTTGCAGGATATAATGGTAAACAAGGTAACACAAGACATGCACATTGATTCGACTGATTCTACAAAATGCAGAGTGTCATCAATTTTTATTAAATTTTCCGGGAATTTGTTTTTGCGGGACCATAACTTTTGCCCTATACTCTATTTTAACTCTATGTGGAGTATTTTTTTAAATTTATTGTGGAACATGAATTGAATGATGAATGATGAACCCCAAAACAAAATTTTAATAATTTTTGCTTGTAGACAGTTTGTACGGTAAAAATGATGCCAGATTTGTACTCGAGATAAATCCACTAATCAGATCGTTTCATTTCAATAAGTCGATATCAAAAAAGTTATGTCTAACAATGTATGATGAACAGTATGTAGGGGATTAGTTTGAAATTGATGTCGTACGTCCCGATTAAATGATGGACTCATACAGAAGAACCCATCAACGAAATTGCTTTTTAGTTTTTCGTATAGAATTTTAAAGTTTGTAAATGGTATCAGCTGTTTTGTGCAATACTGAAACTGAACGGGGCACAAATAGTGACTAATAAAAAAGCTAATTGATATAGGGCATACATACCTCCTTCTGCTGTTCTTGCATCAAGACTGTTACTAAACGGCCCAGTACCTACACTGGTGCTGGCTGCAACCTGGAAGCTGTAATCAGTGTATGGTATTAAACCATTGATCATCACCACTTTGCTTGGGGTATCGGACTGTTCTACTACATTGTCAGGTATAGAGCCCACTTGAGTCAGCTTATATGTGTACCCTGTGATGACACCACCTCGACCTCCACACGGTGGCTCACTCCAAGAGAAACTCAGACTGGTATTGGTCTTAGTAGAATTCAGCACATCAGATGGAGCTGCCGTCGGTTCTATATAACAAGGTATTGCATAAAGTCTGTTAAATATAGCGTAATTTGATTATCGGGCAGACAATGAGACCGGTTATGCTTACTTCTTCTTGCACATAGTAAACCGAGACTATGTCATTTTGAATTGTTTCTGTCTCTTCAAGATACAAGTAAATGAGACACATAAAACTTGTCAGGGTCAGGGAATATTGCAAGACAAATCAAGGACTGGTAATGAACAGTACTTCGGTGTGAGTTCCCAAACATTGGGGTGACGAGTTTGAGTACTTTCAGCCATTGGATAATTTCATTGGGGAAAGATGCCCCAAATTACATCAGGAAAATTTAGTCATGGCATCAATACTGCAGTAAAATGGTTAATCATGCACTATAGACGGTATATGATACATTATTGTGTCATGTGTCATCCCTTCTTGAGTTTGTGGTTTTTATAAAAATAAGCACTGAATAATTATCCATCTGGGAAAACAAAAACGTTTTCTCTGGCAGGATCTTTCGGACGGTAGGATTTTGCGAATTTCTCTGTGTGCTGAAAGCTTTGATGTACCGGACACTAGTGTGTGTTGACGGCTTGCAGTGAAGCCGTTTGTTTTATTCCCGAGTCAAGTGTCTGATACAAAAGTTTTAGCTCCTAGTAGCTGCCTCAAATCCTCAGTCTATAAGATTTTCTGGTTTTGATTTTTCAAAATTATTCTTGATTGTAATAACATTTCACAATTTTCTGGTTATCGGACCGTTGTGGTTTCAGACTTCTTTAAGTAATGAAGCCATCTGTGTTGCTTTACTTTTACATCAGAAAATTTGCAGGCTTTTGATGATACAATTTTGGGGACAGTTTGTTTTGTAACAAAATTATCATATTTTAAAAGACCCCTAAAAAAAGATGTTCGTTAAACTTTTAGTCTTTAATACATTATAGTGTTTTTGCTGTTTGCTGGATAAAAGGGCACTAAAGAAGTTGTCAAGCGAAGCAATCTGCTCATAAAAAACGTACTCAAATTGGGGGTAAATGTTTCCATGATTAATGTTTACTAAAATTACTACAAGCTGGTTGTCTTGTTCTTTCTATTCATGTGATAATTGACGAGTCTAATCTTTACGGTGATAACATCTCCCCGTACATGTTTTGGTGCATTTAGACTTATTATAAATACATGAACACAATTGTAAAATTTGTCAATAGTCACACATCACTTTTAAGACTTTTCATATGAAGGATCAGCTTCAGACTTCATCACAAAACCACCCTGAAGAAGACATTAATATCTTACCTGAGGTACTAGTTCTTACTTCCCTGGGTGCTGCAGGGCCATAAGAACCAAATAAACGAGCTCGAACTCTGACTTGGTATAGAGAGTAAGAATCAAGATCAGGTATAGTCGTTGACGTTGACGTTGATTGACAGGAACAATGAGTGTTAAATGACACTGATGATGAGTTGCCAGGTTGGCAATTGTCTTTGTTTATTTGTGAGTATTCCACTCTGTATTCATCTGCGCATGTCACTGCATTCCACTGGACGGCTATTCCCGACGGTCCATCAGACGTCGGGTTATGGAGATTCACTGTGATGTTAACTGTACAAATGTCAATAAATATATATTTTTAAAATTTGTGACACTGTGTAATTTTTGTTGAGAATCCTGTCCTTTTAAGGAAAAACGACATGAAGGTTTGTTGGCAAAGCTTATTCGAATTACCAGTACTTACTGAACTCGTTTAGTGTCCCAGTAGTAATGCCAGAGACAGAAGCTCGACCTCCCTCCATGTTTCCATACATAGGTGTTACATACACAGTGTACACTGAATGAGACTCCAGTCCAGTGATGATATAACGACCAGTTTGTCCGCTCAGAACAAGTTCTTGGCTTATTGGGGACAGCATCGCTCCACAATTGCTGAGTCTTGATATCAGAGAGTATTCCACCTTGTAGTTTGAAACACAATGATCTTGTTGCCAAGTAACGTTGAGTTGACCCGTGATACCATTCGAAACTTCCAGTCCAAGTACGCTGTTATTCACTGTATTAAGTTGAAAGCATTCCAAATTCACATGACCAAAACAAGTTATAAAATTCAAACGAGATTTATCAATAAAGAAGGTTGTGAACAGGGTTATTTCAATCTTTGTCCACATGATCTATAATAAGGTGGCCCTGAAGAGATAGATAGATAAAACTTAATTAGGGGAAATTCATGTGGCCTTTTCACAGTAATAAAGAAAAAACCGCACAGCAGACTATATCAGATGAAAGTTAAAACGATGGAAAAATAACAACATTGAAATTCTAGAGAGGAATCATAAGAACAACACACAAAAAGAAAAAAACACCAGTAATTAGTTATACAAATCCAAATGTTAAGGTATGGGAGCATTTGGGGAGATACCCTCTACCCCATTATATCGGACATGGTATAGCTAAAACTTCACGATATCGTGAACTTTTGTCGCGAATAATATGCGTGAACACACCAGTGTAATCATACATTTAGGGGCCGGACTACTTTTCTGTTATAGGAAGGAACTATAAATAAATAGTAAACTTGCGGGTACAACCATGTTTAAATCTCTTTTGTGAGAGTGGTGGCTCTTTTGTGAGAGTGGTGGTAGAGCCACCACTCTCACAAAAGAGATTCAAACATGGTTGTACCCGCAAGTTTACTATTTATTTATAGTTCCTTCCTATTTTTCCACACCATGCAAAGCTTCAAACAATACTTACTTTTCTGTTATGCCACATACTCCCTAGGTCGCTAACAAATTGTCTGCAAATATGACATCACACCCAAAAGGTACGCGACAAAGTAGCAATAAAATTCACGTCACCGCAAGTATTTTAGCATATACACTACGAAAAATATTAAGACACCTTGATTTGAGTATGCGCATATATTCGCGAATAATTCCAATTCTTCGCAGATAATATGCGACGCTATCTACAAATAATTTCACGACATCGCATCATAGGCGTACCTTATCGCGATATGTGATGTTCCTTAAGGGCCACCTGAGATCTACAAAGAGTAAAGTTAGAAAAAATCCAAACTCATAGCTCACCACACTTATGAGCTTGTATTGAGTAATGAACAAAGAAAAAGTGTTGGACAAAGACACATTGGCTAGAGCAAGATTTGAACCTGCGACCACCGGATTAACATGTCGGCACTCTGCCAATTACTGAGATATACAGTCCGAATGTTGATAACTTGAACAAAGATTTTGACAAAATAGGGATACTACCAACATTAAGGATAGCTCAGTTGTAGAGTGCCGGAACTTTAATCCGAAGGTGGAAGGCTCAAATCCTAGTCAATTTGTCTTTGTTCAGCCCCAAATTTAGCTTGTATTTAACAATAAATACAAACAGTGAGTGTCTTACCTGAACATTGACAACTAGGCCCAGAATATGGAGATTGACAATCTGCAGAAAGAATTGATGCAAGCATTAAACTAACTTTCGTTTGATGGTAACAAAGAACAACTCCAGCGAAGAGAACGATTGAAAGCTTATTAATTTGGCTTAATATTTCATAATTATTATAAATCTGATATTGGAATGTCAATTTATGCTCGTCTGTCTTTACTCACCCACACCTTCCATGCATTCTCCAGTATCTTTAAGACAGGTTCCTACTCCTTGACAGTGGCATGTTTGTTTACAATCAGCACCGTACGTACCATCCGTGCACTCTGAAAATATTAACAGTTTTATATTTTTCTCTTAGGGTGTATGTTTTTTCATCACAACGTGTAAAACAGCAATTATTATGCTTATTACGCACCTATTCTCGTTGTTTGGGTAGGGCCTACTCAATAGATCAAACCAGTCCATGTATTTGTTATACCACGAAGCATCCTCTTACCTTGCATGCAGTCCAGTCCCATGTAGCCGGCAGCACACGAGCATCCATAAGGATCAGGAAGACAGAACAAATGACCCTGGCAGGCGTTGTGGTGTGGATCGTGACTATCAGAACAGCCATATTGAGCGTCTTTACCAAACACATGACGGCCATGAACTGTAAAATGAGAGACGATTATGTCATCCATTGTTATTAATTTAAGACTTCTAAAGGAATGTATTCTGTCACAATTACAGAGCTAAATGTTAAATCACACTTTGATACAATTCGTAAAAACTTGTTATGGCTGAGGTATAATTTCTCCCATGTTTCGTAACGTTCTAATGACTTAGTTTTTAACCTTTTTCACAGTTATCTCCACTGAAACTCGGAGCACAGATGCAGGTTCCGGTGTGATCATCACATATTCCTCCATTGTAGCATCGACGACATGCATTCAAGCACATTGGACCCCACATCCCCGATGGACAAGCTAAAATAAATGTAAATGACAAAAATGTAGATATTAAACGAAATGAACCAATTCTAATATGTACTACAAATTTGTTAACTTTGTGCAATGTTTTTGTGCAGATGTAAAACTAACCTCGTACTATGAGTCTCATTATGCCGTGACGTTGTTGATGTTCTTGGCCGTCCACGAAGCAGCTATATATCCCTTCGTCTGATTTGACAACACTTGGAATAGACACCGTGAGCTGATTGTTCCATCTATCTATTGCATCTTCATTATGCTTCCATCTGACGTTTACACTAGTCTGTGAGTTATATGGTACCATTGTCAGTGTGACCGACTCGTTTACATTTACTGTCAGCGTCCGCTGCTCAGGAAGAATATTAACATCACCGTCTGAAATTAGAAACAAAGAACCCAAATTACATCATATTTGTTCACAGCGAGTTGCATTGTGTTTTAATTCTAATTCCATGTCATCATTCATCCCTTAGTTTTGGTTGTATTTAATACAAACTAAAAGCAGATTTGATAATCTTACCGTTTTTAGGTAATAATATTGTCTGTATCCTGGTGCTCCTTCCACTTTTAGACACCTCTGAGTAGAAGACACCCACCCTGTCTATCCCACCAGCCTCGTGTAATATCAGAGACCTTGCTGCTCGTCCCAGTACGGGATCATCTGCTTCATTGAATCCTGCGGGAAGTCCAGTATTAATTCCTCCTGTTGTCAATTGTCTGCCAAATGAAACACTAGCCGTCAAGTCACTGCATCCTTTGTACGCCGTAATGGCTGCTTCGTTGTCCCCAGTCTGACCAATCAGAGGAATGTTAGTCACAAGTGTAAAATCTATTTCTTTACCTGTTAAAACGAAAACAAAATAATTATTTATTTATTTATTTATTATTATTTCGGGGAGGGGGAGAATGGTTGGGGAGGGTAGAAAATCATTCCATAGACGATCCCCATTTATTTACCGTAGTTGTGGTGAATATGTCATGGTGCAGAGTTTGAATAAAGCCTTGTTTTGTAAATTATGTTTATAATAAGTTACAATGATTAAGTAGAAGTGTTCTTTCGTTAAATTACCTAGTGTACTTTAATAACTTAACTGGGGCGAGCGCATCCATTAAGAATGGGTGAGCAGACGTCACTCTTGTTTTAAAAGTTGATAATCGATTATTGGTACTTTTCATTGTACACTGCACCAACAACTGAACATTGGAATTCGCAGAGTGTACGGAAGAATACTCGTCGACGAGATGAAGCTAAGGCTTCAGAGGGGCGTCGGACTCCACGACCGCAGTGGCTCGTGACTTGTGGGCACTGTGTGAGTTTACCGGATTTGGTGGTCACTGTATGAGGGGAGGAACAATCTGGGGTCGGCCGAGAATTGTACCAGTCTTGAGTTCCGCCATTTTCCCACGAGATATTGCATTGCTTTTGAGGAGACCAACAATCCATGGTAACAAAACTTAAGACTAGCTGAACATTGACTCTTGTTGAGGTTTTAATACTGGGTCTCTGACCCTATTTCGTCCTGAATCAAATATTAATTTAATATTCAATTCAACTTGTGTTATGCTGTAACACAACTGGTTAACGGATTTGTGTACTGCCAATTTTCTGTTTCGTACTATTTAAAATAAAATTTAATTGAACATATTTTCTGAAGGTACTTTTTCATGTCTCCTTTGACTATTTTTGTTGGCCGAAAGTTCCAGTGAGTTGGTTATTGTGTATAAGCCTCTAGCGTTTTCGGAATTTTGGTTCGCAACAGGTAATTGTTAGTCTATCAATAATTTAAGTTAAAGCTTCCAACGAACAGTGTCGAGTGAGATTTATACATTTGTCTGAATACACATAGAGTCTTAAAAAATATGAAGTATAGATTTTTGTGAAAAAAATATAGTTTGACGCTAAGTTTTTTCCCCCTGATTGTTGAGTAGCGAAGAGAGGACGTAAGAGGGGACCTGAGGTTGTAACTTGTAACAAGAACAAACATGACTTCAATGTACCAATTGGTATTGACTCGGATGCATTTAGTTTATGTTGATTATTAGTTTCTGACTTACACTTGAATACTTGTACCCCACTGAGTGATAGAGTCTTCGAGCTACCGGGATTGTCGACACTGACATACCGCGAGAGTCTGGGTAGATCACACGTGAATTCAATCCAGTCTTCCGATTCGGCTTGTTGTTGGGTTACTGGACTACCACACACTGTGTTATCAGTATGAACGTCACTCAGACCAGCCCTCACAACGGCTCCCACTAATCGTGCTCTAACGTAATCTATTAAAGTAATATAACAGTAATACTGATTTAAATGTTTGCCCAAGGGATCAATGCTGACTGCAGTACCAATTTGATTGTTAATTTGCTAACGAGGTTTATTTAAATAAAGTAAGTTTTTCACTTTGCTTTCTGCAGTAAACTCCGAGAGTGTCGTTCTCGCGGATGGAAATAGAGCAATCTGACCACACCTACTTATAGAATATTCATTATGTCTCTGGTTTTACAAGTAATCTCATTCATCGAATTGTAAATTAAAACTAAATAGAACTGGTTACAAAGTATAGAGGCAGAAATTGATTTTTTTTTTATTTCATCAAATCCCAATATGTAAAACAGGAGAGAGAAAACAACAATTAAATTTGGTTAATGGTGTAAAAGATATAACAAAATTTAGATCCGGACGTAGGTCAATTTTTTAAAATTGGTACATTAACATCCAAAAATCGAACGCTTCGAAAAACAATATTTACACACTTTAGGCCCTATGTTTGAAGTCATAAAATTGCGTTTACATACATATAATTAAGACATTAATGTAACTAGTTTACTGTCGAATCTTACTTTCACTTTGTGATGGTATGTTAAGAACTCTGATTTTGCCAAGACAATATTCAGTCACGAGATCCACCTTCCACCACGGGTTCTGTTCCGGATCTAGAGGGGGAAAACAATCGGAAGTTTAAACGCGTCAGTTAGATAGAAGTTGTTGATATTTTATTAATAAGCAATAACGTACCGATACATTGAGCTGAACCCCGCTGTGCTAAAACTAAATATTATACAACCAACCATTTGAGAAATTCGCTCTAAGCTGGGGAGGAGGAAGGGGTCGTTGGGGGGAGGTGGTGGCAGTCTTAAGAAAGTTGCCACAATTAGGATAGCATATGCGTCTAAATTACATTAAATTACAAGCTTGATTTTGCCAAGACAATATTCAGTCACGAGATCCACCTTCCACCACGGGTTATGTTCCCCATCTAGAGGGGGAAAACAATCGGTAGTTTTAAACACGTCAGATAGAAGTTTTTGATATTCGATTACTAAGCAATTACGTACCGATCTTTTGAACTGAACCCCGCTGTGCTTTAACTATTATACAACCAAATATTGGAGAAATTTGCTCTAAGCTGGGGAGGAGGAAGGGGTCGTTGGGGGGAAGTGGTGGCAGTCTTAAGAAAGTTGACATAATAAGGATAGGATATGCGTCCTAATTATATTACGTGGCGAAATTTGGTTTCGACTTCGGATTTATGATCCATGTTGATTTCTTTTAAACTTTTTCTTAAAGTTTATGTTCTTCAGTTAATGCATTTAATTTTTTATGTCTCTGAAAAACGTTTCATTAAAAAAAAACCTAAAGAAAATTGTGTTTCCCAAGCAGTGTTTGTTTATTGATTCTACCACACCAACTAAATTAGCAAAGCGTTTTAGGTCATTAAGAAACGAGAAAATAATGTTCTCGTCCCCCCACGATGGTTGGGTCATAATCATCACAATGTTGCATACCAATGCTATACAGTGGTGGAAGATAACAAAATGCATTGTCTTTCCATTATCAAATCAACGCTTTGGGGGCATTTACGAGCAACGAAACTGAAAAACAAACTCTACAACTTCCGGAGTCATATAAGTCCGTGTTTGTGTCAGTGTGATCCGGATTATGTGTTAAAATGACTTCGATTCCGGAATGTTTTGATCCAGAAGCACAGTCAGTAACATTGGCTTTATTCCGGTTGACGCTGACTTTTAGATTAAGTAATGTGTCAAGAACTTCAAGATCTGATCTGGGAGCTATAACCGTGCATACAAACATTGATATAGAAAAAAAAACATCATGTACCTGTGTGGGTGTAGAGAAAAGGAATCCCATCCAGCGCTTTTGACGCATCTTGGTATAATTCCCAACGTGTTGAACTTTGAACACTGGGATTACTGGACAACGGCAGAGCTGCAGCAGTGAGAAATAGCAAAAACTGCCAAATATTAAAGAAAACAACGGTTCAATCATGTCGGGAATTTTCGGACCAAGACAAAATTGAAAACTACCCATAAACCTTTGTTTCATTTTGAATGATAATACATTAGGGTGGTCCATACCATGCCGAGAGACATTCTCGCCAAGACAATTATGGAGTAACTGTTGCTTTGATATTGTATTTTGTCAAAACAACCTTCTGCAAATCTAAGAAGTCGACATGCCATATTATTAGATTTAGTAAATCGTTTTAGCGAGATGAGATACTCGCCAAAACGACTTTCATGCAAAATAAATGTCGACTTAGCAAGATGAGTTAGATGGATGGATAGATTGATGAAAGGTTTATTAACAATTTGTGATACTCGCCAAAACGACTTATAATTGATGCAAAATAAATGTCGACTTAGCAAGATGAGATTATCTCGTTATCTGAATACAAAGTATCAGGGTGCTCCTTTCCTTGAGCTTATAACTTCTTTATACATTATTCAGCGGGATTTGTTACTCATAGAGTGGTGTAGATTTGCCTTTCGGCTACTCACCCGAGGACATGGTATTGTCTTCACTCTGAGTGATTTCATCAACCTCGACCTCACTAAGGATTAATGACTTCGTCTCTCCCATGCTTGTTAGAATATTTACACTCACACAGCGAGCGATGACAGTCGGGTCCAGGGTAAACTCAATCTGTCTACTTTGAGCTTGAGCAAGAGTTAATGGTGATCCAATCATTCTGTTCTGTAAATGATCGGAACTCAAACCAGCCCTCACCACAGCTCCTTCTATTTGATCTCCATCTGCAATTCGAACATCCGGATCCGGGATGAGTTAAAGGCATGCTTGGGTTAAGAAGAGTCTTTTTTTCTCTCCTAAATTAATATATTTCACAATAATAACAGCTGGAAAAGTTTATTATTTGCTGAAAGAGCTCCTAAACTTCGGAAAGCCCCAAAAGGCGAGACCGCGCTCGCAAAGGGAAGGAAACTCATCTAAAACGTGAATTTAAGAAGAAAACATTTCACTGAAATACCAATACAGAGTAATTAGAAGATACCCTCACCATTGAACAAAGTGATCTTCTGGAGGCAGTAGATGTCACCAAGGTTCACTTTCCACCACGGATTGGCTTCCTCAACTGAAAATAAACATTGTTAAATAGATACACATCATTATTTAAAGAAATCTTTTAGATAAAATCCGAAGGTCTGTTGTTCTATATTCCTCACCCGAATTGCAAGTTCTTGACTTTTTTTACTTCGTTTAGTTTTTCTGCAGGACTATAAAAATACCACATATTTGTGCTGTTTTATATAATTTTAAGGCACAGATTAAAGTATCGATCTAGGATTGATGCTTAACAGATATCCACATGAAAATAAATACGGAAGTTGAATAAGAACACTTGTACCTTTAAAGTTTTGTATACGCATTACATGTATATCTTTATTTGAGTACTTCCACTGTAAGATTCTATATCAAACAAAATTATAGATGGTCTAGGGTTGGATACGAGTTTTCCTGCTACAAATCAGCGTAACTCATTTCTTCCAATTGTATAAAACCGTCCGTTCAGTCGTCCGTGGCATGAACCTAAGTCTATTTATGACGTAACCAAAACTATTTTGCTTAATTTGTGAGGTAAATAAGTAAACATACCCGTGATTGAAGTTGTGGCTAGGTTATTATCAACAGCAAGACCTGGACGATTATTACCGCTAGTGGAACTCTGAGAGGCTTGGTCTTCTTGTGGTTGAAGAGCAAAACCTATGTCTAATAATTGAATACATTAATATCATCAATCAAAAAGAGGATATTTCTGTTTATAGAAAAAAGACAGTTAGTTAACAAAGGCTCCAAAACACTGCTATGCAAGACAAGCTGTCAATAGTCATTATGACTCTAAATAAAAACCTTTACTCATAGTCTCGTGAATGTGACTTTCTGTACACCACACTAAACAGAGATTGAATTTTCTTGCATACTCATCAATAAATTTCTAAACAGTTACATAAAAATGTCTGTTAATCAAAGATTTGATGGTCATTGCTTTTCAATAAATATCCAGTAATTTGTATCTCTACTAGAAATAATCTTGATTACAAGAGAGATCAACGCACTGAGCGCCACAAGTGCAGGGCGCCACCAAGAGTTTGTTCGGGATGCCATTATGTATTAGTGTATACAGGGGAATCGTCGACATTCCCACCAACGTTAATATGTATTAAAAGTCAACAAAATAAAATAACAAATTATAAATTTACAATTTGAAAAAGTGTTGAAAGTGAGGCTTGAAAAGCTATCTTTACTGGCGTTGTGTGTTACATAATGCCTATAACTATTGCTTGTCTTTGCGCAAAATCTTAGATCATTCCCATTGTCATTCTCATTCTTTGAAATTGAAAACGCCCTATTTTGTAACCCCACCCCACATTTACTATCTTTCAGTCATTTTACGTCTCATTTGTCGTTTTGCGCCCTCTTGCTTTGAACTTGCTGTGCAAAGACCGCATACTATACAGTAGTCTGGTTCACGGCAGCAACGTTACACCCAGTTTTTCAGGTCATTGAGGTACTTCCGTGTTCGCTGGTTGTTTTTTTTAATTTTATGTGTAAACTTTCCTTCTGTCTGGAATTGGCAGGTTGAATAAAAGGCCAGAACATGTTTAGATCCCTTGCAATCTAAAACTGAGCCATTATTTGAAGTGAACGGCAGTTACTGCAAGTACCGAACTACACCTTTCTTATTAGTTGTTGTAATCCTACACAAACTACAGAAGCGTTTGACATTGAACAATAAAAATAAAAGTCATAATTATGATTACATCTCCAAATAAAGAACCATATATAATGACTTAGTGTCATAATTATGACTTATATCTCATAATATTGACTTAGTACAGATTTTTATAAAAGAGAAGCGCCCCGTCGACTGCGATGCAACCACTATACATTGATGTAGTAAGGCAGGGTGTGGTGTATAGTTGTGATAATCGTAACCCTCGATTCTCCTGACGGTTGTAGACCGAAGGGTTACAAACGGACCGTGCGTATACAACTTTGGCAATTCCTTTTATTTAACCTTTAAGTAAACCCAATTGGGTGCATTACAATTTTTGAAAGAAGTTGAATATTTGTTTATACTGTGTCCGGAATTCGCAAATCCCATTCTAGTAAACTTTTCTTTGTTCACCCCCAACAATGAATAGTAAGTTTCAACATGTTTGAAACAATTGATCTCACACTAGACCCTTACCACAGTGCTGTTATCTCTGAAAGCTGATTGCTTTGCAAAAAGTCACCATCTATACAACGTCGACTACACCAAGATTTAGTGAAAAACTCACCAAGTTTATACCCGTTTAAGTTTCTATAAATTTTGTACATATTTCCTCAAAGCTATATTTTGCTTCAATTCAGAAAGTTTCCGCATTGACGTTTTTGTAAAAAAAAACAAAATGTTCACTTACCAGTATTGAGACAGGCAAGAATAAATGCCAACGAAGTCAGTCCAAGGACATTCTGATGACGAGACATGATGACTTTGCGTTAAATCTTCAGCATCGTGGTAACTAATTCTGTATAAACTGTTGAGATACCAATAGGAACAGTGTAATGCTGTAATCGAACTCAAGAGCAATCCTCCAGTGAGCTATAATTCACTTTGACTGTTGACGACTGCAAAGCTTTCAGTAGGTTTAGTCTGTAAATGGATCTATTCAGATTATGTGGTACAAAGCTGTACTCCTTTGTTATTTAGCAAAAACCCTAACAGGCCTCAATGCGCACAATGAAAGAGCCAAAAATGTGAAATGTAGGGAGCGCCGGCATCCATTGTACCTTTTTTTACCTTTGAATATTTTTAAAAGTTAAACTTCCTCCTTTTTATCCGGTACTCTTAGACAATAACCTTGACTTACGAAAATATTTACATCCTGTCATGTTTGTCTTTCGACATTACAGAAAGCAGCTAAATAAAACACGAAAATTGTTTGTTTTGGAAATGGGTTTGTTTCAGAATGACTGCAAAGCTGTTGTTGTGTTAATAAAAAAAATAAGTACACAAGGAAATATCTTATCATCTTTTTAAATTTCCACCAATGGTTTTATTGAAGGGGCTTTCAGTATCAACCATCATTCTACTGCATTGTCTACATTTATTTTACACAGCGTTGTCGTCAGTACTTGAACTAAATGGTGAGTATTCCTTTACATAGCGGTTTCCATAGCCTCATAGCCTCCTACGTAGGTCGAGTTGGAACCTTGAACGTACCGTAGGAAACACCTATTGAAAACCCGAATGGGTTTCAGTATAGCTCCGTCTTCATGAGTGCACTTGGGTTGGTTCTGGTATTGTAAGGGAAAGTCCCGTTCAGTTTAACCAGCGCTTGTGCACACAATAACACAATGCACTTGTGATTTCTACCACGAGATTCAATAACATAAAGGTGTCACTTCACTATGGAATAGTTTGAATCACAATATTGCTACGAGTTTGAATCATAATGTAGCTACAAGTTGTATAGGAACAAGGATTGATTTTAAAGGATAGTGGAGGCACATGCTTCAATATCTCCTTTTCACTTCAAAATACAAAACACAATTTTGTTTTGCTACGAAGCGTAAAACTTTCCGAACCACTACTTTTTGAAAGACTTTATTTATTGAGTTACGCAATATAATATTAATGAAGGATTCTCATCAGGAACACAAGTGCCGTGACCGGGGACCAAACCCACACTCTGACAACACCTTTTCACTTCAGGTTTTCTTTGTTCTAGTTGTACCCCACCAGAGGATTTTTGTTTTCAGAAAAAGTAATAATAGAACAAGAAGGGAAGGACCTGCCATAAGGGTGTGTGTGTGGAGGCGGGGGGGGGGGAGGTGCCGCCCCGTTCCGCATGCATTGCAACTCAAACCATTTTGTTATGTCTTATCAAAAATGCCAAACTGAAAACTGTTATTAATTGAAAGGTGAACATACGTAAGATCTCATTGGAAATATTCTTATTGGAAAGTACATAAACCTTTCTTTAATATTGTTGGGTTTCCCTACAATAACATCGTAGAGGTTATCGCGCATTACTAATGTTTTCACAAAGCAAAACACATATCACAATAATTTCAAGAATCCCGCATGAAGTAAACTGTAATAAGGCTTCTCCAAAATTTTCTTCACAAAAATTATCAATTTCAAACAAATTCCTGCTCATTATTTACTTAAACTGATCTTTTACTTACCAGATTTGAGATGGAAATGTAGAAAGACAAATGACGAGAATCGAATGCAGCTGTGGCTTTAATGATGACAGTGACTCTTCAGAATTTGCTATTTACTTTGTTACACGGAAATACATAAATCCAAACCATTTCCTTCTAAACCAGAATTAGGATCAGTTGTAAATGTATGCTACTTCTAAGTGTAGTAATGAACGTGCAATGAAGCTATGAGATTATATACAACAACTACACAATCTGCACAGGTAAAGGTAGTTGCAGGTCTAGATGCAGATTTAACAAATACAATTGACTGCCTAAACTGAATAGCAATTTGTATAGCTCATTCACATCAGGTACAATGCGTGAGCCCATACTAGACGTAATGTAGTCTGTGTCTGTACCATTGAACGTAACTTCTGTGCCCCTGCGAGCAGCACCCCCCTTAATGTCCACATGCAGCAAAGGGGGAGCTCACGGAAGGCAGTTTCTATTACGCGTATATAACATTGTTTGGATGACACAATCCCTTTTCTAAGGGTCTATACAGATGAATGGAGGTCCCCCTGGACACACCTAGAAAGGATTGAAGCATTCGGCAATTTATATGTTGGTTTACATGATTTTTTTAACAGTAACTGCCACTTCTTATAAGTACAGTAGGGCCTACACGATTTCTTGTTGAACAGTAACTGCCATACAATATGAGCAGTACATAAAACAGTCGTCTGAAACATGGACATAAAACAGTGGTAGACAGCACCTGTGGGAACCGCTGTTTATTTACAACCTGTCACTAGACTAGGATGACTCTAGCATTGAGCTTTGCTAGCCTAGCAGCAAAAAACTCAAGGAGATTAGATCTGCACACACTACAATGGGCTTATACTTTCTACACAAATGAATAAGGTTCGGCTGTTCCACAATTTGCCCGACCTGTATAGCGCGCAATGTTAAAAGTGACTTTAGAATGTCAAACTAGAGGGTTTCATTGAGGATTCCATGTAGTTTCAGCGGAATTGGCCCAAACATTTTTCAGTAATTAAAAAAAGGAAAAAAAGTGCCCCCGGAGTCTCCCCATTTTAGCCGGCAGGGGTACACAACTTCCTTGAGTCTCTGTACCATAACACTGAATCGGCCAGAGTCGATAGCTCACAGCTTAAAGTTCGTGGTTTTTGTTTCATTCACATGTTGCAATGGACGCGGGAGGTGCCGAGTGTTCTCAAAATTTTCAAATCGCGCGACACTGCAAGGTCTTTGAAAAATACATCATTATTCAATTATGATACTGGGTATAATATTAGTAAACATATAATTACCGGTAACTCTTACTTTGTAAATTATACGCATGCATATTTAGCTTTTCTACGGAGCCCCTAAAGGGACAGGTAAAAAAAAAATTGAAAAGGTAAAAAAAATATATATATTATTTCGTTCCCTCGAAATAGTATTTCGTTACATCGAAATACTATTTCGTTCTCACGAAATATTATTTCGTTCCCTCGAAATATTATTTCGTTCCCTCGAAATGTTAATTCGAGGAACGAAATAACATTTCGAGGAACGAAATATGTTATTTTGTGGGAACAAAATATTATTTCGAGGGAATGAAATAACATTTCGAGGAACGAAATAACATTTCGAGGGAACGAAATTAACATTTCGAGGGAACGAAATGATTTCGAGGTAACGAAATGATATCGAGGGAACGAAATAATTATTTCGGGGGAACGAAATGATTTCGAGGGAACGAATTAATATTTCGTGGTAACGAAATGATTTCGAGGGAACGAAATACTATTTCGTGGGAACGAAATAATATTTCGAGGGAACGAAATACTAATTGAGGGAACGAAATAATATTTCGAGGGAACGAAATACTAGTTCGAGGGAACGAAATAATATTTCGAGGGAACGAAATAATATTGGATTTTTTTAAAAACCTTTTCAATTTTTTTTCTACCTGTCCCTTTAGGGGCTCCGTACTTTTCTGTGTAACATTTAAAAATATATATGTATTTTAATTCTTTGCAAAAATATTTAACCATACTTTATAACAATAATTGAAAAAAGGGTAAGTTGGTGTTGACATTCATTCCTGACGTCTTTTTAGCAGGAGACTTAGCCATTTAGGTTCTCGTAGATGTTGTTATCTGATGAACTGTTCATGTATTCTCGGAGCACATCGTAGCACATTGCATAATGCTCCTATGACATATAACAATGATATAAAAATACATAAAGATGGATTGCACATGACGTCATTGACCACCATCTTTGATGGAAAACAATGGAAACGTGCACGCGTGTACGCGCTGCGCACAACTCTAAGCCAATGATTGCCTTTCACGCGTGCAAGTTTCATCAAAGATGGCGGCCGATGCAAGGGGTCTATTTGTTACCTTTTGTTTGGTTTTCAAGAAGGAGCTAAATATCACCACAAGTAAGAACAATTCCAGCAATGACTCAAATTAGCCTAATGTTTAATTAAAAGGCGCAATCGGACAAAAGTGTCCATAATACATTTTTGTGATTTATTCTTCACAACATACTACAGCCTCCTTAATCATCTATACCAGCTGTGCCATTGTTAAAATTCGAAACGAGTATCAAGACAAACACTATCGAAAAATTAATCTGTGGAGCGTTTTCGCGGTCGTAACCTTTAACTGTTTCAATTGCCAATAAACGAAACAGTAAATTGGTACAACCGCGAGAACGCATCCTAGATATCTTCTCGCTGTCTAAGAATTGTGTTTTACCTTTTCTGTCCTTTCATGTGTATCCTCCCCCTTTGAGTGGGCTTCTGGTCTTGTGTTGACCGATTTCATTTAAAGTGTATGTATATGTATTTATAACAAAATTACAGAACACGATAATGTAGTTTTGATAGTTATATCTCATGTGTCCCTATAGACACATTTTATTACGTCATCTTTGTGCTTTTCATTTCATACCGTGCAGTTAGAGATGAGACAATAACGAGTGGCTTACCAACGAGTACATCATGCTGGTGTTAACCGCCCGGAGCTGAAGGACCTCTTGGAACACACTGACGACCATTTCTTGTTTGAACTTCTCAATGAGTGTCATCAAGGCACAGAATGCAGCAGAACGACCCAGACCATCCCTTGTCAGTCAGTAAAGAATTCAGTACCAGTGATTATTAATGAAAATGACACAAATTAACATTTCGCTATTTAGGTTTAGCCTATTGGATACTCAACACACTGGTAACATCGGTTTGACCGTAACTTTCATAACATCAGCCTCTATGGACCTATGTATTGACGTCAACACGCCAAATTCTTAGAGGTAAAAAGATGACGTATATGGAAACACACATACGCGCGGCGCACAGACCGGCCAATGAGTAACCTGCTTTTTAGACTGGTCCCCTGCAGACAGGCACTAGTCTTACAGGCACCAACGGTTTCATTGGATACAATGATTTCATTGGATAAACGTGCAGTGACGTAAGCTTTCTATATCTTGTTATGATTGGTCCGAGGTGATGTAATTTGTCAGCTTGCACTTTTGATCGTCTATGTTGTTTCATGCGCTATGTAATGTGTACATGTACTGTGAAGTGATTGCGAATCTTCGCGTGAAATGAATGTGAGGTCAAAGGTACATCTGGCAGCATCCGGTGAGGCAGATATCTGGCGTTATTCACGAGCCTCGAAGTGTGACGTCAGATGTTCAGGTTACCTTCGTCTGACCTTTAGCCTAGGGCGCCCTACTCAAATGACGCATGTACGTATAAAGGTCTATAGCTTTTGAAAGTTCTCAAAATAACAAATTTTGTTATTATTCATATATACATCAAGTTGTAGAACACTTTTTCTAATTGGCAACTCAAATGTTGCCTGCCTGCCATTCTCAAACCCCCTTCAATTAGTTATAACGATTATTTCAGAAAACAAAGTGGCAAAATCTTAGTGGTTTTAAAAGATGGCTACGAGGCACAACATCAGTCAACATGAGCCAAAGGACCTTCACACAGAGTCAATACAAATTCCGACTGGCCTAATATTAGATTTTAATTGATCCATGTTTAAAGTTTGATTTAAACTTGGATGCATCAAGGCACATAATGGCGGCAGAACGACCCAGGAAAAAGACAATGTAAATTGTGTCGACCAACCATAATAACGAAAAAACGAGGCTTTTTGAACGAGACAGGGACAAAGATTTAAACTCAATATTTACATGCAGTGGACGATGATAGGGCCTTCCTCTGTCTTTTCCACTGTTCAGTGAGTTGAATGAGAGTCAGCAAGGCTTCAAATGAATTCGGGACATCTTGATCACGTGGCCAGTCTAGGAACTGGAACTGACAGACGGTCCGTGGAGGGTCAAGCTGAAAACAAAAGTTAGCATCGCTAAAGTTATCGAAGGAAGTGTTAATCATCCATTGAGATGTCGAAACAGGATGATCAAGTTACACCAATGACAGGTTTTATTTCATTTTTTTTTACCTTAGAATGTTTCTTCCTTAGAGTGAATGAATTACCGATGACTCCAGTATATTCAATGGTCTCTAGCAGCTCAACGACCAGGGGACCAAACTCCATGGGTCCAGCCTCCGGCCAGTACTGGACCATGGTCTAAAACAGAAAGAATACATTTTACCGCGTTTTTTTATTAAAAGTGTTGAGGGGAAACTGGAAGTTTTCATTTATTAACATTTCGTTTGATGGAAAAGCCTTTGCCGTTGTTTGATATCCTTTGATGTTATCTTGTACCAAATCATATAAATAACATCCTATTTCCTCATATACATGTTATTAAAACCCACAATTACGTCATTGGAATCCGAGTGCAATAAATGAGAAAACCAAACATGATTCTTCAAATGATTATGGGAAAGCTAAATATTAGGTCAAACGAAATCAAACGGAAATCGTGATATTAGGGCTTATGTAAATAAACCATTTACAAGGTGCTAACATAACGTTAACCACATTAGGGTTTTTAGATTATTATCAATACAGTCAACCCTCGTTATAAAAAGGTTCTGCTTAATAAGAGTATAATCTGAAATGCCGGGTTGCATTTCTGCTTGGTGTTCTGTTTGTTTTGCTATCCTTTTATAACAATGTTCCTGTTATAAAGAGGTAAATTTTACCTGTCTGAAAAAAGGTAATCTGGCCTGTCCCAGTGATCTTGTTATAACGAGAGTCGACTGTATAAGATGGTAGTCCGCACTTGGACATGACGATCACAATTTGACATCTTTGAACTTATCGACTGCAGAAAATTGCACTCTCTGTTCCATTCAGATAACTCCGAGTACAAATGAAGGTAAAATGTTCTGCAACGACCCACTATCGCAAATCCCCTCACCTCATCGTCTCTATCATACTGGTTGAGCATGACAATGCAGGTTGATTTGTGGTCATGCACCAGACGCCAGATGTCGCCTTTGGTGTTCGGTGTCGGCATCTGTGTTGCGATGTACCTGTTTTTCTTACGGTAGCCCTATTTTTTTTTATCAGAATAAATTAACAAGTCAACAAGCCATGCCTTTTAAAGAGCTACTTGAACGAGAGTAAAGAAAACGTTTGATTTGCTGAAATTCAATTACAAGCGCTCAATGAATACAGACATACAGTTCACATCGTATAAATTGTTTTTATAAATAAAAACAAAAAAATTAAAATACAAGTTGAGAATAAACATGTAATATAATTCCAAATCTAGCATTGATTCCATTTGTTTAATTTTGCAAGGGTTTGTCTTCCTGATTTTGACCTATACATGTAAACACATACTTAAGGATTTCAAAATTGTCCGTCTAAACTTGATGACTACGGTGCCTGCCGTAGAAACACATTGATTGCAAAATATTAGGCTTTACTGTATTAAATTTTATCAATATGCTTTCGGGAACATGGTCTAGTTACATCTGTTCTAGAATGGCAAAGGTCGTGGGTTCGACTCCCATCCGAGTAATAACAGATTATTTTTCAACAGGACTCGGGAAAGATTTGAGTATACAGTGCTCAACACACATCGATGTAAGGGTAAAACACAACTTTGTAATATTCTTCATCCGCGATGCAAGTTGAACAATACAATATTTCGGACACGCGTTTGTAAATTTGAGTGTGAACAAAACAAAATCGCACACTTCAACTTGTCAACAATGTTTGAATATGCATGAGACATGAACAGTTGTTTTATTTACTCACCGGCAGATAAGTCCCATTGACGTAGTTGGTATCCTCTTCGCTGGTAAGCGTCATCAGATATGGCCTTGAACGATCGGCTGTAGGTGTAGGTTGTAAGAATATACATTTTAATTGGGCCCCGTTAATTAGTACCGATCGTAAGACCTTATGTCTGAAACTATAAGAATGCAAATTCAGGTTGAATCATTCTTTTATTGATAGCAAAAGGTATAGGCCTACATAAAATCAATGGATTTAAATTTCATTTCCTATCTGTGTATATGAACAGAATTCTGATCTTTCTCTGAGTGATTTCCTTTTTTATAAACAGCTTTCTTACTAGTACAATGGAAAAATGGAACTACTAATTTCTGACAACGACAGGCACAATCTATTAGAATGGAACGAGCTAGAACATCACGTATCAGAATTTAAACATTAGCAATATTATGTAAGGCAAATGTAAATTTTAAAATAATGGTATAGATTAAAAAATCACTCACTTGGCACGAAGTCCGGAAACCGGTTTTTGTTCACATTCTCAGGCAGCTTTCCGGACTCACTATTCTTGAAGGGAACTTTAGAACTCAGCCTTTCTAGTATCTAAAAGATAAACGAATAAGCTTAACCACTCTGATCTTGACAGTTGCAGTTTTCCCCATTTCGGGGTTCTCTGAAACACTGAACTCAGTTATTAACGCATTTAAAGGCAAAGTAAACGTTTGGTTTTTGGAACCGTTCGATTGTTTTAATCCTTTATACAATATGTAGATTATACAATAAAACTAACCTGTGAAAATTTCATTTCAAAAGGTGAGAGCGTTTTGGAGATATCGCCAAAAATCTGGAGCGGTTATGTCCACGCATGAAGAATAATCCCTATAATAGGAATACACAATCTGAGAAACGTTTCAACAGAAACGTTTCTCAGATTCAAATTTTGGGGGATAAAAACTGATTTTTTTTTCTATATCCACATTATTTTGAATTTTCAATATTTCTCAAAATGCTTGATACTATCGAAAGTTGCTGTACTTCTAACCAAGTAAGTTCTTGTTGCCATACAAGTTTAGAGTGATTACCAATCGTATACCTTCCCTTTAATATTGTTCTTGGTTCAATCTTACAGAAAGATTTGTTGTCTTGGTGTGCCAATTAACACCTCTTTCTTCTCTAATCTACACTCAGTAAACACTACGGGGTCAGAATTGACCCGGATTACGTGTCCCAGGGGCGTGATCCATTTCTGGGTCAGGCTGACGGGAAAGTGGTTAATTCGAAAAAATGTGGGATTTTAACCCAGATTCTGCCTCATTTTGACCCATTTCTGGGTCATTTTGACACAGATTCCGGGTCTGTCTGCTGACTTATAAATGGGTCAGGCCCAATAGGATCCAGATCCGGGTCAGTTTTGACTAGGAAGTATTTAGAGTTTAAACTGCAAATACCCTTTTTTTGCCCCTTTTACCTTTAATTTGCACTTATTATTTAACACTTTAGAGTAATCTGTTTTTATTAGCTGCAGAAAAGTGTTATGTGGATAAAGGAAACATCAACGTGTACTCAAGTCAATTTAGTCAGCACCTCGAACTGTTGTAACATTCCCATCTTCTTCAGAGCGGTCAATTTACGGCGGTATTCCGTGACATGGTACGTTGTGTCATTACTCAGGTAAGCCTCGAGAATGGCGTCATAAAGGAACTCGTATTGCTCCTGAAATTACAAAATTACATGGAAAAAATGTAATGAAAAAGGAATATTATGTGAAGACACTCTTTACTTAGTTTTCAAGACGTCTCACTGAAAGCAAAACAATCAAGAACACTGAACACTTCAGTTCTTGTGGTATATTTGTGAACTCTTGACTTACCACTGTTTGCACTGACTTGATACGCCTGTGTCGCATCTGATTGATGAAGCCAAGAACTTCAACCTGCCCCTCTTGTTTCATCTGCTCCAACATGGTATCCAGAGTGATGTAGGTTCCTGTACGGCCAACTCCAGCACTTGTAACATAATCAATCATAAAATGCAAGAATGAAAAAGGTAAAACGAGATTATACAAAATCCCTTTAATGTATCCTTTTTATTTATTGAACCGATAGTCTTATCAAGAACTATTATTAAACTTTTTACATGAAACTTTAACGTCTAAACAAAATTAAAACAATTCAGCAAGAAGACACAATCAATAGGGAACAAACAAAAATCAAGGCTGGAATGGGCGTGGTCATTTGAGGTTGATATGCTTTATAACTAAAGTTACGTATACGGTCTTAATAATGGAATTGACAAAAAACTTTGCACACTCTGTATAAAGGGGCACGTTGCCTTGGATTGGGCGCTTTGGGCTATAACAAGCGTTTGATAGTGTTTTTTATGAAAGGAATATGGTTAGAAAGATGTTTTAAAAGTAGGATATAATGGTCCACACAAACATGCCTCTAAATTGTGTGGTTTTTCTTTTACTTCGTGATCTAACACGGTTCGCCATTTTGTAGAACCACATTTTCGACTCGACTCCACAAAATGGCGGACCGTGTTAGTTCACGAAGTAAAAGGAAAACCACGCAATCTCGACGCATATTTGTGTGGATCATTATATTATATTTTTAAAACATCTTTCCAACCATGTTCATTTCATAACAAACGCTTTTTATAGCCCAAAGCGCCCAATTTAAGGCAACGTGTCCCTTTAAATGCTTGATTCGTATGACTTGATTGGAACTTTAGGTATACCTGCAGTGTATGACGGTGCGTCCAGTATTCTGGTGAGAGTTGACTACACGCAGGAAGTTGAGCAAAGGGGTTGGATACTCCGGTGGTTTCATATCAGGCCACGTGGTGTAGTGAAAATGTTTCACCACACGAAACTGTTCGTCCTTCCCAACCTACGTTAAAATTCAAAACTCTTTATTTTTAGCGATTGCATTTTTAAATTTTGGGTACCTTGTATAAGAGAGCTTGTGTAAAGAAAATCGTCACCAATATTTGAACACTCAAGCATTTGTCAGTCGATAATGCTGTGTTAAATGAAAGGGACATCGATAAAGACTATTAAATATAAAACTAAGAATTGAAAACAAAAGGAACTATAGCTAGCCAAACGAAAAATCACTCTTTGTGTTACTAAACAGAGTGCAATATACCGACGTAGATAGCATCCTAAAATACAACGTGTGAGAGAAAAGTACCAAGTACCAGCCACAACATGGGCGTATGGGTACTCATTGGTTATAAGGGGCCGAACTTTTACACTTATAAAAGCATAAGTACCAATTACTAATACCGATAAATGCTCCTTTGCTTTCTCTGGATTTGTTGTATCTTGCTGTTCCCGAATTGTCCCCACTGTTATGCCCAAATTTGGGAGTGCAGTTTGCCCCCGGTCGTACGTCTATTGTCAAGTTAACACAACACCGCCCGTTAAAACCCTGCGTGATGCCATCGCACTGCAATCAACAGTCCGTCGGCCATTTTTCATCATTGGGGCTAACGGCCACTGCTAGGTAAATTGAACCATGTGGTATAAAATATACAGAGAGACAAATGTGGGCTCATCTAAAAAAATAATTTGTGCTTTTATTTGTTTTATTTAGTCAAAAGGGTCTATATTTAAAGGTTTTGGGCCATTTGAAAGTGATTGGGTTATCAAAAAAAAAAAAAATTACACGCAAATACAAACGGACTGTGGTTTGCAGTAAGATGGTGTAAGCGTGCGAGTTTTTAAAGACAAACCTCATTGATGTTGAAGATGCGGACTGTATAATCAAGGAATACATCCTCCTTAACCGTGTTGACATTAAAACCAGTGAATTCAGAAGCTCCTTTGTCGACCCAGTACTGTAGACACTTCATCTAAGTTATTGCACAATGTTATGAAAAGGGGGGAAAAAAACCAAAGCAATCATAATTTATTATGGTAAGTTTAAAGTAAGATGAAGAAGAAAAATAATAATAATATCAATAAAGTATTCAATTACTGAATTACAAAAACAAATCTCTTTTGTGTACCTTTGGACTTTTTACAACTTGATTATTGTTGGTAAACAATTTATTGCTACTGTACGTTTTTTTTTTATATGTCAGCACCGGCTTACATTGAATAGCATTTAAAGTTATACCTTGCCGTCCTCTATCGGGTTGGTCAGCATGACGATTTTATCCACTTTCTGCTGCCAAATCATTCTCCAAATATCTTTGATTGATTCTTTGTTTGGTCCTAGTGAAGTACATCATAGGAAACAAAAAGTAATTATGAGACATAATGTGACAAGAGTTTGTTAACACTGGTCGGTATTGATTGCAAAGTATAAGTGTTTTTACCTTGGCTGGCTATGTACTTGTCCTTTGTCTTATATCCCTGAAGAGAAATCAAAGAATCAAATCATCGTATTTCGTGACAAGAATATGATACACAATTAAAATGGTAATACACTATGAAAATCTTTGCTGTGAAACCACCGTGCAATATCAGTGAAGTGCATGATTTGGGTGAAATTCAAGGAATTATTTCTCTTTCACCATGCTTTAATGGAATTGCAATTTCCTTAAATCACCTTGAAAAAAGAGTCTCCAGACCATTTGCTGGCCTCCGTGAATTTCACCATGATTTCAGGGAATGCTCTCCATCCAAGCCTATAGCTCTTTAATTTGTGATTAATGTTTTCAGCAGTACAACACAGTCAAAACAACATGAAACACTTAGGCTCTGAATAGTTAGAAAAGAACTTTGTAAAAATAATGTGAAAAGGTGGAATCGATGATTTTCGAGGAGAAAAGAGGATTTTCACCCCATTTTCAAGACAATTTTTTTTATAGTGATAGATGTGTACTTACATCAATGTAGCATGCATTAATGTAATCGGAATGAGGGTCATTTTCTAACGGCTCCAGCACAACACGGCAGTGGTCATCTGTGAATAATAATACAAAGCAAACAACGAAGAACCTTTAACATTATGCCGTCATCTTTGTCTTGTTCCCCATGTTCAAATAATGAAAACCTTATTCCCAACAAGGTGCCAGACGATTGTCCTTCCAGCCTCGGTTTGGTTACATTGATATAAATGGAGAAGCTTGGTGTTGCATATTGATAACGTTTTGTGATTCTGGTCACAGACCACAATAAGACCACAATAATAAGTGAGTTCTTTAGTTAAGGTTCACAGGTTGTGTTATACAATGAACACTATGATAAAGAAAAACAATTAGCAGATTTCTTACAAGCAATGACGTTGGCGTATCGATTCTTAGACTTGTTTTCTGGTTTTCTTGCCACAGTCCAGGGATGTAACTGGCCATCGGAAGAGTCTGGAACGAAAAAACAACAAGCCAGGCTTTCAGGTTAAAAGAAAGGGAACTAAGTTCTTGAAATGAAAACTAAAACTACAGAAGTACGTAATGCTTACCTTGTAATCGGCATCGAAGTCTTTATCAGCAGCTGCCGATTTCTTCATCTGGATATACTTCTCAAGTTCGTCAATACGGATTGGTGGTGGATTTGTGAACTTTTCCTGTTCGGGCATTGGAAGTTCTACTGTGGGTTGCCGAGATGGTGAGTGTGTACCGGAGGGTGTAGGTATTGCGGGTCTACGAGATGATGACGGTGTTCCGGAGGGTGTAGGTACTGTAGGTTTACGAGATGGTGACGGTTGTACCGGAGGATGTAGGTACTGCGGGTCTACGAGATGATGACGGTGTTCCGGAGGGTGTAGGTACAGCAGGTTCAACACACACTGATGAGGCATCTTTTTTCATTGCACAGGAAAAACAACGTAACTTATTTTAAGTAAAACAAATATTAGGATGCTTTTGAGGGCAGTGTACACTTTATTGGGGAAAGAGTTGACGATGTGATGTGGCAATACAACACAAGTGCATTTCAAAGAGAGCTCTGCATTACGAGGTGCACCTCGAGGTATCACATTCCCTCAGTCAAAAGACCTCATTAATAGTTTCATAAAAGTTTGAACAACTGAGTTCACATGTGCAAACACTTATAATGACAATCGTTTTTGAGGATATCAAAGGTTATATCAGAATTACAAACAACTACCTGCAAAATGATTCCTTGAAGTGGTGTGTCTGCTTGTTGTAGTCCTTGAGTACCACCATTTGACTTTCTTGGTCGTCTATAATTCCTCTTCCTAAACACACGCAGTCGCAATACAAAGGAAGTTCACCTTCTTAGAAACATGGCTAAAGTGGTTTTCACCTTCTTAGAAACATGGTAAAAGTGGTTGTTACCTTCTAAAGAACATGGTAAAAGTGGTTTTCACCGTCTTAGAAACATGGTAAAAGTGGTTGTTACCTTCTTAAGAACATAGTAAAAGTGGTTGTTACCTTCTTAGAAACACGGTTAAAATAGTTTTCACCTTATTAGAAACATGGTAAAAGTGGTTGTTACCTTCTTAAGAACATGGTAAGAGTGGTTGTTACCTTCTTAAGAACTTAGTAAAAGTGGTTGTTACCTTCTTAAGAACATAGTAAAAGTGGTTGCTATCTTCTTTAGAACATGGTAAAAGTGGTTGTTATACCTTAAGAACATGATGACAACGATGATAATGATGACAATGATAATCACAGCTATCAAGACACCAACAATTGTTCCTATAGGGCTAGGCGTGCTCGGATCTCGCGGTGTTTTCGTCGTAGCTGTAACATACACATTTGTTTTTACTGTTACAATTATTTGACCTGGTGGCGTAAATCTTAACATTGTTTGAGGATGAAGCTTTCAATTCAGAAGCTATTAGTGGTACTGAAAAGGATGCAACATCAAAGTCACTTCCAGTGTGTTCTATAAGCTAACCGCACAGATAATTGAATAATTGGTTTCAATGCTGGCACAAATTAATATTGGTTTAAAGGAGATTAACGTATTGTTATTGTTTGATACTCAGAGAAATGCAGTGGTGGTCATGTGATGGGTATTCTAACGGCCAGAAAGTTACAGGAATGATTATGTTATCAACAATCAAAGATTCACACAAGTTCTTTTGACAAGTTCCAGAATATGAACCTCGAAGGCGTGTGGTTATATTTTATGACATACATTTCAACATAAATTTATTATTATTATTCTGGTTTATTAAAAACACTGCACTTGTAGCCAAAGGCTAAATTGGAACAATGTATACAAGATAAAATAAAAAAAATATACATAAGCTTATTACACATTAAAACACAAACAGGCACAACAACGCAAAAAGTCGGCATTTAAAATGTTAACAAAATAGGGAATCGGACAAAACAAAATAAAGCAAAAACACAAAAACCAAATAAAAAACAAACAAACAAACAACCCAACAAACGAACAAACGAACAAACAAAAAGTCTAAAAAACTGCCGTGCCAGAATTGACCCGGCCCCCGGTCCAGGGATCTGACCCGTTTCTGGGTCATGACACCCGGAATCTGCCTCAAAATGACCCCGAAATGTAAAACAAACTGACGCAGAATTTGAGATAAATCTCTTTTTAAAACCAGTTTCCAGGACCCCCCTTGGACCTGCAATCCGGGTCAGCTCTGACCCGGGAGTTGTTAGGGTTTACTTTCATTCAAATAGACAATGTTAACATGTTCCAATGCGTTCGGATTAATTTAACTACCCGCTTTACTGCAGATATAGATATTTTCCCCTTAAATTATTATTGGGTCAATGGGCGAACATTCATTGATTTAGAGTGCAAGTATAAAATTACTTACCTTTGATTGGCTGAGAATACGTCACCTCTGCATCCTGTAAAATAAACGGAAGTATCAATGGCGAAACCGTGTGATGTATCAACTCAATCAACTGACTGGTGAGATAGCTTGATTCACTAATTTGAAATAATACACCACAAGGGAAACTGACTGGGTAAATTAAAAACAATTTGGGTTTGGACGAAGCAAAGTTGATTGGAGTTGAATTTGAACATGTGACCTCCGTATTAACGTGCCGGTGCTCTTCCAGCTGAGCTATCTAGCCCTAATTTTTGCAGTCTCTCTATTGTTGTCAATATCTTTGTTCGGGTGTCAGTCGGAAGCCATTCAAACTGGAATTGCCGTACAGTCAGAGATCACAGCTAAGTTTACGAAACAACCTGGGAAGCGATAGGAGAGGGATCACCTTATTGGATGATATGAAACCATCACATTATGTCTTCCTAGTAGGATTGGCCAATCAGTATTATTAGCACTGTATTTAAAGGACATGATATTTATACCAATGCATTCTTAGGGTTATCATGAAATAAATTGTTGAAATCGTACCGTCCCATTTCCTCTGCTAACCGCTCCAACACGGATGTCGTAAGTTGCTCCGGTGTCCAGTGGTGCATTGAGGTAGCCTCCATACGTTTCACCATCTCCAACTACAAAAGGGTCTTGAACCATCTGCCTGGATAGTTCAGCTGCAATGTAGTTATCGGGAGAGTCCTCATGGTGGATGGGATCTAAAGCTTCTCTCTTCGTCTTGGATCCAGTCTTCTTTACATGAATCACGTAGGATCTATAGCATAGTGAGTAAACAAGTCAATGTATCCACTTGGTTCAAATGATGCTACACTCTATCTACAGGACAGAACTGACCCGGATTCCAGTTCCCAGGGAGCCTGACCCGTTTCTGGGTGAACCTGACCCGTTTCTGGGTGAGCCTGACCCGTTTCTGGGTGAGCCTGACCCGTTTCTGGGTGAGCCTGACCCGTTTCTGGGTGAGCCTGACCCTTTTTCTGGTGAGCTGACCTTTCTGGTGAGCCTGACCCGTTTTTGGTGAGCCTGACCCGGAGTCTAGTATTAAAAAAGAGGTGGATTTCGCCTCAGAGTCTGTGTCAGTTTAATCCATTATTGGGTCATTTTGACACAGATTCCGGGTCACTGACCCTGAAATGGGTCAAGCCCCCACGGAACCCAGAATCAGGGTATTTTTTGACCCGGAAGTGTTTTTTTTTTTTTTTAGAATGTAGGGCTTGAGCAGTATAATTCTCTAAGAAAAGGTTGTTTAATCATATTTCCATTGTATGAATTCTCATAGTATGCTGTGCTGTGAGTTCAGAAACTGCTTTTTAAAAGTATCATCTTTTGCTTACGTTTTTTTCTTGTTTGGTGATGTCACTTTTTAGTGTTGCTTTCCTGATTAGTGTTAAAATTAATATTCAATAATGCTTACGTGATATACTTATCTTCAGGGACGCGGCTGAGATTGATTGTGACCGTAGTGTCTGTGGCATTGTTTGGATTTGGTCTTGGTGCCGGGGGTGAAGGAGGCACTAAACAAATGCAAACATAATGAGATAATATGATGACCTGTCACATGACTTTCTTCTATAACACGTTTCTAACAGGAATCAGAATAGTTAAAATCGTACAAAGCAATGACCATCATAAAGATGTACAACTCAGTTTCAAAACTGAAAGCGAATCAACGTATTTTTGTAAGATCCAACTCAACGTTATATCTTTTCAGTTCCTGAGTAACCTTTAAGAAGTGAACTGTACTTAATTAACACATAATTGAAAATTTCAAAATTGCGATGATGGTTGAATCATTCGTTAGCAATTCCCATAAATAATACGTATTTTCTTACTTTCCAGTGGTTTAGTAAACACTTCGAGTACTGCTGCATCGCTGGTGAACTTTTGGTTTTGTGCTGAAATCTTGAACTCGTATTTAGTTGTTGGTTCGAGATTGGTTATTGTGGCCCGTGACTCAGTCCCGAGTTCCTTATTCATGTACGAGTATCTGCAGTGAAATCCACCTGGTGACGTTTCTCCAAAGCTCTGTACTCCACCTAGTCAGTATGATTTGAATAGAGAGGAATTTAACTCATTTCAATATTTCTTCAAATACGAGCAGTGAGAATCTAGTATGATATTTCAAATTTCAAAATAAACAAAACAAAACAAAACGGTATGCAGGAGAACAATAAAAATCTCGATGAAAATGTCTTTTGAAACAAATGTTTACAAAATTAGGCTTGTAAGACACGATTTGCTCACCAAGGTTCTTTACCAGAAGTACAAGAATTCTGATGTTGACAGAAATACATTTCAATAATATAACAGTAATTGATTGGTTTGTTTATGCCTCTGTCATAAAAAGCGTAACACATTTGCTCCATGCGACATCATTCATGTACTCGTAAACTTGGTGTAAACAGTTCGTTGTGCAAAATAATTTTAACGTTTATTTCAGAGTTAATTTAATGAGCTTTGTTGGCGAGATTTTACTATTAATAGGCCTTGATGATTAAACAAAAAGTGGAATTCAACCTAAAAGAGGCATTTAGTCATGGAAATATAAACATGATACATACTATGTACTTCATGATTTGTCCATTTGGGTTCAGCGGTGAATCCCATTCTAAAGTAACTGACATATCAGTTTGATCCGTCGACCGAAGATTCTGACTGGACCAGGAACTGTGAAACAATCAGGATTAAACGAGGAAATCAAAACGTTTAAACTATTGTTATTACATATTTTGGTAAAGAGACAAGATGCCTCATAAGTGAACATAATCACTGCAGCTTGCTTGGCTGTAAACAAGGGTGCTTGCTAAGTAAACCAGAAACACCGGTGTTAACCCTTCCACGATAAGTGTTCTGGGTTCTTTTAGTGCTTTACCAATCCTAGTATATGGGGCCTGTGGCTTAAAGCAATTATGTTAAATTATTTTGCTCAAGGACACAAGTGCCACCGCTGTGACTCGAACCCACACTCTGCTGATCAGAAAAACCAGAGCTTGAGTCCGGTGCTCTACCGCTTGGCAACGACACCCACTAATTGATAACACACGTTCCAAGTCATAAATGCTAAATTTATGTATTAAAATTCATAAAATATCGGAGAATGTTTAACATTTTAGTGGTCAGAGTTCTTACCACCAATTGTGGTGTACCACTGACTGCATCACTCCAAACACCGGCACCGGCAGACGTCTTGGCTCGAACCTACGTTTAAAAAGAAAAACAGCACATTTCTTTTTAAGTATGAGATAATTAGAGACATTGTTGCACTGTTCATTTTCTACACAGTTTTCTTTCCATAAATTGATGATAAACTAATATCATATTGAGTGATTCACTGTGACAAAATTGACAAAGGTAAGTTTTATTTAGCCGTATCCTTAAAAAAGAAAGAAAAACCCCAAACATTCGCATTAATCAACTAAACCAAACACCCCCAGCATTTTATTGGCCCAGGATGTTTGTTGATTATTTGCGAATACTTTGTTGTTTTTGAAAAAAAAAACGCACAAAAAAACATTTTAAATGTTTTCGAAATTGATGTCCTCAAAACAATAATACTCTTTTACATTATAGAAGTAGTTTTATTTCCTTTTAAATGACCCAGCATTGCATCTCAAGATGAGCAACTAACGTGTTTGACAAAAACGGCAATCCATGTAACAGTTTTCTTCTTTAATTATTCAAAGGAAAAACCATACTAGGCTATTGTACTAAAGTAACTTAGAACACACACTGACCTTGATGAAGTAATTAACATTTGTCATGAGGCCCTCTATACGATAGCTCAATGACGTCACACCAACGTTTGTCGTTATGGTTGCTGATGCTTCATCTTGCGTGGATGGCCAGTAAGAGATATCATAATTGATTATGATTCCATGGGAGGGATCTGATTCTGTCCACTCCACCGTTATTCGAACTCTCATCAGCGTTTTTTACATCAAATCCATCGGTGCAGGAGGAACTGTTCAGTGACAAACAAAAGATTATTTAAAATATCTCTCTACGAAATGTGTAGCCTACGTCAACTTGATTGCAAATAACACCATTGTTTTTTTATTGCCAATGAACACACACAAGGTATTTTAAAATGAGTTTTATCAAAAAAGAGGATGTAATTATACAGAATTAGTGTTATTGGAAAGATTGACGTTTTCATTAAAAAAATGTTTTTGACCTAATTTTGTTGCTTTTGCAGGATATAATGTTAGGCCTAAATAAGGTAATATATGACATGCACATTGATTGATGATTCTACCAAATACAGAGTGTCATCAATTTCTATTTATTTTCCGGGAAATGTTTTTGTAGGACCAATAACTTCGCCCTTATACTCTATTTTGACTCTATTGTGGAGTATTTCGTGATTTTTAAATGTTTTTTTGCTTGTAGACAGTTTGACGGTAAAAATGACGCCAGATTTGGACTAGAAATAAATCCAGATGATCAGATTGTTTCATTTCAATAAGTCAATATCAAAAAAATTATGTCTAACAATGTATGATGAAAAGTATGGGGGATTAGTTTGAAAATTGATGTCTTACGTCACGATTAAATGATGGACTCATCAACGAAATTGCTTTTGAGTTTTTTGTTACCGAATCTTAAGTGGTGCAGCTGTATAGAACGGGGCACAAATGGATATAAATTGGTATAGGGCCTGCATACCTCCTTCTGCTGTTCTCGCATTAAGGCTGTTACTAAACGGCCCAGTACCCTCAATGGTGCTGGCTGCAACCTGGAAGCTGTAATCAGTGTATGGTATTAAACTATGGATGCGTCACCATAGTGCTTGACGTGGTCTGTTTCTACTACATTGTCAGGCATAGAGCCTACTTGAGTCAGGTTATATGTGAACCTGTGATGACACCACCTCGACCTCCACACGGTGGCTCACTCCAAGAGAAACTCAGACTGGTATCGGAACTCAGCAGATTTCAGCACATCAGCTGGAGCTGCCGTCGGTTCTATTAAACAACGTATAGCATAAAGTCAGTCAAACTAACAACGTGCTATTGGTGTTACTGCTAACAGAATCTACATGTATGATCCCTTATGACGTCTTGTCATCCCAACAAATGAAACAATAAAAAAGAAGAGACAAAGATCCTTTATTTTGAGGTTATGTTCACATTATAAAAAATTGGTCAAGTGTAAGAGAGTTTCCAAACAATCTTCTCTACAAAATATTACATATCTAGAAATTGTTCTCTCAGTATTAATGTTCAATAACATTACTACAGGCCGTTGAACTGGTTCTCACAATCCATTATTCAATTCACATGATGACTGACGGGTCTAATTTTTAAAGTGACAAAATCTCCCCGTAGGCATGTTCAACTCATTTGGACTCATTATAAATACATGTACACAATGATAAAATATGTCAATAATCAACATCACACTTTTTAGGAAATCTGGATAAATAAGGGGATTAAAGCTTTCTACCACAAACCAAACTGCAGAAGAACTTACCTGAGGTTCGAGTCATTACTTCTCTAGTTGCTGCAACGCCATAAATTGAACCAAAACGGGCGTCAACTCTCACTAGGTATCTAGAGTTAGCATCAAGATCAGGTATAGTCGTTGACGTTGATTGACAGGAACAATGAGTGACAACTGATGCTGATGATGGGTCGAATGTTTGGCACATGTCTTTGTTTATTTGTGAGTATTCCACTCTGTAGTAATCTGCGCATGTCACTGCATCCCACTGGAGGGTTATTTCCGACGGTCCATCAGACCAGATCTGGAGATTCACTGTGATGTCATTCATCACACCTGTTCATATTATGTCAATAATTGTATATTTTTTATTTGACACTTTTAATTTATTTCGAGAATCAAGTTCATATCAGAAGTAGCCTATTATTAAAACCCTGCGGTGCAGCATCAGAATCTATTATCTTTGTTACCTGGTGGTACTTTTTTGGAAGTAGGTAGGGATAGTAAGCAATATGTTTGTTTTGCTGATTCCAATCCCTTCTCAAATACTCTATACAAAAGGATAGAGGGTTCTTGACCCCATAAAACAATTTCAAGCCACAAAAATAATTTTAACATACCTAAGGAACAGTAATTATAACATGTATGCGTTCAGTTCAGCATGATAATCTGTGACCTCTGTTACCTGGTGGTACTTTGAACATTCTAAATAGAAGCTAACACACCCTATTTGTATGGCCAATCAACAACCAGGTCACCAACAATAAAAAAAAACTGTGAACCATAACTCAGTGCAGGCAGTCAGTGATACTGATAGGATAATTGATTGTAATAAGCAGCTAAACCCAACGGCCTTGGCAGCAGAATCTACAAATGGCCCCGGAGATTTAAAGGTTTCTCGAAATGAAATTGTACGAAATTCCCAAGAGTATTAGACAAGTGACGACAACGATGACTAGGTTGGCCGCTAAGAGCATCTATAGTTTTAGTTATCAGGTTGGAGGTTTGATATCAGAGGGTGTTGTAATGTGTTAATTGAAACACAGAGATCTTGTTGCCAAGTTACGGAGAGTTGATTCGTAAGACCGGCGAAACGTCCAGTTCAAGTACACTGTTATCAGCTATCTAACGTTGAAATCAATAAAACTTCACATGGGCATTCATCAAATTAGATTGTAAATGGGATTTATCAATAAACAAGGTTCTTTGTGTGAACAAGTAATTTAAATAATATATTTTATCCAAACGATCTACGAAGAATAAAGTTCGAAAATCCACACGTAAATCACTGCAAACTGATGTTCTTATGAGCATGTATTGAATTTTGGAATTACAGACAGTGTCTGTCTTACCTGTACATTGACAATTCGGACCAAAATATGTAGATTGACAATCTGCGGGAACAATTGATACAAACATGAAACTGTAGACATAACTTTTATCTGGCGATTACCATGAATTATTCCAGTGAATAGAATGATTGAGGGCTTATTTTGAATTAACATTTCATAATTATTATTAATCTGATACTGGAATGTCAATTTATGATCGTCTTTCTTTACTCACCCACACCTGCCATGCATTCTCCGGTATCTTTAAGACAGGTTCCTACTCCTTGACAGTGGCATGTTTGTTTACAATCAGCACCATACATACCATCCGGGCATTCTGAAAATAATAACAATCTGTTATATACTTTTCTTTTAGGCTTTATGTTTTCCCTCACTCATTGTAGAAATCAAGCAGATGCCTATTCTTGTTGATAAAGCATTATAAATGTGGACTCTACCTAACAGCAAGCCAGTCTTTGCTTTTGTCAAACTACGAAGCATCCTCTTACCTTGCATGCAGTCCAGTCCCATGTAGCCGGCAGCACACGAGCATCCATAAGGATCAGGAAGACAGAACAAATGACCCTGGCAGGCGTTGTGGTGTGGATCGTGACTATCAGAACAGCCATATTGAGCGTCTTTACCAAACACATGACGACCGTGAACTGTAACATGAGAGATAATTATGTCACCCTTGTTAGTAATTAAAGACTTCTTAAGGAATGAACTCAGTAGCAAATTAAACTCACTGTTTCAAAATTATGTTTTAGGTATACTATCTGTCATATTTCTAAACCTTGCAAAGAAAGTATGACTTATTTCAAACCTTTTTCACAGTTATCTCCACTGAAACCCGGAGCACAGACGCAAGTTCCGGTATGATCATCACATATTCCTCCATTGTAGCATCGACGACATGCAATCAAGCACATCAGACCCCACATCCCCGATGGACAAGCTAAAATAAACGTTAAAAAAAAAGATTTTAAAGGGATGGAAACAACTCTTTAGGGCACATAAGTCTGTTATTTGGTGCAATATTTTAGTTTAGATGCCAAACTAACCTCGTACTATGAGTCTCATTATGCCGTGACGTTGTTGATGTTCTTTGCCGTCCACGAAGCAGCTATATATTCCTTCGTCTGATTTATTGGCAACACTTGGAATAGACACCGTGAGCTGATTGTTCCATCCATCTATTGCATCTTCATTGTGCTTCCATCTGACGTTTATATTAGTCTGTGAATTGTATGGTACCATTGTCAGTGTGACCATCTCGCCTACATTTACTCTCAGTGTTTGCTGCTCTGGAAGAATATTAACATCACCGTCTAAAGTTAGAAAAGAAGAACGACATAAAAAATGGCGTGCAGCGGGTTACATTTTTTTTAAAATATAGTTACAATTCACCATTCATCCCTTAGTTTTTAGATGTATCTCACACAAACTTGATGACCTTTCTGGTTTTATTCAAAGGGAGTTATATTTTTTTTGGCCTCAGCAGAGGAATTTAAAAGAAGCTGTTAAATAAAAAAGGCCCTTTACGTGTATATGCATTTTCTTCAAATTATAGTGCATTACCTTCAATTAATTTCTACGTCACAGAAAAAGAAAAACAAATTTACAACTGATAATTCAAAATAAAAGTAAAAACTTTATTATCCTACCGTTCTTGGGTAATAATATTGTCTGCATCTTGGTGATCCTTCCACTGTTAGACAGCTCTGAGTAGAAGACACCCACTCTGTCTATCCCACCAGCCTCGGGTAATATCAGAGACCTTGCTGCTCGGCCCAGTACGGAATCCTCTACTTCATTGAATCCTGCGGGAAGTCCAGTATTAGTTCCTCCTGTTGTCAATTGTCTGCCAAATGAAACACTAGCCGTCAAGTCACTGCATCCTTTGTACGCTGTAATGGCTGCTTCGTTGTCTCCAGTCTGACCAATCAGAGGAATGTTAGTCACCAGTGTAAAATCTATCTCTTTACCTATTGAAACGAAAACAAGTTCATTACTTATTTATCATTAATTTACCGTAGTTTGGTGGATATGTCTTGGTGCAGAGTTTTAATAAATAGTTTATTAGTAAATTGTATTAATAATAAGTTAATAATTAAGTAGATGTGAAGAAGATGTACTCTTTCGTTAAATTACCTAGTGTACTTTAATAACTGAACGGGGGCGAGCTCATATCCATTAAGAATGGGCGAGCAGTCGCTCTTGTTTGAAAAGTCGATAATCGATTATTGGTAATTTTCATTTTACACTGAACCAACTCCTGATGTACAAACATGAACTGAACATTGGAATTCGCAGAGTGTATAGAATACTCGTCGACGAGACGAAGCTGAGGCTTCAGAGGGGCGTCGGACTTTACGACCGCAGTGGCTCGTGAATTGGGCACTGTGTGAGTTTACCGGATTTGGTGGTCACAGTATGAGGGGAGGAAATTTAAGGGTCGACGGACAAACTGTACCAGTGTTGAATTCCGCCTTTTTCGCATGCTTTTGGAGAGATCAAAATCCATGGTAACAAAACATCAGACTAGCTAAACATTGACTCTTGATTTCAAAGTTAGAGGGCGCTATGTAGGTGATCCCGTAACAATCCTCGCGAGCTCTCAAAAATTCGTAAATTTCAGCCTCCACTTAGCTTTTGACGCCATTTCCGGAATATTCCACTTAACCAACGATCCTCGACATACTGAAAATACCTCGAAAATGACACTATTCATCAATAGAGTGTTTTCTACAAGTTCTTGGAGTAACTGTTGACTCTAAACTTGTCTGGACTGAGCACATTTCCTCAATTTATACAATTACCCGCGTAATACGGAGTTATTTCAAAAGTTACGTTATTCTTCCTTCTACTGCTCTAATCTTGCTATATAATACTCTTCATTCTCCCACATTCTCAATCTATTGCAGAATCGTATGGCCAACTCAACTAACAGTAAGCTTACCTCTTTATCTGTTATTCAAAAGAGCCATCAGAATTTGCACCTCTTCGCACCCTCGAGAAACACACTGCTACATTTTTGCACAATTACACACTTACTATCTTGATATCAATTAAACTTCATACGGCTATATTCATGTTTATAATTCTACAATTTTCTCCCCACGCTTTTGCTATCCTATTTCATCTCAACTGAAGCTATTCATGGTACTCTACCAGATCCCACGTAATCTTATTCCCGTTCCTCGAACTTCGACCGATGCACACACTTCGCTTTCGTGGTTCCTCGTTCGTGGAACGTCATGGGATGACCAAGTTAAAAAAGCCTTTGTATGGTCATTTTAAAGTCTCGTTCAAAAGAGCCTTATCGCTCATTATGTAACTTAGCCTTCTCCCCAGACTCGCTGCTCGTTTTCAAAGAGAGCTTTTTAGCTGGCTCCTAATTTAGTTTATTATTTCCTGGCATTATCGGTTTACTAAGCTCCGTTCAGTTCTTTGCATTCTCTTATGTTCTTGTTTTTTTTGTTAATTATGGTATTAGTTGGTTTTTTTTAGGGCTGTTCCCACAAGTCTCGCTATTGAACAGCCTCCTTACTACATCTTCTATTGTTCTACCTTCGTCATTATTTCTTGTCTGTTATATACTCTTTGATTGTATTAATAAACTAACATTTTGTTGTCCAAATGATCCTGTCAATTATTGTGAGTTGGAAATAAATGTTTCATTGAATTGAATTGGTTTTTAAGGATTTAATAGTGGTCGTCCTGAATCAAGCCTTAATATCTAATCCCTACCTTGTGTTATGTACACACTAGTTAATGGTGTGTGCTACTTTTTTTTCATCATATTTACCATAAATTTATGTTGAATAAAATTACTACTTGTATTTTGCATGTCTGTTTGACTATTTTTGTAAACTAAACTTCTAGTGATTTGGTTTATTTTTAAGCCTCTAGCGTTTTCGGATTTTTTTGTCGTAAAAGGTAATTATGATTTTATTATAAATTTAAGTATTGATCTTAAATAATCTAAGTAAAGGCTTTAAACGAACAGTGTCAAGTGAGATTTAGACATTTTTCTAGATATACATATAGTGAAGAAGAGGACGTATGGTGCATGTTGTGCAGTGCAGGGGACCTGAGGTTGTAACAAGAACATGACTTCATCATATGTACCAATTGGTATTGACTCGGAAGTATTAAATTTTATCGTTAATTATTAGTTCTGACTTACACGTGATTACTTGTACCCCCCTGAGTGATAGAATCTTCGAGCTACCGGGAATGTCGACACTGACATACCGCGAGAGTCTGGGTGGATCACACGTGAATTCAATCCAGTCTCCTGATTCGGCTTGTTGTTGGTTTACTGGACTACCACACACTGTGTTCTCAGTATGAACGTCACTCAGACCAGCCCTCACAACGGCTCCAATTAAACGTCTTTAACTTAACATAAAAATAAAACTGATTTAAACGTTTGCTCAAGGGATTAATGCTGGCTGCAGTACCATCTTGATTGTTAATTTGTTTGCGAGGTTTAAAAGAAAATTAAGTCAGTTTTTCACTTTGCTTTCTGCAGTGAACTGCGGGTGAAAATACATAAATCTGACCACGCCTACATATAGTATGTCCCTGGTTTTACACTTAATCTTATTCATTGAATCTTAATGTAAAAGTAAATAGAACTGGTTACAAAGTACGGAGCCACCAATTTGAAACAAATGCTGTCATCAAAGCCAAGCATGTTAAACAGTGGACAGAAAACAACAACAATTATATTGTTTCACGGTGCAAAAGATATCAGAAACGTTTCATCCAAACGTTGTTGAAAAATTTGGTTTAAAATTGGTACATAATCGTGCAACAATCGAACGCTTCGAAAAACTATATTTACACACTTTAAAGTCATAAAATTGCATTTACATAGACATTAGTGTAACCAGTTTACTGTCGAATCTTACCATTATTTCGTGGTCTGTTCAGAATTCTGATTTTGCCAAGACAATATTCAGTCACGAGATCCACCTTCCACCACGGGTTCTGTTCCTGATCTAGAGGGGGAAAAACAATCAATAGTTTTAAACACTCAGATAGAAGTTTTTGATATTCGATTAAGAAGCAATTACATACCGAGATGTTGAACTGATGTGCTAAAACTAAATATTATACAACCAACAATTAGAGAAATTCGCTCTAAGCTGGGGGAGGAGGAAGGGGTCGTTCGGGTGAAGTGGTGGCAGTCTTAGGAAAGTTGTCATAATTAGGATAGGATATGCGTCCAATTATATTACGTGGTAAAATTTGGTTTCGACTTCGGATGTATGATTCATGTTGATTTCTTTTAAACTTATCTTTAAAGTTTATGTTCTTCGGTAAATGCATTTTACTTTATATGTTTCTGTAGAAAATCGTTTCATTCAAGAGAAACCTAAAGAAAATTGTGTTTCCCAAGCAGTCTTTGTTTATTGATTCTACCACACTTACTAAATTAACAAAGCGTTTTAGGCCAATAGGAAACGAACAAATAATACCCTCCTTCCCCGATGATGGTTGGGTCATAATGATCACAATGTTGCCAACCAATGCTAGAAGTGGAAGATAACAAAATGCATTGTCATTCAATTATCAACTCAACTCTTTGGGGGCATGTCCCAGCAACGAAACTGAAAAACAAACTCTACAACTTCCGGAGTCATATAAGTCCGTGTTTGTGTCAGTGTGATCCGGATTATGTGTCAACTTGACTTCGATTCCGAATTGTTTTGATCCAGGAGCACAGTCAGTAACATTGGCTTTATTCCGGTTTACGCTGACTCTTAGATTTAGTAATGTGTCATGAACTTCAAGATACGATCTTGGAGCTATAACCGTGCATACAAACATGATATAAAAAATACGTCGTGTACCTGTGTGGGTAAAGACATCAGGATCCCCATCTAGAGCGTTTGAAGCATCTTGGAGTCCTTCATTACGTGTTGAACTTTGAAAACTAGGATTACCGGACAAATGCAGAGCTACAACAATGAAAAATAGCAAAAACTGTCTGTCAAACAATAAAGAAAATAACGGTTCAATCATGTCGGTGTTTTTTCGGAGCAAGACAAAAAAGAGGAAACTACCCTAAGGCATTTGATTCATTTTGAATGATACGAAATTACAATGGTCAATACCATACTGAGTGCTATACCACATATCCAGATATCGAGATATTCTTGCCACGACGACTATGAAGTAACTAGACTTGCTTTGATATTATATTTTGTCAAGACAACCTTCTGCAAATCTAAGAAGTCGACACGCCATATTATTAGATTTAGTAAATGGACTCAGCGACTTTCAAGCTTATCGCCTAGCGAGATGAGTTAGATAGACAGATAGATTACTAACATTTTGTAATACTCGCCAAAACGACTTAAGATTGGCGCAGACCAAACGTCGACTTAGCAAGATGAGATTATCTCGTTATCTGAATACAAAGTATCAGGGTGCTCCGTCCTTGAGATTATAACTTCTTTATACATTTAATATTAAGCAGAATTTGTTACTCATAGAGTGGTGTAGATTTGCATTTCGGCTACTCACCCGAGGACATGGTATTGCCTTCACTCTGAGTGATTTCATCAACCTCGACCTCACTAAGGATTAATGACTTCGTCTCTCCACTGCTCGTTGGAATATCTACACTCACATAGCGAGCGATGACAGTTGGGTCCAAGGCAAACTCAATCTGTCCACTTTGAGCTTGAGTAAGAGTTAATGGTGATCCAATCATTCTGTTCTGTAAATGATCGGAACTCAAACCAGCCCTCACCACAGATCCTTCTATTTGATCTCCATCTGAAATCCGAACATCCGGATCCGGGATGAGTTAAATGCATGCTTGGGATAAGAAGAGTCTTTTTTCTCCTAAATGATATATGTGACAATAATAACAGCTAGAAAAGTTTATTCTGTGCTGAAAGAAATCCTAAACTTTGCAAAGCCAAAAAAAAAGGCGAGACTGAGCTCTCAAAGGGAAAGAAACTCATCAAAAACGTGAATTCAAGAAGTAAACATTACACTAAAATAACAATACAGAATAATAAGAAGATACCCTCACCATAGAACACAGTGATCTTATTGATGCAGTAGATGTCACCAAGGTTCACTTTCCACCATGGATTGGCTTCCTCAACTGAAAATAAACATTGTTAAATAAATACACATCATTATTTAAAGAAATCTTTTAGATAAAATCCGAAGGTCTGTTGTTCTATTCCTTACCTGAATTGCCAGTTCTTGCCTTTTTATGTTCGTTTAGTTTTTCTGCGGGACTATAAAAATACCACATATTTGTGCTGTTTTATATAATTTTAAGGCACAGATTAAAGTATCGATCCAAGATTGATGCTTAACAAATATCCACATGAAAATAAATACGGAAGATGAACGAGAACACTTGTACCTTTAAAGTTTTGTATACGCATATATCTTCATTTGAGTACTTCCACTGTAAGATTCTATATCAAACAAAACTATAGATGGTCTAGGGTTTGATACGAGTTTTCCTGCTACAAATCAGCATAACTCATTTCTTCCAATTGTATAAAACCGTCCGTTCAGTCGTCCGTTTCATGAACCTAAGTCTATTTATGACGTAACCAAAGCTATTTTGCTTAATTTGTGAGGTAAATAAGTAAACATACCCGTGATTGAAGTTGTAGCTATGCTATTATCAACAGCAAGACCTGGACGATTATCACCGCTAGTGGAACTCTGAGAGGCTTGACCTTCTTGTGGTTGAAGGGCGAAACCTACGTCTGATAATTGAATACACTGATATCATAAATCAAGAAGAGTGTATTTCTGTTTATAGAATTCACAAAGGTTCCAAAACAATGCAATGCAAGACAAGCTGTCAAGCCGTTATGACTCTAAATTAAAACTTTTACTCATAGTCTCGTGTATGTGAATTTCTGTACACCACACTAAACAGAGATTGAATTTCCTTTCATGCTCATCGATACATTTCCAAACATTTACATAAAAATGTCTGTAAATCAAAGATTTGATGTCATTGCTTTTCAATAAATATCCAGTAATTTGTATCTCTACTAGAGATATTCTTGTTTACAAGAGAGATCAACGCACGGGCGCCACAAGTGCAGGCCGCCACCAAGAGTTTGTCCGGGGGTGCCATTCTGTATTAGTGTATACAGGATGCAATTTTATTTTTCGTACCACACTTGAGACAGGGGGTCAACAGTGAAGGGATTCGGGAAAGCGCCCATTCCTTATGCGTGTATGCATTGGCTCTAGTGTGGTACGGAAAAAAGAAATTGCATACAGGATGGGGAATCGCCGGCAATCCCATCAACGTTCATATGTGGTTATAATAGTCCACGTTAGTCAAAAAAAAAAAAAAAAAACAATCTTGAATTTACACTTAAATTTTTTTTGAAAGTGAGGCTTGATGAGCGATCTTTACGGGCGTTGTGCGTTACATAATGCCTATAATTATTGCTTGTCTTTGCGCAAAATGTTAAATAATTCCCACGTTTATTCCCACATGATTGTCATTTTTTGAAACTGAAAACGCGAGGAAACTCTTTTTCCTACGCCCTGTTTTGTAACCCCCATCCCACATTTACTATCTTGCCGTCATTTTACGTCTCATTTTTTCGTTTTGCGCCCTCTTGCTTTGAACTTGCTGTGCAAAGACTGCATACTACAGTAGCCTTGTTCATGACGGTCACGTTGCAACCAGTTTTTGAGGTCATTGAGGTACTTCCGTGTTCGTTGGTTGTTTGTTTAATTTTGCGTGTAAACTTTCCCTTTGCCTGGAATTGGCAGGTTGAATAAAAGGCCAGAACATGTTTAGATCCCTTGCAATCTAAAACTGAGCCATTATTTGAAGTGATCGGCACACACTGCAAGTACCAAACTACACATTTTCTTATGAATGGTTGTATAACCGTCCACAAACTACGGAAGAGTTTAACATTGACAACTAAAATAACAGTCATAATTATAATTTACATCTCCCAATAATGACTTAGTGTCATAATTATGACTTAAATCTCATAATTATGACTTAGTACAGATTTTTTGTAAAAGAGAACGGCCCCATCGACTGCGATGCAACCCGTTTTATTGATGTAGTAGGGCAGGGTGTGGTGTAGTGCTCCGTATTTTTGACCGTAGGAGAGCGCTCTCAAAAACATTTTTATCACTTCCGGGGGTATAACTTAAGCAATTATCCACTGCTCAGCTAGCTGTGTACAGTTTTAACATCGGCGTTCTGTCACTTCTGTGCGCGATAGTTTCTAGTTGCTTCTAGAATCTAAGGTGGGTTAATAACGGCTCCTTTAAAGGTCTTATTGTCCGTGATGGATATGATGTCTGGTAGTAATGTGTTTCAGTCCTTAACTGTCTGGATGAAGTGTTTGGAGCAGTTTTTTGTTTGCGGAGAACAGTTGTTTCTATAAAGAGGAAAGGATGAGCCACGCTTAATTGCCAGTACTGCTGTTGTAAGATTAGATGCAGGGCTCTTTATTTCTTTAAAGGAGCCGTTATTAATCCACCTTAGATTCTAGAAGCAACTCGAAACAATCGCGCACAGAAGTGACAGAACGCCGATGTTAAAACTGTACACAGCTAGCTGAGCAGACGGTAATCGCTTAAGCTATACCCCCGGAAGTGATGCAAATATTTTTGAGAGCGACCTCACGCGGTCAAAAATACGGCGCGTTGTGATAATCGTAACCCTCGATTCTCCCGACGGTTGTAGACCAAAGGGTTACAAACGAACCGTGTGTATACAACTTTGGCAGTTCCTTTTGACCTTTTACTTCAACATTTTAAGTAAAGCATATTGGGTCCATTACAATTTTTGAAAAGAAGTTGAATATTTGTTTTTATACTATGTCCGGAGGTCTCAAATACCATTCTAGTAAACTTTTATTTGTTCACCCCCAACAATGAATAGTAAGTTTCAACATGATTTTAAACAATTGACCTCACACTAGACCCTTACCACAGTGCTGTCATCCCTGAAAGCTGATTGCTTTGCAAAAAGTCACCATCTACACAACATCGACCACACCAAGATTTAGTGAAAAACTCACCAAGTTTATACCCGTTTAAGTTTCTAAAAATTTTGTACATATTTCCTCAAAGCTATATTTTGCTTCAATTCAGAAAGTTTCCGCATTTGACGTTTTTGTAAAAAACAAAATGTTCACTTACCAGTATTGAGAAAGGCAAGAATAAATGCCAACGAAGTCAGTCCAGGGACATTCTGATGACGTGACATGATGACTTTGCGTTAAATCTTCAGCTTCGTGGTAACTAGAGTTCTGTATAAACTGTTGAGATACCAATAGGAAGAGTGTAATGCTGTAATCGAAATCAAGAGCAATCCTCTAGTGAGCTATAATTCAGTTTGACTGTTGACGACTGCAAAGCTTTCAGTAGGTTTAGTCTCTAAAAGGATCTATTCAGATTATGTGGTACAAAGCTGTACTCCTTTGTTATTTAGGAAAAACCCTAACAGGCCTCAATGCGCACAATGAAAGAGCCAGAAATGTATGGAGCGCCGGCATCCATTGTACTTTTTTTTTTTACCTTTGAATATTTTTTTTAGTTTAACTTCCTCCTTTTTATCCGGTACTCTAAGCCAATAACCTTGACTTACGAAAATATTTTCATCCTGTCATGTTTGTCTTTCGATATTACAGAAAGCAACTAAATAAAACACGAAAATTATAAAATTGTTTGTTTTGGAAATGGGTTTGTTTCAGAATGACTGCAAAGCTGTTGTTGGGTTAATAAAAATAAGTACACACGGAAATATCTTATCATCTTTTTAAATTTCCACCAATGGTTTTATTGAAGGGGCTTTCAGTATCAACCATCATTCTACTGCATTGTTTACATTTATTTTACACAGCGTTGCCGTCAGTACTCGAACTAAATGATGAGTATTCCTTTACATAGCGGTTTCCATAGCCTCATAGCCTACTACGTAGGTCGAGTTGGAACCTTGAACGTACCGTATGAAACACCTATTGAAAACCCGAATGGGTTTCAGTATAGCTCCATCTTCATGAGTGCACTTGGGTTGGTTCTGGCATTGTAAGGGGAAGTCCCGTTCAGTTTAACCAGCGCTTGTGCACACAATATAACACAATACACTTGTGATTTCTACCAACGAGATTCAATAACATAAAGGCGTCACTTCACGATGGAATAGTTTGAATCACAATATTGCTACGAGTTTGAATCATAATGTAGCTACAAGTTGTATAGAAATAAGGTTGGAGGCACATAAAACTCCTTTTCACTTCAGGAAACCAAACACAATTTGTTCTGGGGGGGGGTGGAGGGTGCCGCCCCCATTTCTCTCGTTCCCCATGCATTGCAATTCAAACCATTTTGTTATGTCTTACCAAAAATGCCAAACTGAAAACTGTTATTAATTGAAAGATGAACATACAATTTAAGATCTCATTGGAAATACTTCTCATTGGAAAGTACATAGACCTTTCTATAATATTGTTGGGTTTCCCTACAATAACATCGTGGAGGTTATCGCGCATTACTAATGTGATCACAAAACAAAACATATATCACAATAATTTCAAGAATCCTGCATGAAGTAAACTGTAATAAGGCTTCTCGACAATTTTCTTCACAAAAAAATTATCAATTTCAAACAAACGGTAAACAACAAATTTCATTTCCTGCTCATTATTTTACTTAAACTAATCATTTACTTACCAGATTTGAGATGGAAATGTAGAGAGACAAATAACGAGAATCGAATGCAGCTGTGGCTTTAATGATGACAGTGACTCTTTAAAATTTGCTATTTACTTTGTTACACGGAAATACATAAATCCAAACCATTTCCTTCTAAACCAGAATGAAGGCTCAGTTGAAAGTGTGTGCTACTCTTAGTGTAGTAATGACCGTGCAATGAAGCTATGAGATTATATACAACACATACACAATGTGCACAGGTAAAGGTAGTTGCAGGTCTAGATGCAGATTTGACGAATACAATTGACTGCCTAAACTGAATAGCAATTTGTATAGCTCATTCACATCAGTAAAATGCGTGAGTCCAAACTAGACGTAATACAGTCTGTATCTGTACCATTGAACTTAACTTCTGTACACAACTTCTTTGAGTCTCTGTACAATAACACCGAATCGGCCAAAGTCGATAGCTCACAGCTTAAAATGAATGCCACGATTCTGTTTTCTAAAAAGATGTCCAGACCATTTTGTGCTGTTCGTTCTGAGAGCATCGAGTAAAAAAACGAGTGTCGTTTCCACGTTTTCTATTTTACTTTTTTCTTTCTGTGTAGGATTGTCCACACCATTAGATCAGCCAATGTTTAAACCATCAAAGGATTGTTTTTATTTCCAGTGTTTCAGAGCAATCCTAACTTATTACTGCAGATAATGATTTTGATGGATTTAATTTGCAGGATTTAGGGTATTCAATCAAATGACCGTAAATACACCGTGGTAAATAATATCTTTGTAGGCTAAAAAGATATGTTCACGGTCAACTTTGATTTTGTAGGGGAAGTCCCTTTAGCAAACTTACTATTGTTACATGCAGGAACTATTCAACCATAAAGGTAGCTAGGTCAATGGTTCAACAGATAAATGCAATAGGAAGGCCGTATCCGAATAGGCGGCTACGGCTACGGCTACGGCTACGGCTAAGATTGTGCTAAGGACGTCCTGTATACTTCAACGCATGATGACGCGGCAAACCAGCCGTAGCCGTATCAGGCGATTCAGACACGGCCTTACTTCCAATTAGAAAGAGCTTTGGTTCATAAGGCTAGATTTTTCCATGAGTAACCTTTCACCTCTTGCTGATAACGGATAACAATGTTGTGAGAAATTCCGTGACATACATCGTACGGTTTATTAAATTACGAGCAGAGAGTGATATGCATTGACCAATGTTTCGTTTATTGATATATTCATGCTTATTAATCCTTTTCGTGGATTTGTTGAGAAAACTTTCTTCCTCTTTCTACACAGCAAGTGACAGGAATTTGTGCCAGAGTTTGAAACCAAAACATGAGCCTACACGAGGTAGACTGCTCCCGGTCTTTATCATGAGCCTACACGAGTAGACTATCCGCATCAGGCTACACGGCTGTACTGCTCCGTCTATCATGAGCCTACACTAGGTGGACTGCTCCCCGGTCTTTATCAGGCGATAGACTCCGGCTTTACTACCAGTAGACGTCAGGCTTTATCATGAAGTAGACTGCTCCCCGGTCTTTATCATGAGTACATCAGGTAGACTGCTCCCGGTTTTTAGAGCTAACGAGGTAGACTGCTCCCCGGTCTTTATCATGAGCCTAACACGAGGTAGACTGCTCCCCGGTCTTTATCATGAGCCTACACGAGGTAGACTGCTCCCCGGTCTTTATCATGAGCCTACACGAGGTAGACTGCTCCCCGGTCTTTATCATGAGCCTACACGAGGTGACTGCTCCCCGGTCTTTATCATGAGCCTACACGAGGTAGACTGCTCCCCGGTCTTTATCATGAGCCTAACACGAGGTAGACTGCTCCCCGGTCTTTATCATGAGCCTACACGAGGTAGACTGCTCCCGGTCTTTATCATGAGCATACACGAGGTAGACTGCTCCCCGGTCTTTATCATGAGCCTACACGAGGTAGACTGCTCCCCGGTCTTTATCATGAGCCTACACGAGGTAGACTGCTCCCCGGTCTTTATCCTTCATAAGCCCCATTATGATGTCAGAGGATCGGAATAAGAGAGGAGGCGCTGGGATGAGCTGACGTATGCACATGCGCATGGGACCATTCCCATGAATAACCCCGGTCACCCCTTCCTGTTTGCGTAAGGTCGACTATCAATAATAATGTAGCTCTGTTTTGTTAATAATTGTCACTCTTTGTCTTGTAGTAAAAATTTGGCTCGATGGCAACACTCTTCTTACTTTGGTTTAAAAAAGTTGTTTACATTAGCCATGTTGTGATTGTATGCGTTGTGCCGACTGCAGTACAGTCGTTCCCATTATGCATTACAACGTCTTGAACAAAAATTTGTACAAGCTCATCAGCCCATCCCTGTGGTCTTGGAGGGGGGTATTTATTTTGTGGAGTTTGTTAGTTCCTTTTTGCAATCCAGGACTATTTATTTTCGCACGAGTACAATCTTACACAAACATATTATATTAAACAAGATTTAAGCATTTCTTCATTAAGCAAACAAACCACGTTTTTGTTCAAACATTTGAACCCATTAAGTACACACGAATCAACATTGATCATTTAATTTATCAGTAATTCCAATCAGTGAAAATAAAATACACATTTTCATTAAAAGAATGAGTAACAACAAGGAAGATCTTCATAAACCTGCCATCTAGACAAATCTCGAATGTGTACTAATTTGTACCTCAACAAAAACAGGTACCTATTAAAAACATATGTTTCTATAATGTTGCTAGTAACGTTCTCTCCGCCTTATTAGTCAGAATAAAGAATATTGTAAGGTAAAGCAATGTTTTCTTCCTAACACCGCCTCGTGGAATTAGGTTTCGGTGAATCCAAATGCAAGATATTAACAAACTCAGTCAAGCAGATCACTGCAATTATTTTGAAATTTGAGTATAATATAATCCTTTGAATATTGTCATCTGCTGAAACAAATTATTTATATCAAATTAGTATAAGAAATATGTCTGCGTACTTGGATCTTTTATGCAATATCAAATAAATACAATTTAAAAAGGATGCCATAGAGATTGTATATAAATTACTGAGTATTTTTTTATGTAATCCTTAAATAAGTACACAGTTAAAAAGGAGATTTAAAACAAAATGTAGTAAATACATTTAAAGAAACTTAAGTTTCTGCATACTTACTTGAATGTTTTAATGAAGCTTTTTTTGTGACCGCAATCAATTATTAATCCCCTCATCCTAAATGGACTTTTATAACTAGAGAATACCTTGAAGAGTTTTATGCATTGTTATATACACTGCTAGTTAAGTATGTTGGGTAAAAAAGTTGTTTACTGCGCCATCTTTTGGTCAAAAATTCTCAAAAACCTTAAATTCCATATTGACAAAAGGCTACACGGCTTGATGAATGCCCTCTTTGCCTGGGATGAACAATTGACCCAGAAATCGACACCAAAACACCGTTTGTACAACTCTCATGAGCATTATGGCGAAATTTCTCCCCCCCAATCTTTAAGCTACCCGTAATACCACCAGGCATCTAGTTATCATCAAACTCTGGCTTGATGACGCTGAAGTTCTCATAGACTGCTGGTAACATGTATGCCTGTAAAACAATAACATTCAACACAAAAAATGAAACAAAATTAACAATTACGTTAAAACTTTCATTTTGAAAACAATTTTATCCTGGTGTGCTTCCCTAAAAACAAATGAACAGTAGACAGTGTAAGAAAAGTATACTCTGCTGCTTATCATTATTCCTATACATGTTTATAAAACTATTGCTATGGGACGAGAGCTTCATGTAAAAAAAATGTATTGTGACATTTATCAATTGAGAACTTATTTTTAAAACAAAAAAACACAGCAACTTACATTATCAACTGGAACATTTCTTATTTTGTCCAGCACTTCGGTGATCTCTTTGAAGCTTGGGCGCTTGTTTGAGGCTTTCCTCCAACACTTCAACATCAATGCGTAACTGAATAATGCACACACGAACCAGAGTTATGAAATGTTGATTTTTCTAAGCAAAAAGTAAAGCAAAAAACGGACGAAATACTACCAGGGAACTCTGTTTTTCAGATCCAAAGCAGAGGTGGATTGAGTTCGGTTGTGGTACCTTGTGGTAACATAATCCATATTGCTTTGTCCTTCAGATGCAGACATTAATGCCGTAGGTCCTATATATAGAAGTGGCAGTGCACGTAAAAGAACCCAGAACACTTATCATGGAAGAGTAGAGGCCAACCCCGGTGTTTCTGGTTCACATAGCAAGCACCCTTATTTACAGGTTTCATCGGGCTTGCGAGCTGCAGCGATTCAGTTCACTTATAATGCATCCTTGGTTTCATTACCGGAAACGTATAGGCCTAATGATAATAAAACATCGACTAATGAAACATCAAACTGTTATTTCTAGTAGGATGTTATGTTTCAATTTATTCTCACATGTCATCCGGGCAGTTTTCAGGTTGAGGCATCCGGTTTCCATCCAGTAAATAATCAGCCAAGTTTCTGGTCTGGATACCCGGGTAGGGCGTTCCACCTAAGAGTTCAACATAAATGCTGTTTGAAAAAGTTATCCATTTTACAAATTATCTTTTCCATGAAATTCCACTTGAAATCAATTTAATTTTATGGATTAACCAAGGTTTCTCTAGCATCAGAGTATTTCAGTGAGTTTAGTGTGTTACCAGTACATACCGAATGTCACAATCTCCCACAGTAAGATTCCAAAGGACCATCTATGTTTCAATCAGAAAGAAAAGTATGAATACATCAAATAATAATGCAATAAATACAATATTATAATACACATTTTTCGTGTCTTTTTTAGGTTTTCAGATACAGTATTCTCGAATATGAATTTCGTTCAGAGGAAAATATTTCACAGAAAAAAAAAAGTTTCTAGTATGAACCTTATAATCAGTCGGCTTTCAGACTGAAATTAAACAATGATGTGTACTGTACATCCCTACCAATCCTGAGTAGTATATACTAAGTCACACACACCTAATTTTTGTTGAGTATTACTCACAGGTGCGCGGCCCGTGAGTTGCTCACACAAAAGTGAATTCATATTCGAGAATATGGTTGATCACACAAAACATCAGCACTGTCTGCAACTATTTTGTCAGCTCCACCAATCGTGTTAAAAAAACTTAATTACAATTAGGGCCTAATCAAGTTTACTGAACTTTCTTTAAGTTAGGATATGTTAATCTCCAAAACAATTGATTGCAAAGTCAGTACAATCATATTCATTATGAATTACATCACAAAGTAACAATCAGCAACTAATGTCGTGAAAACGTTAACACATGTAACTAGCATTCGCCGATTGCTTCCTCTATTTGGCTAAAGTAATACGAGGTTCATTCATGAATAATTCATAATTGTTGACTTACACGTCACTTTTAGAGACATAACGTCGATGCGTCAAGGATTCAATGGCCAACCAGCGAACAGGAATGCGGGTCTAAATCAAAAGAACAATAGGCACTAAAACATTTTTTAAAATAATTATGGAGTTTCACACCTAGGCTAATCCTTTGCATTTTTTCATTTTAAATTTCAGGGAAATTTTCATTCTCATCAATAAAATACTTAATTTGACTATAATTATCCCTTACATCGACCTGGGATAGCACACAAACATAGGTGTACATCCCCATCCACTAAGTCTTTTGACTTACAGTTTATTAAATATCATCATTTGCGTTATATGAATCAATATACAAAAGTTAATCACATCTTAGAAACAGTAAATAAGAGAAAATGGAGCTGGGCAGTACACAAAGCCACAGAACAGATAACCGTTGGAGCTCAGCATTCAATCACTGGACACCATATTATTATGAGGGGATATGGAATAGAGGGCACCAGAGAAAAACGTGGGGATTAAGGGGCAACAACATTGGGGGGACAGTCAATCAGTATCAACAAGCACAAATAGAGACATTTGGAGACATCATGCTGATGCCTTCATCCTGCAGTGGATCGACAAAGGCTGAAAATCAAAACTAAAATCATTTGAATCAACACAAATGAAAACAAATTTTTTAATCCATCTACAGCTTTTCACCTTAGATTCTTGTACATAGACGTCTTCCCCTCTAGATAGTCCGAAATCAGAAACCTTGGCAACCAACTCTTCCCCAAGAAGTATGTTCCTCGAGGCCAAATCACGGTGAATTATCTACAGGAACAGTAATGAAATTTTTCGTACAGTTAAAAATTTTCTGCACATTACACCTTGGTCAATTAAAACTGATACTAATGTGTAATGGATTGGGATCCAACATTACATGTCTTCAAAAAAACTTACTCCTGCGTCAGAGAGATGCTGCATTCCTTTAGCAACATCCACACCAAACTTCAGCAGTTGTGACATGGTAACAGGAGACGCCTTGTATGTAGACTGCTCCTGTTGTAGCTGAATTGGGCGATTTTTACGCAGATAGTTACGCAGGTTATCACCAGGAACAAACTCCAATGCAACGTACAGAGTTCCTTTTTGCAAAAAAAAATTAAGAAAGACATAAGTCAATTCTTTGAACATGTTGGTGTGACGCACTACTAGTAACTGAATAGATCAAGTCGGCTTCGGGGTTCAATCCTCAAATCAATAATGGAAACAACAAAACTAGTATTTCAACCTATTTGAACTAAACTTCACTTGTTAAAAAAAAAGTTTTGGTTGTGTCTTATTTGTGGATTTTTAGCCAACTTTTAATATGATTGGGCAATACATGATATAAATCGATCTTTATTAAAGGTTTATCTCAAACAAAATATAACAGTTGGACTAAAAAAACCTACCATCATTAAAACACGCCCCCAAGAGGCCAACAACATTTGGATGTGCTTTGATTGTAGTCATTGTCTGAAACTCCTTCAAGAAATCCTCAGCAGCATTCTTGGGAGATCCACCTGAAAATCATCAAAACAAAGACACTGAAAATAATAAATGACCATTATTTTGTTATGTCTTCTACATATAATGGAATAGAACCATGCTCACAATAGGCTGTGAGTGTGTCTCTCTTGGCCGGAATGCTTCTTTATTTATCTTCAATGACAAACTCAACTATTCCTGACCTTTGAGCATTTTGATGGCTGCTTGAATGACTTTTCCGTTCTTCTTAATTCCACCAAGACGTACTTCTCCAAAGTTTCCTTTCCCGAGTATCCTATCTTCAACAATCAGATGATTCCATTGAATGTCCCAGCCGACTGCCCACTGTGGAAGACCGATGTCCTCGTAGATATCTTTATCGTCGTTCACATATCCAACATTTGATGATTGGTTCGCGGTGACAGCTTGGTTCAAATCCTAACAGGTCATTAAAACACAATTCAATTAACAATTTAACTCAAATTAACAATTTAACTCAAATTAACAATTTAACTCAAATTAACAATTTAACTCAAATTAACTTTACTATTTTGCTTTTGTTAAAAAATATTTAAATCATTACGGGGCCACGCCAATAATAATTTTCGTATAAATTTAACTCAATCAGTTATTCAGTAACTAAGGCCGCCTTAATCTTTTTTGACGACACAACTATGTCATTGGAATAACAAATTCACTCAGCATGGCCATTTCAATAAACAAACACTTTGTAGTAAAGTAACAAAGTTGTCTTATTTGTGTCTTACCAGTCCTTCAATGGGCGCATTAGAGGCAGCCAGAAAATCGCTGCGGTCTTTTCTCCATTTGAGGCAGACGATGATTAATATTGGAACAAGAATTATGACTATTAGACTTAATATTACCACTGGAGCAACCAATGGGGTTCCAGTCGCTGAAGGACGACCTAAAATATTAAAAAATACAATTATATAATGTTTGGGAATAATAGAGATAAATCGGGTTGCATGTTGGGGTGGCGGGGGTGAGGGAAAGGCGGTTTGAGGTTTTTCTGCTGTAACTGAATCGAAAGGTCCACCTAAATCTGTTAAACCACCATTTCTCTCAATAAATGTCTTTCGAACAAAATAATTGATAAATAGTAAACCATGTATATCTCAAAAATATTAAAATAAGCATATCAACTATTGACTAACAAATTTAACTTTAACAGCAACGGTTTGACATGTAATAAATCTGTAAATAATAATAAATATGTAAATAATAATTGCATATATATCACACTTTGTGTTACGTGTATGTTGTTTTCAGTTTGCAGTATAGGTCTTTCTGTCACGACTGAATTTCCACAGGTTAGCTATGACTTACTTACGTGTAATTGCCTGAGAGTACGTCACACTTGCATCCTGCAAAATGAAGGCAAAATATTGAAGTAGTAAGAAAAAACCGCACGATAACCTACTTGAACGCTTTAATATAATAGAGGTTGCCCGAACCTGCGCTGGATAGACAATGTGACAAAGTGGAGTGGATGGTTAGCTTGCAAGAGCTGAGAATAGCGGTGATTGAAAAGAGAACAGGTGATGGCAGCAACTCCAGGAATGCACCCCCAGTGCAATCTGAGGACGAGGCGGCCACGGACGCAAGTCTATGCCAAATGATGATGATATATTTAACTTAATTTATAACAACTCAACTGAGGTAAACAAAATTGATTTATGAATTCGCTAAAACAGATATCACCACAGTCTACTTTATAAAAAAAGAGAGACAAGTTGACATATGTTTCAATTTAACCTGCTCATTGAGCTTACAATCAATTGTGAAAAGGGCACAATGTTTGTGCTGACTTACCGTCCCATTTCCTCTGCTAACCGCTCCAACACGAATGTAGTATGTTGCTCCGGCGTCCAGTGGTGCATTGAGGTAGCCTCCATACGTTTCACCATCTCCAACTACAAAAGAGTCTTGAACCATCGGCTTGGATAGTTCAGCTGCAATGTAGTTATCGGGAGAGTCCTCATGGTGGATGGGATCTAAAGCTTCTCTCTTCTTCTTGTATTCAGTCTTCTCGACATGAATCACGTAGGATCTATAGCATAGAGAGTAACAGAAAGCAATGTAGTGAACATTTTGTACGGGGATGTTTTGATTCATAACTGACTTTCAATGATATCCAATCAAAACGGCCATAAGTTTGACCTTTTGATCGACGGAAAAATTCTCCTTGGAATGTAAAGACCCATTAGTTATTGAAATCCAATGACGTCATGTTTCAAATTTCGCTCTGAAAAAGTCAGGCATGAACCAAAACATCCTTGTACAAAAAATGTACTGAACCATTTTTCTCAGAATGATGTCATCATATGTTTTTGTTGTTGACAAATTTTGCACTTAATTTACACAAATGAGTTCATCAAAAAATTTAACTTGACATTTCCTTTCCTCTTTAAAAATGAATGTTAATTCAGGGGGTGAGGCTCTTACGATAAAGAGTGTAACAATTAAAAAAAACATACATTTTTTTAGTTTTCAAAGCTATAGTTTTAAATCCAGTCAATTTTGGGTAACTTTTCTAATTAATATTCAATAATGCTTACGTGATATACTTATCATCAGGGACGCGGCTGAGATTGATTGTGACCGTAGTGTCTGTGGCATCGTTTGGATTTGGTCTTGGTGCCGGAGGTGAAGGAAGGTCTGGAATTAAATACAATGCATACATGATAAGGCTATTGGCTTGTCTCGTGACTTTCTTCTTTAAAACGTTATCAATGATGAAAAAGGTTTAAAATAAGCCATGTTTTCTGTACAAGGTTTAGAAATGTGAAAAATAATCTCTGTAACAACAGTGAAACAGTGAGTTTAATTTGCTACTGAACTCATTCCTTTAAAAGTCTTAAATTACTAGTTGTCCATGGTTAATTAGACCAACTTTCAAGTAATTGAAGCTTCATATTCTTTGATAGCGTGGTTAAACATGATACGTAAATTACAGAAATAGATTCTTTCAAGAATAAGTATTCTCTTACTTTCCAGTGGTTTAGTAAACACTTCGAGTACTGCTGCATCGCTGGTGAACTTTTGGTTTTGTGCTGAAATTTTGAACTCGTATTTAGTTGTTGGTTCGACATTGGTTATTGTGACCCATAACTGAATCCCGAGTTCCTTATTCATGTACGCAGTATCTGCAGTGAAATCCACCTGGTGACGTTTCTCTAAAGCTCTGTACTCCACCTAGTCAGTATGATTTGAATAGAGAGGAATTAGAACTCATCTCAATATTTGCTTCAAATACGAGCAGTGAGAATCTAGTATGATATTTCAAATTTCAAAATAAACAAAACAAAAGAAAACGGTTTATGCAGGAGAACGTTAAAAGTCTCGATGAAAATGTCTTTTGAAACAAATGTTTACAAAATTAGGGCTTGTTAGACACGATTTGCTCACCAAGGGTGTTTATACCATGAAGTACAAGAATTCTGATGTAAACTTGACAGAAATACATTTCAATAATACCATAGTAATTGATTGGTTTGTTTATGCCTCATAAAGAGCGTAACACATTTGCTCCATGCGACATCATTCATGTACTCGTAAACTTGGTGTAAAACAGTTCGTCGTTGTACAACATATTTGAACGTTTATTTCAGAGTTAATTTAATGAGCTTTGTTGGCAAGCTTTTATTAATGGGCCTTGATGATTAAACAACAAGTTGAATTCAAAATAAAAATGGCATTTAGTCATGGAAATATAAACAGGATACATACTATGTACTTCATGATTTGTCCATTTGGGTTCAGCGGTGGATCCCATTCCAAAGTAACTGACATATTAGTTTGATCCGTCGACCGAAGATTCTCGACTGGACCAGGAACTGTGGAACAATCAGGATTAAACGAAGAAATCAAATATTTAAACTATTGTTATTACATATTCTGGGAATGAGACAAGTATGCCTCATAAGTGAACATAATCACTGCAGCTTGCATGGCTGTAAACAAGGGTGCTTGCTAAGTAAACCAGAAACACCAGTGTTAACCCCTTCCACGATAAGTGTTATGGGTTCTTTGAAGTGCTTTACCAATCCTAGTATATGGGGCCTGTGGCTTAAAGCAATTATGTTAAAATATTTTGCTCAAGGACACAAGTGCCACGCGGCTTGGACTCGAACCCACACTCTGCTGATCAGAAACACCAGAGCTTGAGTCCGGTGCTCTTAACCGCTTGGGAACGACACCCCACTAATTGATAACACACGTTCAAGTCATAAATGTTAAATTGATGTATAAAATATCCAGAGAATGTATAACATTGTACTTGTCACAAGTTCTTACCACCGACTTGTGTTGTGCTATTGACTGCAGCACTCCAAACACCGGCACCGGCAGACGTCTTAGCTCGAACCTTTTAAATAGAACACATGCACACTTTCTTTTTAATCTTGAGATAATTAGAGACAATGTTCATCTGTCAATCTCCACACAGTTTCCTTTCCATAGAATGATAACAAACTTAGTATCATATTGAGTGATTCACTGTGACAAATTGACAAAGGTAAGTTTCATTAAGCCGTATCCTTAAAAAAGAAAAAAAAAAAAAAAAACCCAAACATTCGTATTAATCAACTAAACCAAACACCCCAGCATGTATTGGCCCAGGGATGGTTCGTTGATTATTTGCGAATACTTTGTTGTTTTTGAAATTGATGTCCTCAAAACAATAACATTCTTTTATATTATAGAAGTAGTTCTTAATTCCTTTTAAATGAACAGCATTGCATCTCAAGATGAGCAACTGACATGTTTGACAAAAACAGCATTCCATGTAACAGTTTTCTCCTTTCATTATTCAAAGAAAAACGATTTTAATTTTAATAAAGTAATTAGAACACAGGCTGACCTTGATGAAGTAAGTAACATTTGTCATGAGGCCCTCTATACGATATCTCAATGACGTCACACCAACGTTTGTCGTTATGGTTGCTGATGCTTCAACTTGCGTGGACGGCCAGTAAGAGATATCATAGTTGATTATAATTCCACGGGAAGGGTCAGATTCTGTCCACTCCGCCGTTATTGAACTCTCATCAGCGTTTTTTACCATCAAATCCATCGGTGCAGGAAAAACTGTACAGTGAGAAACAATTTGTTTTTAAATCACTCTCTACGAAATGTGTAGCCTACGTCAACTTGATTGCAAATAACACCATTGTTTATTTTATTGCCAATGAACACACACAAAGTATTTTAAAATGAGTTTGTTATCAAAAAAGGCGATGTAATTGTACAGAATTAGTGTTATTGGAAAGGGTGACGTATTCATTAAAAAAATGTTTTAAGTTTTGACCTAATTTTGTTACTTTTGCAAGATATAATGGTCCCTAATAAGGTAATACAAGACATGCACATTGATTCGACTGATTCTACAAAATGCAGTGTCATCAATTCAAATTTGTTTTGGCGGGACCATAACTTTTGCCCTATACTCTATTTTGACTCTATGTGGAGTATTTTTTTATTATTGTGGAACATAAATTGAATGATGAATGATGAACCTCAAAACTAAATAATTTTTGCTTGTAGACAGTTTGTACGGTAAAAATGATGCCATATTTGTACTCGAGATAAATCCACTAATCAGATCGTTTCATTTCAATAAGTCGATATCAAAAAAGTTATGTCTAACAATGTATGATGAATAGTATGTAGGGGATTAGTTTGAAATTGATGTCTCACTTCTGGATTAAATGATGGACTCATAAAGAAAAAAACATAAATGAAATTGCTTTTCAGTTTTTCGTATAGACTTTTGAAGTTTGTAAGTGGTATCAGCTGTATTGTGCAATACTGGAAATGAACGGGGCACAAATAGTGACTAATAAAAAAACTAATAGATATAGGGCCTACATACCTCCTTCTGCTGTTTTTGCATATAGACTGTTACCCGACGGTTGTAGACCGAAGGGTTACAAACGAACCGTGTGTATACAACTTTGGCAATTCCCTTTGACCTTTCATTTCAGCATTTTAAGTAAACCAAATCGGGTCCATTACAATTTTTGAAAAGAAGTTGAATGATGTTTTATACTGTGTCCGGAATTCGCAAATCCCATTCTAGTAAACTTTTCTTTGTTCACTCCCAACAATGAATAGTAAGTTTCAACATGTTTCGGAACAATTGATCTCACACTAGACCCTTACCACAGTGCTGTCATCTCTGAAAGCTGATTGCTTTGCAAAAAGTCACCATCTATACAACGTCGACTACACCAAGATTTAGTGAAAAACTCACTAAGTTTACCCGTTTAAGTTTCTATAAATTGTGTACATATTTTTTTCAAAACTATATTTTTCTTCAATTCAGAGAGTTTTCCGCATTTGACGTTTTTGTAAACAACGATTCTCCCGACGGTTCACTTACCAGTATTGAGACAGGCAAGAATAAATGCCAACGAAGTCAATCCAAGGACACTTTGATGACGTGACATGATGACTTTGCGTTAAATCTTCAGCATCGTGGTAACTAGAGTTCTGCATAAACTGTTGAGATACCAATAGAACAGTGTAATGCTGTAATCGAAATCAAGAGCAATCCTCCAGTGAGCTATAATTCAGTTTGACTGTTGACGACTGCAAAGCTTTCAGTAGGTTTAGTCTGTAAAAGGATCTATTCAGATATGTGGTACAAAGCTGTACTCCTTTGTTATTAAGCAAAAACCCTAACAGGCCTCAATGCGTACAATGAATCAAACAAAAATGTGAAATGTAGGGAGCGCCGGCATCCATTGTACTTTTATTTTTTTTAACCTTTGAATATTATTTTTAGTTAAACTTCCTCCTTTTTATCCGGTACTCTTAGCCAATAACCTTGACGTAAGAAAACATTTTCATCCTGTCATGTTTGTCTTTCGATATTACAGAAAGCAACTAAATAAAACACGAAAATTATAAATTGTTTGTTTTGGAAATGGGTTTGTTTCAGAATGACTGCAAACTGTTGTTGTGTTAATAAAAAATAAGTACACACGGGCATATCTTATCATCTTTTAAATTTCCACCAATGGTTTTATTGAAGGGGCTTTCAGTATCAACCATCATTCTACTGCATTGTTTACATTTATTTTTACACAGCGTTGCCGTCAGTACTTGAACTAAATGATGAGTATTCCTTTACATAGCGGTTTCCATAGCCTCATAGCCTCCTACGTAGGTCGAGTTGGAACCTTGAACGTACCGTAGGAAGCACCTCTTGAAAACCCGAAAGGGTTTCAGTATAGCTCCATCTTCATGAGTGCACTTGGGTTGGTTCTGGTATTGTAAGGGGAAAGTCCCGTTCAGTTTAACCAGCGCTTGTGCACACATAAACAAGACACTTGTGATTTCTACCAACGAGATTCAACAACATAAAGGTGTCACTTCACTATGGAATAGTTTGAATCACAATATTGCTACGAGTTTGAATCACACTGTAGCTACGAGTTGTATTGAGTTTCGCAATAATTATAATAATGAAGGAATCCCATCAGGGACACAAGTGCCGTGACCGGGACCAAACCCACACTCTGACAACACCAGAACTTGATTCCAGTGCACATAGACCGCTCGGTCACGAGACTTTACTGTGAGTACAATCAAATTGCCACAAACCCATAACCAAACATTTTAACCACTTATAAAAATTGCTGCGAAGTTTGTTCTCACTCGAAAGTAGCCATCGATCAAACAGCTAAGTGTATGCATTGTAAACTGCATCACTGTTTACGTGCCAATAATCGCCAGGACGCCAGACTCTCAGTTTGAAGAGGCAAGAGGGGCTAAGAAATTGTTTGGGGCATAATTGAACATTTGAATTCAATGCATCGAATAAGAAAATCAGGGGACGAAGAAACAATTATGGTGTGTGTGTGGGTGCTTGCGGGTTTTTGGAAAAATGAACTTAGACACACTCTTTTCTTTGTTCTATTTGTACTCAAGTATTGCCAGTCAAACTATTTTGTATGTCTTACCTGTTACTAATTGAAAGATGAGCATACAATGAATCTCATTGGAAATACTTACTGGAAATGGGAATATACATAGAATTCTCTATTATATTAGTGGGTTTTCCTACAAACAAAATCATGGAGGTTATCGGCATTTCTAATATTTTCACAAAACAAAATACACATCAAAAATAATTTCAAGAATCCTGCATGAAGTAAACTGTAATACGGCTTCCCAACTTACAATTTTCTTCACATAATACCAATTTCAACTTACCAAACGGTTAACAACAAATTTCATTTCCTGCTCATTATTTTACTTAAACTAATCTTTTACTTACCAGATTTTAGATGGAAATGTAGAAAGACAAATAACGAGAATCGAATGCAGCTGTGGCTTTAATGATGACAGTGACTCTTTAAATTTGCTATTTACTTGTACACGGAAATACATAAATCCAAACCATTTCCTTCTAAACCAAATGAAGGCTCAGTTGAGAATGTGTGCTACTCTTAGTGTAGTAATGACCGTGCAATGAAGCTACGAGATTATATACAACAACTACACAATGTGCACAGGTAAAGGTAGTTGCAGGTCTAAATGCAGATTTGACGAATACAATTGACTGCCTAAACTGAATAGCAATTTGTATAGCTCATTCACATCAGGTAAATGCGTGAGTCCAAACTAGACGTAATACAGTCTGTATCTGTACCATTGAACTTAACTTCTGTACACAACTTCCTTGAGTCTCTGTACAATAACACCGAATCGGCCAAAGTCGATAGCTCACAGCTTAAAATGAATGCCACGATTCTGTTTTCTAAAAAGATGTCCAGACCATTTTGTGCTGTTCGTTTCTGAGAGCATCGAGTAAAAAAACGAGTGTCGTTTCCACGTTTTCTATTTTACTTTTTTCTTTCTGTGTAGGATTGTCCACACCATTAGATCAGCCAATGTTTAAACCATCAAAGGATTGTTTTTATTTCCAGTGTTTCAGAGCAATCCTAACTTATTACTGCAGATAATGATTTTGATGGATTTAATTTGCAGGATTTAGGGTATTCAATCAAATGACCGTAAATACACCGTGGTAAATAATATCTTTGTAGGCTAAAAAGATATGTTCACGGTCAACTTTGATTTTGTAGGGGAAGTCCCTTTAGCAAACTTACTATTGTTACATGCAGGAACTATTCAACCATAAAGGTAGCTAGGTCAATGGTTCAACAGATAAATGCAATAGGAAGGCCGTATCCGAATAGGCGGCTACGGCTACGGCTACGGCTAAGATTGTTGCTAAGGACGTCCTGTATACTTCAACGCATGATGACGCGGCAAACCAGCCGTAGCCGTATCAGGCGATTCAGACACGGCCTTACTTCCAATTAGAAAGAGCTTTGGTTCATAAGGCTAGATTTTTCCATGGAGTAACCTTTCACCTCTTGCTGATAACGGATAACAATGTTGTGAGAAATTCCGTGACATACATCGTACGGTTTATTAAATTACGAGCAGAGAGTGATATTGCATTGACCAATGTTTCGTTTATTGATATATTCATGCTTATTAATCACTTTTCGTGGATTTGTTGAGAAAAACTTTCTTCCTCTTTCTACACAGACAAGTGACAGGAATTTTGTGCCAGGAGTTTGAAACAAAAACATGAGCCTACACGAGGTAGACTGCTCCCGGTCTTTATCATGAGCCTACACGAGGTAGACTGCTCCCCGGTCTTTATCATGAGCCTACACGAGGTAGACTGCTCCCGGGCTTTATCATGAGCCTACACAGTAGACTGCTCCCCGGTCTTTGTCATGAGCCTACACGAGCTGTACTGCTCCCCGGTCTTTATCATACCACACAGTGAGGCCATACACGAGGTAGACTGCTCCCCGGTCTTTATCATGAGCCTACACAAGGTAGACTGCTCCCCGGTCTTTATCATGAGCTACACGAGGTAGACTGCTCCCCGGTCTTTATCATGAGCCTACACGAGGTAGACTGCTCCCGGTCTTTATCATGACTACCGAGGTGATGCTCCGGTCTTTATCAGAGCCTACACGAGGTAGACTGCTCCCCGGTCTTTATCATGAGCCTACACGAGGTAGACTGCTCCCCGGTCTTTATCATGAGCCTACACGAGGTAGACTGCTCCCCGGTCTTTATCATGAGCTACACGAGGTAGACTGCTCCCCGGTCTTTATCATGAGCCTACACGAGGTAGACTGCTCCCCGGTCTTTATCATGAGCCTAACACGAGGTAGACTGCTCCCCGGTCTTTATCATGACTACACGAGGTAACGCTCCCGGTCTTCATGAGCCTACACGAGGTAGACTGCTCCCCGGTCTTTATCATGAGCATACACGAGGTAGACTGCTCCCCGGTCTTTGTATCATGAGCCATACACACGAGGTATAGACTGGCTGCCCGGTCTTTATCATGAGCCTACACGAGGTAGACTGCTCCCCGGTCTTTATCCTTCATAAGCCACATTATGATGTCAGAGGATCGGAATAAGAGAGGAGGCGCTGGGATGAGCTGACGTATGCACATGCGCATGGGACATTCCCATGAATAACCCCGGTCACCCCTTCCTGTTTGCGTAAGGTCGACTATCAATAATAATGTAGCTCTGTTTTGTTAATAATTGTCACTCTTTGTCTTGTAGTAAAAATTTGGCTCGATGGCAACACTCTTCTTACTTTGGTTTAAAAAAGTTGTTTACATTAGCCATGTTGTGATTGTATGCGTTGTGCCGACTGCAGTACAGTCGTTCCCATTATGCATTACAACGTCTTGAACAAAAATTTGTACAAGCTCATCAGCCCATCCCTGTGGTCTTGGAGGGGGGGGTATTTATTTTGTGGAGTTTGTTAGTTCCTTTTTGCAATCCAGGACTATTTATTTTGCACGAGTACAATCTTACACAAACATACTATATTAAACAAGATTTAAGCATTTCTTCATTAAGCCCAAAACCACGTTTTTGTTCAAACATTTGAACCCATTAAGTACACACGAATCAACATTGATCATTTAATTTATCAGTAATTCCAATCAGTGAAAATAAAATACACATTTTCATTAAAAGAATGAGTAACAACCAAGGAAGATCTTCATAAACCTGCCATCTAGACAAATCTCGAATGTGTACTAATTTGTACCTCAACAAAAACAGGTACCTATTAAAAACATATGTTTCTTTAATGTTGCTAGTAACGTTCTCTCCGCCTTATTAGTCAGAATAAAGAATATTGTAAGGTAAAGCAATGTTTTCTTCCTAACACCGCCTCGTGGAATTAGGTTTCGGTGAATCCAAATGCAAGATATTAACAAACTCAGTCAAGCAGATCACTGCAAATTATTTTGAAATTTGAGTATAATATAATCCTTTGAATATTGTCATCTGCTGAAACAAATTATTTATATCAAATTAGCATAAGAAATATGTCTGCGTACTTGGATCTTTTATGCAATATCAAATAAATACAATTTAAAAGGATGCCATAGAGATTGTATATAAATTACTGAGTATTTTTTTATGTAATCCTTAAAATAAGTACACAGTTAAAAAGGAGATTTAAAACAAAATGTAGCAAATACATTTAAAGAAACTTAAGTTTCTGCATACTTACTTGAATGTTTTAATGAAGCTTTTTTTGGACCGCAATCAATTATTAATCCCCTCATCCTAAATGGACTTTTATAACTAGAGAATGCCTTGAAGAGTTTTATGCATTGTTATATTATACACTGCTAGTTAAGTATGTTGGGTAAAAAAGTTGTTTACTGCGCCATCTTTTGGTCAAAAATTCTCAAAAACCTTAAATTCCATATTGACAAAAGGCTACACGGCTTGATGAATGCCCTCTTTGCCTAGGATGAACAATTGACCCAGAAATCGACACCAAAACACCGTTTGTACAACTCTCATGAGCATTATGGCGAAATTTCCACCTCTTAGCTACCGGTAACCACCAGGCATCTAGTTAATGTCTGTTTACATCAAACCTCTTGACTACCAGTAACCACAGGCATCTAGTTATCATCAACTCTGGCTTGATGACGCTGAAGTTCTCATAGACTGCTGGTAACATGTATGCCTGTAAAAAAATAACATTCAACACAAAAGATGAAACAAAATTAACAATTACGTTAAAACCTTCATTTTGAAAACAATTTTATCCTGGTGTGCTTCCCTAAAAACAAATGAACAGTAGACAGTGTAAGAAAAGTATACTCTGCTGCTTATCATTATTCCTATACATGTTTATAAAACTATTGCTATGGGACGAGAGCTTCATTAAAAAAAATGTATTGTGACATTTATCAATTGAGAACTTATTTCTAAAACAAAAGAACACAGCACTTACATTATCAACTGAACATTTCTTATTTTGTCCAGCACTTCGGTGATCTCTTTGAAGCTTGGGCGCTTGTTTGAGGCTTTCCTCCAACACTTCAACATCAATGCGTAACTGAATAATGCACACACGAACCAGAGTTATGAAATGTTGATTTCTCTAAGCAATAGTAAAGCAAAAATGTACAAGGATTCAAAACTGTTTCCGACTGAACACCAGGGAAATGCTAAGCATTTTAATTCAAGTTAAATTCAAGTATCGACTCAAGCTTTGTGTTTCTGATCAGCAGAGAGTGGATTTGAGTCTCGGTTGTGGCACCAGTGTGTCCTTAAACAATATACTTGACCATATTGCTTTGTCCTTCAGATGCGACATTAAGCCTTAGGTCCTATATACTAGGAGTGGCAGTGCACGTAAAAGAACCCAGAACACTTATCATTGAAGAGTAGGGTAACCCCGGTGTTTCTGGTTCACATAGCAAGCACCCTTATTTACAGGTTTCATCGGTCTTGCGAGCTGCAGCAATTCAGTTCACTTATAATGCATCCTTGGTTTCATTACCGGAAACGTATAGGCCTACTGATAATAAAACATCGACTAATGAAACATCAAACTGTTATTTCTAGTAGGATGTTATGTTTCAATTTATTCTCACATGTCATCCGGGCAGTTTTCAGGTTGAGGCATCCGTTTTCCATCCAGTAAATAATCAGCCAAGTTTTTGGTCTGGATACCCGGGTAGGGCGTTCCACCTAAGGTTCAACATAAATGCTGTTTGAACAAGTTATCATTTTTACAAATTCATCTTTTTCATGAAATTCCACTTGAAATCAATTGCATTTTATGAATTAACCAAGGTTTCTCTAGCATCAGAGTATTTCAGTGAGTTTAGTGTGTTACCAGTACATACCGAATGTCACAATCTCCCACAGTAAGATTCCAAAGGACCATCTATGTTTAAATCAGAAAGAAAAGTATGAATTCAACAAATAATAATGCAATAAATACAATATTATAATACAAATTTTTCGTGTCTTTTTTAGGTTTTCAGTACAGTATTCTCGAATATGAATTCGCTTCAGAGGAAAATATTTCAAGAAAAAAAGGTTCTAGTATGAACCTTATAATCAGTCGGCTTTCAGACTGAAATTAAACAATGCTGTTGTACATCCCTACCAATCCTGAGTAGTATATACTAAGTCACAAACACCTAATTTTTGTTGAGTATTACTCACAGGTGCGCAGCCCGTGAGTTGCTCACACAAAAGTGAATTCATATTCGAGAATATGGTTGATCACACAAAACATGAGCACTGTCTGCAACTATTTTGTCAGCTCCACCAATCGTGTTAAAAAACTTAATTACAATTAGGGCCTAATCAAGTTTACTGAACTTTCTTTAAGTTAGGATATGTTAATCTCCAAAACAATTGATTGCAAAGTCAGTACAATTATATTCATCATGAATTACATCACAAAGTAACAACCGCAACTAATTTCGTTAAAACACATGTAACTAGCATTCGCTGTTTGCTTCCTCTATATGGTTAAAGTAAAACAAGGTTCACTAATGAATAATTCATGATTGTTAACTTACACGTCACTTTTAGAGACATAACGTCGATGCGTCAAGGATTCAATGGCCAACCAGCGAACAGGAATCCGGGTCTAAATCAAAAGAACAATAAGCACTAAAAGCATTATAAAATAATAATGGAGTTTCACACCTAGGCTAATCCTTTGCATTTTTTCATTTTAAATTTCAGGGAAATTTTCATTCTCATCAATAAAATACTTAATTTGACTATAATTATCCCTTACATCGACCTGGGATAGCACACAATCATAGGTGTACATCCCAATCCACTAAGTCTTTTGACTTACAGTTTATTAAATATCATCATTAGCGTTATATGAATCAATATACAAAAGTTTAGAAACAGTAAATAAGAAAATGAGCGCAGACACAAGCACAGAACAGATAACGGTTGGAGCTCAGCATTCAATCACTGGACACCATATATTATGGGGGGGGGATGGAATAGAGGGCACCAGAGAAAAACATGGGGATTAAGCGGCAACAACATTGGGGGGACAGTCAATCAGTATCAACAAGCACAAAATAGAGACATTTGGAAACATCATGCTGAGCCTTCATCCTGCAGTGGATCGACAATGGCTGAAAAATCAAAATCAAAATCATATGAATCAAAACAGATGCAACAATAATGATTCCTGAAAACCATGGAGCTTAGCATTCAAGCACTGGACACCATAGTACGGAATAGAGGGCACCAGAGAAAAACATGGAGAGACGAGCTGCAACAATACTGGGGACAGTCAATTAGTATCAACAAGCACAAAATAGAGACATCGTACTAGCCTTCATCATGCAGTGGACGACAATGCTGAAAATCAAAATCAAAATCATATGAATCAACAAATGCAAAATAATGATTCATGGTTTTCCATCTACAGCTTTTCACCTTAGATTCTTGTACATAGACGTCTTCCCCTCTAGATAGTCCGAAATCAGAAACCTTGGCAACCAACTCTTCCCCAAGAAGTATGTTCCTCGCGGCCAAATCACGGTGAATTATCTACAGGAAAGTAATGCAATTGTGCATACAGTTAGAAATATTCTGCACATTACACATTGGTAAATTCAATCTGATACTAATGTGTAATGGATTGGGATCCAACATTACATGTCTACAAAAAACTTACTCCTGCGTCAGAGAGATGCTGCATTCCTTTAGCAACATCCACACCAAACTTCAGCAGTTGTGACATGGTAACAGGAGACGCCTTGTATGTAGACTGCTCCCGTTGTAGCTGAATTGGGCGATTTTTACGCAGATAGTTACGCAGGTTATCACCAGGAACAAACTCCAATGCTACGTACAGAGTTCCTTTTTGCAACGAAAAATTAAGAAAGACAGAAATCAATACTTTGAACATGTTGGTGTGACGCACTACTATTTATTGAAAAGATCGGCTTAAGGGTTCAATCCTCAAATCAATAATGGAAACAACAAAACTAGTAACTCAACCTATTTGAATTAAACTTACTTGTAAAATCAAAAAACAGGTTTTGAAAACATTTAAACTTGGTTGTCTTTAATTTGTGGATTTTTAGCCAACTTTTAATATGATTGGGCAATACATGATATAATTTCGATCTTTATTAAAGGTTTATCTCAAACAAAATATAACAGTTGGACTAAAAAAAAATAACCTTCATTAAAACACGCCCCCAAGAGGCCAACAACATTTGGATGTGCTTTGATTGTAGTCATTGTCTGAAACTCCTTCAAGAAATCCTCGGCAGCATTCTTTGGGGATCCACCTGGAAATCATAAAAACGAAATCACTGAAAATAATAAATGACCATTATTTTGTTATGTCTTCTACATGATAATGGAATAGAACCATGCTCACAATAGGCTGAGATGTGTCTCTCTTGGCCGGAATGCTTCTTTATTTATCTTCAAAGACAAACTCAACTATTCCTGACCTTTGAGCATTTTGATGGCTGCTTGGATGACTTTTCCGTTCTTCTTAATTCCACCAAGACGTACTTCTCCAAAGTTTCCTTTCCCGAGTATCCTATCTTCAACAATCAGATGATTCCATTGAATGTCCCAGCCGACTGCCCACTGTGGAAGACCGATGTCCTCGTAGATATCTTTATCGTCGTTCACATATCCAACATTTGATGATTGGTTCTTGGTGACAGCTTTGTTCAAACTCCTAACAGGTCATTAAAGACCACAATTACTCAAATTAACAATTTAACTCAAATTAAAATTTAACTCAAATAACTTTACTATTTTGTTTTTGTAATAAAAATACGCGCCAATAATAATTTTCGTATAAATTTAACTCAATCAGTTATTCAGTATAAGGCCGCCATAAATCATTGCAAAATATGTCCATTGCCATTCTTTCGCAATGGCATATTCAATAAACAAACACTTTGTAGTAAAGTAACAAAGTTGTCTTATTTTGTCTTACCAGTCCTTCAATGGGCGCATAGAGGCAGCCAGAAAATCGCTGCGGTCTTTTCTCCATTTGAGGCAGACGATGATTAATATTGGAACAACGAATTAGACTATTAGACTTAATATTACACTGGAGCAACCAAGGGTTTCCAGTCGCTGAAGGACGACCTAAAATAGTTAAAAATATACAATTATATAATGTTTGGGAATAATAGAGATAAATCGGGTTGCATGTTGGGGTGGCGGGGGTGAGGGAAAGGCGGTTTGAGGTTTTTCTGCTGTAACTGAATCGAAAGGTCCACCTAAATCTGTTAAACCACCATTTCTCTTAATAAATGTCTTTCGAACAAAATAATTGATAAATAGTAAACCATGTATATCTCAAAAATATTAAAATAAGCATATCAACTATTGACTAACACATTTAACTTTAACAGCAACGGTTTGAATGTAATAAATCTGTAAATAATAATAAATATGTAAATAATAATTGCATATATATCACACTTTGTGTTACGTGTATGTTGTTTTCAGTTTGCAGTATAGGTCTTTCTGTCACGACTGAATTTCCACAGGTTAGCTATGACTTACTTACGTGTAATTGCCTGAGAGTACGTCACACTTGCATCCTGCAAAATGAAGGCAAAATATTGAAGTAGTAAGAAAAAACCGCACGATAACCTACTTGAACGCTTTAATATAAAAGAGGTTGCCCTAACCTGCGCTGGATAGACAATGTGACAAAGTGGAGTGGATGGTTAGCTTGCAAGAGCTGAGAATAGCGGTGATTGAAAAGAGAACAGGTGATGGCAGCAACTCCAGGAATGCACCCCCAGTACAATCTGAGGACGAGGCGGCCACGGACGCAAGTCTATGCCAAATGATGATGATATATTTAACTTAATTTATAACAACTCAACTGAGGTAAACAAGATTGATTTATGAATTCGCTAAAACAGATATCACCACAGTCTACTTTATAAAAAAAGAGAGACAAGTTGACATATGTTTCAATTTAACCTGCTCATTGAGCTTACAATCAATTGTGAAAAGGGCACAATGTTTGTGCTGACTTACCGTCCCATTTCCTCTGCTAACCGCTCCAACACGAATGTAGTATGTTGCTCCGGCGTCCAGTGGTGCATTGAGGTAGCCTCCATACGTTTCACCATCTCCAACTACAAAAGAGTCTTGAACCATCGGCTTGGATAGTTCAGCTGCAATGTAGTTATCGGGAGAGTCCTCATGGTGGATGGGATCTAAAGCTTCTCTCTTCTTCTTGTATTCAGTCTTCTCGACATGAATCACGTAGGATCTATAGCATAGAGAGTAACAGAAAGCAATGTAGTGAACATTTTGTACGGGGATGTTTTGATTCATAACTGACTTTCAATGATATCCAATCAAAACGGCCATAAGTTTGACCTTTTGATCGACGGAAAAATTCTCCTTGGAATGTAAAGACCCATTAGTTATTGAAATCCAATGACGTCATGTTTCAAATTTCGCTCTGAAAAAGTCAGGCATGAACCAAAACATCCTTGTACAAAAATGTACTGAACCATTTTTCTCAGAATGATGTCATCATATGTTTTTGTTGTTGACAAATTTTGCACTTAATTTACACAAATGAGTTCATCAAAAAATTTAACTTGACATTTCCTTTCCTCTTTAAAAATGAATGTTAATTCAGGGGGTGAGGCTCTTACGATAAAGAGTGTAACAATTAAAAAAAACATACATTTTTTTAGTTTTCAAAGCTATAGTTTTAAATCCAGTCAATTTTGGGTAACTTTTCTAATTAATATTCAATAATGCTTACGTGATATACTTATCATCAGGGACGCGGCTGAGATTGATTGTGACCGTAGTGTCTGTGGCATCGTTTGGATTTGGTCTTGGTGCCGGAGGTGAAGGAAGGTCTGGAATTAAATACAATGCATACATGATAAGGCTATTGGCTTGTCTCGTGACTTTCTTCTTTAAAACGTTATCAATGATGAAAAAGGTTTAAAATAAGCCATGTTTTCTGTACAAGGTTTAGAAATGTGAAAAATAATCTCTGTAACAACAGTGAAACAGTGAGTTTAATTTGCTACTGAACTCATTCCTTTAAAAGTCTTAAATTACTAGTTGTCCATGGTTAATTAGACCAACTTTCAAGTAATTGAAGCTTCATATTCTTTGATAGCGTGGTTAAACATGATACGTAAATTACAGAAATAGATTCTTTCAAGAATAAGTATTCTCTTACTTTCCAGTGGTTTAGTAAACACTTCGAGTACTGCTGCATCGCTGGTGAACTTTTGGTTTTGTGCTGAAATTTTGAACTCGTATTTAGTTGTTGGTTCGACATTGGTTATTGTGACCCATAACTGAATCCCGAGTTCCTTATTCATGTACGCAGTATCTGCAGTGAAATCCACCTGGTGACGTTTCTCTAAAGCTCTGTACTCCACCTAGTCAGTATGATTTGAATAGAGAGGAATTAGAACTCATCTCAATATTGCTTCAAATACGAGCAGTGAGAATCTAGTATGATATTTCAAATTTCAAAATAAACAAAACAAAAGAAAACGGTTTATGCAGGAGAACGTTAAAAGTCTCGATGAAAATGTCTTTTGAAACAAATGTTTACAAAATTAGGGCTTGTAGACACGATTTGCTCACCAAGGGTGTTTATACCATGAAGTACAAGATTCTGATGTAAACTTGACAGAAATACATTTCAATAATACCATAGTAATTGATTGGTTTGTTTATGCCTCATAAAGAGCGTAACACATTTGCTCCATGCGACATCATTCATGTACTCGTAAACTTGGTGTAAAACAGTTCGTCGTTGTACAACATATTTGAACGTTTATTTCAGAGTTAATTTAATGAGCTTTGTTGGCAAGCTTTTATTAATGGGCCTTGATGATTAAACAACAAGTTGAATTCAAAATAAAAATGGCATTTAGTCATGGAAATATAAACAGGATACATACTATGTACTTCATGATTTGTCCATTTGGTTCAGCGGTGGATCCCATTCCAAAGTAACTGACATATTAGTTTGATCCGTCGACCGAAGATTCTCGACTGGACCAGGAACTGTGGAACAATCAGGATTAAACGAAGAAATCAAATATTTAAACTATTGTTATTACATATTCTGGAATGAGACAAGTATGCCTCATAAGTGAACATAATCACTGCAGCTTGCATGGCTGTAAACAAGGGTGCTTGCTAAGTAAACCAGAAACACCAGTGTTAACCCCTTCCACGATAAGTGTTCTGGGTTCTTTGAAGTGCTTTACCAATCCTAGTATATGGGGCCTGTGGCTTAAAGCAATATATGTTAAAGTATTTTGCTCAGGACACAAGTGCCACGGCTGGGACTCGAACCCACACTCTGCTGATCAGAAACACCAGAGCTTGAGTCCGGTGCTCTTAACCGCTTGGGAACGACACCCACTAATTGATAACACACGTTCAAGTCATAAATGTTAAATTGATGTATAAAATATCCAGAGAATGTATAACATTGTACTTGTCACAAGTTCTTACCACCGACTTGTGTTGTGCTATTGACTGCAGCACTCCAAACACCGGCACCGGCAGACGTCTTAGCTCGAACCTTTTAAATAGAACACATGCACACTTTCTTTTTAATCTTGAGATAATTAGAGACAATGTTCATCTGTCAATCTCCACACAGTTTCCTTTCCATAGAATGATAACAAACTTAGTATCATATTGAGTGATTCACTGTGACAAATTGACAAAGGTAAGTTTTATTAAGCCGTATCCTTAAAAAAGAAAAAAAAAAAAACCCAAACATTCGTATTAATCAACTAAACCAAACACCCCAGCATGTATTGGCCCAGGGATGGTTCGTTGATTATTTGCGAATACTTTGTTGTTTTGAAATTGATGTCCTCAAAACAATAACATTCTTTTATATTATAGAAGTAGTTCTTAATTCCTTTTAAATGAACAGCATTGCATCTCAAGATGAGCAACTGACATGTTTGACAAAAACAGCATTCCATGTAACAGTTTTCTCCTTTCATTATTCAAAGAAAAACGATTTTAATTTTAATAAAGTAATTAGAACACAGACTGACCTTGATGAAGTAAGTAACATTTGTCATGAGGCCCTCTATACGATATCTCAATGACGTCACACCAACGTTTGTCGTTATGGTTGCTGATGCTTCAACTTGCGTGGACGGCCAGTAAGAGATATCATAGTTGATTATAATTCCACGGGAAGGGTCAGATTCTGTCCACTCCGCCGTTATTGAACTCTCATCAGCGTTTTTTACCATCAAATCCATCGGTGCAGGAGGAACTGTACAGTGAGAAACAATTTGTTTTTAAATCACTCTCTACGAAATGTGTAGCCTACGTCAACTTGATTGCAAATAACACCATTGTTTATTTTATTGCCAATGAACACACACAAAGTATTTTAAAATGAGTTTGTTATCAAAAAAGGCGATGTAATTGTACAGAATTAGTGTTATTGGAAAGGGTGACGTATTCATTAAAAAAATGTTTTAAGTTTTGACCTAATTTTGTTACTTTTGCAAGATATAATGGTCCCTAATAAGGTAATACAAGACATGCACATTGATTCGACTGATTCTACAAAATGCAGTGTCATCAATTTCAAATTTGTTTTGGCGGGACCATAACTTTTGCCCTATACTCTATTTTGACTCTATGTGGAGTATTTTTTTATTATTGTGGAACATAAATTGAATGATGAATGATGAACCTCAAAACTAAATAATTTTTGCTTGTAGACAGTTTGTACGGTAAAAATGATGCCATATTTGTACTCGAGATAAATCCACTAATCAGATCGTTTCATTTCAATAAGTCGATATCAAAAAAGTTATGTCTAACAATGTATGATGAATAGTATGTAGGGGATTAGTTTGAAATTGATGTCTCACTTCTGGATTAAATGATGGACTCATAAAGAAAAAAACATAAATGAAATTGCTTTTCAGTTTTTCGTATAGACTTTTGAAGTTTGTAAGTGGTATCAGCTGTATTGTGCAATACTGGAAATGAACGGGGCACAAATAGTGACTAATAAAAAAACTAATAGATATAGGGCCTACATACCTCCTTCTGCTGTTTTTGCATATAGACTGTTACTAAACGGCCCAGTACCCTCACTGGTGCTGGCTGCAACCTGGAAGCTGTAATCAGTGTATGGTATTAAACCACTGATCGACAACGATGTGCTTGAGGTATCGGACTGTTTTACTACATTTCCAGGTATAGAGCCTACTTGAGTCAGCTTATATGTGTACCCTGTGATGACACCACCTCGACCTCCACACGGTGGCTCACTCCATGAGAAACTCAGACTGGTATTGGTCTCTGCAGAATTCAGCACATCAGTTGGAGCTGACGTCGGTTCTATTAAACAAGGTATTGCATAAAGTCAGTCAAATATTAACGAGCTATTATAAGGGGTTCTCGATATTAACCTGTTAACCAAACAGACTTGGGCGGATAATATCTTTCTGAGGTTTTGATTTATTTTTCATGTAAATAGTGGTTCGAGAGCTGGTTGCTTATTCACGTGTAAACGCATAATATAGTGATTGGTGAACCGACATTTTGTAACTTTCTCTCTTTCGTCAATGTACAATTAAATGAGAAAAAATGCAAGACAAATCAAGGACTGGTAATGAACAGTACATTGATGTACACTTTGCGAATGACCGCCGTTTAGTATCAATACGTACTTTTAGTAATGTAATATTGTTATAGTTGCACAACGGCATGATACTTAATTGTATAATAATAATGCTGACGATGGCAAGCTAGTCCAAACGTTGAGAACAATTAAGAAGTCATTCCGCGGCAGTAAAGTTAATAACGAGAAGTCCCGATCCACTCCTGGTAGTAGTCTCGGCCGATTCCCTACCTCTCGCCCAATTAGTAGTTAATAAGCAGGACAGTTCTTTTCAGAACTATAAGTAGTCTCCCGAATTCCGAAATCTACTCCGTGACAGTAGAATAAATAGCAAGATAAGCTCTCAAAAACAAATCTACTCAGCTAAGTAGATGTATACACATGGTGTTACTGCAAACATAATATACATGTATGATCCCTTATTGTTTTTGTGACTTTGACGTCTTGTCATCCCAACAAATGAAACAATGAAAGAAGAAGACAATGACCCTTTATTAATGAGGTTATGATTACATGATAAAAATTGGACAAATTAATGTAAGAGAGTTTACAAACAATCTGCTCACAAAAGTTACACATCTGGGAAAACAAATCTCATAAATTGTCTCTATAATATAATGTTCAATAACATTACTACAGGCTGGTGAACTTGTTGATCATATATAATCCATTATTCATTATTATTCATCATGTGGTGACTGACGTGTCTAATCCGTCTACGGTGACAAAGTCTCCCCGTACATTTTCGACGCATTTTTTTAAGACTCACTATAAATACATGTACACAATGATAAAATATGTCAATAATCATACATCACACTTTTACGACATCGGGATAAAAAGGGGAATAAAGCTTTCTATCAGAAAAACCACACTGCAGAAGATCTTACCTGAGGTACCAGTCATTACTTCACTAGTTGCTGGAGCGCCATAAATTAAACCAAAATGGGCGGCAACTCTCACTAGGTATACAGAGTTAGAATCAAGACCAGGTATAGTCGTTGACGTTGATTGACAGGAACAATGAGTGTTAACTGTCGCTGATGATGAGTCCACAATTTGGCACATGTCTTTGTTTATTTGTGAGTATTGCACTCTGTAGTCATCTGCGCATGTCACTGCATCCCACTGGAGGGTTATTTCCGACGGTCCGTCAGACGCCGCATTCTGGAGATTCACTGTGATGACATCTGTTCATATGTCAATAATTGTATATTTTTTATTTGACACTTTACATTTATTTCGAGAGTCCAGTTCATACCAGAAGTATACTAAAACCCAGCGGTGTAGCATCAGAATGTATTACCTTTGTTACCTGGTGGTACTTTTTTTGGAAGTAGGTGTGGATAGCATGCAATATGTTTGTTTTGCTGATTCAAATCCCAAATGTTCTATACAGAAGGGTAGAGGGCTGTAGACCCCATAAAAAATGTTTCAAGCCACAAACATAATTTTAACATACCAAAAGAGACAATAATTGTAATATATGCGTGCAGTGCATTAAATGTCCAGTTCAGACGAAACGTCCAGTTCAAGTACACCGTTATCAACTGTCTAAAGTTGAAATCCATCAAAGTTCACGTGGGCATTAATCAAGTTAGATTGCAAATGGGATTTATCAATAAACAAGGTTCTTTGTGTGAACATGGAGGTAGAATTGAAGAAAGTCATTTAATTAATATGTATCCAAACGATCTACGAAGTTCGAAAGTAAACACTTAAATTACCACAAACTGATGTTCTTATGAGCATGTATTTAATTTTGAAACTACAGACAATAACTGCCTTACCTGTACATTGACAATTAGGACCAAAATATGTAGATTGACAACCTGCGGGAACAATTGATACAAACATTAAACTAGACATAACTTATATCTGGCGGTTACACGGAATTATTCCAGTGAATAGAATGATTGAAGGCTTATTTTGGATTAATATTTCATAATTATTATTAATCTGATACTGGAATGTCAATTTATGATCGTCTTTCTTTACTCACACACACCTTCCATGCATTCTCCAGTATCTTTAAGACAGGTTCCTACTCCTTGACAGTGGCATGTTTGTTTACAATCAGCACCATACATACCATCCGGGCATTCTGAAAATAATAACAATCTGTTATATACTTTTCTTTTAGGCTTTATGTTTTCCCTCACTCATTGTAGAAATCAAGCAGATGCTTATTCTTGTTGATAAAGTATTATAAATGTGGACTCTACCTAACAGCAAGCCAGTCTTTGCTTTTGTCAAACTACGAAGCATCCTCTTACCTTGCATGCATTCCAGTCCCATGTAGCCGGCAGCACACGAGCATCCATAAGGATCAGGAAGACAGAACAAATGACCCTGGCAGGCGTTGTGGTGTGGATCGTGACTATCAGAACAGCCATATTGAGCGTCCTTACCAAACACATGACGACCGTGAACTGTAACATGAGAGATGATTATGTCACCATTGTTAGTAATTAAGGACTTCTTAAGGAATGAACTCAGTAGCAAATTAAACTCACTGTTTCAAAATTATGTTTTAGGTATACTATCTGTCATATTTCTAAACCTTGCAAAGAAAGTATGACTTCTTTCAAACCTTTTTCACAGTTATCTCCACTGAAACCCGGAGCACAGACGCAAGTTCCGGTATGATCATCACATATTCCTCCATTGTAGCATCGACGACATGCATTCAAGCACATCAGACCCCACATCCCCGATGGACAAGCTAAAATAAACGTTAAAAAATTTTTTTTTAAAGGGATGGAAACAACTCTTTAGGGCACATAAGTCTGTTATTTGGTGCAATATTTTAGTTTAGATGCCAAACTAACCTCGTACTATGAGTCTCATTATGCCGTGACGTTGTTGGTGTTCTTGGCCGTCCACGAAGCAGCTATATATCCCTTCATCTGATTTGACAACACTTGGAATAGACACCGTGAGCTGATTGTTCCATCCATCTATTGCATCTTCATTGTGCTTCCATCTGACGTTTATATTAGTCTGTGAATTGTATGGTACCATTGTCAGTGTGACCATCTCGCCTACATTTACTGTCAGTGTTTGCTGCTCTGGAAGAATATTAACATCACCGTCTAAAATTAGAAAAAAGAACGACATAAAAAATGGCGTGCAGCGGGTTACATTTTTTTTCAAATATAGTTACAATTCACCATTCATCCCTTAGTTTTTAGATGTATCTCACACAAACTTGATGACCTTTCTGGTTTTATTCAAAGGGACTTATATTTTTTTGGCCTCAGCAGAGGAATTTAAAAGAAGCTGTTAAATAAAAAAGGGCCCTTTACTTGTATATGCATTTTCTTCAAATTATAGTGCATTACCTTCAATTAATTTCTACGTCACAAAAAAGAAAAACAAATTTACAACTGATAATTCAAAATAAAAGTAAAAACTTTATTATCCTACCGTTCTTGGGTAATAATATTGTCTGCATCTTGGTGATCCTTCCACTTTTTGACAGCTCTGAGTAGAAGACACCCACTCTGTCTATCCCACCAGCCTCGGGTAATATCAGAGACCTTGCTGCTCGGCCCAGTACGGGATCCTCTACTTCATTGAATCCTGCAGGAAGTCCAGTATTAGTTCCTCCTGTTGTCAATTGTCTGCCAAATGAAACACTAGCCGTCGAGTCACTGCATCCTTTGTACGCTGTAATGGCTGCTTCGTTGTTCCCAGTCTGACCAATCAGGGGAATGTTAGTCACAAGTGTAAAATCTATTTCTTTACCTGTTGAAACGAAAACAAATTCATTGTTTATTTATTTATCATTATTTTTGGAAGGGGGAATCGGTGGGAGAGGGTAACGTAGAAAAAAAATCCATAGACGATCCCCATTTATTAACCGTAGTTGTGGTGGATATGTCATGGTGCAGAGTTTAAATAATATTTTTTTTAGTAAATTGTGTAAATAAGAGGGTTACAATGCTTAAGAAGATGTGAAGTAGATGTAATCTTTCGTTAAAATAACCTTGTGTACTTTAATAACTTAACTGGGAAGAGCGCACATCAATGGTTTGAATTGTTTTCGATTAATGGTACGTTTTATTGTATGTCACTGCACACACTCGTACAAACATGAACTAAACATTGGAATTCGCAGAGTGTATTGGAAGATACTCGTCGACGAGACGAAGCTGAGGCTTCAGAGGGGCGTCGGACTTTACGACCGCAGTGGCTCGTAACTTGGGCACTGTGTGAGTTTACCGGATTTGGTGGTCGTGGTACGAGGGTAGGAACATTCCGGGGGTCGACCAAGAACTGTACCAGTGTTGCATTCCGCCATTTTCCCACAACTCGCATGCTTTTGAGGAGTTCAACAATCCATGGTAACAAACATCAGACTAGCTGAAAATTGACTTTCGTTGAGGATTTAATAGTGGGTCGTCCTGAATCAAACCTTAATTTCATAATCCATCTAACTTGTGTTATGCTAGAACACAACTAGTTAACTGGTGTCTTGCTATTTTCTTTTTCATACTATTTAACATAAATTTAGTTGAACATAATTACTACTTGTAATTTTGTCTGTTTGACTATTTTTGTAAGCCTAAACTTCTAGTGAGTTGGTTATTTTTAAGCCTCTAGCGTTTTTTGATTTTTTTGTCGTAAAAGGTAATTGTGATTTTATTATATATTTAAGTATCGATCTAAAATAATTTAAGTAAAAGCTTTCAACGAACAGTGTCAAGTGAGATTTAGACATTTGTCTAGATATACATACAGTGTAGAGAGGACGTATGGCGCGTGTTGTGCAATGCAGGGGACCTGAGGTTGTAACCAGAACAAACATGACTTCAATGTACCAATTGATATTGACTCGGAAGTATTAAATTTTATGTTAATTATTAGTTCTGACTTACACGTGATTACTTGTACCCCACTGAGTGATAGAATCTTCGAGCTACCGGGAATGTCGACACTGACATACCGCGAGAGTCTGGGTGGATCACACGTGAATTCAATCCAGTCTCCTGATACGGCTTGTTCGTCGGTTACTGGACTACCACACACTGTGTTCTCAATATGAACGTCACTCAGACCAGCCCTCACAACGGCTCCAATTAAACGTCCTTTAAATTAACATAAAAATAAATTGATTTAAATGTTTGCTCAAGGGATCAATGCTTGCTGCAGTACCAATTTGATTGTTAATTTGTTTACGAGGTTTAAAAGAAAATTAAGTAAGTTTTTCACTTTGCTTTCTGCAGTGAACTGCGAGTGAAAATACATAAATCTGACCACGCCTACTAGTATGTCCCTGGTTTTACACTTAATCTTATTCATTGAATCTTAATGTAAAAGTAAATAGAACTGGTTACAAAGTACGGAGCCACAATTTGAAACAAATGCTGTCATCAAAGCCAAACATGTTAAACAGTGGACAGAAAACAACAACAATTATATTGGTTCACGGTGCAAAAGATATCAGAAACGTTTCATCCAAACGTTGTTGAAAAATGTGGGTTTAAAATTGGTACATAATCGTGCAACAATCGAACGCTTCGAAAAACTATATTTACACACTTTAAAGTCATAAAATTGCATTTACATAGACATTAGTGTAACTAGTTTACTGTCGAATCTTACCATTATTTTGTGGTCTGTTCAAAATTCTGATTTTGCCAAGACAATATTCAGTCACGAGATCCACCTTCCACCATGGGTTCTGTTCCAGATCTAGAGGGGGAAAACAATCAATAGTTTTAAAAACATTAAATAGAAGTTTTTGATATTCGATTAAGAAGCAATTACATACCGAGATGTTGAACTGATGTGCTAAAACTAAATATTATACAACCAACAATTAGAGAAATTCGCTCTAAGCTGGGGGAGGAGGAAGGGGTCGTTCGGGTGAAGTGGTGGCAGTCTTAAGAAAGTTGCCGTAATTAGGATATGATATATATTACGTGGCGAAGCTTGGTTTCGACTTCGGATTTATGATCCATGTTGATTTCTTTTTAACTTATCTTTAAAGTTTATGTTCTTCAGTAAATGCATTTTACTTGATATGTTTCTGTAGAAAATCGTTTCATTCAAGAGAAACCTAAAGAAAATTGTGTTTCCCAAGCAGTTCATTGATTCTACCACACCATCTGAATTAACAAAGCGTTTTAGGCCATAAGGTAACGAGAAAATAATACTCTCGTTCCCCCGATGATGGTTGGGTCATAATGATCACAATGTTGCCAACCAATGCTAGTCGTGGAAGATAACAAAATGCATTGTCATTCAATTATCAACTCAACTCTTTGGGGCATGTTCCAGCAACGAAACTGAACAACAATCTCTAAAACTTCCGGAGTCATAATAAGTCCGTGTTTGTGTCAGTGTGATCCGGATTATGTGTCAAAATGACTACGATTCCGGAATGATTTGATCCAGGAGCACAGTCAGTAACATTGGCTTTATTCCGGATGACGCTGACTTTTAGATTCAGTAATGTGTCAAGAACTTCGAGATCTTATCTGGGAGCTACAACCGTGCATACAAACATGATAGAGAAAAAACGTCGTGTACTTGTGTTGGTGAAGACTAAAGGATCCCCATCCAGAGCTCTTGAAGCATCTTGCCCTGTACGTGTTGAACTTTGAAGACTAGGATTACCGGACAAAGGCAGAGCTACAACAATGAAAAATAGGGAAAACCGTCAAATATTAAAGACAACAACGGTTTAATCATGTCAGGGGTTTTCGAAACAAATCGAAAACTTCCCAAACTTTTGTTCCATTTTGAATGATAATAAAACAAAATTTATGGCAGTTCGTACCATCTGAGTGCTGTACCGCATATTCAAATATAGTCGCCAATACGACTTATATTATGGAGATAGCTAGACTTGCTTTGATATTATATTTTGTCAAGACAACCTTCTGCAAACCCAAGAAGTCGACACTCCATATTATCAGATTTAGTCAATCGACTTAGCGAGGTGAGATACTCGCCAAAACGACTTTCAAGCCTATTAATGCAAAATAAATGTCGACTTAGCGAGATGAGTTAGATAGATTGATGAAAGGTTTATTAACATTTTGTAATACTCGCCAAAACGACTTTTAAGTCGATTGATGCAGACTAAACGTTGACTTAGCAAGATGAGATTATCTCGTTATCTGAATACAAAGTATCAGGGTGCTCCGTCCTTGAGCTTACAACTTCACCTTATTCAGCAGAATTTATTACTCATAGAGTGATGTAGATTTGCCTTTCGACTACTCACCCGAGGACGTTGTATCGTCTTCACTCTGAGTGATTTCATCAACCTCGACCTCACTAAGGATTAATGACTTCGTCTCTCCACTGCTCGTTGGAATATCTACACTCACATAGCGAGCGATGACAGTCGGGTCCAGGGTGAACTCAATTTGTCCACTTTGAGCTTGAGCAAGAGTTAATGGTGATCCAATCATTCTGTTCTGTAAATGATCGGAACTCAAACCAGCCCTCACCACAGCTCCTTCTATTTGATATCCATCTGCAATCCAAACATCCGGATCCGGGATGAGTTAAAGGCATGCTTGGGATAAGAAGAGTCTTTTTTCTCCTAAATGAATATATGTCACAATAATAACAGCTGGAAAAGTTTATTTGTTACTGAAAGAGCTCCTTAACTTTGGAAAGCCAAAAAAGGCGAGACCGAGCTCGAAAAGGGAAAGAAACTCATCAAAAACGTGAATTCAAGAAGCAAAGATTACACTAAAATAACAATACAGAATAATAAGAAGATAACCTCACCATTGAACACAGTGATCTTATTGATGCAGTAGATGTCACCAAGGTTCACTTTCCACCATGGATTGGCTTCCTCAACTGAAAATAAACATTGTTAAATAAATACACATCATTATTTAAAAATATCTTTTAAATAAAATCCGAAGGTCTGTTGTTCTATTCCTCACCCGAATTGCCAGTTCTTGACTTTTAATGTTCTTTTAGTTTTTCTGCAGGACTATAAAAATACCACATATTTGTGCTGTTTTATATAATTTTAAGGCACAGATTAGAGTATCGATCTAGGATTGATGCTTAACAGATATCCACATGAAATAAATACGGAAGATGAACAAGAACACTTGTACCTTTACAGTTTTGTATACGCATTATACCCTTATTTGAGTACTTCCACTGTAAGATTCTATATCAAACAAAACTATAGATGGTCTAGGGTTGGATACACAAATCATCATAACTCATTTCTTCCAATTGTATGAAACCGTCCGTTCAGTCGTCCGTGGCATGAACCTAAGTCTATTTATGACGTAACCAAAACTATTTTGCTTAATTTGTGAGGTAAATAAGTAAACTTACCCGTAATTGAAGTTGTGGCCATGTTATTATCGACAGCAAGACCTGCAAGATTATCACCGCTAGTGGAACTCTGTGAGGCTTGACCTTCTTGTGGTTGAAGAGCAAAACCTATGTCTGATAATTGAATACATTAATATCATCAATCAAAAAGAGGATATTTCTGTTTATAGAAAAAAGACAGTTAGTTAACAAAGGCTCCAAAACACTGCTATGCAAGACAAGCTGTCAATAGTCATAATGACTCTAAATAAAAACTTTTACTCATAGTCTCGTGAATGTGATTTTCTGTACACCACACTAAACAGAGATTGAATTTTCTTGCATAGTCATCAATAAATTTCTAAACAGTTACATAAAAATGTCTGTTAATCAAAGATTTGATGGTCATTGCTTTTCAATAATTATCCAGTAATTTGTATCTCTACTAGAAATAATCTTGATTGCAAGAGAGATCAACGCACTGAGCGCCACAAGTGCAGGGCGCCACCAAGAGTTTGTTCGGGATGCCATTATGTATTAGTGTATACAGGGGAATCGTCGACATTCCCATCAACGTTAATATGTATTAAAAGTCAACAAAATAAGATAAAAAATTATGAATTTACAATTTGAAAAAGTGTTGAAAATGAGGCTTGAAAAGCTATCTTTACTGGCGTTGTGTGTTACATAATGCCTATAACTATTGCTTGTCTTTGCGCAAAATCTTAGATCATTCCCAGTGTCATTCTCATTCTTTGAAATTGAAAACGCCCTATTTTGTAACCCCACCCCACATTTACTATCTTTCAGTAATTTTACGTCTCATTTGTCGTTTTGCGCCCTCTTGCTTTGAACTTGCTGTGCAAAGACCGCATACTATACAGTATTCTGGTTCACGGCAGCAACGTTACACCCAGTTTTTCAGGTCATTGAGGTACTTCCGTGTTCGCTGGTTGTTTTTTAAATTTTATGTGTAAACTTTCCTTCTGTCTGGAATTGGCAGGTTGAATAAAAGACCAGAACATGTTTAGATCCCTTGCAATCTAAAACTGAGCCATTATTTGAAGTGAACGGCAGTTACTGCAAGTACCGAACTACACCTTTCTTATGAGTTGTTGTGATCCTACACAAACTACAAAAGCGTTTGACATTGAACAATAACAATAAAAGTCATAATTATGATTTACATCTCCCAATAAAGAACCATATAATAATGACTTAGTGTCATAATTATGACTTATATCTCATAGTATTGACTTAGTACAGATTTTTATAAAAGAGAAGCGCCCCGTCGACTGCGATGCAACCACTATACATTGATGTAGTAAGGCAGGGTGTGGTGTAGTTGTGATAATCGTAACCCTCGATTCTCCTGACGGTTGTAGACCGAAGGGTTACAAACGGACCGTGCGTATACAACTTTGGCAATTCCTTTTATTTAACCTTTTAAGTAAACCCAATTGGGTGCATTACAATTTTTGAAAAGAAGTTGAATATTTGTTTTTATACTGTGTCCGGAATTCGCAAATCCCATTCTAGTAAACTTTTCTTTGTTCACCCCCAACGATGAATAGTAAGTTTCAACATGATTTTAAACAATTGATCTCACACTAGACCCTTACCACAGTGCTGCCATCCCTGAAAGCTGATTGCTTTGCAAAAAGTCACCATCTATACAACGTCGACTACACCAAGATTTAGTGAAAAACTCACCAAGTTTATACCCGTTTAAGTTTCTTTAAATTTTGTACATATTTCCTCAAAGCTATATTTTGCTTCAATTCAGAAAGTTTCCGCATTTGACGTTTTTGTAAAAAAACAAAATGTTCACTTACCAGTATTGAGAAAGGCAAGAATAAATGCCAACGAAGTCAGTCCAAGGACATTCTGATGACGAGACATGATGACTTTGCGTTAAATCTTCAGCATCGTGGTAACTATTCTGTATAAACTGTTGAGATACCAATAGGAACAGTGTAATGCTGTAATCGAACTCAAGAGCAATCCTCCAGTGAGCTATAATTCACTTTGACTGTTGGCGACTGTAAAGCTTTGATAAGTAGTTACAGACTGTAAATGGATCTATTCAGATATTGTAGTTATGTGGTAAGAAGCTGTAGGCCCTACTCCTTTTAAGCAAAAAATCGGACGAGCCTCAATGCGTAAACCGAATGAGACTAAAACATGAAATGTACAGAACGTTGCCATTCATTGTACTTTTTTGTTACCTACGAATATTATTTTTAGTTAAACTTCCTCCTATTTATTCGATCATTATTCTTAACAAATAGCCTTGACTTAATAATGAAAACAATTTTGTACTTTTCTTTATCTTTTCATAGTACAAAAAAAGACTAATTAAAACACGAGAAAAAAAACTTGTGTTTTTGAAGAAGAACAAAATGTTTTTAGATTGATTGCAAAGTTGTTAAGTTGTATTAATATCAACATGTATACACAAGGAAATACCAGACTATAATTTTTCATTTCCACCATTGGGTGTATTTACGGGGCTTTCAGTATCAACCATCATTGTCTACATTTCTTTTACACAGCGTTGAACTACAGTATGACGAGTGTACAAAACGGCTTAGATAGACTCGTACGTAGGTTGAGAGGGAACCTTTTTCAACATAGGCCTACCGTAGGAAACACCAACTGAAAACTAATTTTTTATAAGGAAATGAGGTCTGGTATAGGAGGCTGAGCAGTCTGAAGTGTAAAACCAGTAAATATTTAAACTCCTTTTTTACCACATTCTATTTGCATTTTTAACGAGAGTCTTTAACTATAGTATAGGGAACAGAGGGTAAAGGCAGAGGGATGGGCAGGTACGAGGGGGCTGCATGGAACACTTGTTTCTTTGTATATGGACATAAATTTATATTTTCTAATGTGTTTGGTCGAATGATGTATGCTTTTTTGGGTGGGTAAAGCCAGGGGTAGATGTTTTTAGGGTCAGGGTTTGCTGGATAAACCTACACGTAGTTATTATTTTTTAATGAAGTAAGATTTGTTCTTGTGTGAATATAGTTTTTAGTTTTTATTGGGTGTAATATTACATCAGCATAATCATATAAGCATCTGTGTAATTCTGTTTTTGTTACAATGTTATGAGCATGATGCTCGACAAAGCAAAGTTCCATTTTATGGACAATGAAACATTGAATGGAACTGCAAACTTGAATGGGTTTTAACTTGCAGAGCTCTATCGTCATTGTGTAGTAACGTGTGGATATGGCGTTTGGTCATGTTGCAATGGAATGTTCAGAATATATAGAGGAAGTCCAGTTCAGTTTAGCAGACATTACGAACAAAGCTTGTTTTTTAAACTAACCGGATTCGAAAACACATAATAGGTATTAGTCAACGTTTGAATATGTTTTGATCCAAATCAAAATATAGATACAAGTTGAAGAGAGTTAGGCTATTCAGTTTTGTAACCCTACATCAGGGGACCTGTTCGGTTGCAACGCCCCTGTTGTACGTCGTCAGCACACTCACGATGACAAAACATTTCCATAGGTTAAAGACACTGAACACCTTTGGTAATTGTCAAAGACCAGTCTTCTCACTTAGTGTATCTCAACATATGCACAAAATAACAAACCTGTGAAAATTTGAACTCAATTGGTCGTTGAAGTTGCGAGATAATAATGGAAGAAAAAACACCCTTGTCACACGAAGTTGTGTGCTTTCAGATGCTTGATAAGTTGATTTCGAGACCTCACGCGTGAGGTCTCAAAATCAATTCAAATATTTTACTGAGAAATTACTTCTTTCTCAAAACCTACGTTACTTCAGAGGGAGCCGTTTCTCACAATGTTTTATACTATCAACAGCTCTCCATTGCTCGTTACCAAGTAAGTTTTTATGCTAACAATTATTTTGAGTAATTACCAATAGTGTCCAGTGCCTTTAAGAGGGTTTGTCTGCCTTTTTTCCAAAATTTTGTTTCATCTAAGCGTGTTGTTTCATGTTCAGGCATTGCCTGGGTTAGTCTTTAATTAATCTGGTTTTATAAATTGGTTTCATGTACCATTGACAATTGACAGACCGATTTTGTGCACAAAGGATGCTGGCAGAGTTTTGCCCTGCCCCCTTCTATAACCAAATCATTGTCCCATGTTGATTAGCACCCCAGGGCGTGTGGAATAGTCCAGCTTGGATATTTTGGCATATGAGCTGACCAGTGGGCACAATGTTGTTAAGACAATGGAAATATCAATATATGTCTGACAGCTGTAGGTTGACAGCTGCTCTCACTGCTGTGGTTTAAAGATGCAGATTATACTTCAAGAACAAAACATAAGTTATGATAAAATTTGAAATTGATGGTTAAATAATCATGTGCTCCCTCTAACTTAGTAAACGGCACCTTCTGTATTTGTATTTTGTTCTCCCGTTTTCAAAGAAAAGGGTATTCTTACATTAATGTTTTTCAGATAAATTCATTTTAATTGTGTAGTTTTCAATTAACACACCATTAAATAATCTGTGAAAATTGCATGAAATCGGGGAGAGAATCCCGTTAATTGAAAAGAACTCGGGGTTATAATATTCGTTTGCGGCAAACCGATGTCATAGGGGATTTTGTCCCCTAGTGTGCTGTGTAGGCTATGTGTCTCCCACACAGGTAACGTGGGCTTAAGAAAGTTGAGTCAAAAGAGGGCGCTATCGGACGAAATTCTACACAATTCGCCATATTTAGAGGAAAGTATCGCCGGGAGACAAAATCCACCGTGACCACCGGCAATGGCCAAAATAAGTCTTCGAAATCTATTTCTTCGACTCTGACTGCATTTCTGCCTGAAATTGTATAATATTTCCATATTTCAGTCTGTCAGCTTTCAAATTGAAACAAAGCAAAGTTTTTCAATAATTACCAATCGGTATTTATTGAAAAACTGATCCAAAATCCAACTTTTTCTGAAACGGGTGATTTATTTCGGACATTTAGTTTTCCCTGCAATGTTTTTTTCTGCTTCGAAATAAAGTTATTGCGTCACAACAATAAGGGAAAAGGTCCGTGTTGAAAACAAGCGCTTTTATTTAGACGAATCTCAATTTAAATCAAACACTCATGAAGGTTTTCTCAATCATTCGACAATTAACAAAATCCTTTTGTCCTCAAGGGTGTGTTTAGGGGCACGTTTTTTTTTAATCGTAAACAAAATAAATTGTCTTAATATACATTTCCACCAACATTGCTGATGATTTAATTATGTAAAAAAAATAGTTATTGGCCTGACGTTTCGACCCTAGCAGAGTCTTTCTCGAAGGCTAAATGACAAGACAACACACATAACATGCATACAAGGTGGCCAAAAGCAGTCAAGTGGAAAAACATGAATAGAGAGAGTGGAGAGAGAAAAGCAAGAAGCATTCAGAAAAAGCAGGGGGTAAGCAGGGATTATGAAGACAAAGGGGGGGGGGTTGGAGGGAAGGGGATGGCTAGACCACAAGAAGTTGGAAACACAAAGGACAAAATGGAAGGTTGGAAGAAAAGTAAATAATTAGTTAATAGGGCAGACTAAAAATATGGATATCTGTGGGGGAAAAGGGAGAAGGCAAAGAGTTATTAGGGTTATTAGTCATTTCCTTCTTGGATGTTCAAACCATGGGGTTGAATGGTTTAATTATGTGTGAAGATAACGTACTATGTGTGAGGTTAACTCTTGTCCTTGTCCCATTGTTGAGTGACATAAGTCACTTCCCGCAACGCTGAGCCTTCTGTTAGCAATAACCTGGCGTTACTTGAATTAAATCCTAAAATCACTAGTCAGTAACAACAAACAAGATAGACTTTCATAGTCAATAGATTATAGTCGATAGACTGGCAGTCAAGAGGATAACCATTGATTATGGGATTAGCAAAGAGTGAATGAACACCTATAAGGGGGGTCCTGTCCTGTTGTCCCGTCACACTTCAGTGACTACCGGCTTGGATACCAGCCTGCCGAGCAGACTTGTATATCACTTTTTGTCCATTCAGAGAGTATTATAGTCCTACAGCTTTCACTAGACGCAACGGACCATAAGTTTGTAGTGATAGAACCATATAGGCTTCAGATATTCATATTTTATTTGTGTACGTCAATCGCAACAAGTCATAATGTGTGACGAAAACAGTTGAAACTGGACCGCACTCGAAGGACAGGCCAAACTCCAATACCTTGTTTAAAACAAGCAGGATGCAGTATTGATGGAAGTGTGAAGGTAGGTAGGTGCGTATTTATTAGTTTAGGTTTTATTGAATACCTATAAATCATAAAACATTATGACGTGATACAGTGATACTGAAAGACTTTCAATTGTTTATTGAGTTTAGCAAATACTCCATTTCATTAATAATTTTTGCTATATGATTACTCTGATATTTCAATCTTAAGCAAAATGCCGTATCCAACCCACACTCTCTAAGGCAATGGATACTCTAATTAAATTTTAGTCTTACCTGTATAGAAAACAATTACAGAATGTGTACAGAGGTAAACAGGCATTTCGAATTGTTATAAAGTGTCGATAAATCCATTTCTTTGTCAACGGTGGTCTTGATAGCGCTACTTGCTGAACACCAATTGAATTTTTGGGGCAAGTCTTCTTGCTAAGTTGGCACACACTAAAGTAGTAAAACAATATTTATTTAAAAAAAATAACAAATTTGCACTGCCTTTATTGTTGATTCCGAACGAGGTTTATCCACTGCCTCGGCAATTAGTATACAGGAAGTCATATTTATTTTAAATTCATTTCAGTAATATCACGCCGAGTTTAGAAGAAAAAAATAGTTTGTCCTTTTTATGTTCGTATTAAAATCAATTTTACGAGCTGGAACTGCGTTGGGACCCATCAAAATCCAAAGACGTGGTTATGTTGATTCTGTTTGACTGAGACCGCACTTAATTATTAGTAAACTTTTATACTTTTTAATGTGGCATCAAGGGAACCACCGTAAGTACAGTTTTGACGCCGAGTTTCCATTCTAATTATGTGGTCGGGTTTGTTACAGAGGGTGTGGGGAACTTACAGCGGGTTAGGGTTTTAAAAGCACTGGACACTATTGGTAATTACTCAAAATAACTGTTAGTATAAAAAACTTACTTGGTAACGAGCAATGGAGAGCTGTTGATAGTATAAAACATTGTGAGAAATGTTTCCCTCTGAAGTAACGTAGTTTTTGAGAAAGAAGTAATTTCTCAGTAAAATATTTGAACTGATTTTGAGACCTCACGCGTGAGGTCTCGAAATCAACTTATCAAGCGTCTGAAAGCAAACAACTTCGTGTGACAAGGGTGTTTTTTTTCCATTATTAACTCGCAACTTCGACGACCAATTGAGTTCAAATTTTCACAGGTTTGTTATTTTGTGCATATGTTGAGATACACCAAGCACCAAGTGAGAAGACTGGTCTTTGACAATTACCAAAGGTGTCCAGTGTCTTTAATAATGGCTGTAGTAAACGTCTCGGCCGCTTTCGTATCCGGATAACTTCGGCTACCTCTCGGCTACTGCTCCATGTAAATGCCTGTTTGAAGCGCCGTACGAAAACTGTACGTTTACAAATAAGTTGACGGAACTGCAGCTAAATCCGAAGCCGTAATGTGTTCACGGATTTTTGCACTTTGCCGAAAAACTCAATTATTACCATGTTTGTTCACAAACTGTTGAACACACAAAGCAGTTTTTACCAATTAATCATGCAAACAGGAGTACGTGACAATGGCGTTGAAAACAGGGTCTGCACTATATTTTTTTGTCTCGCAATTACAAGTTTTCTATATATAGATCAACTCATTGATTGGCAAAACACTCTCCCTTGAAAAATCCCATGTGAAACAGTGTTTCTATGGCAACGACCAACGCCGCGCAACCAGGGTTCATGACTTGTCGATGTCACGTCACTGTGTCCTTGTTGTTGCTTGCATTGGGGGACAAACGGGCAATTTACGCTCTCCGTGGGACTGTGATTATTGTCAGCAACCGGGAATAGAATGAACTGCTACACAAAACGTGTCACAAACTACCAAAGTAGACCATTACAACAAACCTGCCAGTGAAAAGGTGGGTTGCCGAAATCTGAATGGCTTTGCGTTGTTGTGTTCGAATTGCATTGCCGTAGCGTCACTTTGAGGGTTACTATGTGGATTGTCCTCGAACAGTCAGTCTCCTTAAACCTCGATCCTTGCCAAGTTCTCTTGCGGACGTTTTAGGACGATATTATCGAAGTTCCAATTCCCAGCTGCCTGAGTACCTCGTGAGTATATACAAATTCATAATGAGTAAAGCTTCCGTTCAACTTGTTTTTCTCTCGTGAATTTTATCATCAAAAATGAACAGGCGAATTTCTTCTTGATTTGATTCCCTTTAAAAAAAAAGATTTTCGAAGACGTTTCGGAAGACTAATTGATGGTAGGGTAGCTATAAATAGTTAATTTGCGGGTACAACCGAGAATAAAATCTCTTTTGGGAGGATCGTTGGCTAAAATCGTTGACAGTAAAATTTGCTCGTGTCGAGGAGAAATACCTTTCAATCAACCACGCTATACGCAAAGCTTCTACCATCACTTACAATTTGATGGGTTGTTTCTGTATCTGAGGGTGTCAACAGTAATGGTTCACGCAATTATTTTTAAGTGAAAATAAAGCAACCGTTTTTAATGATTGAAATGCCTCCGGCCTCTTGTCGGTTTCTGCAGAATCGGTTATGTTAGAAATTGTTCCTACTGAAAAACACTGTTAACAATTGTTGGAGACAATTTTTTTAAAATCGAAAGAAGATGTCTTGGTTGGGAGCATTGTTTGTCAGAAAACTTGGCTAATTCTTTTAATTCTGTCGTTTTCAATTAAATAAAAAAATATTTTTTTATTCATTTAAAAAAATGATACAAATTGATTTTGAAAATAGAACACCGCATTGACTTGATGGATAATATTTTTCCAACTGAATATTTATACATTCAAAATAAGACAATTAGGTGAATTTTTTTGCTGATCTTTTGGTTTTCCTTTTGGGTTTGGTTCAAGTGTTTTTTCCCCCACCCCCCCCCCCACCTCTTGGTCTATTCTACAACTCCCATCAGACGGAATTTCTCACTCTCGTCTCTTTCCGACTCCGTGTCTGTCTTCCATACCAACGTATACGGATGAGATCAACAATTTAAAGCCTGTTACACAAGTTGGTTTTAGTTTTCGTCCAAAAGTTAGTAATTGAACAAGCAAAGGAATTTGCATTGGAAGAATAAAACCACTTGAGAAGGGTCATAAAAAAAGACAACACCGGTAATAAATCGCCAGATCGCTGATTCCACCTTAGGTTGTATATCCACTTATACTCCATGCTCTAACCATGGAGCTCCATGCTCTAATGTAAATCGAGCCATGGAGCTACTCGACTCTTGAACAATATTGCTACCCGGCCCATAAAAACGTCTCAAATCCCGCCCGGCGTGAAAAGATTTTGTGAGCTTGCCAGATTTTATTGAAGGTTGTTCCTGTTGTCATAGCAACCACACTGGCCCGCAGCTGCGTGTCGAATGATAGGTCACGACCTGTTGCTGTTGACAAAACAAACACACATTTTGTAGAATCATTTATATCGAAGCTGATCTCTGGGGGTACAGACCACCTCCAAATAAAAAGCAACCTTTTTTCAGTTTTAAAATGGACAAAACATTTTGATGAGGTGTTTAGAAAAAGAACACGGGGTCCATATAGAACGCACGGTAGGAAGGTCAACATTTATAAGAAGATTTCAGACGATAATAGCAAAACTAATTGACAAGGATTTGTGTTTATTCTCTGCAGCTTTTAAGTTGGCAACCGTTTAGGCCCCTCTAACTGTGAGCTCATTCCTCTGTATATACTTAGGACTACAGCCAAAATATAATCGATTCGTTTCAAACAAAATGAGCAACACTTTTGTGATCAGTTTAAAAATACGCATCTGTTTTCTCAGAAAAAAAACACCAAGATAGAGCATGACAAAAGTAACAACAATAGATGCATAATTTGCATTGGTATTGTTATTTATTGACTCTTTCTGGTATCAAATTATCATTGATGTAGTTTCGACGAAATTAACAACGTGCTTTTGTGATCTGTTTGAAAACTTGCATCTTTTTTTTTTCTCAGAAAAGACGCACGTTTTGTGAAGCAAATTTTACGACAAACAGAAAAGTAACAAAGATGCACAATTTGTAATGGTTGCTGTTTATTGATTTGTTCTGGTAAACAAACACACTTATAATCTCTTCCCTGACGAAGTGCTGGCTCCACGAAGAGGTTATTGACAGGGTCGTTCTCAACAACGTTACCCCCTGCTTAATGTTCTATCAATCGTATAGAGCTCCTACAGTGCCAATTAGCTGCACATTGCTTCATCAATAAGGAAGGGAGAATGGTTCGAGAAAAGGGGGACTCAAGTATAGCCATCTCACAAACGGGTGTTTGTCTCACTCTAGCTCTTCTCGTCGCTAACACAAACAGGAGAACACTTAAAACTAATAATTACCCCACCATTATGCACGTCACGATCGGAACAGCTGAAGGCTTAGAGCATCTGACTTAGATTATCCGTTTTACTATTCTATTCAGATGACTCTCGATCATTAAGCAAACTTATCAGCCATTTCCAGTAAATTAGCTTGTCTACAGAGAACAGAAGAGAATTGACTGTTTGGGTAAATAACAAACCTCCATCCTCTAAACACCTAATTCCAGACGAGTAGTACCCAGTTGGTGTGTGGGGGACAATTTAACGCCAGAAGCAGATAAGACGTCAATCATTCATGATTCATTCCGGTTTCCGTCTTGCAAATATACTTGCAAGCTTTATACTTCTTATTATACTTCCACTTATTGGGGAGATTGTCGATGCAAAGTCTTCAATTCCATTATTTATTAATTTTTTGTTTGCCATTTTATTTGTTGAAGTGGTTCGGACTCTTGGATACACTCTGTAAACCTACTTGCATCAAGAATAAACTTTTAGGAGGATAGCCTGCTATTAAACAAGTATTGTGAACTTAACAGTTGTTCTATAAACACAATCAGCTGACATGATGCATTGGATGGAAGGCTTGATTTAAGCTTCATTAAATTTATTTATTTATTTATTTATTTATTTTACTCTATGAAGGTTGTATGCAGCTCTCGGTCCCCCGTTCATGTTGTTGGGGGCCAAGATTGATACTCACAGTGATTTAATAGGAATAATGTGATTCTTCTTAAGCCCGCCCCCCCCCCCCGAAAAAAAAGCCAGAGACTTCGTTTGTTCTTTGCAGCATTAAGATGCTGTGAGTTTGCCATGTTGTCCAACGGCAAGAAACATTTATTATAAAGTACAATGCACACTGACATGTACCCACGTTCCTTGTAATTCAACCACCGGCTCACGGACGCGGTCATTGTCCCAACATCGGAAATCAGATCGATACCAGCCAGTCGGTTCGTGGAAGTGCCACCAAATTTGAATACCAGGTTTTTTTTTCACCAGTCAAGTTAAACTTTTGTTAACACATCCCTCTGCATAATAGCATGTCCTTCCTACATTAAAAAAACAATATCAACGACAAGCGGCGCTAAACACACTCGGCTCAATGTAATCACACATAAACAATAACTGTTTATAACCTAATGCGTGGTTGTCAAGGCCCGTGCCGGGTGGGGGGGGGGGTGGGGGGTGGGGGGCGGGAGAGACGGCCGCTTTTTGGAAACTGTGTGTGTACAAATTTAATTTGGTTATCAATCGCTAGATCTGTTGTATTGGATCTGTCCAAGGTCATACACAAATCTGCTTTGATATAGTGCCATGTTGTTTACAACCTTTTGCCAATATAGTTAAGGTTCACTAGCTGCAATAAAGTGTTGCATTTGTCATGTACATTGACATTTACTGCGGTGGCTTGGCTGGCAACACCGTCCTCTCTCTAGAAATTTCAAGCTGCCCCTAAGATCAGTTAGTTATCTTCTCTTTATCTTATCTTGTCACAGAGGAAATGGCTCCGAGCCCGGTGCATTACACCACCCTCCCCTCTGGTTATGCCACTACTAGACAGCTTGGTACAACATTTTAAACAGCCTCTGTTCGTTGAGAGTTTTTCAAAATCCAATACACTATTGGTAAGATCGAAAAACACAAATGTTCACAGATTCACACATAACTTAAATGATTTCATGGTTCCTTAAATGGTTCCTTAAAATATTTCTGCCTAAAATGCTATCGTTTCTGCGAAATGAGTTAAACAATAGTTTTTTATCACGCGTGGTAAAAGCTTGATGTTTGAAAAAACAGAAAACACATAAAGGTCTCTATTTTCTCGTGATCTCGATTACCAATTGAGCTCAAACTTTCACTGGTTTGTTTGTTCATGCATATGTTGAATCACACAAAGTGTGGACACTGATTTTGAGCTGTTACCAAAAGTGTACAATACCTTTAAGTTCGTTTTCAATAAATGTGTGTCTCTTTTTCTTTTGGTTTCAGAAAGTGTCTGATCCATCATATGTCTACATGGATTGATAAGTCTGGAACTGTCGACAGAAAATACTGATTCATTTGATTGAAGAGGACCAAGCGTTACACTCCAACGTTTAACGCCAAGAGAGAGAGAGGGAGAGATAACACCATGGCAACGCTAAACGAAAAAAACTTGGAGCAGTTTAATAAGCAGGACGGCAGTGTCAAGTCCCGTCGCCAGTCTGTTGTGTCGCGTAAAAGTTCTGTCAGCTTATCTACGATAGGCGACGGTGGGGGCACTGGACGATGGCGACGACTCTCGCGGGCCTACTCCACTTCTCTCGGTAATCCAAACTTCCGCGTGGCTACAGTCCGATCATCGGATACCCCGGCTGCAGCCAGTAAACCGCTGGTCCGGTTCGAAAACACTTTCAAAATGAATCCGGATCCCGGAACCAAGTTCTCCCCGGGGGTAGTCGAGAAAGTTGCCCAGCAAGTTCTCGAAGCCAACCTGACCGACAAGACGCGCTACGAGCCCCGAACTTGCTCCATCTTCACCCAAAGAATCGCCGAGGAAATCAAGATGAGAGTTAAGGAGTTGAAGATTCCTCGCTACAAGATTGCCACCCAGGTGTTCATGGGATCAGTTAGCGGGCAGTGCCAACAGATGGTGAGCCGTTGTGTCTGGGACACCGATACCGACAGCTTCGCCACCTGTACATATCAGAACAACTCCCTCTACGCTGTGGCACTGATCCACTGCACCTACTACGAGTGAAAAGACGGCGACTTTTCTTTCTCAAAAGAATGCAAAACTTCCCGGAAAGGAAAAATACTAAATCATCGTTCGTAATTTGAATGCTAATTGCTACCCTATTTTATGTTGACAACCGGGTGCCTTCAGGCGGTCGTACATTATTAAACATCGTCTGGAATATTCATTTTGTAATCACGGGTACATGGTGTGAAGTAAACATTTCGATAAACAAGGGTTCAACAATCTACCGACAGAGGGCGGAGTTTCCTATGACTATTTTGAGGCCCGTACGCAATTTTTTTTGTACCACACACTTATCAAGGGGTCAACAGTACCTTATGCGAGCGTGTTGTATGAAAATAAAAATCGCGGCCCGTCCGTATTGTGACCGGTACAATTTCTATCAATAATCATGACAAAAGATCACAAACACATTTTGACCCAAAAATTCAACTTGCAGTTGAAACACCAGCCATTTCGAATTTCCCAAGCAACGTTTGAAACCCATTCAATCACGCCTTTGACTGCAGTGTGACTTTTTGTTATAAATAAATTTTGCACATATCTATGCAAATTTCATATTTAAATAATAATATTGGTGTGAAAATATTCAAATGTGATCTGAACTAAACGCCTTTGAATACTATGTATATAAATTCAATAATATACTCATTTATACCTCGCTTATGTGGTCTGCCTATTAATTGTCAGTATAATCGTTTGGGGGTGCCAGTCAGAAGCCAGTACAACCAGTAACTGTCGTATAGCCAGGATCACACCCAAGTTTACGATACAACCTGGGAAGCGGCAGCCACGGGATCACCTTGAGGGGATGTGACTTTTTATTTCAAATATCAAGTATGAACTTCGCGGGAAACAGACGGGTTCAAATTCCGCTCTAGTAAATTTTTCTTTGTTCAACCAAAATACCTTGTGGTTTATTACTTGATCTTTAAAATCAAGCTTTATGACCACAACAGGAGGGTGGTACAAGCATTTTGGTAATGTTGGCCACAACACTTTTACTTTCTCTGAATTAAGATAGCCTTATTAAGGCACAGCATTGATGTTTACCTTTAAAAATATAGCAACATCTATATATTTGGTCTGGATCACTCGCAAATTAAGAATGCTTCAACTTACAAAAACATTTCATTTATGAGACAAGTCCTTTAAAAAGTATTTCCAGAAATGTTGCTATTTCTGAAGTCAATGTTTGCCATAAAACTTTCTCCCTATGTGGTGTGTGTAAGTTAACCTAATGTAGTAAATAAAGTTTCTTTTGTTAATCACTGCATGGATTGAAGAGTGGTTGATGCTGATGAGGATGAGGTGTTAATTAAGAAATATTAATGTGAGTGACATTTAAATGGTTTAAGTGCGAGGGTTAAGTTAAAGTGTCAAGTTAAAGTTCAGTGTTAGGGTGAGGAGCACTAAGCTCGGTTTCACAATACACTAAGATTCATCTGAAAATGAGTTTTCAATATTACCGTAGTGATTTTTAACATATGGCATCAAATTTTGAAGATTGATATGACCAATCTTAGCTCTTTGTGAAACCGAGCCCTGGTGTTGTGATTGTGGCCATTGTTTGTTTACATTGCAACAGATTCCTGCTTGCCCATTTCGCTTAAAACATGCATTCTGTCTATTTTGCGCTCAAGTGTACACTTTAAAGGTTCCCACACAAAGTCTTCCAAAAACTGATTGAGCCTCCTTTATAGATGAAGGGCATAGAACAATTCCCACTGATGTAATCTTAAATGTAATTTATTCCTATAACAAAATTAGATATAGTTGTAAACAACATCATAATTTTGTCAAAAGATTTTGTCCGATTTTCTACCCTCATCAAATAAATTATTTTACAAAGTTTGTTCCAAAACAGAATGACTCAACCCGAGCTTTTTTTGCCATGATTTCAGAAATGTCTGAGAACAATTTGGTAACTTAAGTTTAACTTTGTCCAAATCTTCCTCTGCAATCAACCGTTAATTTTACTCATTTGTAGTCATACATTGCTTTTACATTACACTACTGACATTTTTGTTAACCTGATTAGATTGTTTATGTGTTTGTTTGTTTGTTTTTCTTTACAAAAATGGTACCATCTTTAGAGTCAATAGACCTTATGCATTGATTGACGTCATAACGCTAACATCTTAGAGGTAAAATGAAGATGCCGAAAACAATTTAAATGCACACAACATGTTCAGGCAGCACAAATGACAAAGGATGGGCCGATGAGAAACCCTCTGACCAAGGGCGCCCTACTCAAATGACGTTATGTGCATAAGGTCTATTCTTGACTACTCAGACACCGTCAAATTCCAAAGGGTTTTGTACTTGAATTTAACTAATTTGATTTTCCATGGTAAACCAACAATACTTGACATGAGGCAGGCATGCCAACTTTATCAAATCAACCGATGTGAGTATCGAGCTACTTCGTACAATATGGCATCAAGAAAAGCCTATTGAGTAAAGAATATAAACTAAGGCCGTATCTGAATTAGTGGCTGTGGATGCAGCTTGATCGTCACGTGAACATGCGTTAAAGTTATTATATATTTTTGAGGCCCATAGCAACAGCCGCAGCCAAAACTGCAGCCACACTTTTGGACACGGCCTATACTCTCCTCAAGAACAGTAACTGGTGCCATCATGTTCCAGCTTGTTTCAGTAGAACATGTGGGAAATCCTTTTGCCCAACTTGACGGTTTTTCTTCAGTTGGTGAGAGTCCAAAAAGTGTTGGTTACAAATGTAGTATCAACATTGAACTTGTAGCGTAGAGTAACTTAGCTAGGGGGGGGGGGGTAACATATAGGGGGTGACAAAGCCAAGTAAGCTGGTGGCACACAGTCCAAAAAGTATTGACTAGCATTACATCCCTATGTCACTCTATTGAATGAGGCTTGTAGTGGCGAGCAGTCATCTGCCTAGACTTGACCCAGTCCTTCTTCAACTGAAGGCGCACAGTCCAAAATCAGCCACAACATCCTGACATCACAGTTGAACTTGTATCAGAGAGTCATCTAGGTAGACTTGACAGTCCTTCAGCTGGTGGCATACAGTCCGAAGCGAAGTTAGCCTCTTAACCTTAAAGTGCCCTCCAACAATGCTCAACCAAGCAGGACTGGTTGTAGTCACCACTCCCTGTATCCTCCAACAATGCTCATCCAAACAGGTCTGGTTGTAGTAACCACTCCCTGTATCCTCCAACAATGCTCAACCAAGCAGGACTGGTTGTAGTCACCACTCCCTGTATCCTCAAACAATGCTCATCCAAACAGGTCTGGTTGTAGTAACCACTCCACAAGAGACTGCTCAACTGAGGAGAAATTTAGTAGGCACAGACAAATTTATTTTTATGATAATTTGCAAGAAGATCAAACTTCTATTGTTTCAGAAAGGATTTAAATTTGTTTGGATTGCACATGCTTCATTTTGCCATCCAAAGTTGCAAACAAATTGATGTTAAGGTTCGTTCACAGTCCTTTTTATGATTGAGTTGTTGTCCCATAATTATGGTAGGTAGTTTCTTCACTAGTAGCCTAACTTGTAACTTATAACCCGATACATTACCACATTTTTTCATGACCCCCGTCCCTTCTGTTAGGCTCAGTAGGGATTTCAGCACACAAACTACTTCATCATCTTTAAGTAGAAACCATGATCTGCTTTTTGGAAGAAAACATTTTCTAAAAAGGTTAGCATATTGGGGTCACATCAATTAGCTAAAGTCAGGTTCATACACATTACCTGAGATAACCTTGATACTTTACCAAGCCAATGTCATCCACAACATCCACTTCAGCAATAAGTTGTACAGACTGTGGAAAACAAAAACAATGTTATAGCCTGGGGAGAAAATATTTTTGAAGGCTGTTGAAATAAAAGTAAGACCCTGCAGAAAAAACGTTAGAGGCTGTTGGGGAAAGATTTTTTTTCTGTCACACTTACCCTGATACTTAACCTTTGCTGCAAACAGCCGACCTCGTTATCCAGTCACTCATGGAACATCAAAGGGAGAGTCTTCATAGTTCTTAGTTTTGATTCAAGACGATAATTTTCTTTTTGATTTAAAGACTTGTTTTTACTGTCTTTAAAATGTGACAAATCATGTACATGTATTGTGTCACCGCAAAGGCAATGAGATTGAGCATCTTTCGATCAAAACTAAGTGCTACACTATCACACTGTATACTTTACTTATTTGAAGTAAACCTGCTGAAAGAATAGAAAGTTAGTCTTATCTCTAGGCCGACACTTTAAATACTCTAGGCCTTTACTGTCTTACCGTTCATACAAACCCAGGCAATAGGCATCATGATGTCTTTCCTCCATGGATGATCCGCTCTTTTCCCCTCTCCTTTTAGTTCTCGTTTGTCTTCTTCAGTCTTTTTTCTCTTTATCTCATTCATTTGCTCCTCTGTTTGTTTTTTTGCAGCGCTTACAACCGAGCAGTTTAAGGAAGTTAGTTGGAATGAGTCCTAAGCTTTGATATAATGAGATTTACATTTCGGGACTTGTGTTTGCTAAAAGATTCTTCCCCATTTTTCGTTATTTCTTTTTATCTAAATAAGCTGTCATTTATTTATTGTCTTTTTATTTTATTTTCATAAAGACTTAAATGTATTTCAAAAATTGTCTACAATCAGAATTGATGTCATGTTAATATTATGAATATGGACATTAATTTAGCTGGTCTAAAGTATCTATTCAATACTTCTAAATCAACTATTGACCATCAAGTGAACGCAGAACGAACAGGAATAATGTGATTACAGGTTATGCTAAGTTCCTCCAGTGCAAGGTTATTATGCTCACGTTAAAAATAGCTACATTTATAGAATGATGTAATGCTGATATTAGGAATAATTACATGTTAATTTAGCTGGTCTAAATCATTTATGTAACAATCCTAAATCAAACATTAATCATAAAATGAATGGTCATTGGACTGGAATATTTGACTGCATGATTACTTCTAAGTAAACACTAATGGTGGTGGGTTTAGTGCCTACAATACAAAACACAGCGGAGGGGAAAAGTGCAGAATCTACTATTTAATGTATTTACCCCATTAATAGTATTTTTTCCAAAAACATTTCTCATCTTTTAAGAATTATTGAAAAATTTGTATGAATGAAACTTTACTTGGAGTTTGTACTCATCGTTTATAATTGTTATGCTATTTGAAATGTAAAATCATGACAATTATAAATAACATGACAACTGATGACTTGAAGTTTCAACCCTGATAGAAATTTCCAGTAGGACTAGTCTCCTAATTAAAAAGCATCATTGGCTTCGACCAATATGCAAATCAAGAAATGCCAAGACAGTGTGAAGTCACCTTGAGAACTATATGCAAGGACAACATCAACAAGATCGCCGAACATCGTGGGGGGCGGGGGCGAGAAAAGTGGGAGGGACTCTGCAAGAGAACGGGTTAGATCTTCTCTTACCATTCGCAGACTTCACACTCTTGTCTTTATCTTGCAAGACAACTTGCGTTATCCGACCTCCACTACTGCACTATATCTAATATTACATGTGTTTTTACCAAGTAATAAAGTACCAGGAAACTGAGTGGAAATTTTCGTTTGATCAACGAAAATTTAAGTAGAGCATTGAACCTGCGTCCTCCATTTATTCTATAGAAAGGTCAATAAGTAGCAAGTTTTACAATTAATGTGTACATTGTGTATAACCGCCGGTTCTTTTCCGACCATCACAACTTGTAAGGGAGAGAGTTCAAAGTGCATTCAATTCAATTTATTTATTCATCATCAGTGAACTTAGTTTTCCATTGTACAGCAGTAAAAACTGCATTAAAAAACCTTTTTAAAAAGTACCAAGTGTCTCCGCAAAGCTTACTACATTGTATCTACTACCATTTGCTCGAGAGCTAAAAAAAAAGTAACGTCAAAAATGTCCAACATTGTTTTTAGAAAAGAGTACGTGAATCGCACAAGCGAGCTGAAAAGATGGAGGTCGGATATACGCAAAGTTTTCCTAACCATGGTCCTTTGGCGACCTCCAATGTTCGTCCACACACCACATATCCATAGATCTTCAACTCCCATCTGGTCACAGTCTCTTGAGAGTCGTTAGCACGAAGATGTCCCCACTTCTCACAACTCCCAAAGCAGTCCCGGCCCCATATCATGTCTCTAGAAGCTTGGCTGAACAGGGGGAGCTCGGTGCCGGCTGCTGGCTGCCGGGTCACCTGCCTTCAGTCGTCCCCCGTCTTCGTCCATCGCTTACCGCCTGTGTCATGTCTGTTCGTTCCCGTCTCTGCCCTGAGAAAAGAACCCATAAATACATCAATGCTGTACAGTTCAAGTTGGGGGAGGGGGTAATTTGCGAGCACTAAGTCTATGATTTTGTGACATAACTACAAGTAATGTTGCCAAGCCTTACCTCAATCAAGAAAGGGACGATGTGTTTGACTTTATAGTGTAGTTTTTAACTGCAGTCCACAGCGATTCACTGGTCGAGCTCTCCCCAGCCACTCGCGTGCTTAACAACCGAAATTAAATTTGTCCATCAAAGTTTGCTTTTTAAGTTTGTAGTTTGAGCAGAGCTAACTCCGATAGAGAAATCTGTGGTCTTCTCTATGCTCCGTGGAACTATAACCGTACTCAAGGGCTCAACGTCAACGGTGAAACTGTTTTAATTGTTCTGCAGTTTTTAGTATAAAAACCTCCACTTTCTTCTGGGCACTGAAAGAATTGCACAAGGTCGCCGTTTTGAGTTTTGTTGTCCTTCAAATATCAGCCAAGTCTTCTTTCATGAAAGACCATTATTAACATTTAATACACGAAAAGCTCTCAAAGTCCAACAGTTAGGCTATGTGTAACATTCCTCCTGAATGTGCACTATTGGCTCCAGTAACACGACGTCCAATATCCCGAGCAAAATCCAAGTGAAGTACAGCCATCCCGTTGCTCCAGTCCACGTCGGCCATTACTCATACCATGTCCTGTTTACCGCACAAACGTGCTTTGAAAGCGAGCGCTAAAAATCTCATTTGCATAACAAAGACCCAGGTGCAGCTAGCTCTGCTCAGGAATGTCGCCTGAGACGATCCATTAAGCCCCACCCCCATAACATATTGACCAATGACAGCATTGGCTGCATACCCCTTCTCACGTGGGCACTGAGAACATGTGTATCTCCACAACGCCACGCTCACGACATGAATGTGCGCGCTTTTAGTCCCTCCCCCAACAAATATGGCAAACTGTGTAAAAGAGTTGTCCGATAGCGCCCCCTTTCTGGATTAACTGCTTTCTTCCAATGTTAATTTACCAGGGGAACCGAACACACACCGGGGCACAAAATATCCTATATATGATGAAACTGATCACATGCGGTGCCTTAATTCTATTATCATTATAACCGTCTCCCTTCAAAAACACTGTCATGATCAACAAATTTACTAGTCTTGGTTAAGACCTTCTCTTGTTGATTTATCACAGTTTCCCCACGAGAGGGCGCTACCATTCACGAACCGCTCTCACAACACGAACTTCTCTTGGAGCGGTTCGTGTTGTGAGAGCGGTTCGTGAATGGTAGCGCCCTCTCGTGGGGAAAACTGTGATAAATCAACAAGAGAAGGTCTTAACCAAGACTACAAATTTACTTGAATTTAGTGTATTCACCCTGCTACTTGATCAATAAGTTTACTTTATCAATGTTACATCAGCACACCTATTAGTTCATATTTTTCTGTCTATTTTTCCAATCTTTCCAGTGTACATGATTTTTGCAATCCTATCCTTTCAAAGAATTTTCTTTTTTTTAAACAAAGAATTTCTATAAACCATTCTGTAGAGTAAGCTATAGAATCCCTCTAAAATTTCTATAAGCTCCTATATCATTTCTAGACAATTTCTATACACGCCTGTAGAAGTTTTTTTTTTTATTGTAGAAATCTATAGCAACCTGTATAAAAAAACAAATACTGTAGATTAATTTCTAGATTTCTAGAGAAGAATTCATAGAATTCTGTGGAACAATTATAAAGTTCTGTAGAACAATACAAAGTTCTGTGGAAAACTATTATAGAGCATAAGATTGCTATAGGACAATGTTTAGAAATCTATTTGACAGTGTACAGATTTCCATTGAATAATGTATGGATTTCTATAGAACAATTCATTTAAAGGAACATTACAGAATTGGTAAGAAAAAAACTTGTAAAATATACTTTTGATCACAGATTTACATAAAACTTACTTGGTCAAATGATGATGAAAGTAGAAAACATCCCTTGAAATATTTTTGTCTGAAATGCATATTTGATGAGAAATGAATAAACTAATTTTCCAATTGGAGTTTATCGCTCAGTGAGCGTTTTATTCGTTTGTTGAATCTATATGATTTCATGCAAATGTGTAATCGGTTTTCACTATTTTCTCGTGACCCAGATGGCAGATCAATCTCAAACTTCTACAGGTTTGTCAGTTCCTGTATATGATGGATTACATAAAGTGCTTACACTGCCAGCAACTGTTTTGTTAGAAAAACCAATTATGTAATGTTCCTTTAAGTCTACAGAACAACTTATCAATATCTCAATACAACAATGTATAGGTTGAGTTCTACAGAACAATGTATAGAGTTTTATTAAAAAAACAACAACAACACTGTATAGAGTTCTAGAACAATGTACAGAGTTCTGTAGAACAAGTATGTATACATTTCTCAATGAACAATGTAGAGTTCTAGAACAATGTACAGAGTTCTGTAGAACAAGTATGTATACATTTCTCAATGAACAATGTAGAGTTCTAGAACAATGTACAGAGTTCTGTAGAACAAGTATGTATATATTTCTCAATGAACAATGTAGAGTTCTAGAACAATGTACAGAGTTCTGTAGAACAAGTATGTATACATTTCTCAATGAACAATGTAGAGTTCTAGAACAATGTACAGAGTTCTGTAGAACAAGTATGTATACATTTTTCAATGAACAATGTATATATTCTATAAAACAATGTATAGAATTCTACACAATTTTATTCCAAATTATACTTTAAAAAAACATCAAGCAAGGACAAACTTTTTTTTAATAATAACAATTAAATAGCCAGACACATTGTTTTATCTTCTTCGAAATTGATTCTTAATCGATTTATTTAGTGTTCTCCTAAAAACTAAAATAAGACAAAGACCTTCAAATGTAAGCTAATATTAAAACTGACAACAGTAAATTACAATTTAGACCTTTATCGGGTGCTTAAAGGTACTATACAGGATTGGTAGAGCTGACAAAATAGTCACAGAAAGTGTTCATGTTTTGTGTGATTCAACATATGCGTGAACAATCAAACCTGTGAAAGTTTGAGCTCCGAGGTCACGAGAAAATAGTGAAAAGAGACCTTATGTGTTTTCTGTTTTTACAAACATCGACTTTTTATCATGTGTGATAAAAACTATTGTTTTACTCATTTCATTAGCATTTTAGGCAGAAATATTTTGAGGAGCCCTTTCTACTATTACAATCACTTTAAATCATGTAAGTTATGTGTGAATCTGTGAACATTTGTGTTTTTCGATCTTACCAATAGTGTACAGGGCCTTTAAACATTGTATCAAAGTGCTTACATTCTACCTCTGTTCATTTGGGCTCTTTCTGAGCACCCAATGGTATATGTTGCTTATCAGTCATTCGAGCAGGACCCATTTACTCCTGGGTGATGAGAAGGGTAGTTAACTACCATTTTGAATTGTTTTGTGTGTAACATTATGCATCATTCAATGTGCACATAAAAAGTTCATATAAATTGTTACTATGCATTTTTCTGATTAAAATTGTTCCCTGCATAGAAAACAAAATTAATCTAAAGCTTGAAAGTAGTAACTGACATTGCTGAGGCAGCCATCTTGTTTTATTAAATCAATGAGCTGTGTCTGAATCAAGTGATGTTGGCTATGGCTATACAGTGACGTAACTAAGGGAGGGCACATGCCCACCCAATTAATGTCTAAACACCGACCCCCCCCCCCCACAATTAGAAACCTAGACTTTTTCGTTTTAAAATCAGAAGAGTAAAAAACGCTTTAATGTGATGATTTCAATGTTTTCAAAACTATTTTTTCCATTTACACGCAGTCAATGTATTTGTTTTACACTCTCGACAGATTATCTTATAAAAAAAATAGTAAATGGTATTGACAAGAGTGCTGGAAAAGGGCTTGTTTAGGAGAAATGCAAATAGAAACTGACTGAGTAAATTTTTTAAACTCGGTTTTTGGTGGAACAAAGAAAAATTGATTATTTTGCCCGCTACGTGTTCTATGGCTTCTTACTGGTACCCCTGAAAAAAAGATATTGACAAAATAGAGAGAATGCCAACATTAGGGCTAGAAAATAGCTCAGTTGGTAGAGTGCCGGCACATTTTTATGGAGGTCGCAGGTTCAAATCCCGCTATAGTCAAGTTTTCTTTGTTCAACCCTAAAATAAAGAAAAACTTTTATTACAATTTAAAGATGGTTGTATACTTTGATGCTTTATTCATTGACTGCTTGTGGCTATAAATATATGTAGCCATAAAGTATCACAGATAAACTAAACTCATGTCCCCCCCTTAGTATGCATCAAGTGTACAAAGGGACACACTTTCATCTTAATTTAATTGTCAAAGGGTATGCCTTATTAAACATGTTAAAACTCAATAAAAAATACTTAATACATAAGTTGCACATTTAGTAAACCATATGTACTAGGTGCTTAAACATTGCAACAAAGTGCCTTGTGTTCTTTTGGGCTTGTACGCCTAAGCATTCCTGAAACCATCAACTCTTTCTCAGTTCTCACCAAATGGGTGCTACATTACTAATCGCAGTACCCTTACTCCTGGGTGAGGAGAAGCAATTATAGTGAAGTGTATTGCTCAAGAACACAAGTGTTAATTTTTCTAAACACACAATTTCATAAAGCTGCTTTTAAGCACAAAATGCAGCTAAGCACAAACAAAATGTTCCTTACCCGAATAAGGTTAACAGCCAAAACACCATGCCACATTATGTATCAGCTACCATCTATGAGTGGCCGGTATCCTACTTAATAGTTTTGCTATCAGCAGAATGTTGTTAAGCAAGATTTTCTGTATTAAGTAAACCTATAAAATTAGGACCTGGATTAAAAGCCACACTCAGATGACTCATCAGACATCAGAACTCAAGTTCAATGCCTCTCAAACCACTCCGCCAAAACTTGCTATCATGTACATGTAGGCCTACATCACTAAACACACCACAGTGAACAATTTCCCTGATATGCAATAGCAAAATGCTACACAAATCAGTTGAATTGCTCCTCAAAAACCAGCATTGTGCTAATTTGTGGATAAAATTATGTAGCATTCAAGGTGCACAAAAGAATGTTTAGTCTAAATGTTGCTATATGCATGTCTGATAAAATTGTTCCCTGCATAATAAACATACATGCATTTTGTAAGTTAAAACTACTTTTTTAATAGTACATATGTTTCATTGTTACCATTAATCTAAAGCTTGAAATTAATAACTGACCTTACTGTGCAGTGTCTGAATCAAGCAGCTATGGCTATGCAGTGGCATAACTAAGGGAGGGCACATGCCCACAGCCCACCCAATTGATGTCTGATCCCTCCTCCCCCCAAACAATTTGAAATCTGGACGTTTGACTTTTACTGAAAATTACCAGAGTAAAATGTTACATTTAATGAGCTTTAATTTGACCATTTCAATGTTTTTAAAACAGTTTTTCCATTTACATGCATACAATGTATTTTTGTACACTCAGACAGCTTATCTCATAAAAAATAAATAATGGTACATAACAAGAGCACTCAAAAGGGGCTCATTTAACAGAAACTACAGTTTTAATTAGCCAGAAGTGGCCCCCCCCTCCTCCGCCCCCAGGAAAAAAATGGTGCACCCCCTTCCGCAACCCTTAAATTTTACCCTAGTTTCAGTGCTGTGGCTGTGGCCATTGGCTGCGGCTACAAATGTTGAGGAATGGGCATTTTCATCAATCCAGCCAAAGCCACTGCCCTGTCAAAGCGGCCAATTTGGACATGGCCTTGCCGAGCCAAGACTAGAAGACAATATAGTCTGCTTAATTATTAGTACCTTTTAATATAATGACAAATTGTATCAGTTCTAACAGGGCACATGAAAAACTACATAGGTGACATTACATTTAACTAGTCTAGCATTTTCTGTTTCAAATATCAAGTAACAAACTACAAGGTTTAACTGACTGGGTAAATTATTTTAATTTTGGGTTAAACACTACCAGTTGTCTAAAGTTGCAGTTACAGGCTGCATGGCCTCTGACTGACACCCCTGAACAAACATATTGACAAAATAGAGAGAATGCCATTATAAAGGCTTGATAGCTCAGTAGGTAGAGCAACAGCCATTTATCTGGAGGTCGCAGGTCCAAGTACTGCCCCAGTAAATTTGTCTTTGTTAAACCCAAAATTTTAATAAAACTTTCATTTCAATTTAAAATTGTAGGTGTACATTAAGGTTTTTTATTCCTTTACTAAATGAGACAATACACTTTCATCTCAGTAGCCATATTAGATCAATTCAACTCATACCACCACCCCCCCCCTTAGTTATGCAACTTAAAAAATGGTTTAATACATAAGTAAGTTGCACAATTTGGACATTCATTAAACGCTTTAACATTGTACCAAAGTGCCCATTCTACCCATTTTCATTGGGCCTGTATGACTATACTAGCGTTCCTAAAACCATCTTGATCCTTTCTGAGTATGCACCAAATGGGAGCCAAATTGCTAATCACTCACTCTGGCAGTACCCATTTATTCCTGGATGATGAGAAGCAATTATAGCGAAGAATCTTACCCAAGAACACACGTGTTAATTTTTATAACTGCCCATTTTCATAAAGCTGCTTATAAGCACAAAATGCAGTTAAGCACAAAAAAAATGTTGCTTACCAGGGTTAACTGCCAAAATACCTTGTCACATGTAGCGGCTACCGTCTATGAGTAGCCGGTATCTTTTAGTTTTGCTAAGCAGAATATTGCTAAGCAGGTTTTTCTGTTTTTCCGACAGTATTTAAAATAAACTAACAATGCTAACTTAGCTTCGCTATAAATCATTATTTCCGATAAACTACAGAAAATAAACACAACAGAAATTGACAATAATCTACAATTATCTACTTATAACTGATGAAGTTGTTTTGAGCGCTAGTAGACAAAATGACCGTTTTGTAAAATGACACTATGCAATTTTTATGTTCACTGCGCGGACTGAGGAGTGGTTGGTGCTGAGGGTGAGGTGTTAATACTGAAGTGTTATTGTGAGTGAAATTGTTATGGTTTTAGTGCGAGGGTTAAGTTAAAGTGCGAAGTTATAGTTCAGTGTTAGGGTGAGGAGAACTGGGCTCGGTTTCACAAAACACTAAGATTCATCTTAAGATGAGTTTTTAATTTTACCATAAGGGATTTTTATCATAACATTTAATTTTGCTGAGCATTTGAGATCGATATGACCAATCTTAGCTCTTTGTGAAGCCGAGCCCTGGTGTTGTGATTGTGGCCATGGTTTGTTTGCATTGCAACAGATTCCTGCTTGTCCAATTCGCTGAAAACATGCATTCTGTCTATTTTGCACTCAAGTGTACACTTTAAAGGTTCCCACACAAGCTTGAAAATTATACTAATTGCGCAATGTTTAAAGTTTGCCTCACTTCTAGCTGAAGGACCTAGAACAATTCCTATTTATTTATAATCTTACAAAATGTAATTTACCTTAAAAAACTTAGATAGTTGTAAACAACATCATAGTTTTGTCAAAAGATTTTGTCCGATTTTCTACCTCATCAAATAATCTAACTTACAAAGTTTGTTCCAAAATAAAATGACTCAAACCTACCTTTACTTGCCATGATTTCAGACATGTCTGGAAACAATTTGGTAACTTTACTTTAATTTTGTCCAAATCTTACTCTGGCAATCAACTGTTAATTATTGTTGCCACTTTCACCCATTTGTAGTCACAAGGTTTCTAAAGCAAAAACACTTCATAAATTGCACTTACATTTCACCACCGACTCTTTGATAACCAATTTGTTTCATTGTTTTTCTTTACCAAAATGGTACCATCTTTAGAGTCATAAGGACCTTATGCATTGATTGACGTCATTAACGCTAACATCTTAGAGGTAAAATGATGATGCCAAAAAATGGAATGCACACATCATGTTCAGCAGCAGAAATGACAAAGGATGGCCAATGAGCAACCCTCTGGCCAAGGGCGCCCCTACGTCTCTTGGAGTTATGTGTTTCATGTCATTTCCTAACTACTCAGCCTCCATCAAAATCCAAATGATATTGTACTTGAATTTAACTAGTTTGATTTTCCTTGATAAACCAACAATGCTTGACATGAGACCAGGCGTGCCAACTTTATCAAATCAACTGATGTGAGTATTGAGCTACTTCGTACAATATGGCATTGGAGTTTGATAGATTCAAGAAAAGTCTATTGAGTGAGCAATATAAACTAAGGCCGTATCTGAATTAGTGGCTGTGGATGCAGCTTGATCATCAAATAAACATGCGTTTTAAAGTATATATATTTGGGGGTCCTATATTGACAGTCACAGCCATAACTGCAGCCACAAATTTGGACACGGGCCTATGGTTCCCTCCTCGATTACAGTAAGGTGCCTTCAATGGTCCAGCTTGTTTCAGTAGAACATGTGTGGGGCATCATCTGGCTAGACTTGGCACAGTCTTTATTCAGTCCAAAAAGTGTTTAGTTACAATTGAACATTGAACTTGTAACAGCCCAGTATTTTAGCTAGACTTGGCATAGTCCTTCAGCAGGTGGCACACAGTCCAAAAAGTGTTGATTATTCCACAGAGAAAGGGCTATTCCAACATCCCTGTGTCACTTGACTGGTTGAAACTGTAGCAGAGTCATCTGGCTAGAGACTTGACAGTCCTTCAGCTGGTGGCACAGTCCAAAGCGTTAGTTAGCCTCAAAATTCGACGATATTTCAAACAGATGAACTTGTAACAGAGACTCGTCTTGCTAGACTTGATGAAGTCCTTCTTCAGATGGTAGCACGCCCCCTCAAAATAATGATTAGCCTCAAGATTGAGTGTGTCATCTCCAAGGTCATCGTCTCAATCTGTGGTATAAAATAATCAGTTTGCAAGATTAATTTGGATGAACTCTTTTAATAAATGTATCAATGGTTCCCGGGAAGTCTGCATGCCATCCTGTGCATAAAAAACTCCTTCAGCTTCAATCAGGGTCCAATTTCATAGAGATGCTTAAGCAGAAAAAATTGCTTGACAATTTTCTGCTTAGCAGCAGTGAGCAGGATACCAGGCGCAAATTGTACGTGCGACATGGTAATTTGGCTGGTACTCTTTTCCCGGTAAGCATAGTTTTGTTGTGCTTAGCCATTTTTGTGCTTAAGCAGCTCTGTGAAATTGGGCCCAGTTCTTTAACTCATTGAATGCACAGACAAAGTAACACCACAATTCAGGTTGGTTTGCTTGTTTTGTTCTGTTTTGTTTTTTCTCTCTGAAAATCTTGACCTCCTATTATTGAAGTTTTTCACCAATGGCTGTATGGTGTATTGTAAACTAAATAATGGAAACAACCATTTTTTTTCAAATCAACAATTTGATTCCTTTAGAGGCAGTGGACACTATTGGTTATTACTCAAAATAATTATTAGCATAAAACCTTACTTGGTAACAAGTAATGGGGAGAGGTTGACAGTATAACATTGTGAGAAACGGCTCCTTGAAGTGACAGTTTTTCGAGAAAGAAGTAAATTTTCCACGAATTTGATTTCGAGACCTCAACTAGAATTGAGGTCTCAAATCAACCATCTGAAAGCACACAACTTCATGTGACAAGGGTGTTTTTTCTTTCATAGTTATCTCGCAACTTCAGACGACCAGTTGAGCTCAAGTTTTTACAGGTTTGTTATTTTATCCATATGTTGAGATACACCAAGTGAGAAGACTGGTCTTTGACAATTACCAAAGGTGTCCAGTGTCTTTAAAGGAGCAAATTCTGAAACATCATCTCCTTTGCCAAATTTGTAGGATGCACCAATTCTTTCTTTTCAAACTTACCAAGCAATCTGTTGTTACTCGTTGCACCTGCTTCTCCAACAATGCTCATCCAAACAGGTCCGGTTGTAGTCACCCCTCCCTGTACCCTCCAACAACAGTGCTCATTCAAACAGGTCTGGCTGTTGTCACATCCCTTACCCCTAACAATGCTATCAAACAGGTCGGTTGTAGTCACCACTCCACAAGAGACTGCTCAACTGTGGAGAAAAATTTACTTACGATAATTTGCAATAAGAGCAGAATTCTATTGTTTCAGGAAGGTTGAGTTTGAGTGGATTAACACAATTTTTGTTCAGCAAGTTAACATGCTGATTCTTAAGTGTTTTACATCTAATTTTTCCTTCCTTTTTCTTTTCCCTGAAAATCATGACCTTTTTTCATGAAGTTTTCCTCCATTGGTTGTATGATGTGTTTATTGCAAACTAAAGGATAGGACTGAATACAGTCTTTCAAATCGACATTTTGATACCTTCAAATGTGCTAATTCCCGAACATTTACTCCTTTGCCAAATTTGTGAAGTGAACCTTCTCTTCAATGAAAAGTCTTGGAACAAGTTTGTTCAAACTTACCATTAAAGCAGTCTGTTGTTGGCTCTTTGCACCTGCTTCTCCAACAATGCTCATCCAAACAGGTCCGGTTGTAGTCACCCTCCCTGTACCCTCCAACAGCAGTGCTCATTCAAACAGGTCGGTTGTAGCTACCACTCCACAAGAGACTTCTCAACTGTAAAAAATTAACTTACGATAATTTGCAAGTAGAGCAGACTTCTATTGTTTCAGGAAGATTTCAATTTGTTTAGATTGTGCCAACCGATTTTGTTGGTTAACATGCTGATTCTAAGGAATTTTTTTAAATGTTTCGGGTTATTTTTTCTTCTTTTGCCTGAAAATCATGACTTTCCTTTTTCAAGATTACTTTTCCTTCATTGGTTGTTTGATGTGTTTATTGCAAACTAAAGGATGGACTGAAAACAGCCTTTCAAATTGTCGATTTGATACCTTCAAAGGTGCTAATTCTTGAACATTTACTCCTTTGCCAAATTTGTGAAGTGAACCTTCTCTTCAACGAAAAATCTTGGAACAGGTTTGTTCAAACTTACCAAGAAGTCTGTTGTTGGCTCTTTGCACCTGTTTCTCCAACAATGCTCATCCAAACAGGTCTGGTAGTAGACACCACTCCCTGTATCCTCCAACAGTGCTCATCCAAACAGGTCTGGCTGTTGTCACCACTCCACAAGAGACTGCTCAACTGAGGAGAAAATTAAGCAGGCACAGACAGTTAATCTTTAAGATAATTTGCAAGAAGAGAAAACTTTTAGGGAGAATTTCAATTTGTTTGGACTGTCCAAACACAATTTTTGTAGAGTAAGTTCACTGATTCTGAAGTTGTTTGACCTCAGTGGTGGTCTGGTCATTCATGCTTGCTCTTGTACAATCTCACATTATACTCGTATTTAGACTGCTAGTTACAACTGTCTTTGCTACTTGAGAAATTTGTTTGAGAGACTCCAAATCAGATTTTTCTGATGCATGCTTCGTTATTCCTTCCAAACTTAACGATAAACTGATGTTTAGCTTTGTTCACAATCCTCCAAATTTAATATTGGAGTTGTTGTCCCGTTTAGGAGGTGGTTTATTCACCAGTAACTTGTAACTTCTGACCTGATACATTACCATTTCTTTTTCATGACCCTGTAAGGATTTCAGCACAAACTACTTCATCATCTTCAAGTAGAAACCATGATCTGCTTTTTGGAAGAAAAATATTTCTAGAAAGGTTAGCATATTTCGATCACATGCATCAATTAGCCAAAGTCAGGTTCACCATACACATTACCTGGGATAACCTTGAATACTTTACCAAGCCAATGTCATCTACGGTGTCCTAAAGCTGCCATCTGTGCCACAACATCCACTTCAGCAATGAGCTGTACGCCTACTACAGACTGTGGAAAACAAAAACATTGTTATAGCCTGTAGAAAAAAAGATTGTTAAAGCTGAAAAAAAAAGTTAGAAGCTGTGGAAGCAAAGGTTAGTTTTGCTGTGGAGAGAATTGGGTTATTTTTCTGTCCCACTTACCCTGATACTTAACCTTTGCTGCAAACAGCCGACCTCGTCTTCCAGTCACTCATGGGGCATCAAAGGGAGAGTCATCATAGTTCTTAGTTTTGATTCAAGACATTTTATTTGATTCATTTAGGGACATGTTTTTACTGTCTTTTGTGTCACCGCAAGGAAATGAGATTGAGCATCTTAGAATCAAAACTAAGTACTACACCATCACACCTTATACTTTACCTCTATTGGCAGTACCTGCTGAAAGAGTAGAGAGTTAGTCTTATCTCTAGGCCAACACTTAAATACTCTAGGCCTTTACTGTCTTACCATTCATACAAACCCAGGCAATAGGCATCATGATGTCTTTACTCCATGGATGATCTGCTCTTTTTCTCTCCTTTTGAGTTCTCTTTCGTCTTCTTCAGTCTTTTGTTTTCTCTCTTATTTTATTCATTGGTTCCTCTGTTTTTCTCGCAGCGCTCCAGTTATTTGCAATGAGCCCTAATTAATATAAATAATTTGCATTTTGGGACTTGTTTGCTACAAGATTCCTCCCCCTTTTTACTTTTATTTGAACTTTGATCTAAATGAGCAGTGGTTACAGCTAGGTCATTTATTTATTGTCTTTTTATGTTTAAATTTTCAAAGACTTTATGTTGTTCATGCTCAGTTTAAAATTGTTCACATTCAGAATTGATGTAATGCTGATATTAGGAATATGTACATATTCATTTAGCTTGTCTAAATGCTCTATTTAATATTCCTAAATCAAACATTAATCATCTAGAATGCACATTGGACAGGAATAATGTGATTAAAGGTTATGCTAGATTTCTTCCAACAAAGTTATCCTCAAGTTGAAAATAGCTACATTTATAGAATGATGTAATGCTGATATTAGGAATAATTACATGTTAATTTAGCTGGTCTAAATTATTTATGTAACACTCCTAAATCAAACATTAATCATAATATGAATGGTAATTGGACTGGAATATTTGACTGCATGATTACTTTTAAAACATTTAGTCTTATGGTGGCGGGCTTTGTGCCAATTACAGGGCACAGTAGAGGGGAAAAGAGCAGAATCGTTTTATAAAATTTTGATTACCCCTTTAATATTATTAGTTTTTGTTTTCTTCAAAAAATAATTATTGGAATTTGTAAGAATGAAATTTTACTTGGATTTTGTACTCTTCCTTTATAAATGTTATAAAACAATATTTGAAATATAAAATCATGACAATTATAAATAACATGACAACTGATGACTTGAAGTATCAACCCGGATAGAAATTTCCAGTAGGACTAGACTCCTAATTAAAAAGCATCATTGGCTTCGACCAATATGCAATTCAAGAAATGCCAAGACAGTGTGAAGTCACCTTGAGAACTATATGCAAGGACAACATCAACAAGATCGCTGAACATCAAGGGGGGCGGGGGCGAGAAAAGTGGGAGGGACTCTGCAAGAGAACGGGTTAGATCTTCTCTTACCATTCGCAGACTTCACACTCTTGTCTTTATCTTGAAGGGCAACTCGCGTTATCCGACCTCCACTATTGGACTCTAGCTAATCTAAATTATTATCTTTTTCTGATTTTCCAAAGACAAACAAATCGGAAAACAGGCTAAGGTAGGAAAATTAGAATACCTGTGATAAACCACCAGGGTATCTGAATAGGTAATGAAAATTTTAAAAATTGGGTTGAAAAGAAAAATTTGTAGAGTGGGACTTGAATCTGTGACCTCCTTTTTTTTAAAGAGAGGTAAATAATTAAGTTGAACTACTGTTTTTTTTCAGGACCATCACAACTCGAAAGAGATAGTTTAATGTGCATTCAATTAAATTCAATTTATTTATTCATCATCAGTGAAATTTGTTTTCCATTGTACAGCAGTAAAAACTGCACTCAAAAAACCTTTTAAAAAAAAGTAAATAGTGTCTCCCAAACCTTATTGGATTGTATCTACTACCAGTTGCCCAAGAGATAAAAAAATGAAAATAAATAAAAGTCCAACACTTTTTATCAAAGAGGTGATTTGCACAAGGGAACTTGAAAAGTGGAGGTCGGATATAACGACAAAGTTTTCTTTACCTTGGTCCTTTGGTGACCTCCAATGTTCGTCCACACACCACATATCCATAGATCTTCAACTCCCATCTGGTCAGTCTCTTGTCTGGAAACCCTAAATGGGACAGGTAAAAAAATTGGAAAGGTAAACAAAATTAGCAAAATTATTTTGTTCCCTTGAAATATTATTTGGTTCCCTCAAAATAATACAATCGATACCTCAAAATAATAATTTGTATCCAATAAATAGTATTTAGTTATCTCAAAATACTGATTTGTTCCCTCAAAATCATTTCGTTCCCTAGAAATGCTGTTTTGTTCCCTCAAAATATTATTTTGGGTTGAACAAAGAAAAGTTGTAAAGCGCAGGACATGAACCCATAACCTTCAGATAAACAAGCCGGTGTTTTACCAACTGAGCTATCTAGCCCTATGTTTGAGTCTCCTTATTTTGTTCCCTCACAACATTTTATTTCAATGGAAACGAAAATAACAAAAGTCTAAAGTCAAATAAAATACAACCAGATGTAGTTGTAAGAGAATTCGGAAATTTAGTATCCCAGATTTTCATTGACATATAAAGGACTCTGTCAAAGCTATTTATTTCGTCCCATCCAAATATTATTTTGTTCTTTCGAAAAAATAACAAAATAACAATAGTTTGCAGGAAGCAATGTTCCCTCTCCTTGCAACTTACGAAACACTTTCATCAAACGTCTCCTGCAGCTTGGCTGGAAGGGAGCTCGCTGCTCACTGCTGGGTCACCTGCGTTCAGTCCCGTCTTCGTCCACCGCTAACAGGCGCCTGTCGTCCCCTCTCTGACCTGAAAAAAAGGAACCCATAAACCCATCAATGCTACAGTTCAAGTTTAGGGTGGGGTGTAATTTAGCGAACACTTTAAGTCTAGTATGAGTTTGGTTAAATAATTATAGGTAAATTCCAAAGCCTAACCTCAATAAGTGATTCGTTAGAACGATGTGTTCGGCTTTAGTAGTGATGTTTTTAACTGCAGTCTTTGGCAATTCACCGGAACCATGGCTCAAGTCCAGCCACTCGCCAGCTCAACACCGCGGGCCGTAAATAACTTCGTGGAACCACGGAGGAAGGAAATTCTTCCTCTGTTTCTTCCTCCATGGTGGAACCATGGTGGAACCATAGAGCATGTAGTCCTTGCTCTATGGTGGAACTCACACGATACAGTGAAGAGCTCAACAGTGAATTTTGTTTTAAACATTAGGCCCTACTGCATTTTTTAAATTTTTTTTAGTAAGAACTTTCTGGGCAGTGACAAAAACGCACCAGGTTCATGTTCACACTTCTTCCAATCTTTGCCGTGCCTTTGATAAAGAATATCACAACTGGTTCTAAACAGTGTTAATGCCGAAACATTTCTGAATGTACATGCTTGGTCATGGTAAGCATTTTGATACATTTTCATGTAAAAGTTCGTCAGAAAACGCGACGTCCGAATCCCACGTTGGAGCGGAAAAGTACCGCCCGTGCATGCTGTCCTCCATCCAGTCCGCGACTACTATCGACACTGTACAATGAGAATGCCAGGGAGAATTTGCCACAATAGTGCTTCGAAAACAGCGCAAAACTCCTAATCTGCATAACAATGAGATCTTCCGTGGGGTGACATTCCAAAGTGACTCCACTCCATTGAATGTACAAAATAACGTGATGAGTAAAAATTCCCGGTCGTCCGTAATTTATTCCTGTGTAATACAAATTAATGGCGGGAAGTATACTAGCCTATACTAAGCCTTAGAACCGCCTTCTTGTGGACGGGGGTTCAGGTAGTCGCCCCTGCTTGTTTGTTGTAGTGTGTTGTAGTGTGTTTGTTTGTTGTTGTTTCTTACCCAAAAAATCCAAAAGTGTTTGAGTTCCGCGATATAAATGAAAGATTCTCATCTACTGAGGTTGAAACGTGAGGACATTCATAATTTCTTGAATTTATTTCGTAGGTCATTTTGGTCGGTATGCAGTTTGAACCAGTTAACTCTCCCCACCCCCATAGATTAAAGAAAATAAGTTTACTAAAAGTAAACAAATAACCTTTTAAAAAAGGAGGTTGAGAGAGACAAAAGGCAGGTTATTTGCGATAGAATTCGCTAGTTGAAAATTTGTGTCGAAAAACTGGCGATAGTTTAGGTAAAAAAATGTTTGAATGAAACGGGATTGTTTTCATGGTCATAACAGGCCCGTGCAATTTACATCACTTTCATGACACCTACAAGTTCTACTTCCAGTGTGGAATGAGATTCTGCACCCCACCCCCCCCCCCGGAGATTCTGTCACATACACGGCGAACGTTGCTAACTTCTGTTGATACATCAACCTCCTTCAATCCGTACGTACGAATTAGTATTCCGTACGTACGAATTTGTAATCCGTACGTACGAATTTGTAATCCGTACGTACGAATTTGTAATCCGTACGTACGGATTACTGCAACGTAACAGGGTCACGGGTTAGGGTTAGGTTTGGTGTTGGGATCAGGGTCAGGGTCAGGGTCAGGGATTAGGGTTGGGTAGGGTAGATTGTACGTACAGATTGCAATTCCTTACTTAAAAATAATTGGGATGAGCCACAGTTTATTGTGTTATGTGACCATAGAGCAAGGACAGAGACAAAGTTCTAGCTCTGCTGCCACTTCATCTGATAGTAATAGCGCCCTCTTTTGAATAACTTCCGTCCAGTCCATGTTATTTAACGATTGACACGCACACCGGGGATCTGGTGACACCGGCCATGCACATGCCTTCCAATGACGACAGGTAGTTCCCCCTTCGAATGCACCGTCGCTGATTGACAGCTTGAACTCTAATGCACTTTAATTGCTACTGGATCGACACATTATTTACTTACAATGTTTAACATTAGGGTCTAATCACCTAACCGTCTGTTTTCACAACAAGCCCCAAATTGGACTCAAGGCATCAAGCGTCCTTGCAATCCTAAGGGCCGAATTTCTTTCCAAATCAAAATTTAATGTCAGGATCTTTAAAAAAAACAAAAAAACAAAACAAAACTTATCATCTTAGACCTGATTATGCGTAATTGTTTGGCAAACCTATTTTTTGTTGTTGAAATAACTATACATTTAAAACAATTTTCCGGAAGTCTTTGTCAAGCAAACTTTTTTCCCCCGAATCAATGTGAACAAATATGTCAATACAAGTTACAATGTACCCGAAAAAAATAAAGTATGACTGAAAAAATAAAAAGATAGATTAAAATATAAAAACAAAAACATGGGTACTAATTTTGTATTACTATTTTGTTTTTAAACTTCAATGGGGAACAGGTATTCTATTTAGAAAAACCTTGTTATTTCAAAAGTTTTTAATTAGCAAAGGTTTGCAAAACATACTTGAAATTAAAAAGGTTTGTGAAAAGAAATAATTTTGCGAAAAAGAAGGTTTGCAAAAAATGTTTTGCGAAAAAGGAGGTTTGCACAACGACTGAATAGCAAGTCTAAATTGTGGAGGAATACCTATGACATCATCCGTGTTTTCCAGAAAGTTCGAATGCACTGGTCCCAATCACCCAGTCCATTCAGTTATCACTGAATTCATCAGCTGGCAGCACCAGTGAAATAATTAAAAACACGTCCCGTCGGTGACATCTAGGCGTTTCCTGAATTTTCTACAACAATCCGGAAGTTGTATTTGTCAATATAAATAAGGCAATAAACTGGCCAGTTAGTACACAAGATTGAAGAACACACCGTGAAATTAGACAGACAAGTAGCGGCTAGCGGGTACGGCCAACGTGGGACAGTGGAGATTTCGATGTTGTATTTTCTTCGAAGTTTTAACTGAGTGATTGGCTGTTCGGAAGTTAAAAAGCGGTATCAAAACAGTCGAGTAGATCGAGCAGGTATGGTTGTGCTGATTGTTGGTTTATTGTTTTATTTAAATAATATTATTTTAACTATATTAATTAAGAATGGAGGAATGAACAAAAACGTTTGTTGAAATTAGCAGTAGCTTTTGGTGGATGGTGTGTGATGGGGAGTTCAATGAGTGATGATTGTTACTGTTAAGTGTTTACTGTAGAAAATGAATAATCGATATGGTTATTAAACTTACTTACTGACTTACGTATAATTAGAATGGGTTCTTCCAGGAAAGTGTTGAGGAACATTTGTTCTGAGAAAAGTGAATTCTAGAAAGCAGGCATGATATTCTTTCCTGTTTTAATCTGATTTCCGATTTAATTTGCTGCAGAAATTCCACAAAATTATTATTAAATAGCATGAAATTGAAATGCCTATACCAGGTCAGTCATTTTTTTTTTTTTTTTTCAATAATAATTAATATGATCATGATAAGCTATACACAAGTCAAGTGTAATCATGGTATAAACTGGACAGTCTGGGATTTTATAGAAATTTAGTCTGCCACTTGCTAAATAAGACTAAAAGACAACTCTGACAAACTTAAATCCTTGAATTTAAAGAATATTCAACAAAAATTGTGGCTAATATTAATAAATAATGCAGGCCTGGAATTTCTTGCTTGACTTTTTGAGAGAGCAAGGCCATTTCATTTTGCACTCTAGAAGGGCACTTCTAATCTAATTCTAACGGAAAATCTTAAAGTCTATATGTAACTTTTGGTGGGGCACAAGACCATGGCAACAGAGGACGTGGCCTTTGTGTAATTACAGGCCTGTTAATATACTTCTGCAGTGATCACGCACAAAAAGATGATAATCCACATTATCATCTTTTTGTGTGTGCAACAGCCACTCTTCCACTCATAACTTAAGTTATTGGTTTTACAAAAAAATAGTACACTCGTATACACCAATAATTATGTTTTGAGATTAAATGCATCTAGGCCCTAGATCATAACAATTGAAAAACTGGAGGTTATTATTGGTTCAAATTTTTCAAAACAATGTCCCCATTGTTGTAGAAAAGGGTAGCATATGAAAACAGCAGTTCATAAGAAATAGTTTTTGATTTTGGAGGTAGAAAGAATTCACTGTTTACACAAACTTTTTAACAGTGAAAAGTAACTGGATGATGGGGATCCATGGTACTAAAGTCTAATCTGTACGACAGGGATGTAGTACCATGCTAATTTGAAACTTTCTTTCTCATTTCACCCATTCATGTAGGTCTCTGCTTGAAAAGGTTTTATTCATTGGGTTGAATCAGCTTCAGAAACACAATGGGAAAGGACTATTATAAGATTCTCGGCGTTGGCCGCGAGGCCAGTGATGAGGACATCAAGAAAGCCTACCGTAAAATGGCCCTCAAATACCACCCCGACAAAAACAAAAGTAAAGGTGCAGAGGACAAATTCAAGGAAATCTCAGAAGCCTACGAAGTCTTGAGCGACAAAGAAAAGAGAATCATCTTTGACAAGTACGGTGAGGAGGGTCTGAAGGGAGGGGCGGGTCCGTCTCCGGGGGGTGGAAGTGGTGGAAACTTCAAGTGGACTTATCACGGCGATCCCAACGCGACATTTCAGAGTTTCTTCGGCGGCGAGGACCCGTTCAAGATTTTTATGAATTTCGGAGGGCCGGGAAGCAGTGGTGGACGTGGGGGTCAACATATATTCTCCACTGGAGGAGACCCGATGGACGTTGATGATGATTTTGGATTCCCCGGGTTCGGGATGTCAGGAATGCCGAGGATGCCGGGCATGCAACAGTCCGCTGGGAAGAGGCAGGATCCTTCTGTTCATCACGACCTAAGAGTGTCTCTCGAAGACATCAACAGAGGGTGCACAAAGAGAATGAAGATCTCAAGACAAGTGTTGAATCCCGATGGACGCAGTAAAAAGACCGAAGACAAAGTACTAGAAATCAACGTGAAGCCGGGCTGGAAAGCCGGAACCAAAATAACATTTCCTAAAGAAGGGGACCAGTCTCCTAACAGGATACCAGCTGACATTGTGTTCACATTGAAGGACAAACCCCATCAGTATTTTCAGAGAGATGGAAGTAACTTACACTACAAAGCTAAGATTTCACTGAAGCAGGTAAGCATCAGGTCAGGGTTCTCCCCAAGATTTTTCAAAACTGGAGGGGAGAGGGAGGCATTCTGGACCTAAATTTTGCATATTTTGGCCAAAATGAGATTTTGACAAGTTTTTTTTTAGTTTTAAGTTTATGTTTGGGCTGAAAAGTTGTACTGTGCAATATAGATGTTTTTTTATATTTTTTTGAAATTTCTCGTAGTTCGATTACCCTGCTCAGTCATGAAACCTAGGCCTGATATTTCATGGAGTCAATTGCCTCCGTTGCCCCTGATCATTGCCTTGGACATATTGATGCCCCTTGAATTGTCGCGATAGAGATTTTCAATTTCCTCATAGAATGGCCCTTTACCATCATGACCAAGGAGGAAACGCCTCTTGCGCACTTGCCCATTCAAAAACAAAGCATCAAGCCTGCAAACCTAATAAGAGTTCAATTACATTCCGTAGGTTTTCTTGGTCAAACTCTTGCTACAGTATGTATTAGGTTGAAGGTTTGGTTTAGATGGTGTGTCGATGAAGAAAAACTAAACTGTGTGTAACAGACCGTAATTTTTTACGATTGTGAGTGAAAAAAAGTGCATTCCCCGCACTCCATAGCATTGTATAATGAGTGCAAAAAAATGACACTCCTTAAAATTTGAAGTGGATTTAATTTATTCACAGCAGGAACAGGAAATGAACAACTGATGTCAGTGAGGTGTGCTTGATAATTAATGGAACAAAAGCCAAAAAACTTTGTTCCAATATTGCGGAGGTACTTTGTGATGCCCTCGTCGTATTTCTTAAAATGAAGGAATTACATGATCTGTTCTTGACTGGGCATCATGGTTCGGACAACTTCTAGGCCAGTCAATATCTGTGTCTAAGTAGTGTCCGTAATTATTCATGGCAGTCTTGCTGTTCTGTTCAAAAAGTGTTATTGAAGTCAAAAGTCAATTTGGGATCTTAAAAATTGATGTTAAGATGCAAGATTGTACAGTTTGTAAATCCAAAAATATGATGAGTGTTCTTCAAGGTCTCACCTTCATGTAACAGTGGAATCCCTTAATCTTTCTTTGCGTACTTGTCCAGCACAAATAATGACAAAAGACCAAGATTACAAACCAACCCTGACCGTTTCTTCTCTCTTTCCTTTCCAGGCCCTTGTAGGAACTACTCTACGCGTTCCCTCGATCAATGGTGGCACCATCTCTTTACCCTGTAACGAAATCATCAAGCCCAACTCAACAAAGAGGGTAAGTGGGGAAGGGCTCCCCCTACCTAAGCAACCCTCGCGTAAAGGAGACATGATAGTCAACTTCGACATCGTCTTCCCGGATTACCTTAACAAGTCGACAAAGGAGGTTGTTTCTGATTGCCTCCCATAGATATTGCACAAACTCTTCCTATGTCATGTATGTGATTGAAATAACCGCCGTGGATTAACTAAATAAACGAGGACTTGCATCTTGTATCGGCAGCCAGAGTGTTTTCGTCAACTCACATCAGTAAGTGAGAGTTGTTCCTTGTGATGAAGTCTTCAGGACACAACTACTTTGTCCTTCTAGTTCAGGAAGTAAGAACACTTCATAATGAAATGTTGGTTAAACCTTAGCAGTAACTGAATGGGAAGTTTGAGTTGGTTTGAACTTTGTGTTGTAATAATGCAAGTGATCCTTATAGCACAGAACTGCTTTTTTATAAACACTGCGAACCGGAAACTATAAGTGAAGCAAAAGTCACGCTAGCTTTTTCGGAGGTTCTTTTGAAGCAGATGAGTGGTGTAACAATGTAATATCCGTTGTGAACGCACACACGCACTGTCAAATCATCTTCAAGATGTTTGTGAAATACACTTTTGCTTGAGATCATGTTTTTCTGCTACTGTATGCACTTAACAGAAATTAAGCCATCTGGGTTTAAAAAGCTTCTGTGAACAGACCGCGCAAACTATGCAAGTATTCAAACATTTTAGAAATCTTGAGTTCTCGCGCCCTTTGCTTTAAGTTTAACGTGTGAAGGAAACAGAATGGGTCCCAACGTTCAAATCCCGGCAAGACTTGCACAGTCTCTTCCAGGTAGAGTGTCAAACAATGAAACACCAGTAAGTTCATCATGTACCTTGTCTACAGTAACAGTAATACAGTGCATAACGGAAAAGGGCCCAGACTTTCTTGACACCCAACCTCGTTTTGGTCGCCCTAATCTGAATGAGAGAGAAACAAAGTGGCTGTACCATGATCAAACATCAACGAGAATTTAATTGTAACTTTTAGAGATTGGTAAACAACCTGTTTATTGTGATATTAAAGCAAAAACACTAAATATATTTTGTTTTGTGTGTAAACACAAAAGTTTATATCCACCAATACTGACGGCCAGTGTGATGAAGTTTGATTTGAACAGACCTGAAATTTTTTGACATAATTTATAGATGAAAGATTAAATTTTAAAAAGAGAAATGATATCTGCTACCAAAAGATTGTTTCATCGAGGTGAATATTTATGCATTTAGTTTTGTATTCATTTATGTGTTTATTTATTTATTTGTTTTAGTTATTTATTTTTAACAATACTGTTTGTTTTTCTGAGAAAAGGGTGAAAGTAAGCTACAGTCATGGATATGTCAGACAAAAAGTTTGAATTAATTTTGTCAACCTTTGTTGATCGGATTGATTAAAAACTTTTTTTTTGTTTTTTTGGTAGCAAGGCATGAACTTTTTTCTCAGGGAAGCCTTGGTTTCAAAATTGCAATGATAACCTACGGCATTATGATTTAAAAGTTATGAAAATATCAATTTAAGAAAGTGGTGACAGGCTCCTAGTAAATGGCTCTGTGTAAAGCAATTTTAACTCATAAAAAAATATATAGCAGGCCAAACTTATTGAAGGGTTTATTTATGAAATATTAAAAAGCAAGTTTTTTTCATGTCAGATTTATTGAGTCTAATACTATGCAGTTACAACAGAGTAGGTTTATGGGTAACAACTTTGTGAAGTCATCTTAAGATTAACCTCAGTGCTTAGTGGAACCAAGTCCTAGGTCTTAGTAGAACTGATTGCCCACCTGTATAACCCTTTAGAGACCATTCATTTCTGTGTAATCATCACCATACGCCGAGACATGGTTTTATTGTTGATTTTTTGAAACAACTATTTTCTTGTAAAAGTGTCTGAAAAAATAATTAAAGGAACATTACAGAATTGGTAAGAAAAAAACTTGTAAAATATAGGCCTACTTTTTGATCACAGATTTACATAAAACTTACACAGTCTAATGATGATGATAGTAGAAAACATCCATTGAAATATTTCTGTCTGAAAAGCCATAGGCCTATTCGATAAGAAATGAATAAACTAATTTTCCGATTGGAGTTTATCGCTCAGTGAGCGTTTTATTCATTTGTTGAATCCATATGATTTCATGCAAATGTGTTTCGGTTTTTCACTATTTTCTCGTGACCCAGAAGGCCGATCGATCTCAAACTTCTACAGGTTTGTCAGTTTATGTATATGGTGGATTACATAAAGTACATACACTGCCAGCAACTGTTTTGTTAGCAAAAACCAATTCTGTAATGTTCCTTTAATTTGGTTTCGTTTTAGATATTATGTTAACATAGAAAAATGACAATTCAGGTCATGACCTTTACTTCAACCTTTTTTGGTATGAGTGAACGTAGGTCAGATCTTGCAGCCGTTTGGGGCCGCTATGGGCATTTTGGTACAAGCCATTTTCGGTTGCTATGGTTTTTTATAGCTGGTAAATTAAGGTAATGGTGCATGCAGGGTGCGTAATTTATAAATACAGCATCCAAGAAATGCCAGGATGCGTTGCTGCCAAATACATGTACCTTGTGTACAGTAAGATGCTTAAAATGTGTAACTTCCCACTAGTACATTGAACATTGTAAATAGCGACATCAAGTGTGTGTTTTTAATTAACAGCTAAACTGATTTAGCTTTTTCTTTTATATCCAAACATGTAATTTATATGCATGATATGTAAGATACATAACTGTAGTATTTGTTTTAAAAGCATACTTACATGTATTCATACAGAAACTGCCCTCGGGGTAAAATTGATCAAATGTTAAAATAAACAGGCCTTTTGTTGGGAATCTGTACAGAGAATTTGAACTTTTGAAAAATTGGCTCTATCCCAGAATTTAAAGGATGCTTTTCAACAGTCCAACCGGAAATGACTTAAGCTTACTGTTTTTTTTTAATTTTAATGACTCATTGCAAACAGGCCTGGAATTAAACATAGGCCAGTTTTGTTGCCCTGGCCTTGGCCTTGGTGCCCCTTTAAAAGTTTCCCATAGACTTTGAAGATTTTCCAATGGAAGTGCCCTTTGCAAAATGAAAATGGCCTCGCCCTCTCAAGGACGAAATTCCAGGCCTGTGCCAATGCAAACTCTGATGAATACCTGTATGCCTAATTGATAAGTTAGGAAAAATTGTGTTGTTCATTCAGATTGAAAAATAGTCTCTTCCAATTACTTAATGTAAAGAATTCAGTGGTGGTGGTGGTGGTGTGGAGGGGGTTCGTGATCACCCCCCCCCCCCACCCCCACCTTCTTCCAGTCAGTATAATGTGCCAGTATTGTAGGTTTATCTTTTGACACATGTAGGTGCTAATGTTCATTTGGGGCTCAGTTTCAGAGCTGCTTAAAGGCCCTGTACACTATTGGTAAGATCAAAAAACACAAATGTTCACAGATTCACACATACACTTACATGCTTTAAAGTAAGTAATAGTAGAAAGGGTTCCTTAAAATATTTCTGCCTAAAAGGCTATCGTTTCTGAGAAATGAGTAAAACAATAGTTTTTATCAAGCGTGATAAAAACTTGATGTTTGAAAAACAGAAAACACATACAGGTCTCTTTTCACTATTTTCTCGTGACCTCGATGACCGATTGAGCTCAAACTTTCACAGGTTTGTTTGTTCATGCATATGTTGAATCACACAAAATGTGTAAACTGATTTTGAGCCGTTACCAAAAATGTACAATACCTTTAAACAGAAAATATTGCTTACAAATTGTGGTGGGGAGGGGAGTTCCTGAAAAGGGTCTTGATGTAAGACCTAGATTTAGGGTGGTAGGGCAGTACTACTGTGCAGGCTTGAGTTGTGGTTTGGGGCCCACAAACCCAAAGCTGTGGAAAGGGGAGGGGGGGGGTTACATTGTGCATGTAAGCCATAGACTTAGGATGGTGTCATGAAAAACCCAATATAACATTACACTCTGGTTCTGTGCAAATAAAGTTAAATAGTGTATTACAATAACAGGTAACTTCAAGAATCAATTAATAATAATAAACATTTATGCTCTACCCAGCCATTATAATGGCTGCATACATGTATCTTAAAAACAGACTTAATGAAAGTGTCTCAATTACTGCCTTAAAGATCACTGTACCCGTCACAGTTGCAAATTAAATGTTCAATAATTAGTATGTAAATGAAGACTTTGTTAATAATTATCTAACAGCTCACTTTTACAGGTTTTGTGTTCAGCTTGAGAAAGTTAAAGGGGCAGTAGCGTGATTGAAAATTTGTAAGCATGAACCAAAGTGATTTTTACATTAATACTGCAAGGTTAAAGGTCATAGTGCTAAAAGGGACTGTCGTGAATGTTCTTTGTGCAAACCGTCTCTGATAATTTATGGATGTGTATATTTGTTTGCTTTATTTAAATTTAAAAAAAATTGTTTTCCATGTTTAGGAAGCTTGTGTGCATAGAAAACTAAAAAGTTGGGTCTACATGTAGGACCTATAAAAAGACAGTAGAATGTGAAGTTGACGTTAAACGTCTTTATAGATTGATTCAAGTATTTGGTGCTTAATTTTTGCAAGCGCTCGTAGTGATGTTTTGTATTCTTCAAAAAGATTTATTAATTTAAGACACTGGACACTATTGGTAATTGTCAAAGACCAGTCTTCTCACTTGGTGTATCTCAACATATGGATAAAATAACAAACCTGTAAAAACTTGAGCTCAATTGGTCGTCAAAGTTGCGAGATAACTATGAAAGAAAAAAAAACACTCTTGTCACATGAAGTTGTGTGCTTTCAGATTGTTTGATTTCGAGACCTCAAATTCTAATTCTGAGGTCTCGAAATCAAATTCGTGGAAAATTACTTCTTTCTCGAAAAATATGTCACTTCAGAGGGAGCCGTTTCTCACAATGTTTTATAATATCAACAGCTCTCCATTACTCGTTACCAAGTAAGGTTTTATGCTAATAATTATTTTGAGTAATTACCAATAGTGTCCAGTGCCTTCAAGAGGGCTTTTAGAGAGGAACGTTAGAAGGGCATTAAAAACGTTAAGCAATAAGCTGTATGTATTCTGCAGTATTCAGTTTAATATTATTTGGTAAAACCTGTTTATAAAACTATAAATGCAAAGTTAAAATTACCCCAACTTTATGATAACTACAGTGTATTGTAATATTATACTCCATAAGAAAAGAAAAGGATTGTTGAATTTATTAAAACAAAATGTACATAAATGTACATTATATTTTTTAACAAATGTTTAGATTGTTCATTTTCCTTATTTTCGTCGTAGGAAATGGCTGCCTTTTGCATAAAGAGCAAAACTTGAGAAGATGTATTTATACAGTTCTTTGAGAAAGACGGGAGATAACATCAAGTCTGGGAACGTTACAAACTTGAAGTCCAATATGTGTGTGAATTTTACAAGTGATAGCCAACCTATGGACCCAATTCACCTGGGCCCAATTTCGTAGAGCTGCTTAACGGCCGATTCTGTGCTTACGTACGAGTTTCTATTTCATAGCCCTGCCAACCGTAAGCACACGAAAAGGCATGCTAACCTTCCGGTGCTTACTGCCCGAAAATGAATGGCGTAATAATGCAAATACATGGTGAAGGCGCAAGATGACTGCCTTATTTTCTTGCTAACCTGTGAAATACGCTTATGCTTAAGCAAATTTTTCTGCTACAGTTAGCACAAAAATTTGCTTACCGTTAAGCAGCACTAGAAATTGGGCACTGGGATCACCACAATAATCTGGGTTGCACCATTTTGGGGGTCAATTTCCCTGTGTGTTATACAGTGTAGTGCACATTTTAGGCGATGCAGTGTTTTACACGCTTACCATGATTGTTTTACGTGCAATTTTGACTTAAAAAATAGCGCGCATGGCAGACAGCAGATGCACGTGCAATTGGTACAAGGGGTCATCACAAAACCAATCTGAAGACGTCTTACAAAATAATTTAACAGTGTACTTCCTCTTTGGGTTCTTAGTAACAACTTTTCATCCCCCAAAGTGAGATTATGGTTCTGATCATAAGAATCAATAATTCAGCTTGCTTTGGACATTCAGGATCTGCAGTCAGGTTTTTTTTTACAGACAGCATTCTCCGTTTACTAGCGACCCAAGTAACTTTGAGGAAGCAGTTAATAATTTTAGTCAAAACAGTTACTTCCTGGCATTAGAGACACATTATGCAGTAATTGTCAACAACGATTGAGTAACAGTTACAGCCTGGCAATCTAAATGCAATACCCTCTTTCAACGTCAAATGAAAAAACAGAAGTTCTGAATCATTTTGGGCAAAATATCAAAAAGTAAATTGCAACTTGTTAAATAACAATTTGTTTGAATCAAGTTGTGCTTTTTACATAAAAATTTTATCTGTAAGGTTCGTAACTTATGTGAAGTTGATCATTTTTATGGGAATGCGCAATACAAATCTGTTCAGTATTACTACATTATTGTTTTGTTTTTCGAAAAGCAACTTAAAAATCCCACCTTTAGTTTTCTATAAACACACCACACAAACAACTTGTGAATATTTCATTCAAGTTGATTGTCACACTTTAAGCGGTCGATGATTTGTCAAGGATTTTTACATATTTGTGTTGCAGCGCTTGTCTAAATTAGAGCGATCTCGATGAGTAACATCGACATGTGGTTTTCAAATGCCACATTCTGAACTTTGACAGATTCAGAAGGTTCTAGTTCTACTGAGGATTGGTTCTGGTGTGAAAATTTATACTGGGATTCAACAAATGTGAAAATTCCAGAAAATTCACAGACTCTGTGCATCACAAGAAAAACAAAACTACAGGTTTGGACACAACGTGGACTATTTCTCTCTCCCATTGGTGGTTGCTTCGATTCTTTCAAGAAAGCGTGAAGGCTCAAGGAGGTTTTTCGAAAATCCTGAAATCAGGAAAAATCCGGACAAATCTTGCGAATGCTTTTTATAAATTGTAATCAGAAAGCTTCTATGATTGAGCGTAACAATATTTTAATATAAATTGCAACTCCTATACTTGTCTTTGGAGCGATCTTTTTAAAGAGGTTTAAAGCAAATGCATAGAAACCAATAAATGACAACGTACACTTAGTTCTTAAAATTTTACCATGATAACAAGTCAATTTATTCATACCACCATTTTGTCCTTTCAAGATTCTGCTAAAAAAATCACATACAAATTGCCACATTTGGTCAATACATAAAAGTCAAAATGGTTTTGTTGTACAAAATCCAGACTACCAAAGTAAATTTGGTTTGATTTATCAGATGTGATTCTCCTCAAGGAGCTTGTCTCATGAATGACACACAACATTCAGGACCTCTCTTTGAGAGACCTCCCTACCTCAAAACAGAATGACAGTCTCATTCTGTTTGTAGACCCATAATCCCTCATATGTCATTATCCTCAAGGAGCATATCTCATAAATGACATAATTCAACATACGAAACCTCTCAATGAGAGACCTCTCTACCTCAACACAGAATGACAGTCTCATTCTGATTGAGGTAGACCCCTAATCCCTCAGATGTCATTATCCTCGAAAGCAGCACAATTTCTGAATGAATAATGTCATAATTCAACATTCATTACCTCTCATTCTGTTTGAGGTAGACCCCTAATCCGTCAGACGTCATTATCCTCATGGAGCACATTTTCTAAAAGACATTATTCAACATTCAATTACCTCTCCATGAGAGACCTCTCGTCCTCAAAACAGAATGACAGTCTCATTCTGTTTGAGGTAGACCCCTAATCCCTCAGATGTCAATATCCTCACGCAGCACATTTTCTGAATGACATGATTCACCAGTCAAGACTCTCATTCTGTTGAGGTAGACCCCTAATCCTCAGATGTCATTATCCTCACGCAGCACATTCTCTGAATGACATAATTCAACATTCAAGACCCATCATTCTGTTTGAGGTAGACCTCTAAATTACGAGATTATAACCAAAACTTATCACCTGGCCTTCCGTTCAAAGATAAAACCTTGGATTGTTTACTTTCTTTTCTTGCCAGCACTTTCAGTGTCAATGAGTAATCTAGTCTGACAGTGAATCTATTGATGATCAATTACCAAGCTTCGCTAAATTTCCTGTCTGGATTATTTACAGCGGGATGGCTTGAAAAAAACAATTGGATTAACAATTTTGTCGGCTTCCACATTTAGTCATTTGTGGAAGAAAAATATGTGGAAGTAAAAATTGTTCCCACATTTTCATGTTGGTGGAGTTACTGGTTAATTTAAATTTAACACCCTAAAAATGATGTATGATAAGCACTGTATACTCGGTGCTTTCTCGAGTCCTGTGAAAAACAATCCGCAGGTGGGATTCTAGAGCACAAAGTATACAGTGCTTATCCACATTGGTGAAGGGTATAATAATTAAAAAAAACAGTCGTAAGATTCTTTATCTACGATGCAATTATTACTCGGTGCAAAAACGTTGTTACTCCTTGAATAGCATTTATGTTACACACGAGTTTGAAACTATCAAAAGGTTGTATCTCGCTTAAAATAGCCCAGGTGTACGCACATGACAAGTACGCGCCAAGATATGACGCTTTTTGCACGCAGCATTTTCGTGCGTGATACAATGTTTTGCAAAATCAAGATACAACGTTTTTGCACTCTTGGGTCGACATATTAAACTGGTGTGTACAACAGTAAGACTATTAAAAAAACAAGTGTTTACAGATTTGCACAAAACTTACACGGTAAAAAGATAAGGTGGAAAACATCCCTTGAAATATTTTTGCTAGAAATGCTATAATTTTTGAGAAATGAGTAAATCAATCATTTGATTGCAAGTAAACCTCACAGATAAGAAAGTCTAAACCAATCCTCCAGAGAAATATTTCCATCTGAAATACTCCCACATCAAGAAATAGCCTTTGGAGACCCCCCCCCCTCCCCACGACATTCCTTATTTTTAATGGAACAACTGCAACAAGGACAATATGAATGTGCACATACACCGACAAGTCCTTTTCACAATTTCACATTAATTAGTAAAAAGGGGCCATCAAGTTTGATGGCATGTCCACAGGTTGGATGAAGTCGGTGTTCATTGTAAACTAGTGGATGTGAATGCATCGACTCTTCATAAACCCAGAAGCCATTTTGTGATACTGCGGGACACAATACTTTGACTTTAGGTAAACAGGCCTGGAATTACATGGAGGCCATGGCCTCTGTTGCCCATGGTCTTGGCCTCGGTGCCCCTTCAAAAATTTCCCATAAAACTTTAAGATTTCCCAATGAAAGTGCACTTCGCAAAATGCAAATGGCCATCTCAAAGATGACATTCCAGGCCTGGGTAAATTTATCTTTATACACCCCAAACCAAACAGTGCACTCATTAATGTGTCCACCATACCTCAAAAAGGCTAATGGCATATTATCCTTTTAATTCATGAGTGATGACAGAAGATAAAGCCAATGACGTCTTCCCATCCAGTAATGTGATTACAGGACTATCGGATTAAAACAATGGGTTAATCATCACCCACCGTTACCCTTGGACACACCCAACAAAAGCTATCTGTCGTCTTCTGATGACAGAATACACTCAAGTCTAAAAATATGTATTTTCAATGTCAAGTAATGAACCACAAGGGAAACTGACTGATAAATTTCAAATAGCTTGGGGTTGAACAAAGAAAATTTACAGAGCGGATTTGAACCAACGACCTCCGGATTAACGTACCGGCGCTCTACCAACTGAGCTATCTAACCCTTGTTGGGGTCTCCCTATTTTGTCAATATCTTTGTTCAGGGTGCCAGTCAGAAGCCTGCAACCGTTAACTGCCGTGTAGCCAGGGATCACACCCAAGTTTACAATACAACCTGGGAAGCAGCAGCCACGGGATCACCTTGATGGGGTGTGAACTTTTAAATGTATTTTCAGTACATTTAAGGGTCAGACATAATCACTTTTTGGACGAGCTCTTTATTCCAACATTAATAAATAGCTACAATGAACATCTCAAAAACAGTACAAAAACCCCTGATTTAAGTGGTACGTTAAAATCTATAAACAGAATGTTTCCAGTCCAACATGAACCCGCAACTCCTTGAAATACAAACTGAAACGCTGGCCTTAAAACAGTAACCGTGCATCAAACAATGCCCAGTTAGGTTTAAATTCATCACAATATTGCAATAATTCGGAACCGTGCGAAACAGTTCCTTGGTGTGAGGTTCAGATGGTACGCTGCTGTCTAATTCTTGAACCAACTTACGTCGGCGACAGCTTCCAACGAACTCTACGCTTATGACGCCAAGCAGGGCCCACTTCATAAAGCTGTTTAGCAGAGAAAAAAAAAAGCGCATAGGTGGGGTACAAGTTACAACAATGTGAACTTTAAGGCATGCGCACAAAGAAGTTCACTACACCTCTCACATTGCAGACCTAGACGGGCAGTGTGTTCTGTGCTAGGGGTCTACATGCAGTTTGGTAAAATCATTTTTCCATAAAAAAATTGGGGGCGTTTCGTCTTTGACAACTTTTATTTTGAATTTCCATAATGGGCGATTTACAATACAGTCAACAATCAACATCATAATTGCTTCAAACAAACAAAAACTGCAAATATTAACTGAACGTTCAATGGATTATTATTCAAAGCTTTCAGATTCAATGAAGTTAAGATTTTACATCGGATCATTCTTTTTCATCATGATTCTATCATTCAACGATGGGCTCTATGTATCATAATATAATAACCTTTTCAAAAAAGTTTTAAAAGATAACATGACGTATTTTGATTCGGCCCGGGACGCAGACGTCAAGAGAGGAAGAGTTAGAGTACGAAAGGAACAATTGACTTGCGCCCTCGTGGGTAAGTTGCAAACTCCTTCTTGTAGTTGCGGTGTTTGCCGAGAGCCCAAACGGACATCTGATAGAATCCAGCGATGGTGAATAAGAGCGCTGAAGGAAAAAAACACAAAACAAAAAATCATGAAAACAGGTTCTCGTGGCCAAGTGGTTTAGTGTATCGGACTCGAGCTCTGGTGGTTCAGTCATCAGGGACAGCAGGGTACCAACCGCATTTCTGGCCGCAGCATTCGCAAACGAACACCAACCCTCAGAAATCTGAGAAACGATTCATGCATGAATCGTATCTGTTTTGGGGGTGAACAAAATATACCAAACCATACTACTTCGAAGGGAATCCTTTCTTTAAAAAGTTTATACTATCAACAGCTGCAGTGCTTCTCACCAAGTAAGTTTTTTATGGTCGTAAATTTTTTGGAATACTTGCCAATCTATGACCCTACCTTTAAAGGCCCTGTACACTATTGGTAAGATCGAAAAACACAAATGTTCACAGATTCACACATAACTTACATGATTTAAAGTAAGTAATGGTAGAAAGGGTTCCTTAAAACATTTCTGCCTGAAAATGCTATCATTTCTGAGAAATGAGTAAAACAATAGTTTTTATCGCGCGTGATAAAAACTTGATGTTTGAAAAAAACAGAAAACACATAAGGTCTCTTTTCACTATTTTCTCGTGGCCTCGATGACCGATTGAGCTCAAACTTTCACAGGTTTGTTTGTTCATGCATATGTTGAATCACACAAAATGTGGACAATGATTTTGAGCTGTCACCAAAAGTGTACAATACCTTTAAGCGAGAAACAACCTTTTGACATTCTGAAAATCACATTTCACGTTAACTCTATTTTAAGGACAGGGCGAACGAATCCACATTACCTGGGAGACATTGGGTCATGATACTGAAGCTGATCCAAGCACCTGCTTCATAGGTGTAGTTTGGACAGCTGACAACGCTGAAGAGCATTGTCATTGGGTTACTGGTTGGCAGTGGGATACGACGCTCTTTAGTTCCTGCTGGGCGGAGATTACGGAACGCTAGGTGGATGCAGAGGTTACCGTACTCACAAAGCTGTCACGGAACAAGAGCAAATCAGTGTTTTGAGTTTTTAAAGCTTTTCAGTGCCAAGGTCATACATGTACGATCTATTTTATGTGTTTGAAAAGTGTCATCAGTCATACACCTATGGCCCCTAATATACATGTGATCACCAGAGGGCATTATCACTCAGGAAATACTATTGGCTTTGGGATGTACCAAGGTAACGCAATTCAGTTAGATACTTTTTGTTTAATGAGAAATACTTATTTATTATTATTTTTAAAACAGAATTTCAAAAAAACTAAAAAAATTGGCACTTTAGGTTCAAAACACAAAAAATAGATGGCACTGAAAGAGTTAATAATACACTAAAGTTGAAATATTTGTTGATTTGATTTGCACACATTTACATATCTGGGCATAGTTTTCATCAAGCCGCAAATCCCCCCAAATAATGCCTAGCAAATATGATTTATGTGTAGCAGAATTAGATAAGTAGTACAACTTGGCTGTATTCCTGAAGCTGTTGTGTTAATCAAATTTGCCTACTAAGCAAATACTTACAGGGAACCAGTGAGAAACAACATACATTACATAGTATTTTGGCTAGTGCTATGAAATTTTTTATTGCAGTTGTCAGCTTTACAGAATTGGACCTTACAATAATTACCAAGGTTTCTATGTGATCTCTCTGAGGTCTCTCTACAACAACACCAACAAACTTTACCAACAGTTTATGTAAAGCTGACTTGCTGATTAAACACAAGTACAAGTAAAAAAAAACATGATTGAAATGTCTGTAACTGATTACAGTATAGACCTTTATCATGCGGACACATCTTTGTCAAGTCCCCAGTGTACAACATTAATAATACATACTGATCCAAAACTATACAACAAATGGACCAGACTATTTGCCCTTCCAGCCTCACTTTGGTTGCACCGATTTAGATGGAGAAATACAAGATGGATGCCCTATGATAAAGGTCTATTCTGCACAAGGCCATAACAATTAATGATAATTAGTTTGGTCACAAATTTAGAATTGATTATGCGCCAACTCTTGTGCTTACCAGAAAGAATGCGAGACCACCATAAACCTGAATATCTCCACCAGCTGCATTCAAAAACAAAAAACAATAAATGAGAAGTTACTAGGTTCAATCCAACCCGAGTAATATGCCTGTGTTTTGTTTTGTTTTTTTCAAAGGGAAAGTACTGAGTATACAGTGCTTTATACACATAAATGTTATGGGTTAAACACAAATTAATTAATACCAATCTTAAAGAAACCAACTTGAGTTGATCAAGATTTCCCTTCCCTGTACAGGGATTCCACAAAACTTATTCAGTGACCAATCTGCAGGCCAGTTGGCTTGTTCCTACTCTAGTCTGCCAGCTTTCTTACTAGTTAATTATTTCACATTAAACAGGGATGCTCTTAGCAAGATCTCTTTGCTGAGCTCACTTGCTTGTGCTCATTATTACTGCCATTGACAGGTCGCTTACCTGGTGGTGTGTACAGAGGATGATTAATGAAGTAAGCTACAAATGCAGCAAATCCCCAGTAGTACATACTATTCTAAAATACAAGAAAATACAACAGTGAAGCAGAACATTAAACAACGGTTTTGTAGAGGCTATAGACTGGGGTGAGAGTCATTGCTGATGAAAAAAGTCTGAAACTGCGATCCAAATGTTAGGAGGTATGATGAAATGATTGCACTTCCACCTTTTGATAACCCCCTGGGGTTTAGATCTCACAGAGCTTTGAGGAAACAGTGTCCTCAGCACTAGAGAAGTAGATCAAAGAGTGGTGCCTCTTCTGGAGAAAATAACGGCTGGTTTTCTTCACCAGGCTGACTTTAAAAAGTCTGAACTCAGATAAAAGACTGAAATGTCTCACACAGAGTAGAGTTATAAAATGAACAAACAGACACCAGTTGAAGGAAAAAAAATTTTTTTAGGGGGGAACATCAGATCAGTGAAGGAGGTGGAGAGAGGAGCTGCATGACCCCTTGCCCTAATGTCACACACGGCTAAACCATTCAGGGAGTCAATGTTGAGCGTGTAAGGGGCCATTCAGGATAACCAATGTTAAACAAATTTTTTCATTTTTCGAAATTATGAGTTGGGTGGGTCAAAAGAAATAACTGAAAAATCGAAATTTAGTTTTCAATTCAAATCATAGAATGGAACTGTGTGTGCAGATTCTGTTGTTAATGGTCAACCTTGTTTCAATGGTCGACCTCCACGCCCGATGGGGAGATGGCAAGAAATTTCTCTTTGGTTTCAACTAAAAAAGTTGCATGCTGAAAGCCAGGAAAAGCCATTGAAAACTTTGAAAATGCATTTAAAACATCTGCAGCATCACTTTGTTCTTCAGGGGTTTGGGGTGGGTGGGTGGTGCAACAAAACAATTTCGAAAAAAGATTGACATTTTTAAATTTTGATCTTTTTGAACGGCGCCCTAATTGCAGCATCTCTTGAAACGTGCACTACACTGTATAACACACATAACTCAAGCTTATAGATGGATTGCAATAGGCGTCATCGGCCGCCATCTTTGATGAATTGTGCACGCGTGAAGAGCTATCATTGGCTGAGAGTCGTGCATCGCGCGTACACGTTTCCATTTTTTCATCAAAGATGGTGGCCAATGAGGCGTATTGCAATCCATCTATTGTGAGGATAAAACTGAAGTGAATTGGTTCAATACCCTAAAGATGTTGGCGATTGGCATGGTAGCGTGGGAGAATCGATGCACAAAGACAGTCTCCAGGAGTCTCTTAGCGTAGTGAAGAGACCAACACCCGGCGGCAATTCTGCAACAAAATTGAGGAGAGAATAATTACAAACTGTCATTCGGGATAATGTCAAAATAAAACTAAATTATTTGTTACTTTCGGTATAATAGGCTGTCATTCGCAGACATGCCTCTAATGGGAGACTTTTGAACGCTAGATGGCAGCAGGCATACCAGGTAAAACTTCCATTGTTCAGGTAGTTCTAAACATGCACACATTACCGAGAACATTGGATTTACTTGGTGAGTCTGCTGCCACCTAGCATCCTAAAAGTCCCCCATGGAGTCGAGTCCATTCATCCTTAATAGTTCATAATAATAACAGTAATAATGAACAGATTTATAAAGCGCATTATGAATCATGTTCCTCAATACGCCGTACAATAGAAGCAAAATTTACAACATAAACAAAATAAAATAAATAGGCCAACATTACTATGTTTTAAAAGTATTCAACAGTTAAGATTTTTACAATAAACACACAAACAGATAACATTTAAATAATATTGGGAAACAGATAAGCTGCGACCGTTAAAAATCATAATAACAAAATTAAATAAATAAAAAACAGAGGAACAGCTGCCACCTAAACTAAAAATACAAAAATAATCGCAACCGAATGATCATACGCAAGAAAACACTTCCAAGAACACTGGGGAATGACATCATTCACAACATAATTATGTGCACTTACAGGAATGGAAATGCAAAATTAATTAATTTATTAAAGATTTATCCCTCCACACACATTAAACCAGAAGCATAATTATGAGCAGTGTAAAGGTGTCTAACGACTAAATAGGTATGCTTCGAGTACAAATGAAACATTTTGTGAGGACCCTGCACAGTTGATTGTCATTGGGAGTTCATTCCAAAGTTTAGGTGCAGCTACTGCGTATGACCTACATGTATCACCGTCAGTCAAACACCGACCCCGCAGTATCTGCACCGAAAGGATGCTGAGCCTGTTACATGCGCCTGGCCACCCAGGTCAGTAAATAGCTGAGATGTTTATTAGCTCAAGCCTGACCACCCCAAACCTTTGACTTCCAGAAGCATGTGTGTTTGATTCTGCTGGATTGAGGACTGTACTAGTAACCTGATCAAGCATACCACCACGGGTTCGCCCCAGTGTTATGAGCTTAATTGGTTGCGTATTGCGCCAAAGCACCTTGTAAACAATTACATGATGCAAAAAAAGGAAAAAGGTCTCATACATTAAACTGTAGCTCCGCATACCTTGCAGGAAAAAATACTAAGCACTTTGAGATGCCCATCAGATGTGATAAAGCGCTTTATAAGAACTATGTTTATAGTATTAAAATCAGAGTCCAACAGTTGGGTGTTGAGTTACTGTCGTGGTTGGACTGAGGACTGCACTTGTAAACTGATTATGCTTTACATGGGATCAGGCATACCACCATAATCATAGTTTAACAGTTTGGGTGTTGAGTTACTGTAGGGTGTTGGACTGAGGACTGCACTAGTAAACTGATTATGCTTTACATGGGATCAGGCATACCACAATAATCAGAGTCCAACAGTTTGGGTGTTGAGTTACTGTAGGGTGTTGGACTGAGGACTGCACTTGTAAACTGATTATGCTTTACATGGGATCAGGCATGCCACCATAATCAGAGTCCAACAGTTTGGGTGTTGAGTCACTGAATGGTGTTGGACTGAGGACTGCACTTGTAAACTGTTTATGCTTTACATGGGATCAGGCATACCACCATAATCAGAGTCCAACAGTTTGGGTGCTGAGTTACTGAATGGTGTTGGACTGAGGACTGCAGTAGTAAACTGATTATGCTTTACATGGGATCAGGCACACCACCATAATCAGAGTCCAACAGTTTGGGTGCTGATGTGATAGTACATCGGTGGCCATGTGATAGCACAGTCATCTCGCGGGCGGTTTCTAGTAAAACTAAGACATATCATGTGACGCGCTCTAAACCAATCAAAAGGCAGAATATCTGTAAGGGGTGTTTTTAATTGGCAATACTCACTGCACCACCATAGTCCTTGGTTTGTCAACATTCTCAGCTCCATAGATGAGTGCAGGCCTCATGTAGAACAGTAGGTAAATGAATAATGGACCTGCATACTCAGTTAGAAACACCTGTAGAGGATGATGAGAAGGAATCAAAGTGTTTATGGTCCTTCCGCCAAACTCTGCTTGTTTTTACGGAGAGTATCTCTGATTCCATAAAGTCTAGCAGTGTATAGCAACCATAGAGTTATATATAAAAACTAGCCAAGTTACGTGACTCGTCGCGCGGGTGGTGCGGCCATGTTTCAAGTACTACTACCATTGCTTTACTGTACGCAAAACAACAACATGAACACTGAGCGCGTGATGTGTGCATTTACCATACACGTACATCGTATACTTTGTACTCAATTTTGCCCTCTATAAAATGGCGCTAGTGTCTCCTTGCGGTCCCGACGCGTTTGTGCACGCAGTATTGCCAGTGCGCCCTCTTGTTCTTATATATAACTCTATGATAGCAACTCAAGTGTTCAGTTTTCATTCAGAAGATATTGGAACAACTGGACTAACATTCTTTTGGGCTTTATAAACTGAAAATAGCACTCCGCATTAGTGACACTTTTTGCTCAAAATACCCAGCTGTCACACAAACATTCCACCACTTACGTGATCACCGCATCATCGGCGCGTCAAACCGCACTGGTAGTACAGTCAGTACATGCGAGTAAATATCAAACTTGGACATGTATGTGTACGTATGTTAGTGAAATATGACCGGTTATCTGGGATCCTGGTATTCAACTTCTATATAAGTGGTGGAATGTTTGTGCGACAGCCGTGGGTATTTTGAGCAAAAAGTGTCACTGGTGCGGAGTGCTATTTTCAATTTATAAAGCCCAAAGTGCAAAGTGCTATTGAAAAATGACAAATAAATGATAATGAAGGAATTGAAACTATGCACGACGGAAATCTAGTAGAGTTTGTGGTAACACCATAAAATATACTGGTTCTGAAAAAAATGTACAAATTAAAATATCGTGGTTTAACAACTTGACGTTTCGATCAGTATGCTCTGATCGTCTTCAGGAGAGCGTCTACTACTGCTCTACTCCTAATCGTACCTGTCTGTCTAGGTCTACAGTGATACAAGTCAAATACTGTATTAAGAGCCCAAAGAGAACATCTACCAAAGTAAATTGCTTGTCCTCTACCAATACCTATATCGGCTAACAACAGGAACGCCCATAAATTTTAAAGCATTCTCCTGAAAACGATCTGAACGAAATGTCAAGTTGATACAATTTATTCAGATAAAACAAATCTTTCAGAAAAATTGACTTTCTGTTATTTGTGGTACATGCATTCTCCTGAAGACAATGTAAACGAAATGTCAAGTTGATAAAAATTATTCAGTATGGCTTCAGACTGGCACCCCCGAACAAAGATATTGACAAAATAGGGAGACCGCCAATATAGGGCTAGATAGCTCAGTTGGTAGAGCGCCGGTACGTTAATCCGGAGGTCGTTGGTTCAAATCCCGCTCTAGTCAATTTTTCTTTGTTCAACCCCATACTATTTGAAATTTACCCAGTCAGTTTCCCTTGTGGTTTATTACTTGACACAAAAATTATTCAGTTCAACAAAACTTTAAAAAAAAAATGACTTTCTGTTATTTGCGGTCAATGTTCGGTGATTAACAATTGACTTTCCCATATAACTACTTACCGTGGTCCAGCTAACTTGAGGACCCAAGTCTTTGAAGTAGAGTTTTCCATTACTACCTAACTCCAAGGATTCCAGGGTGCATTCATCCTTTAGGGACTTCCCCTCTAAAATCAAGAAACAAATACCGCATTTCATTTGAAGTTTTATTATAATGTGAAAGTTTGCAGTGACACATGTAGTAAATCTTGCAAGTAAGTATTCGCAGTTGTCAGATGAACCAGGCCCAATTTCATGGCTCTGCTTACCACCACAATCTGCGCTTACGATCGCCATTCTTTGCTTACAGGGCAAGCGCTGAACATCTGCGCTAGCTCTATAAGCGCAGAATGCCTAGTAACGTGGTGTGTGCACGCGCACAAGCATAAATTCTCCGCTAACCTGTGAAATACGCTTGACTTAAGCGAAAATTTCCCAGCTTCCGTAAGCGCCGAATCTCCGCCTTGGGGTATTGAAGTTTGAACAGTAGGCTCAGTTCATCACCAGCAGAATGGCAAACAAGAGCACACCGACATGGACAAAACGATGACGGACAGAGCATACCGCTTGAAATGTTCGACCAAACCTCGAACCTATACCTGAAATACATTGTAAACGATTTGCTACTTCTTGCCTTCATTATCTTAAAAGGCACTGGACACTATTGGTAATTACTTAAAATAATTGTTAGCATAAAAACCTACTTGGTAACGAGCAATGGAGAGCTGTTGAAAGTATAAAACATTGTGAGAAACGGCTCCCTCTGAAGTAGCGTAGTTTTTCAGAAAGAAGTAATTTCTCAGTAAAATATTTGAATTGATTTTGAGACCTCACGCGTGAGGTCTCGAAATCAAGCATCTGAAAGCACACAACTTCGTGTGACAAGGGTGTTTTTTCTTCCATTATTATCTCGCAACTTCGATGACCAACTGAGTTCAAATTTTGACAGGTTTCTTGTTATTTTGTGCATATGTTGAGATACACCAAAGACTGGTCTTTGACAATTACCAAAGGTGTCCAGTGTCTTTAAGAGAGGTTTGCGGTGACACCATGTTAAATCTATTTTGAGTAGTGTTGGTTCTGAAAAGAACCGGTGGTTAACGACTCAACGTTTCGATCAGTAAGCTCTGATCGTCTTCAGGAGAATGCTGGACTCTGTTGCTGGATGCTGCTTAAGTATTGCCTTGAAGGGGGATTAACTTGGAGTTGGGCTTGGGAGTTGATTCGTTAAACACCGGTTCTTTTTCAGAATAGTTATACTTCCACCATTCCTTATCTTTGTTGTGTACTTGTATATTATTTTATACAATAGCACCTTTACATGTTCAGTCAAACACAGTTAAAGAAGAACTAATTAATCTGAAATTAGTGTGCACAACATTTTTATTTTGTTGAACTGGCGGTGCTCCACCAACTCAAAGTTTCATAGAATTATAATTCTTACAGCACAGCTAAAGTATTGGACTGGAACATGCCGGTTGAATAATTTACAAATTGATTCTATATTTATTTTCTTTATAAACACAAATTAGTCTTTACTTACTTGATGCTGTACGATATGACTGTCTGTCCGGATACAGATTTCTCTCTGGGGAAAAAAAACATTAGGTGATGATTACACAGAAATTAATGGCCCATAAATTGTTAGCATCAATAATAACAACCAAAAGAAACTGATAAAGCGCAGTATTGCTGCAAAACTGCCTCAAAACGCTGTGTACAAAACAAAGCTACATAAAAAGACAACGGTCATAAGCAGAAAAACTGTTAAAAAGTTACAAAATTACATATTTACAAGAGAACAGATAATAATAAGCATCACTCACTGGTCTTGCCAGCCTTTGGCAATATTAACCCTCCTACTGTCAGTGACTCTTGGCAACATTTTCCAGTGAGTTGACCAACCATTTGAAACCATTCGACTGCCAAGGTTGTGTACAGTGGCACAACTGTGCACAGAACTAACTGTGTACTGTGTACATGCATTCCCTCATGGTATCATATTGCAGGCTGGCATAGTTTATCTATCATTCAAAACCACAGTGAATGGTATTGAATGGTCAGACAGCAAGAGGGTTAAGGGGTAAAAAAACAATGTCCATGAAGACATATATCGTACATACAAATTAAACATTTTAAATGTAAAGTGTCCGTTAAGAATACTCACTTTTTAGATGAAACTGGGTTTTAAGATCCGCAATGGTTGTTGCTTTGCCAAGCTGTGAATACAAATAGTAATCATAATGTTTAACTTGAAGTGGAAAAGATGCACTAAAATACATCAGATTTGTATAAAGACACAGGAGTTACCTTCTTTCGCAACACAAGGATTTTAACTAAAAAAACAGGGACTTATGTCAATGACACCTTGTCTTTAAAGGCAGTGCATACTTTTGGTAATTACTCAAGAAATACATTACCATATAAACTTACTTGGTAAAGGAGCATCTGAGAGCTGATGATAGTATAAAACATTATGAGAAACGACTCCCTCTGAAGTATTGCAGTTGTTGAGAAAGAGGTAATTTCTCACTGAAATATTTGAATCCGAGAATGGCTTCTCAGACATTTGAAAGCACACAGTTCTATGCAACAAGGGTGTTTTTCTTTCATTATATTCTTGCAACTTTGATGACCAATTGAGCCCAATTTTCACAGGTGTGTTATCTGTATGCATATATTAGGATACACCAAGTGAGGAAACTAGTCCATGACAATTACCAAAAGTATATCCTGCCTTTAACTCTTTCACTCCGTAATGGAATTTTCGAATTTCGCGCCGTTTGTACGGAATTAATTATTGGACGCCGCCATCTAATGTGTCAATAATACCCTTGGCGCGATGGAAAGCCAAAGGCAGCGACTCAAAGCCGCTGCAACTAGGGTCAGAGGTCATCCAGATGGCAATACGGCATAAATTATGCAAAAAAGGCACACGTAATGGGGATGCCCCGAGTATCTACAGTGACGTCAACGAGCCGCTGTGAGCGGCTTTCCGTAGGGAACGGGACATTTCTGTGGGCCGCTGTGAGCGGCTCACCGTAGCGAAACAGTTAACTTTACTGTTAATTCTGCCATGGGAAAAGTTCCTTTCACCTAACGATCCGATCCACAAAGCTAAAGAATTAGTCCAGGCCGATTTCCTACCTCCCGCCCAGGTAGTAGTTAATAAGCAGGACAGTTCTTTTCAGAACTGAGAAGTCTCCCGAATTCCGAAAACTACTCCGCGGTAGTAGAACAAATAGTAAGACAAGTTCTCTGAAGAATAAAATCTACACATCAAAGTAGATATTATACACACGGTGTTACCACAAACCAAATATACAATGTACAAATGATACGCATGTTTAACACTACATTATATTGCACCATGGTAAATTCAGCAACCGGGTCACCACTCTAGAGACCCCTCCCAATCACACGGGGTGTTCCTCGAGAGGGAGGGAGTAGGGGTTGGTGTAACAGGAACATGACAAGTTTTTGTTTTACTCACCCCGGTCAATGTCAGAAGCTCCTTGCCACTTCTTGCATCCAATACTTTGATCTGGATGGTAGAAATGAAATTACAAATGAAACCCACTTTTATTACATAATAATCATATGAACACAATCGGAACCAACATTTTAGGAGAGTGTTGACTAAATTAGGCTGTCCTTAAATTTTAATATTTACAATTAATTATTTAGAGTGTGATCTGATTCTCAAAAGTTAACCACTAATACTAGGCAAACAACTCAATAAATGTAAATTTTGTATTTCAAAAATAATGAACGACATGCCGGATGGAACTGGAGTAATTAAAAAAGTTCACTAGATTTATGTAAAGATTTTGAACTGTAAATTTTACATTAAAAAAAAGAAGCTACCTCAGCTATAGTTACACAAACAAAGACTTTAAAAAACAAAACTCAAACAGCATGCCATGCCATCTAGAACTTTGTGTAGCTAGTGTAGTATTCCCAATGAATGTCGGTCACTTCGTACCCAAGTCACTTCGTACCCAAGTCACTTCGTACCCAAGTCATTTCGTACCCAAGTCACTTCGTACCCAAGTCATTTCGTACCCAAGTCACTTCGTACTCAAGTCACTTCGTACTCAAGTCACTTCGTACCCAAGTCACTTCGTACTCAAGTCACTTCGTACTCAAGTCACTTCGTACTCAAGTCATTTCGTACCCAAGTTTGAACTTCTACACTTCATACCCCACAGACAGTCTACACTCTTCAGACACTTTATTAACCACAGGTCGTTCATCAAATAAATTAACAGCTAATTAATAGTAAAAAGTAATTTAAAATATACATATTTTTATCAATATCAATGTTACATAACTATGAGTAAAAACTAATTTTAAACACCATGCACTGCAGCCCCTCCTTGATTCTGTCCGGGAACTAGGCAAACGTGTCCGTCAGTTTAAAAACGCCAACAGAAGCCATTTATTCTAAAACTTAAAAGTTTACACTTACATCCATTCTGAGTACGGTATATCTGACTTTGGAAGAAAAGCACAAAAATCTTCCTTTGTTCCGACTAAATATTCTGTGTGTGTGTAAAAAGGCCGACCACAAATGCGTTTTGCAAAAGTCGAGCATCACAGTGGTGGACGCCCTCTATCGAGTAAAATGAGTTTCTTTAAACCCCACTTACCTACCGGACAATGAACGACAACGAACCAGCGTAGAAACCGTGTCAGAATTAAATTCCCAGGGTTGTGATAATGGGGGGCTTTGCCCGTGACGCAACGATCATGGGGTGACAATCGGATCATGTGGATTATCGATTATCAGCTAGCAACTGTTGATGTTATAATTTAATAATTTACTCATTAACGATACCATGAATTGATGGTACAGTCACAGAGGCAGGCGTTGTGACGCGTAGTATTTCCTATGAGGGCGTGATCGTGCCGACCGAGTGGCCGCTCTCTGGCCGAACATGAAAATAGCAAGTTCCTTGCTCTAGATCTAGTGCAAGTTCCTTGCTCTATGCATGGAGGTAGAATTGTCCGAAGATTTCCGAACACTTGGCTTGAGACCTTTCCGTCCCAACCACACCCCAACTGATGCACTGTCTTCATTAAAAAATTCAGGTTTACACCAAATGATTCACCCGCATATAACCAATGTATCCATTACAAAAAAAACTTCATCCATTTATTTGAAATCAAATGTGACCTGGCTAGCTAAAAAAACGCGCGGTCCAAGCACTGAGATTATTTCGGCATACATCACGGATCACTCGAATTATCTCATAAACTTCACTACTAAATACAAAACCAAATAACAAAACACTCTTTTAATGTCTATTCTCTTCATAATGCTTTTAAGCGAAGTGAATATTCGTCATTCTACCGTGGCCAGGGACACAATAATTCTGCAAAACTGTGGAAAAACCAGTAGCAGTTTATTCTTCGATCGAATTTAAATCCCCTTTTCGAAATAACATTACTTCCATTTCTAAAACTCGAAATTAAAACAGATCAACAAAATTATTTATCTTCCACAATCGGGTTGTTTATTCAAGAAGCTACCTCAACAGTTTAACGTGCAGTAATTTTAAATAGAGTAATGAGCACGTCCAGTTAACAAAATCAACATTATCCACGCCGACCCAACTGAGCATTATTTCGAACGACCAATAGGCCCATAGATTTTATAAAAACAAAACAAAATGAAAACTGACCTTACATTTTAAATGTCTTGCATATTAATAGTTTCAACCAAAATGTATCTCTTGTCTTAGCTTTCCATTGAACTTCTCAATTTTAGATAATTTACTGCAATTCCCAAAGCTCTTAAAGAAGTAAATAGTTTCAATTTCCCATTGTATAATTATTCACATACAGAGCATTTTCAAATTCCAATTATTTTTTTAAATATCATTTTGATTAAGGAGTGTTTACCAAGAAGAAGTATTTTTGTTATATATGTGCTTGCAAATTGTACGAAGCCTTCACAATATTTGGGCAGTGTATACAAATGATTCGTAGAGGAAGGTAATTATTAGCGATGCAGGTTTCTTACAGTATCATTTCTCGTTTTAACTTTTAAAGATAAAACCTGATTATTTTTTTAATTAAAAAATGTTTCTCACCCTGCATCGTTTTTGTTACTTACACTACTTTTAAGTTTTCTTATATCTTTCTTTCGAGGAGCCAAATATTACTATAAATATTTAAGTTTTTTTTCAGAGATAATACAACTTATGATTAAAGTGTTTTGAGAGGTAAACCTTTCTGAAAGTTATCAGAATTTCAGACCAACTATTACTTGAAGGGGGTTTCACTTTGAACTTTCCAACAATTTTTTCAAGTCTTTAATATTTCAGTAAGACTTATAAACAAATTCTGCTCCGAATTTGTTTCAATTTGAGGAGACAACCCTTTTTCTTGAGTCATAAATGCACAATTTCTATACGAGACATGCATGCATAGTTCAAATAAAAACATGCACACAAATAAAAAATATGTAAAAAATAAATAAATAAATAAATAAATAAAAATAGATTTTTTTTTTTTAAATGAATTAATAAATGTGTTAGCATAGTAATAACCATTTATTTTAAGTGAGAAAACAATCTCCTGTTCGATAGAAAAAAAGGTTTGTTCGATGTTCATACCTGCTCGTTTGGCATACAAAGCAAAAATCATGCAAATTATGTGATAAAATTACAATAATATTACTTGAAAATTAAGTCACAATTTGATGGGGAAAATAAGGAAGAGCCAGTGTTACAATGTTGGAAGACAAAACTACTTTAAGCTGCTTGATCAAAAGGAGGTTGGTGCTTAAAACTTGAAATCAAACTAAACAAAACTACTTTGTGAGGACCGACTGGTGATTTGCCAAGACCTTTAAACTACAAAATCGTCTTATGACAGTGTTATGATTCTAAATCACATGCACATGTTAAATTCTGTAAAAGGAAAACACCCTTCAGATAAAATATAAGGACCCAATTTCAATGAGCCGCCCAGCAAGAAAACAATGCTTAGCAAAATGATCCCGGCAAGTAGAACTATACAGAATAACCAGTCACACACAATGTACATGAACACTGTATTTTGGCTGGTTACCTGTTTATGCTAAGCAAAATTGATCTGTGTTTAGCAGCTCTGTGAAATTGGTTTACGGTCTGACCTGACACAACTTTGGCCATGGTTTTCAGAATATACAATTCTAGGTTTTGTTGTTGTTGTGCCTACAGGAAGTCCAGGCTTAAAGGTATTGTACACTTTTGGTAACAGCTCAAAATCAGTGTCCACATTTTTTGTGTGATTCAACATATGCATGAACAAACAAACCTGTGAAAGTTTGAGCTCAATTGGTCATCGAGGTCACGAGAAAATAGTGAAAAGAGACCTTATGTGTTTTCTGTTTTTTCAAACATCGAGTTTTTATCACGCGTGGTAAAAACGATTGTTTTTCTCATTTCTCAGAAACGATAGCATTTTAGGCAGAAATGTTTTAAGGAACCCTTTCTACCATTACTTACTTTAAATCATGTAAGTTATGTGTGAATCTGTGAACATTTTTGTTTTTCGATCTTACCAATAGTGTACATGGCCTTTAAGCGGCCCTTTTGTAAGCATGTCATCAGACTCACTTGACAAGAGTCTATTGTCCATGGTTGTGCGGTCTGGTTGTGTGGTCTATAATACATACACAAAATGCACAAAATGTTAAAATTACTTTGTGGTTACTTTCTTCAATTGCAATATTGAAGTTAGAAACAGCAATCAGTACCCATACCCAAAGCGATCATGCCAGGCAAAATTTTCTTTTAAACTTTTGTGCGTAAAATCTTGAGATTAAAAAACAAGCAGGGAACCTGACTAGCCCAAGGTCCCTGTCTGTCATCACCACGACAAGCAGGGAACCTGACTAGTCCATTTCCACTGTTTGTCATCATCATAATGATTCAAATCGATCACATAAACAGTTAACAATCTAACAAATTACATTTACTTGTCTGATACAATATATTTCAAGACCTGAAACGACACAATTAATTACCGACCCATAAAATCTAAACTTAGCACCGAGAAAACGAAGCGCCATCAGCAAATATAATAAATAAAAATATCTCTCTTTTTTTTAAATTTACAGGTTGAATCTGTACAACAAAACACAAATATGAATACAAATCTTATGGCTCGTGCATAATAACATCATAATGAAATCAAAGTTAAAATTATCCCTGATTAAATCTTTCCTCAATATGTAAAAAAAAAAGTAATATTGAACAGAATATACTTTGGTAAAATGGTTGATAATAAAATTGTCTCTTTGACGGCCGGTTTAACCCTCCTACTCATTAACCATTCAATATCATCCATAATGGTTGTTGAATGATAGATGCACTATACCAGCCTGCAATATGATATCATGTGGTGAATGCGTCTACACAGTACACAGTCAACCCTCCTACTGTCTGATCATTCAATATCATCTATAATGGTTTTGAATGATAGATGCACTATGCCAGCCTGCAATATGATATCATGTGGTGAATGCATCTACACAGTACACAGTCAACCCTCCTACCGTCTGATCATTCAATATCATCCATAATGGTTGTTGAATGATAGATGCCCTATGCCATCAGCCTGCATATTACACAAATGTACTGAACACAATAAGTTCTACGCATAGCTGTGCCACCCTCCATAACCTGTGCAGTTGAATGATTTCAAATGGTTGGTTGATTGGCTGGTATCTGCTCAGCAAATCCTGCCTGTGTTAAAGCACCTCTGTGTTGTATGTCATTGGGCTATAAAAGATATGTACACAGATCAAAACTGCCTAAGCACCAAACTATTCCACTGCATTATTGTGGAACGTTAAATTTCAATACACATTTCTGGCGTTTAGCCATCCATCCATACAGGTCTTCAACTGGCTTTTAAACAAACATTATATAGAATCAAGGGGTATTTTATTTTTCCATAGAGATTGAAATGATGGCCAAGGGGAGTGTAATGATGATCAATAAAATATATCAGGAATTACCAAAGCTCAGATACAAAGCACCCCAAAGCAATCATATAGACTCCTTGCACTGATGTCACATGTGGTAACTGTCTGCTGCATGGTCTGCCATTTTGGGGGTCATATTGCATGTGAAGATATGATGAACGTGTAAAAGTGCACAAGCCGCCTAAATTGCACACTTTTTCTTGAGGTGATTTTCTTGTGTTGATTTTATACTGGTGATTTTCTTGAGGTGAATTTCTTGTGGTGATTTTTTGTGTTGATTTTCTTGTGGTGAATTGAGTCAATACGAACAAAAATTGCATCAAATAATGCACTAATACCTTAATAATTTTACAGTAATGCCCACTGTTTTTAAAACTAGAACATCAAGCCAGGAATTGGGACCAAAATGTCGGCCATTACCTGTTCCCTCAAAAACACCAACCTTTACATGCATGCTTTCCACAACATCCAACAACATGGGGACTTCTTTCTGGTGCCCAGCCACAATAAAAAATGTTAAGATAAACAAATACAAATTGAAACTTTTCACCACTAGTATAAGTGCACAGAAAATAAAACCATGCCAAGTTTGTGGAAAGGAAAAAGTAGGTGGATTACATTGTTTTATAAAATTTTACTAATTTAGAAAAATGCATACATTATACAGTTTTTTACAATAATGACCAAGACTTTGACGAACTTGAGTGGCTGAAGTAAATGTACATTGCAAATCGGTATACTAAATGATGATGTCATCGCTTCTAAACAGCCCCCTCTATTGGCGGTGCTTCAAGGAAAGTATTCATATAAACAACTCGTTGACCACTTACACAGGATTGTTGACTATGTACAATACACTGATATAATTATATTCTTATACAAACATTCTCATATATTTGTCTCTTAATTTTGGCATATCTTTTTAAGCAACTAACCAGAGGTCAGTTGTTGGCTTCAAATAGATCTCATTAAATGGTCATGCAATCAACTGAGCTCTACCTGTGTGTGCAATTGACCAATCCCAACCATCAATGCACACCAAGTAAATCCCACGTGTTAAATTTCCATAACAAAATGTAACCAACCTACACTTATTGGATTGCTGTGTTGAGTAGTCTTGATTCAAGGCGTCCTGAGCACATCTTGCTGCCTTATTAGTTACTGTACACTGTACAGAGATTCACCAGAGATTTGGGCAGTCAGGTTGGCGTAGTGGTATCTCGCCTTGCCTTCTGGAACTTCCTTCATTGTCTTCTCTCTACGGGGTTCCTGGCTCGTATAGTGATTTTTGTTGTTGATGTGAACAGAACGCCCTCTATTGGTGCATTATGAAAGGGCCGAATCTCTGTACTGTGCAGTAACCAATCAGGAAGCCCGAACATCTGACGTCACACTACGAGGCCCATGAACATACAGCCTTTAGAACCTGCTGGTTGCATGCCAGATGTACCTTTGACCTTGCATGCCATAATGATGTGTGTGTACCAATCAGTCTGGTTGCTTGCGTCATTGTATGTGTCTATCAAACACAACCATTGGGTTTGACAGACCAGTGCCTGTCTTTATCCATACAGATAAAGATAGGGGACCAGTCTACCAATCAGGCAGCAAAATAGGCTAAAGACCTCTGGCACCAAGACAAGCAGCTTTGCTGTGGTTTGTCCAGAGACACATAGTACCCCAGTAGCTTCTGTTGCAGGAGGTGCTAATAGATCGGACTGAGACTTAAAGGTCATTAACTGCACAATCTCACATGTTAGGAACTAAGGTATGGCTCCTTACTTCTTGGGAGTTTCTCATTTCAGTAGTTATCTTTCCCACCATGGAATGTATGTTTTTTTTCTTTCTGGAGCAGAATTGGCCTCCAAATGGAATTGGAAAATTATCCCATTCATTCTACTATATTTTTTTCTGTAAATACTTTCAGTGGAAAGAACCTAAGAAGTACATTAAATAATACTAGTAAACTTGCAAGTACAAATAAATAAATCTCTTTTGGGGGAGTGTTGGCTCTGACTAGAGAGGTTGATGTGGATGAGCTCTTCTGAGAGCCAACACTCCTTCCATAAGAGATTTACACTCTGTTGTACCCCAAAGATTTTGTAGTAGTAATTACTGCACTTCTGATTATCTACACCATGCAAAGTTCCAAACGTCACTTAGTAACTATTTTGGTTTAAATTCAGCTGAGCCTCAATCCACTTGACTTTAAATAGTGTTATTTAAATAATACCTTCATAATACAAATTGTAATACTGTTTGGTTTGTCCTCAGCAAACTTTGATTAAACTGAAGAGTTGGAAGCAGGCATTCTTTTCAAAGAAAGGAGAACTCAAAGAGTCAAAGAGGAGAAAATCAAATCTGCTTAAAATCTGCCTCTTCCAGGGCCTGATTTCACAAAGAGCTAAGATTGATCTTAAGATGCGCATCAATCTAAATTGCTAAACAAAGTGTGATGTCACAATACTAATCGCTATGGCAACATCGACATCTCATCTTTAAGATGAATCTTAGTATTTTGTGAAATTGAGCATTAAAAATGTTGTCAAAACAATTGCCCTTCAAAGGAAAGACAGTGTTTGGATATTTTCATTCCGTTTCAGTCCTCCAATTTTTCAATCAAACTACCATCAAAGTTCTTGCGACTGTTTCAAAACAAACGTCTTCTTCTTTTCTCTTTCACAAGATAACATCTCTAAAATTGACGCCTTTCAAAATGAAAAACATTACTGACAGCAACTGGCACATTAACCAACAATAGATTAAGTAACTTCTCAAATCGTATGTTGACAGTTTTGAAGAAGTGTTGTCATCGTCCTTTTATCAACACTCGGAGAAGGTAAGACGTCTTATAAGATGCCCTCCTTATAAGTCGGTACTCTCCTCTACGTCATCGTCTTCTGAAGCATCACTCCCTACTCCCATCATATCTTGCATCCTCTCTCTAGCAAGATGAAGCCTCTTAGCAATGGCGGTGGAGCAGCCGTGGTGGGTGACTTGGATGAGGCGGTAGGTGCTGGCGATACGGTCCTCATTGATGTAAGTGATCAAGTGGTCGCTGTCATTGTGATTCAGAACCAGCTTGGTGTGATCATCAAACAAATTCATCTGTAGACAAAAGGAAATAGATTTATTACAATCTACTAAGAAAACACTGAATAATGGTTTGTATTTTGATGGCTTTTGTGCAAGTTCAGTGCATGTGTATTTCCATTCGGGAAATCGGAATAAGGGGAAAAAGTTTCTTGAAAAACTATTTCAGATGGAAATATTTCTCAGGGTAATTGGCTTGTTATCAAGTTATTAAAAAATGTTCTGGTTGAACAAAGAACAATTGATTGGAGCGGGATTTGAACCAGCGACCTCCGGATTAACATACCGGAGCTCTACCAACTGAGCTATCTAGCCCTAATGTTGGCAGTCTCCCGTTTGTCAATACCCTTTGTCGGGGGTGCCAGTCAGAAGCCAGTCAACCTGTAACTGCCATATAACCTGGGATCGAAATTTAAGTTTATGATACAACCTGGGAAGTGGCAGGAAAGGATCACCTTAAGAGGGTGACAGACAGAGCTTCCAACTATTACCCCCCGAACAAAGAAATTGCCAAAATAGGGAGACTGCAATATTGGGCTACACGGTTCAGTTAGTAGAGTGCTTGTGCATTAATCCAGAGAGTGCAGGTTCACATTCCGCTCTAGTCAATTATTCTTGGCTCAATCCAAAACTAAATAGTATTAACCCTGTCAGTTTCCCTTGTGGTTTATTACTTGAAGTTTTTAAAAAAGTGAAGCTTTGAGATTAACAGTGATTAATTTTATTAATTGTTTTCTGATTGTCAATGTACCAATCCCATTAACTATCTGCACCTGCTCTTACCTGGAATGTACCATTACTGAGATACATAGCGATTGCCTTAGGGGTGCGGTTCCATTGCACAAGGTATGGACATGCCCCGCCCACTGCCTGGGTGTGGTCATGTCCTTTACGCTTTGGTGATGGGGATCGGATGGCACACTCACTGACTTCATTAGACTAAAGAAACAATACAAGAATATTGAGTTAGAGTATCAAAGATTTTGAACTGGGAGGGAGAAGAAAGTATCTTTATTTGACTAAAAGAATGGCAGAAGAAGATAATAGTAAGAAGCCGCTCTTATATACTGCTTTATCATACCCCATGGTGTCTCCAAACGCTCATCATTTTGTCTACAAGGTATAGACGATGTGGCCTGTGACATCACGTATTTACAAAAGAGCCACAGAGCATGAACTTCCGGCAAGCACATTTTGTACACAGCTCAATGGAAGAAACACAACAAATCTGTCTGATTTTCCTCAACTTTTGATATGAAGAAAGAGGGGACATCTCAAAAGCTGTACAGCTGTTGCTTTTGTAAATTTTGAATTTATGTGAAAATTATGACACAAAATATAAATTTCCCATTGAGCCTGTGTAGCATCTTGCCCGTCAGGAATAGCATTATAATGTACGAGGTCACCACTCTGTAAAAAAATGTAACATGGTCTATATACTGCTTTATTACACCCCAGGGTGTCTCCAAGCGCTCATCATTTTTTCTACAAGGTAGACAGAGTTAAAACCCATTTATTTACATAGCACCAGTCTGCTGCTAACCACACCGAAAAACACCAGGGCAAACCGTGTACTGCGTCAACAAGTGTACTTGGTCTTTTTTTACATACACTGCACAACACAACACTGGACCTATGGCTTAATGTCCCATCGGAAGTCATTACAAAGCAATAATGGTCAAGTGTCTTGCTTAAGGACACAAGTGTCAAGACAGGGACTCGAACCAACATACTGATGATAAGGGGCAACAGAGCTTGAGTACGCTTGACCATGAAGATGTAGAACTAACTTATGGTGATGGTTGGTTTTGTGTCAAGACCGGCACTCGAACCAACATACTGATGATAAGGGGCAACAGAGCTTGAGTACACTTGTCCATGAAGATGTAGAAGTAACTTATGGTGATGGTTGGTTTTACACAGTAAAATGATTTTGAACTGGGGTGGGAGTTGGATATATTTCTGGTCTTGCAGAACTTCAAAGTAATCATCTCTTTGAATCTGTCTATGGTCAATCCGCTGCAAATGTCATTATCTAAGGATTGATTTGTTATATTGTCTTTATTTTCCCTTGATCATCTCAGCACCTGCCAAAGAGCCAGATGTATTGCAGGTCTGATATTACACAGAGGACACAGAGGCCATGGCCTTCTGTTGCCCTTGTCTTGGCCTCGGTGCCCCTTCAGAGGTTTCCCATAGACTTTTAAGATTTTCCAATGGAAGTGCCCTTTGCAAAATGAAAATGGCCTTTCCCTCACAAAGATGAAATTCCATGCCTGGTATTGATTGATCAAGTGCAGCACAAACTTACCCTTAAATCTCCTATCGGTGACGTGGGACTGGAGGGGTCGTATGAAGGTCCCTGTTAAGAAAAGCAGAAAATAAAAGGAATAAGATTTCATGGTTTTAAAAACAGCAAATACGAATGCACTTTTTAATAGTTCCTTACAACAACTCGGTGACTGTTAATATTTAATGTGAAATCAATTTGTTTGCATCACAATGGGAAAACAAGGCATACTGATTGTTAACACCTTGAACATTTCAAGTGATAAACCACAACAAATTTGCAACACACTTATTTATTTGATTCGGGCTTCATACTTGCTTTATAGCCGAAAGCTTTCAACTGTACAGTCATCCAACAGCAATCCCACAAACTATAATCGCATCAAAATAATACGAATTAAGCGTCTTGTATCATGTCGCATAAGCATATGATATCAGTAGGCTCTGAATATTTAAATCTTACATCTGACATCAGTAGGCTCTGAATATTTAAATCTTGCATCTGACATCAGTAGGCTCTGAATATTTAAATCTTGCATCTGACATCAGTAGGCTCTGAATATTTAAATCTTGCATCTGATATCAGTAGGCCCTGAAGATTTAAATCTTGCATCTGATGTCAGCAGGCCATGAATATTTAAATCTTACATCTGATGTCAGCAGGCCATGAATATTTAAATCTTACATCTGACATCAGTAGGCTCTGAATATTTAAATCTTGCATCTGACATCAGTAGGCTCTGAATATTTAAATCTTGCATCTGACATCAGTAGGCTCTGAATATTTAAATCTTGTATCTGATATCAGTAGGCCCTGCATATTTAAATCTTACATCTGACATCAGCAGGCCATGAATATTTAAATCTTACATCTGACATCAGTAGGCTCTGAATATTTAAATCTTGCATCTGACATCAATAGGCTCTGAATATTTAAATCTTGCATCTGATATCAGTAGGCCTTGCATATTTAAATCTTACATCTGACATCAGTAGGCCCTGAATATTTCAATCTTGCATCTGATATCAGTAGGCCATGAATATTTCAATCTTGCATCTGATATCAGTAGGCCCTGAATATTTCAATCTTGCATCTGATATCAGTAGGCCTTGCATATTTAAATCTTACATCTGACATCAGTAGGCTCTGAATATTTAAATCTTGCATCTGACATCAGTAGGCCTTGAATATTTAAATCTTAGATATAGCCTCATGAAACTTCTCTTTTTGAGAAGAGCACGCAGAACAACTTGATTATGACTTTTAGAATCTTGGGTTGTACTTTACCTTCACAAGATGTTCATCCATGTACGTCGAGAAGTAGTCAAGGAGAGTGACCTTCTTAGAAAGTCTAGATGGTACGGAGGAAAGACTAAAAGTATGTGCCTTGTCATCCGTTGACAGATATTGCACTGAACTGTAATGGTAAAGAAGAACTTTTCAAAGTTTCAAAGATGGAATTAAGTAATGATGGGGCTCGATGATTTGGATGACATCACAAGCTCAAACAGCGCCATCACTGAGGTTATAGGAATACCTAAGGCTGTGTCAGAATTGGTGGCTATGGCTGCGGCTATGGCTTAATCATACACTGAAGTATAAGATGCCCATAGCAACACCCTTAGCAACAGCTGTAGCTGCAACCACCAATTCAGACAATTCATTGGCTGAGAGTGGTGTGTTGCACGTTTCCATTGTTTTACCTCTCAGCGATGGGGTATCAAATTATCTAAGCATATGATTCGGTCTAAAATGATGTCATCTTTCAGAAATTGTACTCCCACTCTGGTTTTACTTCGTGTTGACCAAGAGAAATTAGTCCATGAAAACAAACATACCAACTGCCCTTTCACATCAGAACCTCACAAACCATTCGATCTTTCGAAACAATCTCTCAAAAATGCACCTCACATCAAAAGCATTTTCTTAGCAGATTTTCACTTTGTTTTCCTTGTTCTTTGTGTTCTGTTTTAGATCACTGAGCGTCTTGTTGGCTTGTTGGTGGTTTTGAGCACTGTACAAGACTGTGTTAGTATTATAGACTGTGCAAGTCTCGCGCGTATTCGAACATTGGGACCCGTTAAAGTGCGCGAGTTTGTTTCCTTCACGCGTTAAAGCAATGTACACGGCACCAAAGTGGTCCCCAAAATGTTAGAAAACGTGAGAGACTTGCACGGTCTATTGAAACCATCGTCACCTTTTTTTCATATATATTTTTTTACTTAAATGAAATTCTTTTTCTTTTTACACCAAGAGGAACTGAATGAAAAGACTCCTCGCACATTACCTTGTACGAAGTTTAAACTAAGTAGGTTCTGAGAAGAAAAGGAGCATCGATCTATTTCTTTAATTTCCAAAACACCACGCGTTTTTAATACCATAGAGACCCTTTTTCCAAACCCACGTTTTATGGCTTAGGCTTCATCAGCTATTTTGAAAGACGTGCCCGTATGGTATAGGGCTTCAAATAGACAGACGGAGCTGTAAGCCAGAGCCCAAGCCATGGTTTTGAAAAGGATTATAACTATACTAAAGCCTGGTTCATACTTCCAGCGAATGCGAATGCGAATGCGAAGCGAGTATTGACGTCACAGATTCGCAACGATCAATTCGCAACAGTTGAGATGTGCTCAACTCCTGCAAAGAATTTGCAGCGAAAAACAGCCCTGTGATGTCAAAATTCATTTCGCATTTGAACTGGGCTTAACCCTATATCACTTTCTCTTAATCCATTTTCATTCCAATACAAAGTTCTAGACATTTAAAACACAACCATTTACCTCCGGTCTGGAGAGAATGAGATTCGTGATTTGTCGTTGAACATGACTCCTACCGTCCTGTCCGACAGCTGGTACCCAAACCCATACTTATTGGAGTAATCAACCCATTTGGTAACCCACAAAACCTCGTTAGCTTGTGGCTTGTATTTGGATGTACCTTGGTGTTCACCTACAAGGGAAACAAATTGCAGAATTTAAAGTTTACTTTCACTTCAAGATAAATCCTGTATATTTGTTAATATTCACAAACTAATTTATACAGTTACCATGGTAACTTTACTGGAAACCAAGGTTAATAAACAACTTAGTTTCTGCTTCCATTAGGTCACTTGAGAAACATGTTTGGACAAAAATCTTCTCTAAAAATTCAGGGGTGGATAACTTTTTTTCAGAATTCCTAAAAGTCATTGGTACACTGGTGTCATTGGCGTGTCGTGGCTGAGCCGATAAGAGCACCGGACTCAAGCTCTGGTGTTGGGTGTGGGTTCAAACCCCAGTCGTGGCACTTGTGTCCCTAAGCAAGATACTTTACCACCATTGCTTTGTTCATCGGATGGAATACAAAGCCATAGGTCCCATGTACTAGAATTAATAGTGCACATAAAAGAAGCAGAACACTTATCATGGAACAGTAGGGGTCAACCCCGGTGTTTCTGGTTCACACAGCAAGCACCCTTGATATTAATAACACACCAGAGATTCTCAACATGTTCTAGCTCATTTGATATTCAAACCTACCCTTTGGCAAGTGTTCTAGGCAGGTTTGCAACATCTCAGCAACCGTTTCTATTCCAACGGGGCAGGATCGTCTGCTAACAACAACTAAAATAAAACAAATACCAAATCAAGTTATTGTATAATAATCCCATACACTGTTCAAACATTAAATTTAGTTTAATTTGCGGTTGAAAAAGAAATTTTCACTAGAGCGGGACTTGAACCTGCGACCTCCGGATTGATGTGCCGCCGCTCTACCAACTGAGCTATCCGGCCCTAACGTTGGTGGTCTCCCTATTTTGTCAGTATCTTAGTTCGGAGGTGCCAGTCATAGACCTGTACCTGGCTACAATGACAGTTACAGCTTGTCTGGCAAAATCATTTTAAGTTACCCAGGCAATTTCCGTTGTGGTTTAGTACTTAACACAAAATTTTCACAATTTTCTCAATAATTAGGAAGTGCAAGAGATACAGGTACAATTAATCTCTACTCGAGCACAAATTCCATAATCATTAACATTACATTTGGAACGATGATTTAAAAATGAGAATGTTATTTGGTGGCGCCACAGAAGTATTGTAAATGAGCTTTGAAAACATTATGAGATGAAAATTATGTAATCAAAGAATAATCCTACAAACATCAACTTACCCTTCTTCTCTGTAACTGTTGCCATGACGGTCTTCAATGCCGAGGTCACAGGAGTCTTGGGTCTTGAGCCATGGCCATGTTTTGTTCTTAGTTTCGGTGTACTAGCTTGTCTGGCACCAGACTATTGTAGAGAAGAAAAACACGTTTAACGCAACTAGTTTGATCATTAAAACTCAAGTATCTTATTCCCGAAGGAATAAGACTTTGGAAAGACTTAATATTGATTTGGAAACCCTCAGAGCAACCTTATTTCTCTAAGACAGAAGGCAAGATGAAATCCTTCTGTGAATTAGACCATGAACAGGTCCAACAATTTATTGTCTCATCCCGATGAGATTATTGATCCTATTGATGTTGTAGGGTGTCATGGCCGAGTGGTTTAGAGCATCGGATTCAAGTTCTGGTGGTCGATTCATCGGGGTTGTGGGTTCGAATTCCGGTCATGACACTTGTGTCCTTGAGCAAGATGCTTGACTATAATTGCTCCTCTCCACCCAGGGGTATAAATGGGTACCTGCGAGGGTAGAGGTTGATATTGTGTATGAAAAAGCCTTCGGTGCGCCACGGCAGCACGGGGCTGTATACTCCCCAGGGAGCTGAGAAAGATTACAGGAATGCTATCGGCCCAATGACCAGGGCACTAATGTAAAGCGCATTGATACGTTATTGTGTGACATGCGCTATATAAGAACTAGCTATTATATTATTATTGGTTTTAAATATTGACGCAAGATTTATTATGCTCTAGACTAACCCCCTCCCCCTGATAAAAGACATGATACGAAGAAACAATAACTCATCCAAACGTAAACCACTGTCAGTGTTACATTGGCACCCTACATATAGCTGTAGCTGACCACACAAAACCCACTAATAACTAATTAATTCTTCAATCAACCATTACATTATTTTTAAATATAGTCCATCCTCATAACGACATTAACAAACAGGAACAATTTTACTTGTCTGAGAAATTTTGTTAAGCCTGTTCTGCTGTAAGATGTTAATATATGTTTTTGATTTATTTAAAGTGCAAACAGTGCCTTTTCCTTTTCACTGTGGGCAACAGCTACCCAGGGGTGCTTTTTCCGCGGTCGTAAACCAATAACTATTTCGGTCATTGCCCAGTGATTAACCAATAGCCCAAGTCAACTGAAACAGTTGTTGGTTGCGACCGCGAAAATGCAACACCCCCCCCCCCTCCCCGCAGATGAGTAGAGAAAGCCTGAAGGTTAACTTTTTAACACCCACAACTATTGGCTTCTCCTATGAGAAATATGTGCATTTATTGCTAGAGTCATTGTTCACGTCCCTGTAATAAATATAAATCGTAAAAGCAGGTCTTTGGAGAAAGTAGGAACATTGTATTGAGTGCAAGGGCTGATCTACGTACACATGGTGTAGGCTTAGACTTTTTAGGCTATTTAATCACATCAGGGTAAAAACAAAATCGGAAATCAGACTAAAGTAGGAAGAACATCATGCCTGTAAAAGATAAAAGAATAAATTTGGGACGGTTTTGAATGAATGTACACACCACGCTTGTGGGCGACTTCTGCTGTGTGTGTGGAACATTACCGCTCGAGTACATCTTCAGCTGGGCTAACGGCGATGTCACGTCCCTCCGCTGCAGCGTGCTCTCCCTCCTCAACCGGCAGAAGTCGTTGGTGACGATCCCGCCCGAGCCGTCACTAATCAGCACCTTGGTGATCGGGAACGAGGGCGCCGTCGTACAAGCGCTCGGCGATAACGTCTCGGGGATGTATCCCTCGGTGAAGAACTCGTGGTCTATGATGGCCTCTAGAGGGGGCCTTTCATCTGGATCGGATGACAGGAGAGCTGTGATGATGGACTTGGCACCCGGTGAGAGACTATCGGGGAGGATGTATTTGTTGTGTTTGATGCGGGAGTAGGTTTCTTTGAGGGAGCTGGTCTCAAATGGCGGTTTCCCGACCAACATTGTAAATCTGAAAATGAAAAGAACATGACCTCATTGATCGGACGAGTCATTTTTTTTGATGAAAAAGACAGAGCATTAAAAAAATGGTTTTGAAGGTAAAACCTGGAATTCAATTGAAGGAAGTTGTTTGGTAGAAATAAAGATTGTGGGAACAGAGAGGGGTATAGGAATATATATATTTTTTTAAAGAAATACTCAAGGAGCACTTACAGTATACAGCCAAGGGCCCAGACATCGGCCTCAAAGCTGTGGCCTATCTTGCCTAAGACTTCTGGGGCAATGTAGTTGGGTGTACCGCACATCGTCCTGTGTGAATATTACAAAAAAGGAATGATTGTCAGAATTGGCAAAAACTTGTAGAACAAATAATGAGCACTTTGAGATGCCCGGGGGTGTGATAAAGCACAATAACAACTGTGTATTAATATTATCATTATTAATAATGCCATGTCTTATTAAAACATTCCTCAGGAGTTCATCTCCAAAGAAGAGACAAACAACATTAGTGGAAGGCAGCCGATGACAAACTGGGACAGTGTAGACCTGAATTTTAATCTTTGAATGGCCAAGGCCATTTTCATTTTGCAAAGGGCACTTCCATTGGAAAACCTTAAAGTCTATGGGAAACTTTTGAAGGGGCACAAAGGTCAAGACCAGGGCAATGGAGGCCATTACAGCCTGACAATCTGGTGTGTCTACAAAGCCTGACATATCCAGGCATGAAAACAGACATGGCAGGAAAGACCATATCCACGGAACGATTTCGTCCAGCAATTTTGCACAGCAAACAATTTAGACAGAACTTGTTTTGTGCACACTGAATGCTGACATTGAGTAGCGTAATCACAATTTTTCAGTAGCAACTGATACATTTTGTGCAGCAATTTGCTCTGCTATACAAGGGAGTCGTTGACTGATTATCCCTTGGATTCATGGGCCATAGGCCTAACTGTACTGCTTAAAGACAGGATATACTTTTGGTAGTTGTCAAAGACTAGTATCCCCACTTGGTGTATCCCAACATAAAATAACAAACCGGTGAAAATTTTGGCCCAATTGGTCATCAAAGTTGCAAGAAAAAAAGTTAAAAGAAAAAACACCCTTGTTGCATAGACTTATGTGCTTTCAAATGCCTGAGAAAGCCGTTCTCAGATTCAAATATTTTAATGAGAAATTTCCTCTTTCTCGAAAACTACGTTACTTCAGAGGGAGTCGTTTCTCACAATATTTTATACTATCAACAGCTCTCAGGTACTCCTTACCACGTAAGTTGTTATGGTAATGTATTTCTTGAGTAATTACCAAAAAAGTATCCACTGCTTTTAACCGTCAGCTCTTTGTTAGGCACGTCATAAGCACAGTTCATCTGAATAATACATGAGCGACTTCTACTAGACTTGTCATTGTTTACACAGTCCCAGCGCAGAAAACTGATACTTGCAGATAAAGTGCCGTAAGCAGCGGATGGGGAAAGAGTCTCGGAACGCTCGATTTCACAAAGCCGTAAGATTCATCTTTAAGATGAGTTGTCAATAACACCATAGTGATTTGTATCGTGACATCACACCTTGCTTAGCAATTCAGATTGACGTACAGTTTAGATCAATCTTGACTCATTGTGAAATCGGCCTGTGAATCCTTGAATTTTAATATTATCAAAGTCACAAATGTTAGAAGGGATAATCACAGTCTTGTGAAGTGCACAACACCACCGACAGGGTGCTGAGACTGTTCTCAAAGAGGACGAGTAAAACGAAGGAGAAGCAGCCGAGAGAATGCTTTTGATATGAGATGTTTCTGGAATTTCATCTTTGAACCTTGCATAGGGCACTTCTCTATCTTCAATTCAATGAGAAACTTTTGAGGGGGGGGACTAAGGCCAACACCAGGACAGTGGAGGCCACGGCCTCCGTGGCTTTCATTAAATTCCAGGCCTTACAATTTGGTACGTCTTCAAAACATGACATAACTATCCAAGCATGAAAACAGACAAGGCAATAAAGATCATATCCACAAAATGATTGATTGGTTGGTTGGTTTGGGAGGTTCCGATTAGAGAAAACGTACATGTAGGTGTTCCAAGACGCAGTTCAGCAATGGCTAATTCAATATAGCCACAGGCAAGTTACCAGATGTGAGTCACTGTCAGATTTTTGAGATGTACGGCCGTAACGTGAGTCACAGTCTAATCATAGATACACATACGTCACTTCAGTCAGTCATACATTATCATACAAAGTAGGTACAACGGTAACATGAGTCACAGGCAGCCATCATTGTCACTGTAACAGTATACATGAACATGATCGACCTGACGCTAGCATGGTATCATTTTGTATTTTATTCAGAAATTATGACAACATTTATTTACAAAAAAATATATTACATGATCAATAATGTATGTCTTACGTAGGTTCGGAGCATTGTGTAATGAATGTATGGGAGAAAGACCCCTGTGTACTTCTCATTAAAGACACTGGACACCTTTGGTAATTGTCCAAGACCAGTCTTCTCACTTGGTGTATCTCAACATACGCACAAAATACAAACCTGTGAAAATTTGAACTCAATTGGTCGTCGAAGTTGCGAGATAATAATGGAAGAAAAAACACCCTTGACACACTCTGGTGTTTCTGATCAGCAGAGTGTGGGTTCGAGTCCGTTTGACACTTGTGTCCTTAGTAAGACAAACCATTATTGCTGCGTCCTTCGGATGGGAAGTAAGCCGTGTGTTGTGTAATGCACGTAAAAGAACCCAGTGCACTTATCGTAAAGAGAAGGGGTTTGCCCGGTGTTCCTGGTTTGATTGGCTGCATATTGCACCACAGCACCTTGTAAACCATTACATGGTGTTACTGTGAAGGAATCGGTCTCACATACTTCAAAAAACGCAGCTCCACATACCTTGCAACAATAATACTGAGCGCTTTGAGATGCCCATCGGGTGTGATAAAGCGCTATATAAGAACGACGTTATTTATTTATTATTATTATTATTATTATAGCTGGTTGGCCCAATGGATAACTCTAAAAACAGGATGTTTCAATCATTCCTACAATTGATACATCTTGAGCAGCAAACAAAGCATGTCCATTCCACATTTCTAAATAGAATGTGTATCGCCCAAGGGAAAAGCAGTGTAACATGCCTTGTGTCATAATGTCAACTAATATCATATTGTTGACATTTTCTAGGTTTAGCCTAAGGCTACAAACACAAGAGGGTTGAGAAATGAACTCTAACTCAGATCAAAGTTGCCTCCTCCCTTTAGTATGTACAAATATACAGGTCTGGCTGCGGACCAACATGTGCATTAGACACTTGTCCGCACACACGGAACGAGCACTTCCTCCTCGGAACAGCATGAACATATAATCCTACCTCTTGCGGTCGCCTTGGAACTCTAACTTGGCAGCCAGCCCAAAGTCCCCAATCTTCACCCCCATGTCGTCAGTCAGGAACATGTTGCCAAGTTTCAGATCTCTGTGAAGGACGCAATGACTGTGGAGATACCGGACTCCCTCGATGATCTGTTTCATGAAGTACCGCACCTCCGGCTCCGTGAAGGTCTTGCGCAGCTTTAACATTTGAACTAACGACTGGAAAGAATCACAGAGGGATCGGTGAGGAGTTGAAATAGCACTGAAAAAATGATACAAAGTTTGTTCAACCCTGTGGTCTGCATGAGACGCAATCAAAAGTTTATGATGATGACGAGGGTGAAAAACTTCCTAAAACACACATGAAAGTCCATCCCATCTTAGTTGGCATTTACGGGTGTGGAAGGAGGCAAATTTAAAACACCTATATGGCTTGCCAAAACAAACCCCTAAAAACCACATTAATTTGTAGCATTTATTCGAACCTGAAGATGCACAGTCTACAACCATGACAAGGATGTTGAAGAACAAGGAACTTCCTAACTAACTAATAAATCCAAACCTCCATTTAGTCGAAATAATTGGATTCAGTGTGAAGAAGAGAAACTGCCTTTAAGTTCAAGGAGGTAGTGTTAACATCAATTTAGATGATTCTGTTCAGAGATTGACATAACAAAATCTTCAAAAACAATCTAAGATGATGATGATGAAGAACTACCCACTTCCAACACTCCTACATCTTCACCCCTAAAATAGCCTTTAGCTAAAATACACAGATACAGTATGAGGAAGAGAGAGAGAATGCCTTTAGGCTGAGTGCTAAGAAACATAAGTTCATTATCATGCTTATTCGAGAGATGAACATCCACAATCTAAGATGATGATGATGAAGAACTACCCACTTCCCACACTCCTACATCTACACCCCTAGTTCAGCTTAAAATAAACAGATACAGTGTAAGGAGAAGAGAGAGAGAATGCCTGTAAGGCTTAGTGCTAAGAAACATAAGTTCATTATGTTTATTCGAGAGATGAACATCCACAATCTAAGATGATGATGATGAAGAAATACCCACTTCCCATACTCCTACATCTACACCCCTAGTTTAGCTAAAATACACAGATACAGTATGAGGAAGAGAGAGAGAGAGAATGCCTTAGGCTGAGTGCTAAGAAACATAAGTTCTATTATGCTTATTCGAGAGATGAACATCCACAATTTAAGATGATGATGATGAAGAACTACCCACTTCCCACACTCCTACATCTACACCCCTATTAGCTAAAATACATCTATACAGTGTGAGAGAAACAGAGAGAGAGAGAGGAGAGAGGAGAGAGAGAGAGAGGGAGAGAGAGAGAGAGAGAGAGAGAGGAGAGAGAGAGAGAGAGAGAGAGAGAGAGAGAGGAGGAGAGAGAGAGGAGAGAGAGAGAGAGAGAGAGAGAGAGAGAGAGAGAGAGAGAGGAGAGAGGAGAGAGAGAGAGAGAGAGAGAGGAGAGAGAGAGAGAGAGAGAGAGAGAGAGAGAGAGAAGAGAGAAGAGAAGAGAGGAGAGAGAGAGAGAGAGAGAGAGAGAGAGAGAGAGAGAGAGAGAGAGAGAGAAGAGAGAGAGAGAGAGGAGAGAGAGAGAGAAATGCCTTTAAGGATTTAGTGCTAAGGAACATGTGTTTCTTCCAGAGATGAACATCCGCAATCTAAGACAACCCACTTTCTTACATGTACCTCCTGAATCCTTATCGTCAAGTAAATTTGATATCGATCAACTCAGTGTGAGGCAGAGAAAGAGAGGAAGAAAGAGAATAAGAGAGAGAGAAAATGCCTGAGGTGCCAGAGCAAAACATGGCTAAAGGAACATAAATTCATTGTGTAGATTCGTAAAAAAAAATGAAATACACAGTCTAAGATGATAATGACGGTGGTGAAGACCTACCCCCATACCCCGGGTGAGACACAATATTGATCAGTGTGAAGAGGATAAAGATGATGCTCAAAGAGATAAATGCAGGGCTACAGAAAACCTACATTGATGAGTAGATTAAAGAAATGAGGACATTCAAATCAGAAGCATTCATTTCGTTGTTAAAGACACTGGACACCTTTGGTAATTGTCAAAGACCAGTCTTCTCACTTGGTGTATCTCAACATATGCACAAAATAACAAACCTGTGAAAATTTGAACTCAATTGGTCGTCGAAGTTGCGAGATAATAATGTAAGAAAAAACACCCTGTCACACGAAGCTGTGTGCTTTCAGATGCTTGATTTCGAGACCTCACGCGCGAGGTCTCAAAATCAATTCAAATATTTTACTGAGAAATGACTTCTTTCTCAAAAACTACGATACTTCGGAGGGAGCCGTTTCTCCCAATGTTTTATACTATCAACAGCTCTCCATTGCTCGTTACCAAGTAAGTTTTTATGCTAACAATTATTTTGAGAATTACAAAAGTGTCAGTGCCTGTTAAAGTTAAGTACTTGACATGACTACTAATGAGATGACTCTAATATATCAATTGTTTTAACTCAATACAATGTAAAGCAATGTATACTCAGTACTTTCCCGATTCATGTGAAAAAAAAACAACAACACAGGCATATTACTCGAATGGGATTTGAACCCACGACCTTTGCCACTCCAGAACAGATGTCTTACCACTAGACCACCGCGATTGCCCGGTAGCTAGAGGCAGTTTCGAATCCTTAACTTATTAAATATTACAGATCTTAAAGATGACAGCCACTCTGAAAAAGATAGACGTCAAATTTATTTCAGAATGTCTTGTCCCTCCACGGTTCTTGTTGTGTTTCTCTCTAAAAAAATCCATCATCAAATTTGATGAAATATTCACACGGTATTTCAAGTGGTTTTATTGAAAACTAGAGGATCGGAATTAGTTTTTCCTCTTCCAGTATAAAAAGTACTTTCCCTTTAACTCGTTCAGTCTTCTCTTCTTCTTCTTTTTAGGTCAACACAAAAAATCTTTCACAACGTCTGAAAAGTAGGAATTTCTAGTCACTGTAAAAAAATATTTGCATCTAGATGAGGACCATGGGCTGTTTGAACAGTGAATGTAAATGACAATATCTGAAGCATACAAGATTGACCAACCTTCCTGCTGTATAAGTCTAAGATTGAATTTATGATCATCTTAAATAAATGTATTTAGAAGTTCCTTGAAAATCTTAATTTAAATAAAATATCTGCACCAGAGTTGACCAACCCTTCCTACTGCATAGTTCTGCGATGGAATTTCTGATTACAATTTCTTATTTTGAAGTCCCTGAATATTAAACTTTAATAATAAATCTTCACTACAGATTGACCATCCTCCCAACTGCATACTTCTGAAAATGAATTTCTCAATTCACCTCAAAATATGCATATATTTGTAAGTTCCTTGAATAATGAATTTTATTAATACTTTTTTTTTCACTACAGATGGACCAACCTTCCTACTGCATAATTCTAAGATGATGTAAATATTGTCTTCATCGTCAAAGTGCCGGTGGAAGCTGACAACGTTTGGATGTTTGAGGAGTGAATGAACGTGGATCTCCCTCTGCATCTGTGGATTTGAATGGAATAATGTATGTTATCACACAAGCGCGAGTCAGGGTTCTGCCCCAAAATCTGCCTGGCACTCAGGATTTCCCTACCACCACGTTGGCAGAATTTGATCTGTTTCCGACCTCCACACATTTTCCACATTTTATTGCAATTTCCTTTTAAAGGTTTTCAATGAAAAAATTAATTGGGTATTTACCAGTAAAAAATGATACCCAAAGCCATTAATTATGAGCACTTCTTTGATCTGAGTATATTTATCTGATCTACCGTGTAACTGATCTATCTCGCAATGGTTGCCAGGGAAACATTTTTCCACCACTAAAGAAATCCTGGGCAGCACCATGGCGAGTGGAATACGGTAAAAATACAGGCCGAGTTGGATATTTCACGAGCTTGTATGTGATAACGAATTTATCTTCAAGCTAACTTGACGCACAGTAAAGATGGATGACGCACCGCTGTACACGCGGGAGAAAAGTTCCAAACACGCCGCATTTGAAATTCCACTGACTTCTGTATTTTTTGCGTATACATTAGCTTAGATTAGCGCAATACGCTGAGTTAGAACGATAATCAATGTTATCACTGGCCTCCATTAAAAATGTAGTCCGACATAAGATCACTTGGCTGTGAGCTTGGGAAACCAACAACTAAAATATCTTCAAGGATCTACTGGCCAGGACGATAAATAAAAATAACTACAAGGCAATAGGATGTTGACAACGGAGGCCTCTTTGTCCTGACCACCATTCTGTGGGGTCACGTCATATCAGAATGCATAATGCACAAGTGGTTAATAACCAAACGTGTGCCTTTGTGGGTGTGCACTCAATGCAATAGGTATTACTGCAGGTTTGTCCCTCAATTGATGCAGCCTGTCAGAGAAAGAGTGGTGTCTGGGTGTCTTTTTGACCAATGTTCTTTTTGACCAAGGACAAACTGTTTTAATGTTCATTTACATCTGGGTGTGTTTGGGGAAAAAACAAAAAACTTGGACATCCGTTTCACAAATATTCAGAAAATAACCTGTTCTTTTAAATATGCAAATAAATGCCTTTCATTGAAATCTGTAGTTCCGATTCCTTGCTGAGGTGATGAATATTCAAGTCATTAGCATGAGCTTTACATGGCATAAACTTAATTCCAAAATACAATGAGAATGTCTGTTTTGTCTTGGAGCGAGTCATGTGCTTTTCAGTTGCAAGGAGACTACAAATTTAATGTTGTTTCAGGACTGTTTCCTTGACAGATTAGAATGTTAGATTGCTGTGTACATTGCTACTCCATATGAAGCACGTACAGGTAACCCGATACATTCTGAAACCAAGAAATGACCAGGAAGACAAAATGTCAAGACAGAGAGGGTGGTCTTAAAGGGACATGTTGCCTTGGATCGGGCGAGTTGGTCTACAAAAAGCGTTTGTAACCGTTTGTTATAAAATGCATATGGTTAGAAAAATGTTTTAAAAGTAGAATACAATATGATCTACACAAATTTTTGACTCCACAAACTGGCCGACCGTGTTAGTTGGCAAAGTAAAAGGAAAACCACACAATTTCGAGGCATATTTGTGTGAATCATTGTATTCCACTTTTAAAACATCTTTCTAACCATATGCATTTTATAACAAACGGTTACAAGCGCTTTTTATAGACCAACTCGCCCGATCAAAGGCAACGTGTCCCTTTAAGCTTGCAGACTCTGTGTCTGTGGCAACATGATCTTGTTTTCCATCCGTGGCAGGGGCTGCCAAGGTGTACATAAAATAGTAGGTGGGTTATTTTTAGTATGTTATGGCATTGGAATTGGACGGTTTGAACACGAGGCTGGAATTAGGCTGAAATGTCAGATTTAATTGGATTGTGCCTAAAAAAGATTATGAAGAACAAAGATTGTAAAAAACAAAATAAAAAAAGATGATTGTGAATAAAAAAGATCTCAAGTAAAAATACATTATTTTGAATGAAAAGGTTATTATTTTGAATAAAAGATTGTGAATAAAAAGTACCTTTTGTAAAAAGATTGTGAATAAAAAGATTGTGATAATAAAAAAAATTGATGAAGCCTGTATTAGCAGCCAAGGTAGTATCATTAAAATGGTTGGACAAAAAATTGGTAAAGCTAAGTTAAATACAGAGGCGATGTACAACCCACCAAATTAATTTTAAAATATTTTGTTTATTTATTTATCTTATCTTATTTTATTTATTTATTAGTTAATATTATTGTTGTTTTTCTTATTTATTTATTTATTTATTTATTCATTTCTTATTTTTTATTTTATTTTTATTTTATTATTATTATTTTTTTTTGGGGGGGGGCAAATTAGGTATTTCATGTTCCTTGTGATTCCATGAAGAAAGTTATTATATGTGAAGACACAATAAGACTCCAGAAGAAGTGATTCCATTCAAAATAATATTAATAACAATAATAATTTGACACATATAAATAGCACATGATGTTCATGTAGGACCCTCTATGTGCAACACAAAAAACACTGCAGTTTGTTACAAGAACGTAGATTTAAACAAGTGTGTCTTTAAAATCCCCTGTAAAATCTGAACAGAGTCAGCTTGGCCAATATGACCTGGTTAGTCATTCCATAATGAAGGTGCATTGGATTTTTTTGTGTAGAAACAGTAGTTTGCGTCAGTATAAGGATTGGCCAGCAGTACGAAGAGGACAAACAGGAATATATTTACATGTTATGAAGAAGATCAGATATATTGTAGTATGGAGATGGTCCATGAATGCGTTTATTTTTAGTGACCTCTTTATCAGTGCAGCAGAGGGTGCATTGTCATTTGCAAAAAAGGTTTGCCAATAAATAAATGTAGAGTGCAACTATTGCTTGGAAAGGTGACAAGTTTAACAGAATGGCGACAAAATAACACTTGTCATAAATAAAAAATAGATACAATGGGACAAACGTTTGTCTAGAGAATTTAAGATTATTCTAACAACATAGTGTAGGGCCTACAGATTTCAATGAAAGGCATTTAAATTTCTTTGTACGAACATTTCAATATATTTGCATATTTATATGAAAAATGTAGTCGCATACAGTCAGGGATTACATGTCTGATAGTAGGTGTACAAACATTATTATGATTTGAAATGTTTTATGAAATAATCAGCATACATTTTCAAAAAAAGGTGTCTTGTGAAAACATTTGATATCAATAAATAAGTGATAGGCCTACCCGTGCTCCCTGAACAAAAATTTCAACATACAAAAGAAATCACAAGACTTTATTTTGTGATTGCTGCGTGCATGTTTACACAGTCATGACTGTTTGTTTTTTTACCACTAGTCTTAATCATCAATCCTCAAGGAATTACAGAAACCTTATTGTGTCTAATCAGTCTAAACATAATTCAATATTTGTCATTTAAGAGAAATTATCGCAGTACCACTACTGCGTAGATACTTCTTGTTTGCTCAATGCACTCAGTGCTTCATTAATACGAGCCAGTGTGTGTTTGTTGTAAGCCAAAGAGTGTCTTGATGGCTTCCTGTTTTGTTCATTCACACACTCTACCTTTTCTATATCATCTAAGCCCGATTCATACTCCACGCGAAAAGAGGAGGCGAAGCGAATTATTTGATGCAAACAAAAACCTAACACGCCGTTCTCCAATTGTGACGCAAGGAAACTTGCTTTGCTTTCGCACTTTGCCCGAGGTATGAGCCGGGCTTTACCGAGTTTAATGCAGTACATTGTGTTGTAAAAGTGATTTTGGAAACCCAATTTTTTATTACGTGACCTTTGACCACCCATTTTCTCAATCCAGGTAAAACCTGATACACACAGTATACAGTGATCATGTTCAATGTATCAACTAAGGTTGTAAAAGTGAAAGCCCTCAGATTATTTCATCCTCCAGGGATCCACATTTCTTGGCTCATATTTCAGTTTCTTCTTAAATTTCTTCTTGAAGATCTTTTTGCATTCCGACTGAGAGCAGAACATGATACATGTGTCAGACAGACTGCAGGGCTCTAAATGTTCATGTACAATGCTGCACTTAGTGTTAGCCAGAGGGGTGTCTGGGTGTCTTTTGGACACCCTGTTTTAAATTTGGACACCCTGTTTTATCCGTCATTTTAACATGCAAATGTATTGTAAGTGACCAATTTGGACACCCTGTTTTATCTGTCATTTTAACATGTAAATGTATTGTAAGTGACCAATTTGGACACCCAGTTTTATAATTTCCAGCAAATTTGGCAACTCTTTTTATCAAATCATGGCTAAAACCTTGATGCTGTGTTTTGTAATGACTCCAAATTTTAGCTTCTCCATCTGTTGTTTTGCCCCATTTTATTTTTATTTTTTTTTATTCCAATGAGGTTTTTATAAACAACTGAGTGACTTACACATGTGCAAAATGTAATGCTAAACTCATTTAACATTTTAAAAACAATGTAAAATTGAAGCGCAAACTGTTCTTACCAAGTCTGTCCAAAAAAAACCTGATTGCCTTGATTTACCGAATCCGACAAACTTATCTTCAAACTCAAATTCGCTGGCAGACTGACAGACTGACATTTTAAATAGAGGGCACGTCTTGCCAGTGGTCAACCTAATCCACGTTTAATGTCTGAGATTCACCCTGTACCTCTCCTGCACTGCTCATGTAACGAGTGATATAGTTCAACTTGACGTTTTAATAAACCGGCTACAAAGCCCTGCCTTGGGGGGTCTGGCCGGTCTATTTTACAAGCCGACCCGACATTTCAGCATCCAGAGTTGCCCAGTAGATGTCTGGCAATTTCTAGCGGGCCAAAAAAAAAAAAGTGAGGGACTTGTGTAAACACCAGGATGTGATAAGCAAGTACATTACGGCAAAAGGAAGTAAGTCAAGGAACTCTACTTTGATTAATTAGAGTGCATGACACGATTCAAGGTACTTTTTCACTACTTATTAATTTGGTGTGTGTTTTCATAAACAGGCACCTGTACTATTTGATTCTACGTTTGACAAAATATTCGTCAAGTAATCTAGAAAAAACATTTCTTTAAGAGAATAAAACATCAATAAATAAATTAAGACCAATTCATGGGCATCTTATTTCATTCATGTTTTAATGTGTCATTGAAAGAATTTTGTGGGAAAATTTACTCAATTTGTGGAGTTTACTTTTCATATTACCTAAACAAATAAGAACAAAAACAATCGCAATTTCTACAATTCTATTTCCTCATTATCTTTAGGCATAATTGTTTGCAATTATTGCTTTACTTTATTAATGATAGAATTTGTCTTTGTTTTACACTATTTTATTTTGCCCTTCTTTTGTTTGCAGTAAATGTATGTTACATTTTCTTGGCACACATTTTAAAAGATAGAAAATATTTATTTATATATTTACTTGTTTCTTTACTGTTATTACTAAAAAAAATTGGGGGAGGGGGAAGGAATGTAATCCAGTCCGACTACAAATCTGTCTATTGACCCCTTGCATGATGTGTAACACACTTAAATGCGCCTATCCTGTCTGCCATTTTGGGAGACAAAATGTGCCCAAAGGATTCGAGTCCCTAAATACTGGGGAAATGTTAGTCGCGCATTGCGCCGAGGTGCGTTCCGCAGCATGCAAAAGGTCAATAATGTATGTACATTTAGGGATCCTACATGCACTCGTGTGTTGATTCACCATTTACAATGTATACTTGTACCTTCTTTGTTTCGTTTCCTTTAATTTTTGTTGTACATTTATTATTTATTAACTTCTCTGTAGTTTTGGTGGCAGTCGGGTTGTTCTGGCCACAAACCCATACGCATATTTTTAAATTGACGGATCGCCGTGTATATATTCATAGACTACTTTATTCATCTGTATGGGCCTAGCGATGCAAGCATTGGGCACAATCTTGCCTTTGTTTGTTGTAGTTTGTACTTATTTACTCAAATATATTTATAGATTTAAAGATTTTTATTTTATTTATTTTATTTTTTGGTGGGCAGGGGGGGGGGGTTGGAAGCAGTAAAATGTTCTGGTCACAAATCCATTTATGTAAAGAATATCTTTACATTGAGGGATCTGTGTATTTATTCTTACAATACCTTCTAGGTCTGTGTGGGCTTTGCGATTCCAGCCATAGGCGCAATCCTTTGTTTGTTGTTTTTATTTATTAAGTGATTTCTTTCTTTCTTTATCTATTTATTTATTTCTTTCTTTAAAATTAGCTTATCTCTGTTTAGGGGGGACCCGTGTGGAGGCAGTAAGTAGTCTTGATCCAAGACGTCACCATCTTTTACTCGTAACGTGATAACCTGACAGAGGGCGCCCTTTTTTTAATTCTTGAATCCATTGGCGCGGCTGACGACTAGAAATCGAACCGCGGGATAGTGACGCCCTCTGTTGTTGGAATTGATCCATTTCGGTGCAAACCAAGGATAGTGACGCATTCTGTTGTTGGAATTGAAAAACCAAGACTAAGCAGTAAGTTGCCACAAATCCACGCCTGTACCTATATTCATTGAGGGGTCCCTGTGTATTCATTCATACATTACCTTCTCCATCTGTATGGGTTTAGCGATGCGAGCCTTGGGCACAATCTTGCCTGCATAAACCTGCCTCGTCTCCAAGTCGATGAGTTCATAACATCTGGCAAAGCCACCCTGCACAAATGCACAAATCAACCAAAGGTTAAGGCCATGTTATATTTCAATTTAATAGAAGTTGTCTTCTGTTTTGCCTTCTGAGTTAACCAAGGAGGTAGGTAAAGCTTCTTCCATAGCTACACACGTCTTAGATGTTCATGTTAAGTTAAGGTCATTGCATGTCAAATCAACTACAATTAAAAATCAACTACAGTTGAAAACAGTTGATCAACTACAGTCAAAACCATCCTACGTCAACTTTCCAGCTGGGCCGGTAAAATGTTAAACAAAGTGTTATACTTCAAACAGGGCTCAAATTCGGGGGAAAAATCCACAAGACCACAGGACTTGTATCTCAAAATGTTTACTGGACCAGAAATAATTTTACAAGACCAGATTCAAACTGAGAAAATACTTCCTTGCAAAGTTTAACTTGCATTTAATTGACCAAGCACTAAGACATATAAGAGAAGATTTACCTCATTTGTCTTTAAGGGTATTACGTATTTTTCAAATCATTACTCAAAGTCAACATTTGAACATAATTTTTAAATCTATTCTAGATATTATAGAGTGAGGTACATGTACATGCACATGAATTGTTATTGAATTGAAACCACAAGACCGCCGGACTTATCCGCTCATGAGTTTACTGGCCCAATGCTAAAATCACTGGCCTCGGGCCTGCGGTCCAGTGTCAAATTCAAGCCCTGACTTCAAACTTCGACACAACAGTTTCTTTTCATAATTTTTGTAGTAATCTTCACACTTCGTAATCAGTTCCTAAAATATCATACGGAGAAAATCACAACCCAATGATGCCCAAGTATTTGTACCAAATTAACAAAACAGGATCTTACAAACTACTTACTTCTATATATAAATCCTAATTTTTATTTTATTTTAAAATGAAACATCCTTTTCTTGCATTCACTTAAACTCTCTCTTGTAAAGTGGAAATGTATTCCTTAATGCTGAAGAATCTAAATGATACAGTTCTTTGCGACATATGTTTCAGAACACAAGCTTATTATTTTAACTATCAAGTAATAAACCACAAGGGAAACTGACTGGGTAAATTTTTATAATTTGGTGTTGAACAAAGAGAAATTGAGTCGAGACCGTCGGATTAACGTGCCACTGCTCTACCAACTGAGCTGTCAAGCCCTAATGGTGGCGGTAATTACTTTAATTCTGTACATAAGGAAAAACAAACACACGCTGCCTAAATGTTTTTGAAAGAATCAAAATCAAGTTGCTGGTTCGCTATAATTTTGACAATTTCAATAAGACCACAGAGAGGATTCAGCAGCTACTAATGATGTTATTTAAAGGCCCTGTACACTATTGGTAAGATCGAAAAACACAATTGTTCACAGATTCACACATAACTTACATGATTTAAAAAGTAAGTAATGGTAGAAAGGGTTCCTTAAAATATTTCTGCCTATTAGGAAATGAGTAATTTAACAATAGTTTTTATCACGCATGATAAAAACTTGATGTTTGAAAAAACAGAAAGCACATAAGGTATCTTTTCACTATTTTCTCGTGGCCTCGATGACCGATTGAGCTCAAACTTTCACAGGTTTGTTTGTACATGCATATGTTGAATCACACAAAATGTGGACACTGATTTTGAGCTGTTCCCCAAAGTGTACAATACCTTTAAGCCTGCTATGATGCTACAATTTATTTTATCAATATAAACAATCTTGTACATGAAGCATTAAGGCTTGATCACACCCTGCAGTGGTGCATCCATCAGACAAGTCATCAGACAAACTCTAATTGTTAACCATGTAGAATTCTGTGCTAATAAGATCATGGCTGAGTACAACACCCGCTCGTTGACCCTTGCTCTTTCTGGCCATTTTCCTCTTCCATCTCGGTTTAGCTCTTCATTCTCAGACACATCAAGCATTTCATTTTTTTTACCTGCACACACTGCGGGGGTAGGTATGCACAAATTAACGCTGGATGCTGTTTATGTTGAATGAGTCATATCAAATAAGACAGAATGGCTGATACGATGAGGCATCTCAACAGAAAGGCTGCTTCAATGAGGCATCTCAAATAAGACAATGGCTGCTGCAGTATAAGACATCTCAAATAAGACAGAATGGCTGCTGCAGTATAAGACATCTCAAATAAGACAGAATGGCTGCTGCAATGTAAGACATCTTAAATAAGACAGAATGGCTACTGCAATGAGGCATCTCAAATGAGACAGAATGGCTACTGCAATGAGGCATCTCAAATAAGAAAAAATAGCTACAACGACAAGACATCTCACATAAGACAGAATGGCTGCTGCAATGTAAGACATCTCAAATAAGACAGAATGGCTGCTGCAATGTAAGACATCTCAAATAAGACAGAATGGCTGCTGCAGTATAAGACATCTCAAATAAGACAGAATGGCTGCTGCAGTATAAGACATCTCAAATAAGACAGAATGGCTGCTGCAGTATAAGACATCTCAAATAAGACAGAATGGCTACTGCAATGTAAGACATCTCAAATAAGACAGAATGGCTGCTGCAGTATAAGACATCTCAAATAAGACAGAATGGCTGCTGCAGTATAAGACATCTCAAATAAGACAGAATGGCTGCTGCAGTATAAGACATCTCAAATAAGACAGAATGGCTGCTGCAGTATAAGACATCTCACATAAGACAGAATGGCTGTTACAATAAGACATCTCAAATAAGACAGAATATCTGCTACAATAAGACATCTCAAATAAGACCGAATGGCTGCTGCAATGTAAGACATCTCAAATAAGACAGAATGGCTGTTGCAACAAGGCATCTCAAATAAGAATGAATGGCTGCTGCAATAAGACATCTTAAATAAGACAGAAACGCTGCTACATTACAACATCTCAAATAAGACAGTTTTTGGCTGGGTCTAATAAACCACTCTCAGCAAATTCTTCTGCATAACTATTGATACTCTACGTCTTAAAGATTTTCCAGCCTGATAAAAGCGTTGTAAAATTCAGGTTGTTGGTAAAACTGTGTGGATAGTTTTTACAAATTGCAGATGGCACATCCACCATACAAACACACATGTTTGTACTTTTAACAGTATTTACTAACACAGCTGTCAATGGTCACGCATGTCATAAATGTGCTATTCAGATTGCACTGTAGTACAACGTAGACACGTAAAGCTCCCGCTGTCAATTTTAAGGTACAACAAATAAATATCAAAAACCTTCATCAAACTATGGCCTATTCTGACTAAGTACACGATCAATTCTAAACAATTTTGTTTCTGTTTCAGTCTGACATCAGGGTTCGAATTTAGAGAAAAAATCCACAAGACCACAGGACTTGTATCTCAAAGTGTTTACTGGACCAGAAATAATTTTACAAGACCAGATTCATACTGAGAAAAGACTTCCTTGCACAGTTTAACTTGCATTTAATTGAACAAGCACTAAGACATATAAGAGAAGATTGACATCATTTGTCTTCAAGGGTATGAAGTATATTCAAATCATTACTCAAAGTCAACATTTGAACATAATTTGTTTTTTGTTTCTGTTCAAGATATTACAGAGTAAGTAACATGAATTGTTATTCAATTGAAAACACAAGACCGCCGGACTTGTCCGGCTGTGAGTTTACTGGCCCAATGCTAAAATCACTGGCCTTGGGCCTGCGGTCCAGTGTCAAATTCGAGCCCTGGCCATCCTCACAGATTTTAAAAGCTCATCATACCAGTACCAATCCTCCAGTGAAATAACTATTTATGAAATACTGTAAAAGATGCGGAAATAGAATTTGGAGACCTCACTTACATAACGTACCACATGTGCTTATTCCAATTGACACAATCAAAATAAACCTACTATGAACATACACAAAATCCCTGACAGACATTACAGTCTTTTAATGAACACTCAAATCCCTATGAGAAATTCTCTCACCTTGGTTGTGTGGTGTACATTTGTACATCTGGACTGTAATCGATTTAAACATTTAAAAAAAATGTTGTCTGGCTTGGAGAAACAATGCTTTAACCTCTGTCGAACATGCCCCTCCCCCCCCCCACCCTGAATAAAAAATTATCGAAGGGGGAGGGGGCCAGGGGCAAAGGGAAAGACCAGACACAAAATTAATGTGCCTTTTTGAACACCTGTTAAAGCGTTCCATACTTTCAATTTAAAACAAATTTAATCAATCTGTGATAATTGTGCGTAATATTCTCCCGGTTCAATTTGCTTTCCATTTCTTGCGTCCGTGGTGATTAGCCGTGTCCTCCGTCAGGACAAACCCCCGGTCACAGGGAGCTGATCGGCAGGAAGACAATGATTGCTTATTCATTTCCTTGTTACTTCCGGATAGCTACCGCGGGATCAACCACGGGACCAAGGTTGCAACACAGACAATCTCGATCTGAATATATGAAGTAGGGAACCGCGTGTGGAAACAATCTCTCGGGCTGTGTACAAGTGAGAGGTTTGAGAAAAAAGTTTTGTCTAAGAAGTTGTTTCTGTCTCTTGAGTTAGCGTCATAGAGGAGGGATCTGGGAGTGAAGAGGCAAATTTGACGGTTTGTAGAATTGGGTAGTTTATAGAACTCTTTCGTTCATAGAATATATTGATGAGGAGTTAACACTTAAATCTCTTCAGTTTTGTCTTATCCTCCATGAAGAAACACAAATAGAGGATTGAGATGTTAGTTATCACTCACAGTTTATTCATAGAAGTTATTTTTAGATCATAAACAAATATTTGTGGGATTCAAAGGTCTGCTCTACAATGAGGTAAAGACCACTTTACCTAGCTTTTTTTTGTATTAAACTATTTTTAATACATGAAGGAAACATCAAAAGGAATAAAATGCTTTTTTGTATCTTCCCCACTGCAGTTGACCTCCGTTCAAGAGATGTGCGCATTAAAGAGCAATGCGAATCCTGTGCGATTAGAGTAGGATGAAAAGTTCACAGTATTTGGGAAAGCTAGACTTACAAGAGGTTTGGCGTCAATAATAACATCGTACACCTTGATGTCGCACCTGATGTCTTTAAATGTCAATCTATAGTACAAGCTGTGAACTACCTACAAATCATGAATGATTATGAGTGCAAAGGTGAGAATAATGATGTTTGAGTATTGAGATATGCATTGAAAATATTCTGCCATGGTCTAACCTACTGCAGGAATATAAAACATTCATTTGTATACCCCAGGCAGTTTATACGTTTGTGATTGGTCATATGAGGAGATCATGTGACCTTGTTCAAACGTGCGATTATAAACATGGTGAGGAGTTTAAGTTTGAAATTTCTCATCCCAGGAAAGACCCAGGAAAGTACTGAGTAGACAGTGATTGACACACATTAGTGTAAACATATAGATAAAAACACAAAATAGAAATAAATGCTTAAATTGATCTTGTGAAAAAAAAACACAAAAAAACCAGACTAAGTTGTGTGCCACAAGACCTGCGATGCACAGGTCTACTGCCATTACTGCAACTTTTTTTAAATGTGAGCTCTGTATTGGCGCCAATACACAATGATATCGTTATCGTTTTAGAGAAGCAAGGATACCCTTGAATAGTTCCTGTAGAAAGTTTCATTTCCTCAAAGAAAAGGTGCTCACTTAGGCCTGATCCAAGGGCAGGAAACCTTGTCCCTTACAAACAAGAACCAAAGTACGCAAGACAAGGGCACTACTTTTCTACCACCACTTTAGCAGTTTTTCCCAATGGTTATAACTTAAAGGAACATTACAGAATTGGTAAGAAAAAAACTTGTAAAATATACTTTTGATCACAGATTTACATAAAACTTACACGGTCTAATGATGATGATAGTAGAAAACATCCCTTGAAATATTTCTGTCTGAAATGCCATATTTGATGACAAATGAATAAACTAATTTTCCGATTGGAGTTTATCGCTCAGTGAGCGTTTTATTTATTTGTTGAATCTATATGATTTCATGCAAATGTGTAATCGGTTTTTCATTATTTTCTCGTGACCCAGATGGCCGATCGACCTCAAACTTCTACAGGTTTGTCAGTTTATGTATATGGTGGATTACATAAAGTGCTTACACTGCCAGCAACTGTTTGTTAGCAAAAACCAATTCTGTAATGTTCCTTTAAGCATCTGAAACCAGCCAAAAGGGCATGCACATGTGAATGGACCCCATGCAGGCGTATACTGGAAGTAATTTTGAGTAGATTAGACTTATAATTTTAATAAAAAAATGGACGGAAAACATTGTTAACTTTCTTTCCGTTTTTGATGAAAATTTAACAGTGATTGAAAAGAAAGAAAAAACACACAAAATAACGACAACAAGAATTTAATTGAATCAACTCAATTTTTTTCCCAGCATGTCCATTCCCATGGTGAAAAACTTTTAGGGTGGTTTCAGGTACTTCAAAATAAAAAATAAAAACAACATCAGAAAAACTGCATATCAGGTAATTATTAGACCGGTTCCCACATCTCACATTTAAATAATGTCACCATGATGTATGGAATCCCTCAAAAATACATCATGATGATTTTTTTTGTGTCAAACTTGCGAATATTATTTTGGTCTATTGTCAATGTACGTCATGTCTATTGTTAATGCCTATTGTCTTGGCATACTTTAGTCATCGCCAGAACATATTTCCATTTTTAAATTCATACTCAGAATACAACACATTTTGCACAGTAAGTGCATTGTACAAGTTAACTTTTATTACATATGGGGTGTTTGTACTTTTGGTGTGCAATATTTAATTATGGCACGTGCACATTATTACATACATGAAAATTCTTCGTTCTAAACTTCTTCTTGGGTGAGAATAACGGGCCTGATAAAATTGCCTCTATGCCCCTAGTCTTTGCCTCAGTGCCCCTTCAAAATATTCCAGTAGAAACTAAATGCCCCTCATAAAGGTGCCCTTTAATCTTGAGCAAAAAAACAGCCTTGGTCTTAATGTGAGTATTAAGTACATTAGCCCATCCTTTAAAGGCACTGGACACTTTTGGAAATTACTCAAAATAATTGTTCTAAGCATAAAAACTTACTTGGCAACGAGCAATGGAGAGCTGTTGATAGTATAAAACATTGGGAGAAACGGCTCCCTCTGAAGTAACGTAGTTTTTGAGAAAGAAGTAATTTCTCAGTAAAATGTCTGAATTGATTTTGAGACCTCATGCGTGAGGTCTCAAAATCAAGCATCTGAAAGCACACAACTTCGTGTGACAAGGGTGTTTTTTCTTTCATTATTATCTCGCAACTTCAACGACCAATTGAGTTCAAATTTTTACAGGTTTGTTATTTTGTGCATATGTTGAGATACACCAAGTAAGAAGACTGGTCTTTGACAATTACCAAAGGTGTCCAGTGTCTTTAAGTTTATGTGTGTAAAAGTATGGTGTACAATGTATCCAGATGCCCTCTTTTACCGACCCTAGTATGGGGCTGCTGTTCAGCATAAAAATGACCTCTCTGATCCTACACAACCACTTCGACCCTACACGACCTCTTTGACCTAAATCTCACCTAAACTGTCAACAATAAGTTCCGATAAACATCAAAGAATCTTTTCATAACTCGTTCATTCAGTAGTAAAGCGCAGAGGACAAACTGAGGCTTGCCTGACTGATCACACTCTGACTGCAAGTGTTATTTTAATGCATTGTTATTCTGCACACAAGTTCTTTTGGTTTGGTTCCTGACGAGAGGTACATGTACACTGTGCCCAGTCAGTGCGTAACTTGTTATTATCTGCAAGCCTGGAAACCTCTGCTCTGAAGATCTGTGTGGGTGATTTAGTATTCGCTACCTTCTGGAGACCGCCGAGAACAAAACAAAATAAGGGAAAAAGAAAAGGTCTCCAGAGGGGAACTCTAAAAGACCAGGGCCCAATTTCATAGAGCTGCTTAAGCACAAAAAGTAGCTTAGCGCGACAAAATAATGCTTACCAGAATAAGGTTACCAGCCAAACTACCATGTCACGTGCACAATTTGTGACGGTATCCTGCTCATTTCTGCTTAGCAGACAATTGTTAAGCATCATTTTCTGCTTAAGCAGCTCTATGAAATTGGGCCCTGGGTGCACCACAAGGATTCTTGTGTACAAAGTCCATGGGCGGATGTTGACTACAGGGACAAAGGAAAGAACAAAAGATGTCTCCACAGGGATGTAACAAAATAGAATACGTGAACTCAACTCACAGTTTGTTATAAATGCAAAACACAATAAAAATGGATAACTCCGTCAATTAGGCCTACAATTTATGGAAAAGAACTTAAACAAAACAATACACTGAAATAACAAATAAATATTTTTTGCAAGAGAGGGCAACGCAGAATAGTGGATTTTAAATTCTGGAACAAATTTTTCTAACAAAAATGTAACGATGTCCACATTTAAGAGACTTCCATGAGAAATTGGAAATGTAAGCTTTAATTGCAATTTTCTAACAGTGGGAAGATAAGTTATAATGCCAAAACAACAATTTGTCAAAATATAAACAACTCATAAGGCCCGCTTTCTTTTTAGAGGCAGCCTGTAAAATAAACAAGATTGTATTTTTGGAATTTAGCATGTACCGAAAAAAGCTGGCAACCATCTTGAAAAATAGCCGGGCCGGTTGTCTTGAAAAATGTGTCGGGCGGCAATTTTTGAAAAAAAAATTAAAATAAAAGTGAAGGCCTTCGTCCTTCCTTTTTTCAAGAGGGCAGGATGCTTTAAAGGCCCTGTACACTATTGGTAAGATCGAAAAACACAATGTTCACAGATTCACACATAACTTACATGATTTAAAGTAAGTAATGGTAGAAAGGGTTCCTTAGCATATTTCTGCCTAAAATGCTATCGTTCCTGAGAAACGAGTAAAACAATAGTAGTTATCACGCGCGATAATTTGAAAAAACAGAAAACACCTTGATGACCAATTGAGCTCAAACTTTCACAGGTTTGTTTGTTCATGCATATGTTTAATCACACAAAATGTGGACACTGATTTTGAGCTGTTACCAAAAGTGTACAATACCTTTAAAACATGTTTTTGTTTGTTTTGCCTTATATCTGTAATCAGTGAATCTAGACCTGTATTAAGGATGCAATACACTTGGAGCAACAACCTCACTGAATTTTTCACAAGTTTTTATCCTGAACAACTTCATGTTGACAGAATCCGATGGAGCGCATCAAGGCCTGTATAAACAGGTCCCCTCAACACTAAGGCGCTGGATCACGTTTCCCACGGCATTCTTTTCATTCACAAAGGGACAGGAAACACTGATCATAGGTCATTATTGAGCTTCAGATCAGTGGAAGAAAGTACTCATAACCTGTTCGCTCACGGTGATTCATCAACGCTGTTCAATTGAAAGTGGGGCATGTTTTTTGGGGGGACACTATATACGAAGGCCTGTTTATAACCAACACGTTTTAAAGGAACATTACAGAACTGGTTTTTGCTAACAAAACAGTTGCTGGCAGTGTAAGCACTTTATGTAATCCACCATATACATAAACTGACAAACCTGTAGAAGTTTGAGATCAATCGGTAATCTGGGTCACGAGATTCAACAAATGAATAAAACGCTCACTGAGCGATAAACTCCAATCGGAAAAATTGGTTTATTCATTTCTCATCAAATATGGCGTTTCAGACAGAAATATTTCAAGGGATGTTTTCTACTATCATCACCATTAGACCGTGTAAGTTTTATGTAAATCTGTGATCAAAAAGTATATTTTACAAGTTTTTTTCTTACCAATTCTGTAATGTTCCTTTAAGAGAGAATGGCTCAGCTATGGCAAGGGCGTCATTTCAAAAATAATGTTCAACTGAATAGAAGTTGTCAAAACCATTGTACCGATGACCCTGGAAAATGCTTCCAGTTGAATGCAATCATTGATTTGACATTAACAAAACAAAATATCACAAGAGGTGTTCGTGCTCTTTTTGCACAAACAGCTAAAAAAATGTTGCCGACAGCTGAACTACATGTAGTGTATATAATCAAGTTGGCAGGGGGATGTTTACCTTGAAAAACAATTTACACAGGTGTTTGGAGAGCTTCCAAACCATTTTTGTGTGTGTGTTTCTTGAAAACTAGAGGGTTGAAAATAAGCTACCATTATAAACTAATGAAACGCACAATGAACTATCCCTCTAGACTTTGTTTCTAGTCTGGGACTGAAGTTAATAAACTCTTCCAAAAGAAAAGTTCAACCATCACAGCAACTGATGCTCCTTCAAACTACAGGGTTGACACTTGACATAACTGCTCTCTATATATCTTCTCTAAACCAATTATTGTATACGTACCAGCATAGTGTTAGCCAGAGGGGTGTCCCTGTTTTAAATTTGGACACCCTGTTTTATCCGTCATTTACATGTGAATTTGTAAGCGGACAATTTGGACACCCAGTTTTTAAATTTCCAGCAAATTTGGACATTCTTTTACTATTAATCCTGGCTAAAAACCTTGTGTACCAGTCCCTTTCCAACTTCTTAAAAACTGGAAGATTGGAAGAACTAAAAAAAAAACCAATAATGTCTTTCTCCCTTTCTTTTAACCCTAACAGACTAGACCCTTGGGTAAACTTACTGCCCAAATCCTTCTATATCCTTCAGATTAAAGTTGTCATTAAAACCTAAAGTGCCCAAATCCTTCTATATCCTTCTCCTTATTGTAAATATACATATTAGCCCAAATCCTTCTAAATCCTTTTGAGACAGATTAACAGAAGTTAGGGAGTCAACTAAAAGCCCAAAACCTTCAGAATCCTATTTTGGCTAAGCTGCATTCAAAGACCTAAAACAGGTCTTCTAAATCCTCCTATGTAAAAAACAGCTCGATAGCCCAAGTCCTGCTAAATCCTACCCTAACAAAAACTCATTGTAGCCCAAACCCTTCTAAATCCTTCTGTGTTGCAGATCCCTAAAAGCCCAAATCCTTCTCAATCCTGCACTTTGGCAATGAGGATATTGAAGGACTCGGGCCCTTTAGGGTAAAATGAGAAGTACAATGGGTTAATAGATTGGTAGGATTTGAAACTTTGCATGGTAGAGAAGACAATCCCATGAGGTTTTGTTTTAAAACAAAGAGTTGGAGTGATAATGCAAATGTTTTGATCAGTATGCTCTGATCATCTTCAGGAGACGGGATTTGGTTCTCTACTCACCTTCCCCAGCAGACGACCTCGGTGGTAAGATTTCCCTGTGTTTGGATCTTTAATTACGGCTGGTAGCTCCAGATGGAAATGATGCTTGCTGGACTCTGAGGATGTTGGCGATCCGTTCTGTTTGCCCTTTCCATTTGACGGGCTTTCCTTTCTCCCACCGCCCCCCTCCCTGGCCGGGGGAGGGGGAACAGGGGGCAGGGCAGGGGCCTCGGCGGTCCGTGGGGATGCATTTTCTGGAACCACTGGTAGCATTTACAAACCAACAATGAGGTACTGACACTGTTGGATTGTCAAAATATTTTTAAAACTACGCATAAGTCTCAGAAAAACATTTATTTCCATATCACAGGTCTATGTATTTACTATTATGTTTGCACATGACAGGGTTCTGCCCAGGATTTCTTTAGTGGTGGAAAAATGTTTCCCTGGAAACCATTACAAGATGGATCAGTTACACGGTAGATCATATAAATAGACTCAAATCAAAGAAGTAGGCCTACTCAAAATTAATGGCTTCGGATACCATTTTTACCTGTAAATACGCATTTTTACATTTCGTTGAAAACCTTAAAAGGAAATTGCAAGTGTAATCCAAAAATTTGGAAAATGTGTGATGGTCGGAAGCAAAGAAAACTCTGCCAGTGGTGGTTGGGGAATCCTGAGTGCCGGGCGGGTTTTCCGGCACCGACCAGTGTGGGCAGAACCCTGACATTATAGACCTGTGATATGAAACAACAGTTTCCTCAATTAATATTACCCATCTGTGTAAAAAAAATTGGCTGCATTTTTCTATCTTTTTTTTCAGCACTTGGACAATAAAACTGAACATAGAAATAATGTTTATACGTTGTGGCAATTAAAAAGATACTGTCTGATTTACAAAATCACTCTTTCATCCACACATGGTAAAATTATTATATTAAGGGACTTGGAACAACATTTTAGGCCTTAATATAAATACTTTATTTTCAATATCCGTTAGGTCTATGCACATCCGAACATATATAATGTTTTCAATGGGTCTCCGACTTCGATCCGTCTTTAATTGATTGATTTACGGTGAGTCAGGGGGCCACATTATTGCAGCAAGATGAGCAGGTGTCTTTGTAAGGGGGTAATTCTGAACACTTCATGGAGTCTACACTACAGGACCAGGGGTATGGGCTTGTTGGGGGTGATTTTGTAAGAATACAACATGCGAAAATGAGCAGCCTTTACTTATTGGGTAGGTGAGACCACTAGCCCAACGCACCCAAAAGGTTCAACCCAACTGCATATTTGATTCAATTGTGGACCATAATTAGAATGGGCAAATTGTACATAAAATGAATAAATAAATGTACATGGGACATATGAATGATAAACTTACCAATTTATATATTAATAATCACACTTTGACTGCTCGGTGAGTTTGGATATGAAATCCGCAAACAGTGTATCAATTTCCCGCAAAACAACAAGAAGAGTGTCTCGCCAGGTGTGGTCTGTCTACGATGCAATTTCCTGTTTCTTCTTGATTGAATCTTTTACGTTCGCCGTCTTCTCTTGCTCTTTCCTCCCACCACACTCGTGACTCTGTCCACGTCCACACACGAGTCAATCACAAACCCACGTTACTTACGCGTTACACACGAGTACAACAACGTCTATTTCCAGAAAATCGTGACATTGTTTCGGATTCCACGAATAACCAAAACTGCAGTGATTTGTTGATGTGATCGTTGTCCAGTGAACCGTGATTCACGACTGACGATGAATTAAGTTCAACAAAACTGTACTGATCCTTACCATGCATCATCCACCACACGCACCTTGCCAGCAGAGCTAGCAGCAGCCAGCAACACTCGACTCTCCAAAAGAAGGTTTCGTAATAGCGCCCTCAAGCGACAAGGGGATGCAACCTACTAAATAAAATCCCATTGTAAATTGCTAAATATTCGAAAATAATTTAGAAATTCTCCGTCCAAATAAAAACACCCCTACACATAACTAACTGGACTGATTGAACTATGACCATGAACTGACTGACTGACCTGACAGTCTGAACTGACTAACTGACCGAGTGACATACCCGACTGACTGACCAACTTTCTGACCAGCTGGGTCTACCTCCATGGGCTGACCGACTGTCCTGGGCGAGTGACATACCCGACTGACTGACCAACCTGACCTGCTGGGTCTACCCCGAAATGGGCTGACTGACTGTCCTGACCGAGTGACATACCCGACTGACTGACCAACTTTCTGACCAGCTGGGTCTACCTCCATGGGCTGACCGACTGTCCTGACCGAGTGACATACCCGACTATCTTACCAACCTGACCGGCTGGGTCTACCCCGAAATGGGCTGACTGACTGTCCTGACCGAGTGACATACCCGACTGACTGACCTGACCTGACCTGACCGACTGATATACCTGACTGACATTGACCTGACTGACTGACCTGACTTATTTACTGACCGACCTGATCGGCTGACTGTCCTGATCGAGTGACATACCTGACTGACTGACCGGCCTGACCGGCTGGGTCTACCTCCATGGGCTGACCGACTGTCCTGACCGAGTGACATACCCGACTGACTGACCTGACCTGACCGACTGGTATACCTGACTGACATTGACCTGACTGACTGACCTGACTTATTTACTGACCGACCTGATCGAGTGACTGTCCTGATCGAGTGACATACCTGACTGACTGACCGGCCTGACCGAGTGATTTACCCGACTGACTGACCAACCTGACCGGCTGGGTCTACCTCCATGGGCTGACTGACCTGACCGGCTGACTGTCTTGACCGAGTGACATACCCGACTGACTGACCAACCTGACCGGCTGGGTCTACCTCCATGGGCTGACTGACCTGACCGGCTGACTGTCTTGACCGAGTGACATACCCGACTGACTGACCAACCTGACCGGCTGGGTCTACCTCCATGGGCTGACTGACGTGACCGACTGGCATACCTGACTGACTTATTGACCTGACGGACTGGCTGACTGACCTGGCTGACTGACCTGAACGACAGTCATACCTGACTGATTGGTATCTGACTGACTTATTGACCTGACTGACTGACCGACCCGACTAGCTGACTGTCCTGACCGAGTGACATACCTGACTGACTGAATGATTGACCTGACTAAATGACCCCAGTGACTGAGTGACCGAATTGACTGGCTGATTGATGACCTGACGGATATGAGCTGACCAGACTGACTGACATACTTGACTGACTGACAAACCTGACTGACTGACTGACGACCCGACCGACTGACTGACTGAATGATTGACCTGACTAAATGATCAATTGACCTGACCGACTGACCTGAATGGTTAACTCCCTCTAGTAAATGTGAATCCAACACTAATGAAGATCTAAAGTTATGTCATCATCAAGTACATTAACATAGTAACTCAAACCATCATGGCCATTATTGCCATGGTCTAAGCTTGAACAATAGATAGGTTGCAGTGTGACGTAAATCGGCCATCTTTACGGGCAGTTTAGAACAAACAGTCGTGCATTTCGTGTGAGAACGGCGTGCAACACGCGCGCATTTCACGAAACTCATTGCAGGATTGGTCAGTGAACAACGCGGCTGCGTTAATAAGTTGAGTGTTTGACGCACCTGCAAGCCAAAATGCAATTTGCCCGTAAAGATGGCGTCTACTGGGAACTATCTATAGACATGGGCCCATGTTTATGGTTAATCTTACTTGGCTAAAAACCGATCACTTACCAATAAAATTTAAAAAAAATTGATAACAGCCCAACAAGGTGGCCGGGCTATCCCTTTACTAGCCAAGAACCCCGTGGAGAGAAGACAAATAAGGAAGTTTCAGTTTTAGGTGTAGGAGGAAAACCCCAGAGAAATATTCCAGGGAAGAAAACCCACGCAATCAGGCAGGGACTGAAAACCCCAATCCAGGTAGTGCCCCAGTGTGATTTGAACTGGGGTACCCAGAGGTGGAAGGCAAGGCAAGATACCACTACGCCAACTTGACTGACCATCAGAGGCAACTGACATCATCCTCATCGGAGTGTCTTATTATTCTAAATACCTACTGACAAAAAAATAAATAAATATTTTTTTTTAGTAAACTACACTGAGAAAATTCACACAGAACACTCAATTTCTAAGGCCCCTTTTTTATAACATACAATAATCTTTAGTCCCAACATTTACATTAAGTATTTAATATAATATATATATATATATTACATATATATATATTTTGAACTTATGGTGATCGAGGCTTGCAATGGTGATGACACACACCGCAAACTCAGAGACTCACACTGGATTCACCAACTCAAGACAGTCCAACCCTTTGGACTAAACATCAACACCGGTGTCAATAAATTCCCATCACCTCCATTTCATTTACTGCTTACTTATATATTTTATGTAATATAAATACAATTACTGCTAACAACCTGTTCTTTCATTGATTGATTTGTTTTCCATTCTTTTTCCCAATAAGTTTTTTTTTAAATCATATTTTCCTCACTGGCTAACTGTTACCGTTCTTTCCTCAACACGTTTTTTGGAGATCGACCTGTTCTTTTCCTAATAACCCCTTCTCTCCACCGACTTGTTCTATAATCACCTTGGTCCAGTAATCCTCCCTTTCACTGACCATCCTTTTGTCCCCACCACATATCTCTGATTGGTTCTTGGCCGCCCCATTGTTTGTAAACTAATAACTTTGATTGGCTATAATTTTCCCTCCTTTTTCTGGATACCATCCCATTGTTCTTTGCCTCTCTTTTTTGCTATAAATGGATAGAAGGTCCGGTTTGGATCGAAAGCTAAGGCCATCTACCTTACAAATTTTATATATATTTATAATATATATATATTTACATGTAACATATATTATAGATATGTGAAGTATGATGTACTCTATTATTCTTTTATAAATATGCTAAACGGAACAACTTTGAACAACATAGCTGTAGCCGAAATCACTTGATTCAAACTGTTTTCAAGCAATGCAAAGTTTGAAATCTTACATTATAGTTGAATTTAAATTTGTTCACGTGTTTGACACCAGTGAGTTATTTTCCCTAATAATTTTGAAGTAAAATGTAATTAAATGTGATTATATCATGGCAGTATGCACAAAAATTCCCAACACAGATATCATGGTTTGATACATTTCGCAGGTATTTCTTGAAGGATATAAACACCAATCTTTGTGAAAACTTTTCCCTTGTTATTTTTTTGGTCACAGTTCCACAACACCAGAATATATATCTCCTACTGGTAATGTTACCATTAATTATAATTTATACAGTGCTGAGCACACATCAGTGTACGGGTAAACACAAATAGTATTCTTTATCCTGACGTAAATTTAACACAATACTAAAATATTACCTATAAAAGAAAAATGTGAAACAACAATGTTTAATATACTTTAAGGAGATGCGTCTGCTTTGATCTTTTTGTCCCATACGTCATTTTGATTTTCAACTTTCAAAAGGAAGGACAAGAGTTAGTGAGTTAAAAAAACAAGAATAGAACGTCGTCCACTCTAACTCGATTTCTTAAAAGGACAGATAGATATGGAAGCCATCATGTTATTCCCTCATACATCAATGATACTCAGGCTAGTGGTAAAATAGACCTCTTTTTCCTGAAATGAGTATAATATCCATAAATTGCTTTCGTATGCTTGGAACGCGCCAAAGATGCAGGCATATAAATAAACCACAAATTGATGAGGAACTCAAAGGTATACTTACTAAAGATGGAAACAAACTGAGAAAGAAATATCTGCTTTTAATGCTCCAATTGTTAGGAATATGAACAATTGTTATCTATACAAGGCTTCCAAGTGGTACAATAAATCAGTGTAATTAATACCTTTAGCGCAAGTACCCGGATGACAGATCAATATTGTTTTCGTATTGCTCTGTCATCCGGGAACTTTAACTGTCGATACTGTCAATATTGCTTGATTAACAAAAATCAACAACACTAACTGTATCAACTGTAGTTGTTTTGAGGCCCCACCTTCATTGATTTGCTTTGAGCTGACGCCATTGTTAAAGAACTGTTGCTATAAATCGTTTGCTTGCTACTTTGATTCTGAACTAATTTGTGAACTTTGGAACTTGAACTATTGAACATTATTTTAGGTAAGTTAAATTTTTGTATTTCGCTAGTCAGCCTGATATAGATAATAATAATAATATTGTATGGCTTTGTTTTCGTGTGATACATGAATACATTGCTCTTGCTATGACAATATCGAGTCTTCGACTCGTCCAATATTGTCATAGCTGGAGCAATATATTCTTGTATCACACTCAAAGCCATCCAATATTATGTCCATATTCATGTCAAATTTTGACAAATTTACCAGCAGATGTTTTCTGTTTTACTTCAATGGCACCTGGGCCCAATTTCATAGAGCTGCTTAAGCACAAAAAGTAGCTAAGCACAACCAAATTATGCTTACCAGAAAAAGGTTACCAGCCAAACGACCATGCCACATGTACAATTTGTGACTGGTATCCTGCTCATTTCTTCTTAGCAGGAAATTGTTAAGCAATATTTTCTGCTTAAGCAGCTCTATGAAATTGGGCCCTGGGCTAAAACTTACAGCTCTGCTTACGGCAGAATTCTACACTAGCTGTGTATTGAGGTGAAGAACGCTTGAAATTCCACAATAACCTGCTTTTGTCATGCACACATTTTTTTGTTATGGTAAGTGCTGAATTTCTGTTTATGGTAAGCAGAGCCTTGAAATTAATATCAGGTTGAAAGAAAAAACTTGTTTACATTTTTTACATAGAGAATAGACTAGTCTCCAACAACCAACGTTGTACAATCACCTCAAAAGGAAAGCCATTACAACACTGAACAGACACAAGCCATCTTTAAAAAATAGTTATTTGGAAATATATTAGTATTAACATCGATAGCACTGCAAAGAATTAAGACAATAATCTCTGCAAATGTAGACCTTCACTTTGCTGACAAACATTCAGCGGGGTTTTGTATGGGTTGCCATGGTTACCAAGATGATTGTCAATCACCTCGCTCAGAACACACGATGACCACATAATATTGTTTGCACTTAGCATTACAAAAGGAAGTGTTTGTTTGTTTGTGTTTATTTTGGTTTTTCTTTTTATGTAAGACCTTTGGGGATGCCAGGTAGGCCGCACATTTCAGGCAAGCCCATTAACTGTTGGGAATACACACATGGGCCCGATTTCATACAGCTGTTTAGCAGAAAAGTGTGCTAGCAAATTTACTGCTCAGCAAAAATTTGCAGGGAAACAGTCACAACAGTATACATTGCATGGAATTTTGGCTGGTAACCTTTTTTTGCTAAGAGTTTTTTTTCGTCTGTGCTTCGTAATTTTCTGTGCTTAAAAGCTGTATGGAAATAGAAAGTCTACTGCAAGCGAGCACCTCGGTCTTCCCTGGCTTTTGGCTAAAACTTTAACAGAGACAAGCAGCGGTAGAAGTCACGTGACTCATTGCGGGTATACACTGTAAACAAACCACGCAAGAGACACGCAGTGTGCGCGGAAAAGCACGGCTGCTTCCGAGTGCTTCTGCCACAAGGTGGGAAGCAGCCATGCTTTTTCATGCACACTATATGTAGCTTGCTTGGTTTGTTTGTTGTTTGTATTGTATACGCACTATGAGTCATGTGATTCCCGTCGCTGATGGTGTCGATTGTTTTCTTCTGTAGTAGTGGCCACTAGTATTTTAATTGTGGTTGGGCAAAAGTATAATACCCAGCAAAGGAAACATCTACAAATACTTTGAATGGAGATCAAACATTAAATCAAATCAAATTTTAAACACTATTATCTCAATTACAACTACACAAATCACAGCTTAAAACACATTTTCAATACCTTAATTACATGTGCTATTTCATCACACAGAAAAACAGTTTATTTTAGTTTTGCAAGATCCCAACTTATTTTGTCACGCACTAGGGAGCTCAGTGATGTTGCAGTAAAAGCAACCGCTCTAGAATGCCTAAGGTGTTGGTCTGAATCCCCGACAAGCTGCCTGTGTTAAATTCCCAAAGTACATCAGTATAAGACAGGAAACAGCAGCAGCCGATTTCATGAAACTTTGCGCAACTGTGAGATTTCTTGTGTTTTAGTGGTTCACAACTTACGCATATCTGTTGTGCAAGTGGACTTACACAGTTACATAAAGTTTCGTTAAAAATGGCTGCAGGACTCACACAACTATAAAGTCTACCACTTTTTTATCATCACGTTAGCAATTTTTCCAAGGGTTGTAACTTTTTAGAAATACCTGAAACCACCTACATGTGAATGGGCATGCAGCACAATTATAATGAAATTATTTTTGTCCATTCGAATGATTAATTTTGTAATTGCTCTCAAATTACAATAATAAAAGTGGACGGAAAGGTAGTTTTCCCAAAAATCGTCCATTTTGATGAAAATTTGAGGACGATTTAAAAAATAGAAAAATTAACAACATCAAATGAATCAACTCAAACTATTTCCAGTATAGGACCGCATGTCCACTTACATGTTAAAACACTTTTGGTGGTTTCAGGTACTTAACAAAAACTGACAACCATTGGAAAAACTGCTAACGTGGCAAATGCAAAGTGGTCCCCTGTATTGTGTTTCCTTTCTATATATATCTATATAATTCTCTGAAGCAGCTATTTACAATGTTAGGAGAGCTATACATATGACTGTGAAGAACCAAAAATATATGTCAATAGTTATACTTAACTTTGATATTATATAGATGATAAAATTGTAGTTCATTTAAATGGTACAAATTTCATATAATACTGTTAGAAATATATTTCTATAATTTGAAATATAATGAATACAGAAGATGCAAATATAGTAGATACAGGTATCACATTTATGATAGAGCTTTATATATTAAAATACAACCATTTTCAACCAGCAAGAAAGACATTCAGAAACATAGATATAGACATAGATATAAAGATATTAATAGGTAGCTCAAGTTTATTCCATGCCTTACAGAGTTGTTCCCATTTAAGCTAAAGGAAAAGTTTGATATATATTTATATTATACATGTATATATATACATATACATTTATATATCACACACATAGATCCTTGTCATTTGATTGGTGGAACACATGTCAATTACTGCTGTGATGCATGACGCCCAAACATTTAATGTAGGATTCCTATATTGATAAATATAGGATGCTTTGGGCACTTCACAGGAAAAGCAGTGAAGCGTCACACTTCCAAAATAACCCTTCCCTGCCTGGTGGGTCCAAACGAGGCAAGGGGGTTTCATGGTGGACAAGGTGGAAGTCTACATTGAGTCATCCACGACTAGAAAGGGGGGTTTTAGAATTTTCAGAGTGTGGGGTGGGCAAATTGTCATGTCTGTTTTGGGTTCATTGCATTCGAACAGTTGTGCAACGACTATGATCTAAGTGTGAGTTATATCAAAACGAATATTGATTGCATTTTGTTCGTGCATTGCCGCAGAATATATTCACTCGGTGAAATTTGGCTTTTCCATTTCATGAGGCGAAGATTTCATGACTATATTCTCAGGCATGCAACTGTAACTTCACCAAAAAAAGGAAATTACAAAAATTTCAATGATTTTGTACAGTATTTTATCCATTTTGAATGGTAAAACTGAGAATAAAAAAAGAGGAAATCAGCTGATCCGAGGAAAAGTTGCATGCCTGTATTCTGCGACAATGCACTCATATGCATCCAATATTTGTATAACAATGTCAATGTTATTATTATTCTATTTGGGGTTTTGGGGAGGGGGGAGCAGGGGGGAGCAGGGGGGGCAGGGGGCAGGGGGGAGGGTGTACAAGTCCAGGAAGGGTGAGACCATATCTTTGGGAAGAGTGTTAAAGACACTGGACACTATTGGTAATTGTCAAAGACCAGTCTTCTCACTTGGTGTATCTCAACATATGGATAAAATAACAAACCTGTAAAAACTTGAGCTCAATTGGTCGTCAAAGTTGCGAGATAACTATGAAAGAAAAAAACACCCTTGTCACACGAAGTTGTGTGCTTTCAGATGCTTGATTTCGAGACCTCAAATTCTAATTCTGAGGTCTCGAAATCAAATTCGTGGAAAATTACTTCTTTCTCGAAAACTATGTCACTTCAGAGGGAGCCGTTTCTCACAATGTTTTATACTGTCAACCTCTCCCCATTACTCGTTACCAAGTAGGGTTTAATGCTAATAATTATTTTGAGTAATTACCAATAGTGTCCAGTGCCTTTAAGAGGAAGACGACTAGGATTGCTCCTGAGCCTGGTCATGTGACAGTGTCCATTAGCAAAAGATTTCAATCATATACAGCAAGGTTTTTTTTACGCACACATTACATGTACTCGCTTTGTGTTGGGTTATTTATTGAAATACAAATCCCCCCCCCCTCACGATTTTATAACATTATTACCTACATATCATGATAATATAAAGTCTAAGGCAGTGTTGGATACTTTACATCAAGACGTAGCTCATAGATTATTGTTTGCCCTCAGTCCTAAATCATTCATTTTGGCAAATAGGACTTTGAGTTGGGAGGGAACAAATCGTCACTTTCCGTTGATCTTTATTTCCTAATAATATTAATAATAATACTGTATTTATACAGCGCAAAAATTTATGAAAAAACAAGCTGTAAGGCGCTTGACATAAATTAATTAGGAGAGAGTTCCATAAAAAGTATAATTAAAAAACCACTACAGGAACAATTTGAAATATAAACAGGAAAATTGAGTGATGGAAATCACGTACAAATTTGGAAATTAGCCCTTAAAGTTTGTGCCCCGCCCCCCTTAGATGTCTTATAAATTGGACAATTAAAGGAACATTACAGAATTGGTTGTTGCTAACAAAACAGTTGCTGGCAGGCAGTGTAAGCACTTTATGTAATCCACCATATACATAAACTGACAAACCTCTGGAAGTTTGAGATCGATCGGCCATCTGGGTCACGAGAAAATAGTGAAAAACCGATTACACATTTGCATGAAATCATATAGGTTCAACAAATGAATAAAACGCTCACTGAGCGATAAACTCTAATCGGAAAATTACTTTACTCATTTCTCATCAAATATGGCATTTCAGACATAAATATTTCAAGGGATGTTTTCTACTATCATCATCATTAGACCGTGTAAGTTTTATGTAAATCTGTGATCAAAAGTATATTTTACAAGTTTTTTTTGTTACCAATTCTGTAATGTTCCTTTAAGAATATCTAAGGTCCATTTCAGCACAATGGCTTTATGCTTTAGTTCTGGCTTGGGCTCTGTCTATATTCAGTCGAGTGCTTCAGTAGGGCGAATGGAGCTGGTACGCGTCAAAGCCGAATTTGAGATTTTGAAACTTTGGTCCAAGTCTCCCAAGAAAACCAAACAACAGTTGTAACCAACTCAAATATTAGTTACTTAATAAATAAAACTACTCGGATGGGATGGTTATTGATAATGAAAAATTAACATCTTGAAAAACTATTGTTCTTTTCCAGTAAATCCAAGAAATCCTAGAGAGCTATTTTTGAGGTCAGATACAGGGGTGGATCAAGGATTTTCAGAGAGGGCAGGGGGGGGGGGCGCAAACTTTAAGGGCTTATTTCCAAGTTCAGAAGTCCTGCTGTACGTTATAATATAAGTTGATGTTAAACATTAGATGCTCTCTTGTTCAATCTAAGACATTTCAGAAGCATTTCAGAAGTTATTTTGTACCCATTTGCTGTTCAATGAGTTTTTTTGTCAGTTTTTTTTTAGTCAGCAGCAACAAGGGGGGAGGGGGGGCCAAGCCCCTCCACCCAACCCCCTTAATCCACCTGTCCGGTAAGTCTCATTTTAATTATTTTAGAAATAGCAATAAAATCTCACAAATACCTGCCCAAACCACTTGTTTTATGGACCCGGTCTCAACAGTGTGGTTATGACCGCCCGTTCGGTGGCAGGCTGCTGTTAAAAAAGACAAAGCCGAAGACCAGGTCCTCACACTGTTATTGCCATTAATAAATCAAATGTCGTAGAAATAACAAAACAAATATAACTCATCAGAATTTGTGATTTTTCTTTCAGGTTTGCGTGGGACCTAATCTCTCACGCATAATTTACCATTAATGCATATTTTTGAGAACCAGACTATGAGCTTTGAAAATTAACAGCACCCTTTAATAGAAATATTGCAATACGTTGGTTTCATGCGCATACATAACATTCTCAGCGTTTTCACACCACGTGTGATATAAGCGCACATACGGTACCACTTGTCCTTGCCAAAATAACAAAAACGATACCCACAAAGACAACAGTAGATTTGTTAGTTCCCAAGACAACAGTAGATTTGATAGTTCCCCCCGCACAACAAGCAAAGTGCATACAGACCTGTTACACAACAACATGCTTGTTCAGGGGCCATTTATTCGCCAGTTTACAAGGCTAGCCGCCAATAAGTAAAGGTCCCTTGTAAGAAAACAACAACGCTTTCTTATCACCTACGATCATCACGGAATTGAACATTTCACAGGCCTGGATATACACAGAGGCCACGGAGGCCATGGCCTCTGGGGTTCGCCTTGGTGCCCCTTCAAATGTTTCCCATAGACTTTAAGAATTTCCAATAGAAGTGCCCTTTGCAAAATGAAAATGGCCTTGCCCTCTCAAAGATGATATTCCAGGCCTGATTTTCAGAAATGATTTCATTAGTTGGTCAGTTTCTGTATTTTGCTTTTCATTTTCGTTTAAGAAATTATCAATTTCTTTCAATTTTATTACTGATTGAAATTCCTCAATCCAGTAGTAAAAACATATTAGTAGGTACTGTTTACAAACCCCCGGATGTCAACATTTATGAGTTTGTTCAATGAAGTGTGAAGACTTTTTTCAATAAAAAAAATGTCTATCGGGGTCAAGATCCGAGTTACCTGCAAAATTTTTGTTAAAGACAAATGGGTTGAAAAATAATTTGATGCAATCTCTCGACATTAATTTTAACATTAGTATGAAATTCAAACAAAACTGATTGATTAGAGGGCGTCCTTTCAAGATGTAAGATGTAAGACAAGATTGTTTTAATCTTATTTTTGTTTTACTCTGGACAATTTTTGTATAAGTTTGTTTGTAACAATCATAATATATACATACAATCTCTTGACTATTTACAGTCTTTTCGGCCTCTGTTTACACTATACGTCCTACCAAGTTGCAAGGCCCGATTTTCGCCCCCCAAAAAGTGTTACCACCTTTTTTTTCATTTTCAAAGAAGTCTGACAGATGATGCTGGTTCAAAACAAAAGACAAACACAAACTGTCGCATACGCCAACAAATTACAAAATACATGTGATAATTCTTTGTACATGGCTGTGTACATGGCTGACGGACGTGAAAAAAATGTCGGGATCCGGACATATTTCATTTCTGAGTTTTCAATTAACTGGCACTAAAATACCGTGACAGTTTTTCCCCTGTTTCCTCGGCAAGTAGACACTGAACTCAGCTGAAACTTTCACCGGTGACTTTTATTATATCTTTCTTTAAAGTTTTGCCAGTAAACCGACATTACGCTGACAAGAACCAAACGATGACTCTAACTTTGTGAGATTATAGGAGATCTTACGCGGTACATTGAAATGATGGCATGTCCACCTTTTTTTGCAACCCCTGCAGTTTCTAAGGAGCTTTGGGGAACAGTCTCCCCAGTAGCGCTAGAGAGGCAGATCAAAGAACCAGACTTGTTTAATTTAAAGAAAAAATACAGCATCTTTTGTTTACCAGGCAGATTTGAAAAAATTCTGAATTTAGATAAAAGTCTGAAATTTCTCATCCACCGTGCTACACAGCCTACGGCTTATAATACAGTGCACATTTTATATCTTCAGATTTCAACTTTTCTACAATGACTCCGGTTATAATGCTCAGCCACACCTCTTTAGAACTTTCATTGTCACCTTTGAACATCTTTAGATGAAACCTCCACTGGACGGATTCAAAGAGTTGCTCCTCTCCTACCTGGGTACAACCATCCTCAGCCACGTTATAGTACTATTATCAAGTTCTCCAAAAAAACAGTCGCCACAATGGTCCCCTCGATTTATTTGTATTTTTTGGGGGGCCCTACGCCGTAGATACTTCTGTTGTTATTGGTTCTGGCATTATCGGTTCTCTGCTTGGATCTTTCTTTCCATTGGGAATGGTGCTGTTGCACAATGTAGTGTCTGTTTCAACTAATCTTTGCGTGATAAGTTCATCATATCTTTCTTGCTCACAAGGTGCTCGGCGTTGTGGACCTCCATACAGGTAAAAATTGTCATGCTGTGAAAAAAAAAGACACATGAGATTATTATCCATGGGTTATTAAAAAACATTCAATTTAGTTGCCAAAGGCAAACGCACATTGAATTTACTATTTAAAAAATTGCACCAAAAATCTTAGATAGAATTGAGAAATGTGGAACATTAAACAGTAATTAAAAAATTAGACAACAAAAGTATACACTAAAAATTGAGTGGATAATAATAATAATAATAATAATAATAATAATGTGGTGATGATGATGATGATGATTTACAGCGTTTGTATGGCGCCATATATCTGTTTCAGAAACATTCAAAGGCACCGAAATAGCACCATGTAATGGTTTACAAGGTGCTGGTGGCGCAATATGCAGCCAGTAACCAGGAACACCGGGGCGAACCCATTCTCTTTTCGATAAGTGCACTGGGTTCTTTTACGTGCATTACACAACACACGAGACGTACAGGCTTTACGTCCCATCCGAAGGACCCAGCAATAACGGTTAAGTGTCTTGCTTAAGGACACAAGTGTCACGACCGGGACTCGAACCCACACTCTGCTGAACAGAAATACCAGAGCTTGAGTCCGGTGCTCTTATCCGCTCGGCCACGACATGGTAAGGCATTCCACAACTTAGGTGAGGTGTGTGTAAAAGCCTTGGAGTCATAAGATCTAGTCCTTGGTGTGGTGGTGGTGAGGAAGTTTTGGGAGGACGAGCGGAGAGAGATCTAGGAGGTTGATGTCCAAAATGGTGGATGTACAAAATTGTGTTTTTAAAACCCTCACAAGGAACCAAGTGTAAGCCCGGCCACATATACGAAGATGAACATTTCAACTAAAAAAGCAGCAATGGAATGCAGCAAGTAAACAGGTGTATGCCCACATCATATACAAAGACGCACAATTATATACAACAAATCATAAGCAATGAAAACAGTGAACCAGTGTATGCCCACATGTATAAAACAGTATGTGCAGCAATGGAAAACAGTTAAAGGCAGGGTATACTTTTGGTAGTTGTCAGTATCCCCACTCGGTGTATCCCAGCATATGCATAGAATAACAAACCTGTGCAAATTTGGGCTCAATTGGTCATCAAAGTTGCAAGAAAATAGTGAAAGAAAAAAAAAACACTCTTGTTGTATAGAATTGTGTGCTTTCAGAATGCCTGAGAAGTGATGAAAAATAACCTCTTTCTCTAAAACTGCACTACTTCAAAGGGTGTCGTTTCTAACAATGTTTTATAGTTTGGGGTTGAACAAAGAAAAATTTACTACAGCGGGATTTGAACCAACGACCGGTACGGTAATCCGGAGGTCGTTGGTTCAAATCTCGCTCTAGTCAATTTTTCTTTGTTTAACCCCAAACTATTTGAAATTTACCCAGTCAGTTTCCCTTGTGGTTCATTACTTGACAATGTTTTATAGTATCAATAGCTCTCCGGTGCTCTTTACCAAGTAACTTTGTATGGTCATTGATTTTTGGAGTAATTACCAAAAGTATACCCTCCCTTTAACAGGTCTCTTCGAGTAGCATCCCTCTTGGTATGTTCCTTAGGAGTTGTATATATAAAACTTCACTAAAGTAAACAGAAATACAATTTTACATTTATGTGAGTAACAATATTCAAATGTTATGTCCACAGGGATCTCAGGAACAGAAGACAGATGCCTGATCAATCCATTTTAAAATTGTACATGGGATGCAGCTGTCAGCAGACATGCAAAGAAGGACAGCAGGTAGTGGAAGTTACACTTGAAATCTCCCTTTATCTAAGGTTCTTGTGTAATCCAAATTCTAGACCTTTCATCCTTTTGTTGGACAAACAAAGAGTATCAGACTGATAGGTTGCCTTGATTGTTTACCACTGTTTTATTCAAGGGAGGTTAGTTAAAGATTCTAACATGCCATAGTTGTTTATCAGCGGTAATTGGTTAAAGTAATATGCGTGGGAACCCAAGGTTCCTATATAAAAAAATCTCATCTGAACAATTTTGACATGATCTTTCTCCAGAAAAGCCTAAAACTAATCTATTCGAATGAAATGTCAAGATTTACCTGGATGTGAGGTGGCAGTTTGATTTCTGTGATCTTGGATTTCTTGAAACAAATATAGAACTTAAATGCGAGAAGAAAAACGATTATGAAGAGAACAGCTCCGACAATAATGAGTACTGCCTCGACCGTCAATGGATCAGCTAGGAAAGAAAAAACAAGCAATAAATTAATTTGACAAAAAGTGTAATTGACCACAATAAATACTGATTTCTTATCAAATTACTTGAGAAAATTAAATAACAAGTTTCAGGTCGCTGTTTTTTTAAACAAACCTTAACACAAAGACAGAACACACCGACTTTGTAGAGTTTTGGTCTCGTAATTTTTTTAAGGCCATATCACATGAGGCAATTTACAAGTAACCCGTCCACGGCAACCTCAAAGAAGGAAAGACATTCGCATTTCAATTTCTCCATTAAACCTGTATGAGTAGGTAGTACCCCGATCGAGTCTGACGATTTCATGGGCTGAGGGGAAAGTGTGACGGTATTAAAAAAGCGTCTGAAGTGTACTGATCACATGCAGTGTAACTCATCACCTGTAAAGCCCAGTTCATACTTCCTGCGAATGCGAATTTTAGACGTCACAAATTCACAACAAACAATTCGCAACAGTTGAGATGTGCTCAACTCCTGCGAAACATTTGCAGCGAAAAAACAGCCCTGTGACGTCAAAATTCGCTTCGCATTCGCATTCGCAGGAAGTATGAACCGGGCTTTAGGGTAAAAAAAATAATAATAATAAGGGAATAAAAGGGTAGTGATGCGGTCTTAACCGGCCGTTTAAAACTGGCAGGGTCGTGGCCGTGTTATAAAGGACCGAGCCGAAGCGAGGTCCTTTATCGCATGGCCACGGCCCTGCAAGGTTTTAAACGGCCGGTTAAGACCGAGTCACTACTCTTTTATTCCCATTCATAAATGCCTTTTTTGTTAAAAAGCATAATACTGTTGGAAAATCACAACTTTTCTGTTAACTTTCATTTCCTGTCACGTCCTCGAGCCCTGTTTCGTGAAGGATATACATGCCACGCTCAACAGTTGTGCGTACGCGCGCGTCATAACACTAACATGTTTTTAGTTTGAATACCAGTATGTGTTGATTGCGTTTCGCATAAATTAGCGCCTGCGTATAACCTTGTGCGCCACAGGTGTGTTTAAACACTTCTAGCCGTGCATTATCATCCGTTTATAACCGGCTACGTGACATGCTCTCCACCAATCAGAATGGATAAACTCTCCGAGGTATTTATGAATAATAAATAATGGATTACCACGAGGTGAGGCAGGAATGTAGCATTCATCTACATCTGATGATCCAGCAGAGTTACGCGCCACAATGGTTATGTTGTAGTCACTATACAAGTCTACACCTGCAATAGAAAGCACAACATGACATGAGTGAAGTGACCTTGCTTGCTGCTGTGACCTGACGAAAACGCCTCAAACAATGATAACACTAAATGTATATTCGGTTTTGCGGTAACACCATGTGTATATCTACTTTGCTGTGTAGATTTTGTTCTTTAGAAGCTTGTCTTGCTATTTGTTCTACTACCACGGAGTAGATTTTCGGAATTCAGGAGACTCCTCAGTCCTGAAAAGAACTGTCCTGCTTATTTAACTACTACCTGGGCGGGAGGTAGGAAATCGGCCTGGACTACTACTTTAGCCTAGTGGATCGGGGGGACTTCTCGTAATTAACTGCACTGCTACAGAGTGAGGTTTTTTTTGGTCTCAAGAAATACATTACCATAAAAAACTTACTCCGTAAGGAGTACCTGAGAGCTACTGGTAGTATAAAACATTGTGAGAAATGATTCCCTCTGAAGTGATGTAGTTTTTGAAAAAGAGGTAATTTCTCACTAAAATATTTGAATCTGAAAAAGGCTTCAGGCATGAAGCCTTTCTCAGGAATTTGAAAGCACACAATTCTATGCTACAAGGGTGTTTTTCCTTTCATTATTTTCTTGCAACTTTGATGACCGATTTAGCCCAAATGTTTACAGGTCTGTTATTTTGTTTTATGTTGGGATACACCAAGTGAGGATACTATAGTCTTTGACAGTTACCAAAAGTACATCCTGCCTTTAACATATGCAATAGTGGTTTAAATGTAGGTCAATCGTACGTGGGATTTAACATACAATTTGGATCAGAAGTAAAGGTCACATTGGTATCGTCTTCGTTCAAAAAAATTTTTTGAGCAGGCTCAAAGGCCAGAAATCTGATGTAAAAAAGGTTTTGGCGAAAATCTGGTCATGCAGCTTACAGAAAATTTCTCAACAGGCCATCATTTGGAATTATAAAGTAAAACAGCCTAATAAACTATCCGCATGCACAGAAGTAAAATAAAAACCAATAATAATAAAAAATAATATTCGGTTTTTATATAGCGCTTTATACACCATGTCTCAAAGCGCTTCCAACATTATTACCCTGATCACTGGGCCATTTCATTCCTTAAACCATCTCAGCTCCTTGGGGAGTGTACAACCTGTGCTGCCAAATATGTAGCACACTAAGCTAAATCAATCACAAGAACCATCTCTGCCCTCACAGGTACCCATTTACCCCTGGGTGGAGAGAAGCAATCATAGTCAAGTGTCTTGCTCAGGGACACAGGTGTCACGACCGGGATTTGAACCCTGCTATATAGGGACCCCCCGCCCTTCTCCGTTCATATATTCCTCAGTCTGAAGCACAACATTATGGTTACCGTAAAGCCGATGTTCGGTGTCATTTGGATTCTTTGTTATGACAGACGAGTTCCCATTTACAGTTATGTCGTAGCTGAGAATCTCCCCATTGCTCTTGTCCTCAGGAAAGCTCTGTTACAGAAAAAAAAGACGCGAACATTAAACTTTGGATCTCCTTCAACATTCTTGTATACACACGGCTCTGCAAGAGGGCGATCTCAGATGATTGTGCCAAGGCATGCAAACTTCACGACCAAATTTTTAAGTTGGTAGGTAGCGTATTTGGCTCGCGCAAGTTTGGAATAGTTTGTAACTTAAGGGCACAAGTTCTAGACCTGAACGAAGAGCTACTTAGCGCTCAACTTGGATAGAAATTCAACGCAGACTCGAGGCGAGCCGAGGATAGACAGTCTGATTTGTCCTCAACTTCTAAAGGTTTTTTGATGTTTTGAACAGAAAGGCATTTATGAATGGGAATAAAAGAGTGGTGACTTAGTCTTGAACGGCCGCTGAAACTTTGCAGGGTCATGGCCGCGCGATGAAGGACGCCCCTTTGGCTCAGTCCTTTATGGCACTGCCACGACCCTGCTTGGTTTAAACAGCTGTTTCAGACCTCGTCCTCTATACTCTTTTATTCTCTTAGTCAAAACTGAAGAACACCTCTTTCAACCCACCTAATAAAAATTAAAATAATAATAGAAGTAACAACTAACAGTGAGTATCTTGAAAAAGACCTTCATCAAGATCTAAGGCTGTACGGTGTTACAGGCACAAAGGTAAGTAAGATATTTCATCTGCATGCTGTGATGTATAAAATTTAAAAAAATTCCTTCATACACCGACAAATTAAATAAAGGTGGATACGCCCGAAAGACATCACTTCAATCTTCCTAATCACTCCATTTCTGACATTATTTGACAGGGCGTCGAGGCCATAGGTAACCACAGGCTGTTCGTCTGAGTAAGGAGAAACTGTGGATAAGTCGCCTCCAGACCATTCAACCCCATGGTCTGAACATCCAAGAAGGAAATGACTAATAACACTTCATCTTTGCCTTCTCCTTTTTTCCCCCAGATATCCCCCTTTTTTAGTCTGCCTCAGTCACTAATTAATTACTTTTTCTCCCTCTTCCCACCATTGACTTTATCCTTTGTGTTTCCACCCTTTTGTGGTCTAACAAGCCCCTTTCCTCTAAGCCCCTTCCCCTTGTCTCCTTTGTTGTTCATCACCTAATTTTTCTCTGTGCTTTCCGCACCTCTGTCTTCATCTATTTCCACTTGACTGCTTCTGTTACACTAGTATACATGTTTATGTGTGTTTTGTGGTCATTTAGCCTTCAAGAAAGAATCTGCTAGGATCGAAACGTCAGGCCATTAACTATTTTTGGCACTATCAAATTTAAATAAATATCTTAGTAGTGTAACACTCGACACTTGTTACTTTATACCATATCATTCACAAATCTGAAAAATGGATGAAAACAACCACTTTAGTGAATAGACCGATCCATTAAGGTTTGCCCCATATGTGTTGACCAATCACGACCTTGGCTCCGCCACCGAAAGTCCGACAAAAGTCTGACATGCTAAAATCCCATTAAAAAAAGAAAGCATGCGTGTGCTCGTACTTAAAGCGCACACGTTCATGTCGGGAGTGTGGCATTGGAGAGATTCACGTGTGCAGTGGTGATGCAGCCAATGCTGTGATTGGTCAATATGTTAAGAAGAGGGTGGGGCCTAATGGATCGGTCTATTGACAAAGCTTAACATGTGCTCAGTCACAAACAATCATCCAGTATATTACAAATCTATAAAACAGGTAAACAATAAAAACATGATCGAGGCACGCAGGTAGGCCATCAATCCCAACTGTGCCTCTAGGAGCATTAAACGGAAAGTACACGATTGGTAATCACTCTAATAATTAATGGCAATAAAAAACTGACTTGGTTAGAAGTACAGCAACTTTCGATAGTATAAAGCATTTTGAGAAATATTTCAATTCAAAATAATGTGGATATGGGAAAACATGTCAGTTTTTATCCCCCAAAATTTGAATCTGAGAAACGATTCTGTCAGAAACTTTTCTAAGATCGCGTATTCCTATTAGGGATTATTCTTTATGCGTGGACATATTTGCTGCAGATTTTGGCGATATTTCAAAAACGTGACCACCTTCTGAAATGAAATTTTCACAGGTTAGTTTTATTGTATATATCTACATTTTTATAGGATTAAAACAATCAAACGGTCCCAAAACCATAGGTATACTTTGCCTTTACAGCCATGAACCTATACTCCAGAACTAGAGTAAATCACAGCCCTTGTCCAACCAACTCAATATAAAGACAGACATATTAGATAAAAGAATAAAACAAAATATGAACTTAAAACCCGCAAGGCCTGCTCATGGTTCTGTACACAAACCATTTGACCTAGACAGAACCCTATCCACCCAAACCACTGACAATAGCCCAAGGGCTTGAATTAAATACTCTACCAGACATGATAATGAATTAATAGTTTTGTAGGATGCACTCCTTTAAAGGGAATGTACACGATTGGTAATCACTCTAAAAATTCATGGCAATAAAAACTTACTTGGTAAGAAGTACAGCAGCTTTGGATAGTATATTGAATGTTGAGAAACTTTTAACTTCGAAGTACTATGGTTATGGAAACCATATCACTATTTATTCCCCCAAATTTGAATCTGAGAAGCGTTTCTGTCAGAAACGCGACCACCTTTTGAAGTGAAATTTTCACAGGTTAGTTTTATTGTTAACACAATCAGTAGGCTCCAATTACCAAACGTATGCAGCACCTTTAACTCCAGAATGTCAGTATCTTTGTCTTACCTTCCAACTAAGAAGAGCTTCGTTGGTTCCGTTATTTCTTTGGCAGAAAAGTTCAAGATTCACTCCAGCCTCTGGTGCTGAGGAGACGAGCAACACACATAGTTTGCATAGAAGGCATATTTTTTTACCACAATGTAATTGTTCTGCTTTCTACCTTTAAAATAAATGAACCCAAGCTAGACTGGAAGAGAAAAATGTTTTTTGATTGTGTTGGAAATCAAGGTTATAGTACTAGAAATTTGTGAGGCATATTCAAACCCATTGTACTGTATCAGAGTGCCTTTAGTACACTACAACTAGTACCCCTGTTCATTGGGCCTTAAGTATTCCTGAAGCCATCGCTACTCCTTAGGCGTATGCAGCTCCATCAGCAAAATGGACACACAGGTTGCGAACCATTCTCATCAACTAACTCTACCCTCGCAGGGTGATGAGAAGCAATGGTTAAGTGTCTCATGACACTGGGTGGGATTCGAACCAGCAATCTTTCTGTATGATAAACTACTGAATATTCAAATTTTGCCAAGTCTTATGGATAATAAATCTACCGGAACTTTGGCTGGGATTCGAACCTCCTACAATCTTTCTTTACGATAAATCACTGCACACTTATTGGTGATTTCAAAGTCCTACAGGTAAAAAACGAACGCACAAAATTCCTGTTTACCTATTTCTTTTGTCCATCCCTGAAGTATGGTTTCTTTACTTGTCACGATTGGTGGATCGACTGTCGCAGTTATCTTAATAGTGTACTCACTTTTGGCTTTAAGGCCATGGATGATGAACTCAGAACTCAAACAATTCTGTAAACGGAACAAAACATCATATCCAATGAGTCTTAATGAGTCTTAATCATATTCAATGAGTCTTAATGAGTTTTAATCATATTCAATGAGTCTTAATGAGTTTTAATCATATTCAATGAGTCTTAATGAGTTTTAATCATATTCAATGAGTCTTAATGAGTTTTAATCATATCCAATGAGTCTTAATGAGTCTTAATCATATTCAATGAGTCTTAATGAGTTTTAATCATATCCAATGAGTCTTAATGAGTCTTAATCATATTCAATGAGTCTTAATGAGTTTTAATCATATCCAATGAGTCTTAATGAGTTTTAATCATATCAAATGAGTCTTAATGAGTCTTAATCAGATTCAATGAGTCTTAATGAGTTTTAATCATATCCAATGAGTCTTAATGAGTTTTAATCATATCCAATGAGTCTTAATGAGTTTTAATCATATCCAATGAGTCTTATTGAGTCTTAATCATTCCCTATGACTCTTAATGAGTCTATATTAGGGGATCAGGTTGGCCTACGGTATCTTACTTTTTGTTCCACTCTTTCGGGAATCCACTGCTGCGTATTCTTTTGTCTGTAACTCACAGTATAATAAGTTCCTTTTTTTTGGCCACGAGGATAATCTCTACACTCCTCCGGTGAATGCCATGACACTTGAAGTGAGGTGCTTGTTGCATTTGTTATACTTGGAAAGCGTATTGGAGTTATGGTCCCTGGATGAAGAGAAAGTCAAGACAAGAAAAGTTGTGTTTGGTAAACACAAATGCCCCGCAAGCCAGTCCGTTTCTTGACATTTGACCCAGGTGGTCTAAAATTAGGAGGCTTCTGTATCCCGAGACCAATCCACACACCAGTTTGGAGTTCATATGCCAAGTCTGTCTGAAGTTATCACTGGGACATAATTTCTTTTTTTTTAGGCATAAAATAATTTGATTTTAATAAAATTGACCGTACATTTGACCTGGGAAGGCGGAGGCGGAAGGGGGGGGGGGCAAAAACAATATACTTCCGAGGGTGGGGAAAGGGGTTGGGGAAGGGGAGGAGGGAAGGGGAGAAGGGGAGGATGGGTGGGGAAGGGGTGGTGGAAGGGCAGGGTCGGGTTGGGAGGGGAGGAGGGTAGCAGGACCAATTTACACAACCTAAATTCTCTTTAAAAGGTTAAATGCCACTTTTTATTTCAACCTTGACATTTGAACCACAAATTCAGTAGGCTTCTGTATTGTAAGGCTAAGACCAATCCACAAACCAAGTTCAGAGTTGATGTGACAAGTCCTTTACAAGTTATTGCTCGGACAACATTTCTTTTGTTTTAGCCATAATGACCTGAATATTTAACTTAGGGGGTCCAAAAACAAAAGTCTTCTTGGGGATCCCAAGACTGATCCACAAACCAAGTTTGAAGTTGATATGCCAAATCCTCCTTGTGTTATCGCTCAGACAACATTTCTTTTGTTTAACCCATAATCACCTTAATATTAAACTGAGGGGGGTAAAAAAACCTCTGGGGTATCCCAAGACCGATCCACAAACCAAGTTTGGAGTTGATATGCCAAGTCCTTCATGAGTAATCGCTCGAACAAGATTTCTTTTGTTTAAGCCATAATGACCTTAATATTTAACTTAGGGGGTCCAAAAACAATAGGCTTCTGGGGGATCCCGAGACCAATCCACACACCAAGATTGGATTTGATATGCCAATTATTATTATTATTATTATTATTATTATTATTATTATTATTTCATCTTATCACAGCATGCAAAAGAAAGATTCCATTTTCATTTGTGCCGGTTACTCCTCGAGTCAGGCTACGTGTGTGTGTGTGTGTGTGTGTGTGTGTGTGTGTGTGTGTGTGTGTGTGTGTGTGTGTGTGTGTACACACAGAAGGGCATATGTGGGGTCCTGACAACAATGGAACAATGGACCCCACAAGGTCATTTCAATAGGAACAATTGGGCCCCACAAGGGAATTCTTCAGAAAAGGGAATAATAGAACAACAATAGCAGTACCCCACAAACCGGATCCGTAAGGATGTGTGTGTGTGTGTGTGTGTGTGTGTGTGTGTGTGTGTGTGTGTGTGTGTGCTCTCACTTTTGCATCCCTGTGGAGACCGATATGAGTACCCTGCTATCCTTGTGGAGACTCATTTCCTTGTGGAGACACAGAAAGTGGTTCCATAAGGAAAAAATGCAGAAATAATCCTTGGACTACCACAAGTCTATGTTTCCAATTTCTTTATTTCTCCACTTGGAATCCCTGGGGAGACATGGTCATACCATGTGGAGACACACATTGAATGATGTGTGCAGAGAAAAGCTAACCTGTAGCTACCTGATGAGGGCGCTTCTATAAGCAAAATCCTATAAACTCTTAACCAATCGGATCGCTTGTTTCATTTATGCTGGGCTGCCTGTGTGTGTGACTAGATGGCGCCATTTTGCTATGGCAAACTATGTCTGCTGCACAAGGATTAAATACAAAACCTGGTAAGAAGTTTTATTACTATAATTTTACACTGCATGTTTAGGCTTAATCACAAGAGGCCTCCTTGACTTTTCTTAACATAATGCCTGATATCTGTTACTTTGTAACATCAGAGCAGTGGGTCATGGATAAAGTAGTTGCACATTGTACTGAGTTTAAAATAAGTTTGCAGTATGGGTTCTACATTACAGATCACTGGGCAGTTCTGTATGATGACCTGGAAATAGCATTTGTCAAGTTCTACATTGTGAGAAAAGGATTACCTTGCATGATATATATGGTTCGTCTTTGTTGACGTTAACATTTTGGAAGGTTATTAGTTAAATGATATACATTTTTAAAGCTTAGTCTAACTGCTATGCTACATTGTTAAGTCTTCGACTCTAGTCTTACTCTTAGTGATAGTCTTAATATTGTCTTACCCCACTCTTAGTGTCAATTAGTATCCTCCAACGAACTTACCTCAGTGATTAGTTTTAATTAGTTAATTCTAACTTAACTAGCTCAGGCTTTTGCATTATTTCTGGAGTAAACATGCATTTGTTTACAAACAAAACAATGGTTTTTGTATTCAAGGATAAAAAAGACATTTCAGTATACATGGTAGAGGGCCTATAATAGTCAGATAGGCCTACAAGTACAACAGAAAAACCTCCTACATGTTATCTTTGTAGTCACTAGTGTAGTAATAGTGGCTTCATTACACAGAAGATATTTATGTATTTACCCTCTCTCCACAGATGTGTGAGTAAATAATCATTCATAATGGAGATCCAAACTGAACGGGTAAGCCGACAACCTATGACATGCATAGTCTTATATTATAACCCGCCTACTGTCATAGCTCCCCAGTGAAAATATAATCAGCACCACATGTTTTGTCAATTTGCTATAAATTTCTACTCGACACAGTTCAAAACAATTCCCAAATGACGAAAAAGACTCTACAAAATAGCTTGAAAATCTCCTACTGGATTCTCGATATGTCAAAGATGAAACATCGAGCAATTGTATTCGCAGTCATTTTGTGTGCTCCAAATTTATGCTTTTAAGTCCACACTCAAGCAAAACAATGTTGATGACGATTGGCATTATTTAACAATCAAAATAGACGGGTGCCCTTTCCGTTGTTGTGGTAAGTCATGCGGTCACGTGTCCGGTCGTGTATGCCAACATCACTTTGCCGCTGGGTTGTGGATGTAAAGGTCATTGATTTACATCCATAACCCATAATGCATCAGCGGCAATTGATGTTGGCAAACACTGCTGGAAACGTGACCGCATGATCTACCACTAGGATGACGGTAGGGCACCTGTCTATTTTGATAGAAAACTGCTGCCAATCATCAGCAATGCTTTGCTTGATTGGGGACTTAAATGCACCAATTTAGAGCACAAAAAATGACAGTGAGTACAATTACATGCTTGATGTTTCATCTTTGACATATCAAGAATCCAGTAGGCGATTTTCAAGCTATTTTGTTGTGTCTTTTTCGTCATTTGGTCATTTTTTTGTAACTGGATTGTGTGGAAAATCAGAGCATATTGACGAAAAGTGTGGTGCTGATACCCTATTCACTGGGGCACTAGGAGAACCAAAGATATGATATAATTTTTAATGGAGTACAGTGCCCCAGTTAATTCCCGGTTCATACTTCCTGCAAATGCTTCATGCAAACGAATTTGATGTCACAGCTCTTTCTTCGCTGCAAATATTTCGCAAGATTTGCCCAAAGGGCAAACTCTTGTGAAATTTTTATAGCGAATTTTTGAAGTCAAACTCGTTTTGCATTCGCATTTGCAGGAAGTATGATCCGGGCTTAATTGGGTCTTGATCTTGAGTATTAAAGGAACATTACAGAATTGGTTTTTGCTAACAAAACAGTTGCTGGCAGTGTAAGTACTTTATGCAATCCACCATATACATAAACTGACAAACCTGTAGAAGTTTGAGATCGATCGGCCATCTGGGTCACAAGAAAATAGTGAATAACCGATAACACATTTGCATGAAATCATATAGATTCAACAAATGAATAAAACGCTCACTGAGTGATAAACTCCAATCGGAAAATCAGTTTATTCATTTCTCATCAAATATGGCATTTCAGACAGCAATATTTCAAGGGATGTTTTCTACTATCATCATCATTAGACCGTGTAAGTTTTTTGTAAATCTGTGATAAAAAAGTATATTTTACAAGTTTTTTTCTTACAAATTCTGTAATGTTCCTTTAACTAATTGATTCAGAATAGTGCAAATAAGCAGCCTTTAAACATTAAAAGTATTGAGTCCACGCCTAATAGTAATAACTCAACCATGTCTGTTTGTCTGTGAATTTACTATGATGTCCAACCATGCAATTTGAACTTTGTTATGACCTAATCATGAGGGTAATAAAAAAAGAAAAACAAGAAATACACTCACATACATAAACAAAAATTATGATAAAAAAAGGGGGGGGGGAAACCACGATGACATGCCTCATTCACACGTGATACTTTATGTGGGCAACAGAGACATTTACTCCATGATCACTGCCTTGGTGCCCTTGAAACGTTCCGATGGAAACTTACATGTTCCTCTGTATATAGAGGTGTCTTTTACCACAGAGAAATTGCCTCCCTTTCTCAAATAACAAAGTACCGGTATCAGGTCTGTTTACTTGAATAATAAATTTTATTTCGGAATTAGTTTACCTTTAATATTCGAGTGCACAAAGAAAAAATTTGTAAAATGCGACTTACTTGAATGCAATTAATTCCTGCTTACTGTAGTAAGCCAGCACAGTAAGCAGGAGGTAATTGCATGAGAAAGTCGCATTCTAATGATTTTTCTTTGTGCACTCAAACATTAAGGGTAAACTAAATCCGAAATAAAATTTATTATACAACTTATCACATGGTTGACATTGATTCATTGTAATAAAATGTGTTTTTTATAAGAAGGCCTTTTATTGTTATTTATATAGGTGCAAAGATACTCAATTAGGAGAAGAGAGCCAAAAAAGGTAAGAATGCTCTAAAAACTGTAAGGTTTGTAGAGTAGTGTCGTACGTCTCGAGACCGGTCTCGACCTCCCCGTCTCGGTATCGGTCTCGGTCTCGAGCCTTAATTGGTCTCGGTCTTGGTCTCAGACTATTGGGTCTCGACTACAACACTGTTAAACAAAATTCACATTATAAGGCATTATATCACTCAATGTTTAGAATACTACACACACCATGCTCCATAAGGCATTACCACTCAATGTTTAGAATACTACACACACCATGCTCCATAAGGCATTATCACTCAATGTTTAGAATACTACACACACCATGCTCCATAAGGCATTATCACTCAATGTTTAGAATACTACACACACCATGCTCCATAAGGCATTACCACTCAATGTTTAGAATACTACACACACCCTGCTCCATAAGGCATTACCACTCAATGTTTAGAATACTACACACACCATGCTCCATAAGGCATTACCACTCAATGTTTAGAATAACACACACCCTGCTCCATAAGGCATTACCACTCAATGTTTAGAATACTACACACACCATGCTCCATAAGGCATTACCACTCAATGTTTAGAATACTACACACACCATGCTCCATAAGGCATTATCACTCAATGTTTAGAATACTACACACACCATGCTCCTTAAGGCATTATCACTCAATGTTTAGACTACTACACATGCTCTATAAGGCATTACACTCAATGTTTAGACTACTACACATGCTCCATAAGGCATTATCACTCAATGTTTAGAATACTACACACACCATGCTCCATAAGGCATAAAATTATCACTCAATGTTTAGAATACTACACACACCATGCTCCATAAGGCATTATCACTCAATGTTTAGAATACTACACACACCATGCTCCATAAGGCATTACCACTCAATGTTTAGAATAACACACACCCTGCTCCATAAGGCATTACCACTCAATGTTTAGAATACTACACACACCATGCTCCATATGGCATTACCACTCAATGTTTAGAATAACACACACCCTGCTCCATAAGGCATTACCACTCAATGTTTAGAATACTGCACACACCATGCTCCATAAGGCATTACCACTCAATGTTTAGAATACTACACACACCATGCTCCATAAGGCATTATCACTCAATGTTTAGAATACTACACACACCATGCTCCATAAGGCATTACCACTCAATGTTTAGAATACTACACACACCATGCTCCATAAGGCATTACCACTCAATGTTTAGAATACTACACACACCATGCTCCATAAGGCATTACCACTCAATGTTTAGAATACTACACACACCATGCTCCATAAGGCATTATCACTCAATGTTTAGAATACTACACACACCATGCTCCATAAGGCATTACCACTCAATGTTTAGAATACTACACACACCATGCTCCATAAGGCATTATCACTCAATGTTTAGAATACTACACACACCATGCTCCATAAGGCATTACCACTCAATGTTTAGAATACTACACACACCATGCTCCATAAGGCATTACCACTCAATGTTTAGAATACTACACACACCATGCTCCATAAGGCATTATCACTCAATGTTTAGAATACTACACACACCATGCTCCATAAGGCATTACCACTCAATGTTTAGAATACTACACACACCATGCTCCATAAGGCATTATCACTCAATGTTTAGAATACTACACACACCATGCTCCATAAGGCATTATCACTCAATGTTTAGAATACTGTCTGTATTGACCATGCTCCATAAGGCATTATCACTCAATGTTTAGAATAATACACACACCATGCTCCATAAGGCATTACCACTCAATGTTTAGAATACTACACACACCATGCTCCATAAGGCATTACCACTCAATGTTTAGAATACTACACACACCATGCTCCATAAGGCATTATCACTCAATGTTTAGAATACTACACACACCATGCTCCATAAGGCATTATCACTCAATGTTTAGAATACTACACACACCATGCTCCTTAAGGCATTACCACTCAATATTTAGAATACTACACACACCATGCTCCATAAGGCATTATCACTCAATGTTTAGAATACTACACACACCATGCTCCATAAGGCATTATCACTCAATGTTTAGAATACTACACACACCATGCTCCTCTGCCAATAGGAAATAAATTATGTAACAGCTGTATATCTTACTTAATAATATTATAGACAGATTCTCCAGAGGATGACAGAGATGGATTGAGTGCTGCTTATATCAGCAATGAAAAAGGTCAGTGAGCTGCCTCGCTCAGAAAATATTTTTAAAGTTCACTTCTTTTTTTTCTTCTTTTTTCTAAAATACTGTTTTAACCTTTTTTTGTTTTATCTAAACACAATTAAAGATACTTGTATATGACTGATCACAATGTAGTTATATTATTATTTTCTTTTTATTTTAAAGGCCGTGGTGTGATTGCTGCCAAAAACTTCACAAAAGGAGAATTTCTTTTGAACTACTCAGGAGAGTTACTGGAGAGAGCTGCAGCTGAGGCAAGACATTCAAAGTACACATACGAAAATGGATCGTTTATGTACTTTTTCTTTCACAAGGGGAGAAGAATGTGGTATGTAGAGCTTGGCTTTTTGAGGTTTTAAGTTATTTATAATGGAATATTCTAAACATTTGGCTTGTCTCTTTATTTCTGTATGCAACCCCCTTTGTTCACTTTAATTATTGATTCTGCATAATTCCCACGATAATGATATTTACACTGTTCTCTTTAGAGTTCCTGCAGCTGATGTCTCATCTGTCCTCATGATCCTGTGGATTATACAAACAATTGGCACTTTTGTTTCATTGTAACCCTAACTTATTTTTTCAGTATTGATGCGACCAAGGATGATGGTGGACTGGGGAGACTAGTTAATGATGATCACAAGCACCCTAATTGCATTATGAAGAAGTGCATTTTTGCTGAACGACCATTCCTTTGTCTGTTTGCTGCAAAGAACATAAAGGCAGGTGATGAACTCACATACGACTATGGGGATATTTCAGTACCTTGGAGGAAAGCACATGCTCAACAGACTGATTCTTGTTCAGAAAATTGTGAACAAGCTTGCCAAGAAAATGCCACTGTCAGCTTGATAACAAATGATGTTCAGCCCAGAGAAAACCCATCATCTAAAGGCAACACAGAGATACATGTAGAACAATTGCCAGAAAACAATGATCAGAACGTGACACCTTATTGTATGGAAATGCTGGAGAATGATCAACTTGATGAAACAGCTACCTCGTCATCACCAAACTTCCAGCTTACAGTCAATGTAGAAAACAGTTCTGTTCTTTGTGCTGATACAAATAAAGTACAGTTAAATGAGTGCATGAACATCCTGGAATCCATTTGCCAAGGACGCATTGGTACTGACGATTCTTTTTCTCCAGAGAAGGAAATTAAGTGTTTTCCATCTGCCCAAATCATATCAGACGGTCCATCCACAGTAGATGAAGCTGCAGAAGATGAGATGCATGAAGCTGATCCTGCGGTTGGCACAGAGTATGTTTCATGTTCTGCTCAACAGAATTATTCTTGTTCAGAAAATTGGGAACAAGCTTGCCAAGTAAATGCCACTGTCAGCTTGATAACAAATGATGTTCAGCCCAGAGAAAACCCATCATCTAAAGGCAACACAGAGATACATGTAGAACAATTGCCTGAAAATGATGATCAGAAAGTGACACCTTATTGTATGGAAATGCTGGAGAATTATCAACTTGATGAAACAGCTACCTCGTCATCACCAAACTTCCAGCTTACAGTCAATGTAGAAAACAGTTCTGTTCTTTGTGCTGATACAAATAAAGTACAGTTAAATGAGTGCATGAACATCTTGGCCACATGCCAAGGACGCATTGGTCCTGACAATTCTTCTTCTCCAGAGAAGGAAATGAAGTGTTTTCCATCTGCCCAAAACATATCTGAAAGTCCATCCAGAGTAGATGAAGCTGCAGAAGATGAGATGCATGAAGCTGATCCTGGTTTTGATTCAGACTTTGTTCCAGAAACAGATTCAAATGACTCTGATGACTCAGGGGACTATTCAGATGAACTGGAATTGTCTTCAGCAGGATGTGACCGCCATAACGACAGCTACAGCTCAGACGGAGATCATAGTAAAAAACAGCATTCACCTGATGATGATGAATGTTCAGCCTCTGGCATCCACATCCAACACTACAGCAAAAAGGAAACAACTTCTGGTGTTTTCATCCGTTCTTACAACAAGGTTAATGCCTGTTTGTATTGTGAAAAAATGATTACTGTGATGATTGGTAGGCATTACCAAAGACAACACCCTGAAGAAACTGAAGTCGCCAAAATTATTGTCTTGAAACCAGGGTCAAGGGAAAGAAGAAAGGAATTTGACTTGCTCAGACATAAAGGTAACTTTTATCATAATGAAAAGGTCCGACAGACTGGTAATGGACAGATAATACTGCTACGCAGACCAACAGAAATGGATTACATGGCAGAAGATTATGGTCCTTGTCCCCAATGTTTGGGTTATGTAGCAATGGATGACTTGTGGAGACACACAAAGTACCGTTGCATTTCAAGAGATTTGTATTCAGCCACAACCATTGATGGGGTAGCATCTCGCAAAAGAGGGCTTCAGATGGAAAGTGAAGTTTTGATGGGAAACTTGAAAGATGCAAACAGGCATGTGAAAAACATCGTCCTTCCAAATATGAAAAGAGATAATGTGTTTGGCATTCTCAAGAATGATCCGCTAATAATTGAGTTAGGAAGTCAGGTGTTGAAAAACCAACCAGAACGACAGCGATTGTCATCTCAGAAAATGAGAGCTGCAGCCAGAATTCTTCAAGAGTTGAGACAAATTGACCATGAAGGGGAATGAGCATGAGTGACTTCATCAAACCAATCAAGTTTGATATGTTCGTACAAGCAGTTGAGACAGTTGCTGGACAGAACACTGCTGAAGATGAGTTACAGTATCCATCAGTTGCAATCAAGGCAGGTCATGACATAGCCTGGTTAGCACGGATAAAGAGAGGGAAGGCTATACGAAGCCAAGACAGTAAAGCTGAAGAAGAGGCCAACAAGTTTCTACAATTGCACACCTCAGAGTGGGGCATCAAAATTTCTCATAGTGCAAGGAGTGCACTCAATACTCGCCGCAGCAATAAACCTGTCACCCTACCAAAGACAAGTGACTTACAGAAGTTATCAAGACATATTACCACTGAACTCAACAAATGCATGTGCGACTCTACCTGTCAGACAGATTTCACCATGTACAAACGCCTACAAAAACTTACCTTAGTGCGTCTCCTTTTGTTCAATAAACGGAGACCAATAGAGGTCGCAAAGATAACTGTCGAGATAATCTCCAACCGTCCAAACTGGAAGAATGCAAAAGTAGATGAACTGATGGATCAAATGACATCTTTGGAGAGAAAGTTGAGTACAAGTCATGGCCTGGTGCAGATCATAGGCAAACGGGGTCGCACAGTCCCTCTGATTATTCCACCAGATTGCTTAAAGGCACTGGACCACATCATTAGTTTGAGACACAATTTCATTCCTGCTACAAACAAATATATATTTGCACGAAATACACCATCTACTTACATGCAAGGAGGACAAGTGCTTACTGAGATCATACATGAAGTGACACTGGAATCTCCTGAGGATATTCGATGCACAAAGATGAGAAAGTACACTGCCACCATTGCACAAGTCTTAAGTTTGCAACCCCACGAATTGGAGTGGATAGCAGGGCACTTAGGCCACAATGTGAACATTCATAAGGATTTTTACAGAGTCCAGGAGTCTACCATTGAGCTATGCAAAGTGGCCAAGCTTTTGATGGCGATTGATTCTGGAGAGGTGGGCACATGGTCAGGGAAAACTCTCAGTGAGATTGATATAGCAGGTAAGAGTAATTTTTTATGAGGGATGTGTGGAGGTTTTTGTAAAGTTTGATACTCATATGATATTATTGCTTGTTATATTTATATGTCTGAATTTCCTCGATAATCATCATTTTATATTTATCTAACTGGTTGTGGCTGTAGTATTTTGATATTTGTGTTAATCAGCTAACAAAAAGATGTTTCACCTAAGAAGGTGGCTGTGGCTGTTGTTTTTGCTGTTCCTGATGGTTGTGCTATTATATGGACACCCTATTCTCCATCACATAATGTGAATATGATGTTCCAAGCTGTACCAGCAGCCACTTTCTGTATTTGTTACACCTAAGATTCATGTATTTTATTAAGATGTCATAAGGTACAAGAATTTCAATTGAAAGCATGTTGTTATTTTTCAGATATCAATGTCGATGTACAAACTGAAGATGACGATGATGACCTTAGTCAAGGTATATATATTTACATGATTATTAAGTTATTCACTATATGCAAACATTATATGCTTTGTTAAAATATTATCAAGCAGAGAGGTGTTTTTTAAAGGAACCGCGCGGTTTGCTCTGTGATGTTATAGAGTTCAGTTCTTAATTATTGTCCAATGTTTGATCATTTAACTAAAACTTTTATGGGCGATGTATAAAGACAAAAACCAATGGTGTTGTGGCCACTGGTGATAACGGTCCAGTTTTCGCCTGTTGCCACAAAGGTGTCCATTTAATGTCCACAAACTGCTTTTCATGCTAGCCTTCAAATGTGAAAGTGTAAGTGTATTGTAAGTGAAAAATAACTCCTACTCTGTATTCCCTAACCATGTAATAGAGGAGGAAGAAGCTCTTTCCGTGGATGCTCATCAGTTTAGCACAAGCCCCAGCACCACCGAAAACAGACATAGCACCAGCTGCAGCAACAGTAGCAGCAACACCACCAGCAGTAGACCAAGGACAGATGGCATACCAAGCAACAGCAGCCAAAACAGACCCGTCTCCAGCAACAGCTTCTGCACCACCACCTTCACAGACAACAGCAACAGTAACAGGCCAACCAACAACAGCAACAGACCAACAAACAGCAAGAGACCAACCAATAGCAGAAGACCTAACATCTGCAGACCTGGCACTAGCAACAGACCAAGCAAACACAATAGACCCAACATCAGTTCATGCCGTCAAGAAGGTATTAATAATTTAATGATAGAGCAACAACTTTTGGTTTCACATCATGTTATAATAATTTTGTGTGTGGACATGTTGTGAAGAAAACAGTTGACTATATAGTCCCAGAATCAATACAAGATAATTTTGTTTCCAGGGACACCCTTAAAATGTATTCCTAGCACTGAATCACTCCTGAAGGCAATAAGATCGCTTTAGAAATCAAAAAAAAAATTCACACCCACCACAACTCAGTAGAACATTACAACGTAGTTTTTATATTGTGTCACCTGTCAGGCCTGTGGGCAAAATTAAGTGTCCATGTTGATGATTGATGATTGGTGTCCTATCAAGGGTGTGTGGGACCTTATAAAGCCACCCTACAGTTTTGGTAAACAAAAAAGGCAGTGCCGCACTTTGTTAGTGGCAACATACACATTTAAAAAAGGGGAAAATTGAGCTTAATCTGTGATTTTAGTTACAATGTATTTTCATCATTGTAGAATACAAAACTGATTGTTTTACTAAATTTCTTACTAAATTTTTTACTAAATCTTTTACAAAATTTCTTTAAAAATATTAGCATTTCAGTATTCTCTCATGACCATCTGTACATGTGTAAGTTTTGAGTGAAACTGTGAACATTTACATTTGTTTATCGTACAAAAACTGTTAAGCTTACAAAGACTGTTAAGAGGCTTTAAGACTTAATGTTTATAAACACAGTTTGGGTAAGATCAACAAATATAAACGTTCATAGATGTATTACTGTTTTTTAATCTGAGTGACCCTTTAATCTGATTTAAAAAATGTTTTACAGGTAAAAAAGTTCCATGGACATCTGCAGAAACAGAGGCAATATGGAAAGACATGAGAGAATTCATTTTACATGAACAGGTACCAGGGAAGAAGTCATGTGAACAGTGTGTCGCAGCCAACCCGGTGTTAAGCAAGAAAACATGGAAATGTGTAAAGTTTAAGGTTTACAACATGATTCAGTCAACTCAAAGAAGAAAGGAAAACAAATTATAAAACATAGGAAATCGTTTCAAGAAGATAAAGTAGTTTTATTATAGTTTGAAGCATTCATATCAATTTTGTAAGTCAAGTAAAAAGTACACTTGATATGAGTCAACAGTATTTTAAAATATTGTATGCACTGTACCAGATTTGTCCTGGTAAAGGTTTCTCAGAAACGCCGTACATTTAGGAAATGTGAATAGCCTGCTTTAATTTGCTACTACCAAGTTTTTCAGATTCGTTCTGCACCCTTTAAATGTAAATGATGATTTACTTCAATTCTGGTAAAAATTGTGATATTTTTTATGGTTCAAGAGTCCCTTGCCCAAAAGATTATTGATTCCAATCTAGGTCAGTTTTTTATACTCTGAATATTGTGTTCTTGGTTGGAAGAAGTGTTTCTGGACTATCGATGATAAATCATTTCAATCCCAGGAGGATTTATGATATTAATTTGGTTCATTTAAAATGGGTTAAATAGGTGTTTCTTGCCCTAGTAAGATTTTATGATTTGATTTGTAGGTGCCCAAAGAATTGTTTCTGGCTTTTGAATTTTTTTCTTCAAATCTCAGGGATTTATGAAACTAATTTTTGTTAATTGAGTCAGTCAAGGGTGTCTTACCCTAGTAGGATTTTATGATTTGATTTGTTGGTGCCCAAAGGAATGTGTCTTGTTCTTTGATGTTTTATTTATTAATTTTTTTTCAATCCCGGGGGGATTTATAGAACTTACTTTTGCTATGAATTGAGTCAGTCAAGGGTATCCTGTCGTAAAAAGATTTAAGGATTTTATTTGTTGGTGCCGAAAGAAATGTGTCTTGTTCTTGAAGTTTTTTATTGAATTTTTTTCAATCCCAGGTGGAGTTATGGAATTATTTTTTTTAATTTTAGTTGAGTCAGTCAAGGGTTTCCTGCTCTAGAAGGATTTAAGGATTTTGTTTGTTGGTGGTCAAAGGAATGTGTCTTGCTCTTGAATTTGTTTTATTAATTTTCTTTTTTCAATCCCAGGTGGAGTTATGGAATTATTTTTTGTATTTAATTGAGTAAGTCAATGGTTTTCTGCTCTAGAAGGATTTAAGGATTTTATTTAATGGTGCCCAAAAGGAATGTGTCTTGTTCTTGAAAAATAATGTTTTATTTTGTTTTCAATCCCGGGGGGGAGTTGAGTCAAGCAAGGGTTTCTTGCCCAGTAGGATTTTCTTCTTGTTAGCGTCAAAGGAATGTTCCTTGTTCTTGAAAGAAGTTTTTTCCCAATCCGAGTAGGATTTATTATGTTGGATGTTTGCTTCCAATTGAATGAAAGCAACATTTTCTTGCCTTAGTAAGATTTAAAGATTTTATTTGTTTGTGTCAAAGAAAAAATGTTTGTTCCAGTCCCCTGCTTTTTTGCTGTTAATTGGTTCAAACTAACTTTTCTAATGCCCAAGTAGGATTTTGAGATTATACCTGTTGGTGTTAATGAAAATGTTCTTGCCATTTAAATAACGTTATTTTCAGTTTTAAGTTTTGAGAATAAAATGATTGTTGTTCTACAAAATATATGCGTTATTCTTCGCTCTTATTGTTCAATATTGCATTGAATCATGAAGGAAGGAAGAGTGTCTCCATAAGGTTTGGCAAAATTATTCCCTATGGCATCAAACGTTTCTAAAAGCTGTACATTGATTGGTCATTCTTGTTCAATATGCAAATTAACCTTGTCTCCACAAGGGTGGTCTCATAAGGATAGCCTGAAACTCGCGGAATGTCTCCACAAGACATGTCTCCACATGGTATTGAATTTGAGTATGTGTGTGTGTGTGTGTGTGTGTGTGTGTGTGTATCCTCCCTAATTGTACAATTCTGTACAGTGTTGTTGCTTTTTTGGAATGAGGGAAACAAAGATACTTACAAAAGTCCGTTGTTACAAAGCGTTCTTCATCAGATTGGACTCCAGCAGCAGCCAGGGCGTTTGAAGAGTTGACACTAGCAAAAAAATTATTGCTATCGTTGGGAATTGAACATTTCTGATTCCTTTGGCAGTAGTTTATTCTGAAAAATAAATAAAGGGATATTACAATGCAGTGTACCCGTCTGGATCTTGACATATTGGGCTTTCAAATATGCATAAAACTCAAAATCTGGGCAATTTAACTGTTCAAAAGATGATCATGCACACTATAACTAAAACTTCATTTTAAAGTCAATCAATGCAATCACTACCATAACGTAAAATCTAATTGTGAAAATGTTTTACAGTCAAAGGGACGATTCTTGCGACATTTCCTATTGAGACATTGAGTCGAAAACAAAGCATGTGAACGACACAACAAGTGTTTAACATAACAATTTCTTGCCTTATATTATTCCTTCAAGAAACAAAGAAAACACAGTTCAGAGGATTGCAGAGGATTGCCAATAATGGACTGTAAGATTTTTTGTTTTGTTTTTGATTCGTCAATAATTACCAATCCTTTATTACGTTGTCTTTACACCTCCTTTCTGACAGCTTTGTTTTCAAAGCTTAACTCAAGATCATTTCTCTGATTAGGGTTGACCAATAATGATTTAATATATGTCTAAACTTACTCGTCGAAGTTCCGAATCTTTAATGCATGTGTAGTCTCAATGTTTGTAGCCCTTCCATTTTCCCAAGAACAGTTGACACTTGAAAAGTCGTAGCAATTACATTTTATGTTCACAGCTTTCGCCGGAGGTACTGTGGACAACAACAAGAAAAAGGTTCTACATAATAGGCGATAAATTTACATCAGGTATAAAGAACAATACTTTGTGTTTACCAATACACCAGTGTGTGTTAAGCACTGTATACTCGGTATGATAGGGGGAAAAAATCCACAGGCAAATCACTCAGGTGAGATTCAAACCCAAGACCTTTGCATTGCTAGAGCACATGTCTTACCACTAGACCACCGAGCTAGCCCGGTGGCTAGAGGTAGTTCGAATCCTTTGCAGCGGGTACTGCAACGATTTAATAGATGTTAATTTTTGCAACGGGGGATAAAGAATTTAATTTGGTTTTACCCTTACACCGATGAGTATTAAGCCCTGTATACTTTCCCGAGCTCTGTGAAAAAAATCCACAGGCAAATCACTCGGGTGGGATTCGAACCCACGACCTTTGCAAAGTATCAAAGTCATGAAAAGTAAACCATGCAAAGTAAACAGCAGTGGTCTTGACAGCGCTACTCGCTGAACACCATTTTAGTTTCTTCGGGCATGTGTGCGCGACAGGTCAATGTTCAACGCTTGTTTGAGCTAGCAGTTCTTTGAGAGGAATTTAATTTGGGGGGGGGGGCAGGGAAATAAAGTCAAACATTCATTTACAAATCTTCACAACTCCCACGGAAAGTGCGGGTTGGACACAGCATTTTGTCCCTCGATTTTACTTACACCCAACTTTGACATCCCATCTGTTATCTTCCTCTTGAGAGTGCCCACCCACTTTGCATTCATAAACACCGCTGTACTCAAACTGTGCATTCTTAATGACAAGCTGGGGGCCCGTCTCATTCAATACTTCCCCAGCGAAGGTCCATGTGATGTCCGTGGAGTTGGTTCTGTGAGTGGAGTCGTTTAAACTGCAGTTGATCTGTATCGTGGTGTTGACAAGATAAACTTTCTCTACTGCCGTCAAGTTGACTAAAATCAAAGCAAGCAAGATGTGTATCAAGAATTTGAAGCCTTGCCTGTTGGTGTTGATGGCCGCTTTTCGAAAACCCTGGCTTGGGCATGGGCTCTGTCGGGGTTTTTTTTTCCACAAAACGTGGGCTGTCCTCATGGGCCATCACACGGGCGCGCTGAGCCCAAACCCGAGCCATGGTTTCAATCGGGAGTAGATACATTCAACCACATTCTTCCTACGTTCCTACGTCAGAAAATGTTCATCTACCTCACGATAATAAAATAAACAAGCAAACAAATAAATTGCATCACAGATGTACATGATCTGGGCTCGCCCTTAACACTAGCCCGGCGTACACTGTCTAGTAGAAAATGCTTCGGGCTAGTGAACACCACTTCTCAACTTGCCCTGTGGGCTACTAAAAAACTGTGCAACATTAAAATGCTCATTTCTTCCTTTTATGTATAAAATGTGTTCACCGTTATTGAGTGTGTGAATATAACTTCATTTTGATCATTTAACTGGCTGTGATCGTTAACATTAACACATCAGAACATGACATTTATGGCAATTCCTGTTTAAAATCTGGGCTACTAAAACTTCCTGGGGGCAAGTAAAATGCACAATTTACTGGCCTGACGGGCTACTTTACAAAAAGCTTAAGCGCAAGGCGTGATGATTGTTTGGTTTGACAAGTTGGTTTTGCTTGGGCAAAACACCTCGATAACGAAAGAAATGTCACTTCACGCCGGATACCTGACAAACTTATTCTGGACTGGCCCACGGCAGACGGGCTATTACTTTGGAACAACTTTGTAGCGCCCTCTATTTTTTTTGCTGGCAGCCGGACAGCAGACATGAGTATCCACCTGGACATTCCATTGTTTAGCATGCACCTGAGCAACCAGCTTAACAAAAGAAATAAACTACATGGCGCTCTCTTGGTTTATGTGCCGGAGCTCTGCCAACTGAGCTAACTTCGCCTTTTGGTGGCATTTTACTTATTTTATCATGGCGTGTCGTGGCCGAGCTGTTTAGTGTATCGGACTCAAGTTCTGGTGGCTGAGTCATTAGGGTGTGGGTCATGACACTTGTGTCCTTGACCAAGACACTTAACTATAATTGCTTCTCTTCACCCAGGGGTGAATGGGTAACTGTGCGGGCAGAGATGGTTCTTGTGATTGATTTAGCTTAGTGTGCTACATAGTTGGCAGCACAGGCTGTATACTCCCCAGGGAGCTGAGATGGTGTAAGGAATGAAATAAATGGCCCAGTGACCAGGGGTAATAATGTTTGAAGCGCAATGAACATTCTTTGGAATTGCGCTATATAAGAGTCAATATTATTATTATTATTATTATTATAATTATTATTATTATCAACATCTTTGTTCTGGGCATCTGTCAGAAGTTATACAACAATATACGTAAACCAAGTTCAAATCCTGCTCCAGTCATTTTTTTCTTTGTTCACCCCATAATTGAACTATAAGTACTGGCCTGATATGCTAGCTCGGCATGGGGAGAACCCTAAAACTTGCTTTAAATAAGAAATTTACAAATATTTATTTTATTTATTTATTTATTACCTTTATTGCACAAACATCAAAATACAACGTAGTGCAAAAGGGAAACCCCGAACAGGCGCGCAGGCCCACAAAATGGGGACCCTTGACCACACATCAGATTAAAACAAAGAAACAAAGACAACAGTAAAAAAAGCAAAAACAACCGTAGAAAACATGGAAGTAAACATATGAAAAAAATAAACAAAAAAAATAAATTAAAAAAAAATTACAAACATTGTTAATACCGTTAAAAATGGTCAACTTACAACCGCTGACGGACACCGTATACATGTACACCTGTAACAAAACCAAGATGCACGAAAGAATCGGCAGGTTCAGACTCCCATCACTTGATCCAGACAAACTTGAAGATCTACGACCACCCATTATTCAGCTGCAGTTCACGAGAAGGGATAAGGAACAGAAAGAATCACACCTGTAAAAATAGGGGGGTAAATAAAGCACAATTTTATTCATCAATGTCTGCCTGGAATGCAATTTTTGTTTGTAAGCTTGATTAAAAAAAATAATAATAATAATAATAATAATAATAATAATAATAATAATAATAGTGGCTTTTTATATAGCGCTCATATCTGTAACTCTGTGACGCTCAAGGCGCTTCAACAATCAGTATTTTCCTGCAAGGTATTGTGGAGCTACGTTTTGTAGTATTTTTGTAAGTATTATGGTTTACAAGGTGCTGTGGCGCAATATGCTGCCAATCAAACCAGGAACACCGGGGCGAACCCCTTCTCTTTTCGATAAGTGCACTGGGTTCTTTTACGTGCATCACACAACACACAGGACCTACGGCTTTACGTCCCATCCGAAGGACGCAGCAATAATGGTTAAGTGTCTTGCATAAGGACACAAGTGTCACGACCGGGACTCGAACCCACACTCTGCTGAACAAAAACACCAGAGCTTGAGTCCTGTGCTCTTCCCCACTCGGCCACGACATGCCATGATAAAATAAGTAAACTGCCACCAAAGGGCTATTAGTTAGCTCAGTTGGTAGAGCTCCGGCACATAAACCAAGAGAGCGCCATGTAGTTTATTTCTTTTGTTAAGCTGGTTGCTCAGGTGCATGCTAAACAATGGAATGTCCAGGTGGATACTCATGTCGGCTGTCCGGCTGCCAGCAAAAAAAATAGAGGGCGCTACAAAGTTGTTTCAAAGTAACAGCCTGTCTGCCGTGGGCCAGTCCAGAATAAGTTTGGCAGATATCCGACGTGAGGTGACATTTCTTTCGTTATCGAGGTGTTTTGCCATAATTAACCGTAATTCCAGCCGTGATTGATGATTTACATCATTCATTCATTCAAACTGATATTTATTTCCATACTTCATGAAAACAGAGTACAAACAATGTTTTTAAGGAATAACCAATGAACAAGGCTATTTAATGAGGGTGAGAAAAATAAATAAATAGAGTATGGAGGCATCATCTGGAAGCCGAGGCTTATGTAGGGATGCCTGGGGACAGACAATAAACGGGGACAAGAACGAACGGACAGACAAATAGAATAAAGACAGACATGATGAAGACAACAATGATGAGAATACTATTTGCACAATAATAATAATAATAATAATAATAATAATAATACCAATAATAACAATAATAATAAGAAATCGAGTAATAGTAAAAAAGCGTTTGCTGACAACTTAAGCAAAAGTAAAATGAGAGTGAGAAGGCAAACTATGTCAAATACTGGGAGAGGAGAGCTCTTTTATAAGTGCGTTTAAATCAATGTACTAGGTAAGGATCCTTCTCTACTCTTTAAGGTTCCTTCAAATTGCTGTGTCCGACTTTGGGGTGATTTGATCCCCAAATTTAGATGAACAATTTTAAACGAGATATTTTTGTAGCCTCAACGGAGTTGGAAGATTTCATTTGAGGTATTGCTGGGGGGAAAAAAAATCTGACCAGTGATTCGTGGTAGTTTATTAAAAACTCAAAATAAATTATTGTCGAGATCATGACATTATCTGAGGCCCATCGGCCATGTACAAACAATGTCGCATGTTTTTATATATTTTCTGCATCAGTTTGACACAGCATCATCTGTCAAAGTTTGTTCAGAGAAAAAATGTTATAAACAACAACAAAAATGCGAGTTGACAGTATCTACTCACGGGCGAAATCAACAAATCGGTATCCAGACAGGCAACGCAATCCTTTATGCTAACCAAATCATTAACTTAGGGAGGCGTTATAATTAATATTAATTATAACCCCTCCTGAAGTTATCAATAATGACCACAATATGAACAAAATTAGCACCGGTCCTACAAACCTGTAGAGAAAAAACACAAGCTAAATCTTGAGCCTACCTTTGCGAGCTTACTACTTTGTTTCTGTTTTACATTCTGAGCGACGCGACATAAATGAGAACCTAGACATTTTTGAGGTCGTACAAAATAGTCGGTCTTCCCAGCTTGTCTGTAGTTTTGATTGGGACAATGCTAATTCCATGACAAATTTTGAAGGATCACAGTCTACAGTGACTTCCCCTAAAAACAAAAACTAAACAGGTTTTCATGAAAGTCATCCACGTGGCACATGAGAGGTAAGTTTCAAACAATAAGCCCTGCTAGCAATTTCTCAAATGGCATGATCCATCATTGATGAATGACGCCTCATAGTACAAAGACACGACATGAATCCCATTGTAAACCGCTCTTCTCGTTAGCTCTTTTTAAAGCAAAAAGCACCTGCCACAGACACTGTTTGTTTAACTGTGGTAGTAGTGCTTTTCAATACTAGTTGGCATTCATGCGTGTGATCATGAAAATTTTCATAGAGGTAACAAAAGTACTCGTAAAAAAAACCGAGTAGGTCGTCTGGACTTTTGAATATTTGATGCAGCTCAAAAGAGATTACAAGTACGTACCAATCAAAACCAAACAATCTGTCTGTCTGTGTCTGGTCTCTTCAGATATATAATAATAATAATAAAAATACTTAACATTTATATTGCACTTAATACTCTGTTTCTAAGCGCTACAGTATTTATCCTGGAAGGCATTGTGGAGCTACGTTTTGAAGTATGAGACTTTTTCCCTTCACATAGCACCATGTACATGTAATGGTTTACAAAGTGCTGTGGCGCACTATGCTGCCAGTCAAACCAGGAACACCGGGGCAAACCCCTTCTTTTTACGATAAGTGCACTGGGTTCTGTTTTTTTTGTTTTTTTTAAGTGCATTACACAACACACGGGACCTACTGCTTTACGTCCCATCCGAAGGACGCAGCAATAATCCGAAGGACGCAGCAATAATGGTTATTAAGTGTCTTGCTGAAGGACACAAGTGTCTTGACCGGGACTCTGCTGATCAGAAACACCAGAGCTTGAGTCCGGTGTTCTTATCCGCTCGGCCACGACACGCCATATATGTGATGGCTGATGGTCTAAAGCCTGCAAAGTCACCAATTAGATCATGAACAATTAATCAACTGTTTCCTCTCTGTCTCCCACCGTCTTGATGAACTTACAAAAGTTCACAGCTGAAAACAAGTCTTTAACAGATTTACAAGAATTGGAATGATGTATTCTTCCAGCGACCAGGGATGACACATCTGTATCTTTTCCTTCATCGAGTGGAAATGTTAGTGGAAACTTTTTATTAATGACCTGTAAGCAAAAGCTCTGTATTGTCTTTGTTGTTTTTTCTTTTTACCACATGTACTACCTGATTGCTAGTTTTTATGACATTGTGTGTATAAGGCATATTGTTGTTAATTGTTATAATTTTTTTAATAACTTAAGAACTTTACAATCAGTGAGCTTTCAGAGGGAAATATTTCTCTAGAGGATTGGTACTGATATGAACTTCAGAATCAGTGAAATTTCAGATGGAAATATTTCTCTGGAGGATTGGCACTGGTATGAACTTTAGAATCAGTGAGCTTTCAGAGGGAAATATTTCTCTGTAGGATTGGTACTGGTATGAACTTTAGAATCAGTGAGCTTGCAGATGGAAATATTTCTCTAGAGGATTGGTACTGGTATGAACTTCAGAATCAGTGAAATTTCAGATGGAAATATTTCTCTGGAGGATTGGTACTGGTTCGAACTTAAGAATCGGTGAGCTTTCAGGGGGAATTATTTCTCTTGAGGATTGGTACTGGTATGAACTTTAGGATCAGTGAGCTTTCAGGGGAATTATTTCTCTAGAGGAGTGGTACTGGTATGAACTTTAATATCAGTGAGCTTTCAGAGGGAAATATTTCTCTGGAGAATTGGTACTGGTATGAACTTTAATATCAGTGAGCTTTCAGAGGGAAATATTTCTCTGGAGAATTGGTACTGGTATGAACTTTAGAATCAGTGAGCTTTCAGATGGAAATATTTCTCTGGAGGAGTGGTACTGGTATGAACTTTAGAATCAGTGAGCTTTCAGATGGAAATATTTCTCAGGAGGAGTGGTACTGGTATGAACTTTAGAATCAGTGAGCTTTCAGAGGGAAATATTTCTCTGGAGAATTGGTACTGGTATGAACTTTGAAATCAGTGAGCTTTCAGGGGGAATTATTTCTCTGTAGGATTGGTACTGGTATGAACTTTAGAATCAGTGAACTTTCGGAGGGAAATATTTCTCTGGAGGATTGGTACTGGTATGAACTTTGAAATCAGTGAGCTTTCTGATGGAAATATTTCTCTGGAGGATTGGTACTGGTATGACTTTAATATCAGTGAGCTTTCAGAGGAAAATATTTCTCTGGAGGATTGGTACTGGTATGACTTTAATATCAGTGAGCTTTCAGAGGGAAATATTTCTCTGGAGAATTTGTACTGGTATGAACTTTAGAATCAGTTAGCTTTCAGGGGGAATTATATCTCTGGAGGATTGGTACTGGTATGAACTTTAGAATCAGTGAGCTTTCAGAGGGAAATATTTCTCTGGAGGGTTGGTACTGGTATGAACTTCAGAATCAGTGAGCTTTCAGAGGGAAATATTTTCTCTGGAGGATTGGTACTGGTTCGAACTTCAGAATCAGTGAGCTTTCAGAGGGAAATATTTCTCTAGATGATTGGTACTGGTATGTACTTTAGAATCAGTGAACTTTCAGATGAATTCGATTAGCTTTATTTATGTAAGATAAAATCCTGTCATAACATCCGTTCTAAAAAATAAATTAATGGGTGTTGCGCACTCTTTAATTGACCACAACCACCTACCAGTATAAATGCAGTTACAGGTAATGATCTCACATTTTCAGCCTTGCCTGACAGTTTGACCTTAGCAGAGTTTATCTCAAAGGTAAAACAAGCTATAGCAAGACACTCTGCGAGGGTTAGAGACTCTGCTAGGGTCAAAACATGATACTAATTTTAAAAAATTAAAAATCAAAATCAAATCCTTAAAGGAACATTACAGAATTGGTAAGAAAAAAACTGGTAAAATATACTTTTGGTCACAGATTTACATAAAACTTACACGGTCTAATGATGATGATAGTAGAAAACATCCCTTGAAATATTTCTGTCTGAAATGTCATATTTGATGACAAATGAATAAACTAATTTTCCGATTGGAGTTTATCGCTCAGTGAGCGTTTTATTTATTTGTTGAATCTATATGATTTCATGCAAATGTGTAATCGGTTTTTCACTGGGCAGTCAGGTTGGTGTAGTGGTATCTTGCCTCGTCTTCCACCCCTGGGGACCCCGGTTCAAATCACACCGGGGTACTACGTGGATTGGGTTTTTCAGTCCCTGCCTGATTGCGTGGGTTTTTTGGGGAATATTTCTCTGGGGGTTTTCCTCCCACACCTAAAACTGAAACTTCCTTCATTGTCTTCTCTCCATGGGGTTCTTGGCTAGTATAGTGATTAAGTTCGCTTTCTGAGAGTCCTTGGCTTCACAACCAGAATCAATAAATAAAATAAAATAAATATATATTTTCTCGTGACCCAGATGGCCAATCGATCTCAAACTTCTACAGGTTTGTCAGTTTATGTATATAGTGGGTTACATAAAGTGTTTTGTTAGCAAAAACCAATTCTGTAATGTTCCTTTAAATGTTCAGGATGATCGTGCCGCCTTTATTCCCCCAAATCCAGGGGGAAAAAACAAAAAAACATAAAAATCTCCAACTAAAACCAAAGGGGGCCGCTCACCACATACATCGTTTATTCCAATTCACCCCCATTACATGTTAGGACGTCATAAATTCTCTCTCATACCACGCTCAATACTGGAGTGGAACCTCTAACCTGTCTCCATCAAGCTGCCGAGTGTAGGAAAATTCGAAGCTGCCCTGGTTAACGAAGACATTAGGAACTAGGACAGTAAATCACTATCTCAGAGCTTCATTGTTTTGTTCTTAATAGCATGTATACTGCTAAAACTAAACCTGCCTGATTATAGCCCATTAACCCTCTCGCTGTCTGACCATTCAATATTATATAACACCCAAGCAGATCCTTGCCATTTAATTGGAGGATTGTCCGTCACGTGATAGCAAATAAACGTACCATTGCACACTACGTCATTCACCGTGCATTTTTCGTTCCATTCACCGTGCATTTTTCGTTCCATCCGATTTGTTATATTGCACGGTGCGTACCACATCATTGCGTGCGCGTGTCTTTGATAATGCAGCAGTACAGTGTACTGCAAGGCATACTACAATACAGCGCCCGCGTGTCTCAAAATAGAAGTACAGAACAGACTTAGTCACTGGTGAATCCATTCAATACTGAAGGCCCTACACTTTGTTTGTTTTGAAAGTTGTATCCTCCAATCAAAATTAGAAAGATCTACTTGGATGTATTGTTATATAAAACAAATAATGAATGTTTTTCATTCCTGCAATAGTGAGAATATTTTCATTCGTTGAAAGATGGAATGTTGCAGCCTCGTTGAATGGAACATTCCATCTTTCAACTCATGAAAATATTCGCACCATTGCACTCATAAACATTCATTATTTGTATACCATTCACTGTGGTTTTGAATGATAGATAAACTATGCCAGCCTGCAATATGATACCATGAGGAAATGCATGTACACAGTTAGTTCTGTGCACAGTTGTGCCACCGTACACAACCTTGGCAGTCGAATGGTTTCAAATGGTTGGTCAACTCACTGGAAAATGTTGCCAAGAGTCACTGAGAGTAGGAGGGTTAATGGGTGCTTACACAGTACTGAAGCAGAAATAGAAATCATCAAAACCAAGGAAAAAGAACAATTACCGCCTACTTATTGCAAATTGTGAATCATTGTTGAGGAGAATGTTCATGTAATTGTGACCCTTATGTTGTTGTTTGGGCAAGAAAAAAAATGGCGAAAGGGGGGCCACTGATCTCTAATGGACAAATAGTTAGACCATGGAGGCCATGGTTACATACACACACTGAGGGCACTGGATGAAGCGTAGACTAGCTGGTCCCCTGTCTTTATCCGCAAGGATAAAGACAGGTACTGGTCTAAAAGCCCAATGATTTCATTGGATAAACATGCAGTGAGGTAAGCTTTCCATATTTGTGCTATGATTGGTCCGAGGTGATGTAATTTTTCAGCTTGCACTTTCAATCGTCTGCATGCAGTGTGTGCATAATGCTTGCACATCCTGTAATGTTGTTTTATTCACTATGTAATATGCGCACATGTGCGTGTGAATTGACTGTGAATCTCCGCGTGAAACGAATGCAAGGTCAAAGGTACATCTGGCAACATCGGTCAAGCTGGTATCTGGCGTTATCCCAAGAGCCTCAAAGTGTGACGTCAGGTGTTCAGGCTAGATGAAACATTGCTACCAATGAGCCATGTACGCTGAAAGGCCCTCTCCTACTGTATAGACCTTTCCATTGTTAAAATAAACAAACCGCTCTGGTTGGCATTGCCGGCCGAATGCTAGCAAAACATTCAAATCCTGTTGACAAATGTTGTGACCAAATTCAACATTTCTGCAAACTTTCAATCAAAAAGAATACATCCCACGATTGGTTGCTTTGTTTCCAACAAATTGAACGGTATTTTAAAATATTTTGTGTAACATTTTTACAAAATGTGGCTATTAGTTTTTGCTTAGCATTTATGGCTTTCGGCAAAATTTGGCCAAATTTCAAGCTGTGGCATTGCAATGGAAAGGTTCTACTTGTAGTTACATGTAGTTGGTCACAACACAGTGTCAAGGTACTGTTTACCACTGCACTTATAAATGTACAGCACCAAGAATCATGCACTTTAATGCACTGGTATTTACTCAAGAAATACATTACCATAAAAACTGACTTGGTAACGAGCACCTGAGAGCTGCTGATTGTATAAAGCATTGTGAGAAACGACCCCCCTCTGAAGTGAAGTAGTTTTTGAGAAAGAGGTAATTTCTCACTAAAATATTTGAATCTGTAAAAGGCTTCAGGCATGAAGCCTTTCTCAGACATCTGAAAGCACACAATTCTATGCAACAAGGATGTTTTTTCATTCATTATTTTCTTACAACTTCGATGACCAATTGGGCCCAGAGTTTCACAGGTTTGTTATTTGATGTGTATGTTGGGATACACCCAAGTGAGGATACTGGTCTTTGACAATTACCAAAAGTACACCCTGCCTTTCACAGGGTGCCGTGGTAAACAGCGCCGTGTAAATGGTCCCAGTATCACACACAAGAAACATATCCAATGACAATAAACTCACCCAAGTAAAAAAAAACAAAACAAAAATGGTTTGTGAATTGATGTTGAAGTCTAATAATAGCGATAAATAACCCGTTTTCAGCCAATCACGTTCGACAACTCATATTAGATTTCTAGTCAAATTTTCAAAGCAGTGACCATGGTGATAATCTTAAAGGTGATGAGAACAATGTGAAAACTCTGTTAAGGAGAATGGACGAGAAAGTGTAGATTCGTGAATAGAATGTACGAGCCGAAGGCGAATACATTGTGTTCACGAATCTACACTTTAGAGTCTATTCTCTAACTTAAACTATTTCCTGAAAGCCTTTGCTTATGTAACAATGGTATCAATAAAATTGATTCTCGATACTGGTTTAGACGGTCATTTTTCCGTCGAAAATTTCACTTTAGTTTGTAACGAATCCACTAAACTGTAGACTCGTTACGAATCTACACTTAAGTGTAGATTCGTAACGAATCTACAGTTAAGTGTAGATTCGTAAAAAAATAATCTACACTTTGAACAATAGAGTGACGTCACAGAAATAGTTTAAATAAAATAAATTTACCTGAAAACAGACGTTGACCGCTGACACAAGCTGAATCGGTTTATGACTCTCGAGACAAGCTCTGCCAGATTTACAAAGCGAAGCTCACAGTTTATGAATCCTTGCCTGGCTGGGGCCTGAGGTTGTCATCAGCCACAAACACACTTACATCACACTGATGAGGGCACAGTCTGTAGGAGACAAAGAATTCATTTGAACTGCCTCGTTTAAAACAAAAACTTAAAGGAACATTACAGAATTGGTTTTTGCTAACAAAACAGTTGCTGGCAGTGTAAGCACTTTATGTAATCCACCATATACATCAACTGACAAACCTGTAGAAGTTTGAGATCGATCGGCCATCTGGGTCACGAGAAAATAGTGAAAAACCGATTACACATTTCCATGAAATCATATAGATTCAACAAAAGAATAAAACGCTCACTGAGCAATAAACTCCAATCGGAAAATTAGTTTATTCATTTCTCATCAAATATGACATTTCAGACAGAGATATTTCAAGGGATGTTTTCTGCTATCATCATCATTAGACCGTGTAAGTTTGATGTAAATCTGTGATCAAAAGTATATTTTACAAGTTTTGTTCTTACCAATTCTGTAATGTTCCTTTAAGTACCAATCTGAAGTTCTCTTATTGAAAGCATAAAGGTTTGAATTCCATCGATCATGTTAAATGTCCTTAAGTCATGTCAGTAGATCACTTTACCTCAGTGACTAACTTGGCTGGGTTGTGGGGTGCTTTTATACACATGTAAACAGTAATAATAAGGAAGGGTTTACCCTAGTGGTTTTCTTTCTGGGAAAAAAAGGTGTTTTCCAAACTACATTGCACCTGAGCTTTTTGGTTTAGTCTAACAAGGGAATATGAGTGGCGAAGAGGTCTTAAACAGCTGTTAAGAACCAGCAGGAGGGTGGCCGTGTGATACAGGACCGAGCCGATCGCAAGGTTTTCAATGGCGGTTTAAGACCGAGTCACTACTCTTTTATTCCCATTCATAAATGCCTTTTTCGCTAAAAACTTAATAATGTTGTAAAACCTGTCAACTTTACTGTAGTTTTTTAATTCCTGTCACATCCACAGGCTATGTTTCGCGAAGGGTCAAATTGCATGCGAGGCTCATCGGATATGCGTACGCGCACGTACTACTAGATTTTACATTGAGTACCTTTATGCAATTATGCATAAACTAGCGCCCGCGCAAGCCTGCGCACCACGAATATGTTTAAACACTCCTTACCCTGTTTATTTACCCACGTTTAAACATGGCCACGTGATCTCCTCTCAACCAATCAGACTGGATGAACTGTCCCTGGTATTTATGAATGTGTTTTCAAGGAATTGATAAAAATTTGAATGATTTGATGAAATTCACAGGGGAAAAACAAAAGGGATCATTTTTTTTTAAGGAACATCATAAAACCACACACCTGCTTGTTTGACTCACAAATCATATGCAGGTCTCTACTCAGGCATGCAACTGTAACTTCACCAAAAAAGGAGGAAATTACAAAATTTCAATGATTTCTGTACAGTATTTTTCAATTTTGAATGGTATAACTGAGAATGAAAAAGCGAAAATCAGCTGATCCGAGGAAAAGTTGCATGCCTGTCTACTTCAGTATTCAGTGAATGTACTAGAAAGTGGTTTTTTTTCCCCTCTCAATTGTGAGGCAGCCTACCTTGCCAGGTTTTACGATACAATTTTTTTCTTCTTTTTTTCCACAAACCAATGGACATTTTTGGGGGGACAAACTGCTTCAAAATATTTAAAACACACAACACTATGCAGAGGAGCAGTAACAAACAAAAAAAAGTCATCACACGGCATTTTGGACGGTAACTTACTTCTGAGATGAAAAACATTTCAGCGCTTAGAATATTTTGTCTACTTAAAATTTTTAAAAATTGCTCCGTTAAATTGAGTCCCATACTTTATGCCACATCCCAGTCCCCCTGTCTGCTCGCTTGCACGCCCCAGCGATTTCTACAATCAACCATTCTCTGGGAAACAATTTAATCTCACCCCGGAGATCCATTGACTAAATTGAAAAAAAGTACATCGAACACATCATTGCCGAATGTTGATTAATGTATTTAACCATAAAGAATGGCTGCCAGCCAGTTGGCCGGGATGAGAAAACTTCCGGTCGGTATTATAAAACTTTTACCATGCCTCTGCGCCGTAGTGATTTTTACTGATCTTTCGGAATAATTCCTTTTTGAGAATGTCTTTGTCGCAATGATTAAGCTCCACCCCCTTACATGTTGACCAATCACAATCTTGGCTACGTCACCGAAAGTCCCGGACGAAAGTCCGACCCACTAAAATAAAAAAGACAAAAACATGCGTTTTCATATCCCCATTATTTTTAATAGAAATATTTCTCAAAATGCTTTAAGCTATCGAAAGTTGCTGTACTTCTTACCAAGTCAGTTTTTATTGCCATACATTTTTAGAGTGATTACCGATCGTATACCTTCCTTTTAAGACAAATCATGCGTCAAAAGACGCCAGGTGTCTATGGGTTCAAAATTTCACCATCATGTGATTTTTTTCAGATAGAGAGAGACATGTACACATCATTTTTTACTGATGGTTAAAACTGAAAATTCCAGACAGTTCCTTATCGGTTTTTATGATTTCTCTAGAAGCGTGACAACCCAACTTGATGAAATTGTCACCGTTGGTGATGACGATGGCGTATGCTGCTATCTCAATCACCGGTTTTTTCAGTCCGTAAAGCCAGTTGCCGACAAGGTCCTTACAGCCCGAGATGAACTGGACTATGCCAATATTACGGTAGGGTGTCACGGCCGAGCAGTTTAGAGCGTCGGATTCAGGTTCTGGTGGTCGAGTCGTCGGGGTGTGGGTTCGAATCCCGGTCATGACACTTGTGTCCTTGAGCAAGATGCTTTACTATAATTGCTCCTCTCCACCCAGGGGCATAAATGGGTACCTGCGAGGGTAGAGGTTGATATTGTGTATGAAAAAGCCTTCGGAGCGCCACGGCAGCACAGGGCTGTATACTCCCCAGGGAGCTGAGAAAGATTACAGGAATGCTATTGGCCCAATGACCAGGGCACTAATGTAAAGCGCATTGAAACATTATTGTATAATGCGCTATATGGTGAAAAGAGTGGGCAGACGGCCTGCACATGGTGCATCAATGATTGCGTGATGTTTATTAACAAACTTGAATGAACTTACTCTTCCGTTCAAACCTATAAATCCCCTTTCCTGAACTTTTCATTCAACGTTCTGGGAATATGACTCATAAAAAAAAAAAAGTAAATTGAGAAAAAAATATAAATTGATACATGTTGTTTTCTAAAGAAACTCTTCAATTCGAGGCCAAGATAATCCATCTTGAAGCGGCCGCTTGGTTGCAGACAATAACGCAAATTTAACAATGAGTTCCCTTCGTGCTTCATTGCTCCTGGCCAACGCATTTTCTACCAACAAAATTAATTCATAATTCAATTCCATAATTATGCTTAATTGCCTGGAGATAAACAGGTGAATTGAACACGGTTTCATAATTCCTGATGGAAATTTAAATGCATCTATTAGATTGTTTGCGGTAACTGCTGTTAATTACACGATACGAACTGGGGGATGCTCAGTGGACTTGGGGGGGATATTTGGGTTTGAATCCTTCCAACAGTACTGCAAGACTCGGGGGGGGGGCATAGTGTCAGCCAGAGGGGTGTCTGGGTGTCTTTAGTGTTAGCCAGAGGGGTGTGTTTTGGACACCTTGTTTTAAATTTTGACACTCTGTTTTTTATCATGTAAATGTATGGTAAGTGAACAATTTGGACACCCAGTTTTTAAATTTCCAGCAAATTTGGACACCTTTTCAGCAAATCTTGGCTAAAACCTTGCTGTGGGGGGGGGGACCAAGTACACAGTGCTTATCACTCATTAGTGTAAGGTTACAACTCAAAAGGATGTCCTTTATCAATAAAAAAATAAATAAATAAAACAACTTTCAATCTCTCAACTCAAAACAAGCAGAAACCAGACTTCCTGGTAACTGTTGACCGGTCACCAGAATGGCAGGCTTTCACAGAATTACATGTGTCATCTTAACAACAAGTGATCTAGGGGATTTATTCCAGTGTTGTAGTCGAGTCACCTGTGTCGAGTCCGAGTCCGAGTCCCGAGTCACTTGGTCCGAGTCTGAGTCCGAGTCACGAGTCACTTGTTTCAATATTGATTGCAAACCAAATGTCGTAAAATAAGAATTGGAAATGATTTACACATTCAATTTAAACAAAGTTCTGTAACTGCAGTTACAATTTTATTTTAGGTCCGAGTCCAAGTCCGAGTCCCGAGTCACTTGGTCCGAGCCCAAGTCCGAGTCACGAGTCACTTGTTTCAATATTGATTGCAAACCAAATGTCGTAAAATAAGAATTGGAAATGATTTACACATTTAATTTAAACAAAGTTCTGTAACTGCAGTTACAATTTTATTTTAGGTTTTACTCCTTGCCCCTTATCCAGAATATCTTTAAAATGATGTTTTTCTCTTCAAAATAACCAATTATATACTGATTTATTTATTTCAGAAAGGTTGGTAGCCAACAAGTTTCATGGTTTAAAGAAACTTTCTCTAAACCATAAAACTTGTTGGCTACCTACCTTTCTGAAATAAATAAATCAGTAATGGTTATTTTGAAAAGAAAAAATAATTTTAAATCCTTAAATTCTTAAAATTTTAAGTTGTGCCGTTCCTTTCTTTAATTTTGCGTTTGCAAAATTTGCACACCGCACTCGATTTTGAGGTTTCAACATTTTTGCTAAAGTTGGTGTAACCAAAGGAAACAATACGGGGCGGTACGGCAGAACTTGTTGGCTACCTACCTGATTAAAAAAATGTTCATGACCAAACTTGACGTTGTGTGTGTGGGTGTGCGTGCGTTTGTGTCGACCATGTGTGGAAACTGGTGCAAACAACACACAGCCATCACAGTGCAATATGCAGACTGTGTTTTACAGGTACTAGACATGCCATTTCCCTGGTAATATGCATCAAGCACAAGCAGTGGCTATGGTGTTAACGTTGACAGAATACCAGCATTAATATTGGTGTCGTGCATCTCAGTGTTATTATGCGTATTGAACATCGAATCGAACATACACGCGCTGTACGTACATGGCCCTTTACTACACAATAATCACGAACACTATTACTTGCAACACCATACAACAGTGTACTTATTTATTGTGCTAGACGTTAATATTCCTCCATGTGCACTCGGATCATCGGAATTGTTTTTAATATTTAAAAAAGGTATTGTTTGTGAAAATACGTGACTCGCAAGTCACGAGTCCTCGGGGACAAGGCCGAGTCACGATAGTCGAGTCCGAGTCCGAGTCTTTTGCAGACGTGACTCGAGTCAAGTCCGAGTCACCGAAATGGTGACTCGAGACGGACTCGAGTCCGAGTCCTGGACTCGAGTCATACAACACTGAATTTATTCTGACACCAATTCTGGATGGGTTACCAGAAACTTCCTCGAACAGTCAGTTCCAAAGAATAATTATGTTGCAACGAGGCAATATCCTTTGAGGGGGTGGCTGAAAAATAGTGTGTCTTTGCATGAAAAACAGCATGAGAAATGTATGTAAACAAGTAAATGAATTAAGTTAATTGTGGCTTTAACAATGGCTACATCCAAATATTGTACTCAAATACTGCAATTTCTCTAAAAATAGTATGAAGGGGTTATTCTTGAGACTGGGATATTCACGTTGAGAGTTTGAAACAGCCCCCACTGTTCCCGCCTTCAGTTGTTCTTGGCGTCTTAACATTTGTTCTTTCGTAACGTGAGACCCCTTGTAGAAAGCTCAACTCATGGTATCACTTCAGTGTACGTGTTTATTCAGTAACGAGAAACTTGGAAAAATACATCCGTCACAATGGGCCGCGCTCCTTTTCATCAGCTCAGGTTTTTTTTTGAAACAGAATGCCGTCGCTCTAATCCTAACTGCTTTTTTTTTTTGCGCTTGCGACTTTGCCTTTAAAATTGATCGTGTGGTTACTGACACGAGGCGCATAACAATCTGATGTGGGTTTCATTGTGGAATTCATTACGTCACAGTTGGGTTTTTGTTTGTGTGTGTGTGGTTTTTTTTTTGTATATCCCACCTACATGGTTTTCAAGCAACACAGCTTCACACAACTAACCTGTGAAAATTTACACATAGTTTGTCACGTTCGTTTTGATTTTGATTTTTTTATTATATGGGTTTTGAGGCATTGCATGGTGAGGTATCAGTATTTTGCGGTAACACCATGTGTAAAAAATGTCTACTTGCTGTGTATATTTGTTCTTTAGAGAACTTGTCTTGCTATTTATTCTACTACCGCGGAGTAGGTTTTTTTGGAATTCGGGAGACTTCTCAGTTCTGAAAAGAACTGTCCTGCTTATTAACTACTACCTGGGCGGGAGGTAGGAAATCGGCCTGGACTACTACTTTAGCTTTGTGGATCGGGGGGACTTCTCGTAATTAACTGCACTGCCGCGGAGTGATTTTTTTATTATTTCCAAAAACAAGAACAGCTGTGGAAACCTCTGATATAACATTCCAGACTACACCCCCCATTGAAGAAAAAATAGAATCACACAATGGAAATTTATTCAAAATTGGAAAAGTATATCAACCATTCATACAATTTTTAAACAAGAGACGTATGCATGAACCGTTTATCCGAAAAATGTTTGCGGATAAAAAAAAGTGTCCAAACCATATTACTCGGAAGAAAATCCTTTCTCAAAATAGCTTATACTGTCAATAGCTGCAGGGCTTCTCACCAAGTAAGTTTTTTATAGAAGTTATTTTTTTTTAGTATTTACTGAACTATGACCCTAACTTTAACCCATCTTTAAAAAAAACATGCAGGTGTTAAAGCAATGCGTTTCAGCCTAAGATGATGAGGATACAAGAATTCCTGGAATTGGACAAGAATGTAATCCACATGCCAGCCTGGCGGATACAGGGGTGATTTTGGAATAGCAATGAATGTATTCTGGTTCTGGGAACTCTAACCACAAACAAGATATAGGGTTTTTCCATGCTTTGAAGTTTCTGGGGTAATGATAATAGCTATGACAAATTTTCCAGAAAATCTGTCCAAAAGTAAACAAAGTCTTGTACATATTTCAAAACTTCAACACTTAATTCAAAGTGGAATAAAAACAACATTGCACACTTCAACTACCAAATACGGAAAAAAGACTTACTCAATCTATGGCTGAAACAAAACTATCAAAACATAGTTTTGAGAAAATAGAATTAGCTCTTGCAAACTGCTTACAAACCAAAGCTTTATGGTATACATGCACAAATAAGTTAGTGGACTGACGTTTTTTTGACCCTAGCAGAGTCTTTTTCGAGAAAGACTCTGCTAGGGTCGAAACGTCAGGCCACTTAATTATTGAAACATAATTTCAATATTCTCTCTTAAAGGAACATTACAGAATTGGTTTTGCTAACAAAACAGTTGCTGGCAGTGTAAGCACTTTATGTTATCCACCATATACATAAACTGACAAACCTGTAGAAGATTGAGATCGATCGGCCATCTGGGTCACGAGAAAATAGTGAAAACCCGATTACACATTTGCATGAAATCATATAGATTCAACAAATGAATAAAACGCTCACTGAGCGATAAACTCCAATCGGAAAATTAGTTATTCATTTCTCATCAAATATGGCATTTCAGACAGAAATATTTCAGGGGATGTTTTCTACTATCATCATCATTAGACAGTGTAAGTTTTATGTAAATCTGTGATCAAAAGTATATTTTACAATTTTTTTTCTTACCAATTCTGTAATGTGCCTTTAAGAGTTTCATTTCATGAATATAAAACAAATGCTGCAAGTTTTACGAACATAAATTACCACTTAATTATTTCTGGTTACAAACACATTTTTTTTCACGCCGTTCTCTCGAAAAAACATTTTGGGTAGTGAATTTGTTTCTGGTCAGAGACTTGTTTCTAGTCATGAGTGCACAAAACCCAGCCTTAGGTGTTTACCAAGGTGAGCACTGAGATATACCCCTCTGCCAAGACCTTGATCAAATTTCACGCCGCTCTTTTAAAGGCCCTGTACACTATTGGTGAGATCGAAAAACACAAATGTTCACAGATTCACACATAACTTACATGATTTAAAGTAAGTAATGGTAGAAAGGGTTCCTTAAAATATTTCTGCCTAAAATGCTATCGTTTCTGAGAAATGAATAAAACAATAGTTTTTATCGCGCGCGATAATAAACTTGATGTTTGAAAAACAGAAAACACATAAGGTCTCTTTTCACTATTTTCTCGTGACCTCGATGACCAACTGAGCTCAAATTTTCACAGGTTTGTTATTTCATGTACATGTATATGGTTTAAAATCACACAAAACATGAACTTTGTTTGCGACTGTTTTGTCAGCTCTACCAATCCTGTATCATACCTTTAAACGGCATTATCTTGCCAACTAAAACTGTTAAATCCACAAACATAATGGAATTTCTTGCTACCACTGCATTTTATTTAAATGTTGTGGCACGTTAAGGTGCCCAAGTCAGAGTTTAAAAAAAAAGGAAAAAAAAAGGGAAGACACAAAACTATGTTTTCACTGTTTTCAAACGTCAGGTTTTTTTGTTTTGAGAGATCAAAACTAATTGCTCTACTCATTTCTCAAAAAAACTATAGCATTCCCGCCACGGTGATCTGTACATACCATGTAAACTATGTGCAAATCTGTGAACATTTACAAATGTTGTGCACATCCTTATGATAGGTCAGAATGCATCTGCCCTATTTTGTCAACATTTTCCACTGTGTAACAGATTCTTCCTATGACTATGTAAAATGCACATCCCGTGTTTGCACAAACAATACTGGTGGGCAAAACAAGGGAACAATGCCTTTTTGCATGTGGCCGATGGTGGCGTGCCGGGTACGCGATTGTGCATCTGCCTAGTGCACAACTCTACTGCATTTACCAACCAATAGCATCCATACCCATGCGTAAATGTAGTTAGCACGTCTCATGGTAAGGGCCAATTTACTACTAGTTTTTTTATATATTTTTTCTCCTAGACCAGTTCACGAACATGACATTTAATTACCATCAGGTGGATCAACACACAAACCTTGCAATGCAAGTGATCCTTCTACTTTATGTTTGCCTGCGAAGATTCAAGGCTTTTACAATCATTTGATTTGTGTGTACACTGAACATGTCTTGTCATTGTGGATGTACTGCACTGATAACAGTAGTTAGTATGAACAGTTACATGTCAAAGTAGTGTAAACTTACTCTGTGCACAGAATGAAAACATGATACATAGGCCTACCTGGGGTCGATTTCACAAAACTCTTCCTAACTTAGGACTAGTCCTAGGCAATGCTAAGAGATAGGACTAGTCCTAAGTTAGGACCAGTACTTAGGACTAGTCCCATCTCTTAGCATTGCTTAGGACTAGTCCTAAGTTAGGAAGAGTTTTGTGAAATCGACCCCTGGTGTATCTGGTTTCAACTTTTTCGTATTTGCCTTCTCCTTTTTCCCCCACAGATATCCCCCTTTTTTAGTCTGCCTCTGTCACTAATAAATTACTTTTTCTCCCTCTTCCCACCACTGATTTTATCCTTTGTGTTTCCAACCTTTTTTTTGTGGTCTAACAAACCCCTTCCCTCTAAGCCCCCTCCCCTTGTCTCCTTCGCTGTTCATCCCTTGCTTTTGCTGTGTGCTTTCTGCCCCTCTCTCTTTTCATCAAAATGTGTTTATTATATTTTTCTATCAGTGCATTTTAAAATCTTCTGGATGTTTAAAGGAACATTACAAAATTGGTAAGAAAAAAACTTATAAAATATACTTTTGATCACAGATTTACACAAAACTTACACGGTCTAATGATGATGATAGTAGAAAACATCCATTGAAATATTTCTGTCTGAAATGTCATATTTGATGAGAAATGAATAAACTAATTTTCCAATTGGAGATTATCGCTCAGTGAGCGTTTTATTCATTTGTTGAACCAATATGATTTCATGCAAATGTGTAATCGGTTTTTCACTATTTTCTCGTGACCCAGATGGCCGATCGATCTCAAACTTCTACAGGTTTGTCAGTTTATGTATATGGTGGATTACATAAAGTGCTTACACTGCCAGCAACTGTTTTGTTAGCAAAAACCAATTCTGTAATGTTCCTTTAAGTTTTTAATGTAAATGTACAAGTATTGTAATGTTTTTGCACACTGCGGGACAAAGAATTTCATGTTGTTCTTAAATCAATGTGACCAATAAATAAATGAATGAATGATGAATGAATAATATGTTACACTATTATACCTGTTTGTGTTTGATGTGTTGTCATTTTAGCCTTCGAGAAAGACTCTGGCCAAATTCAGTTATTTTTGTGATGCACTCATTTTCCAATATAAATAAAGTCCTCATGAAAGTGTCGTCACAACAAAATATTAAGTCCAGCTGACATGATTACAGATTTCATATTATTGCTTCCTTGAAATATTTGTATTTTGATCTCGCAAGTCTCGATGTTTGAAAACAGTGAAAACCATAATGAGGTTTTTCAGTGTTTTCTTGTGACTCTGATGATCGATTTAACTTCAACTTTCACAGGTTTGTTACTTCATGCATATGTTGGGTCACAAGTGTAGGTACTGGTCTTTGAATGGGCAGCTCTATGCAATTGCCCCCCACCCCCACCCCAACCTCCCATCACTGAAAAGGACTTCTTCTTTCAACATTGCATCTATCCAGCCAAAGTTGCTTCATTGAGGCACACAGCCATATCTAGAGAGGGCATCACACTGCTAGAAAATGTCAAGGTCCGAAATGCTCAAAACAGTCTCTTTTGTAACATACTACAAAGTACACGTAAGCTTTCCTATTGATGTAGGCCTAGTACAAATTGTCCAGCTCCTGTCTTCCCTATTTTTTAATGGGCAACATATTTAGTCAAACTGAATAAAATCTCAGCACATCAACCTTTCAAAGGTTTAGTTTCAAAACCCACCAAGGGGACTGAGGGTAAAAAACGAAATCCATTATTCATAAATCTACGAATCCAGATTTATTCACTGACCGAGCTTTACATGTAGTTTACTTTACCTTACTACCTTCATGTTGCCATAGCAACTTTATGCAAAAATGCCATATTACCCTGGACCGTGTTATCCAGTTAAGTTCTGTTTAAATGTTAACTTTAATACCTTGGATAAATTAAGCAGTCCGGCTGCTGGTAATAATATAGTTCGGGGACGACCTGCCAATGCTATCTTTCTTAAGGAAATTGAGTAGTATGAAAATGGAAACCAGACTTCCTTGTCCGAATCCAGCCCCTTCCGGCTGCGGCTATTGCTTTTGACTGTAGCGATAACCAGTGAAGAATAGGTTATTTCAGGAATCCAGCCGGCCCATAGCCACAGCCGAAGTCAATCAATTCAGGCACAGCCTTTGGTTACATGGAAAGACAAGATGGTTGTGTCTTTATGTAAGAGAGGTTTGCGGTAACACCCATGTTAAAATCTCTTTTGAGTAGTGTTGGTTCTGAAAAGAACATAAAACAGCAAAAAGGAAAAAAGCTTTCCAGATGAACCACCACTACTCAAAAGAGATTTTAACATGGGTGTTACCGCAAACCTCTCTTAGTTATACTTCCACCATGCAAAGTTTCAAATCCTACTTGTTTCTTTATGTTACATGTAGTAGTTATTATCAAAGAGACCATTCAACATATCATTGAGTCAGTGCAAAAAGTTGTATCTTGATTTTTGCGAAAAACGTCAAAAAGCGCACGAAAACGCTTCATGCAAAAACATTGTATCTTGTTTTGTGTGTACATTCAGGGTACTTTCATTTTATAAGCTAGATACGACGTTTTGACAATTTCAAACTCATGCGTCACGTGCGCTATTTTTGGAGACACATAATTATGTTTACATTTTTTATAATTTTATACATAATTATGTATATTATTACATATAACTATAATTGAATTACTGGCAATAGTCCAACACATTAAAATCCCATTATCAAATGTAAATAAACCACCGGTATTTGTTTTGATGCGTACATTATTGCAAATTTTACTGGATGTGGGTGGGGGCTCCGAAATCGAGAAGAGAGAGGCTTGAACTGCTTTATGTCACGCCCGGAATCTATTGTTAAGGTGATATCCTAATATGCACCTGTTTTATGTAATTGATTGCGTCCAGGATAAAGAATATTCTATACTGCCATCTGGTGGCGGACATGGAATCCCAAGGGATACAAACGCGCATGCACAAACTCAGTAGCGAACGCTAATGCGAAACAGACTTTCTACATACTAAACTTGGGCATAAAAGTGCCACAAATTTACGTGTCTTTGTTTAAATTAAACCTTACCAAATCCTTAATCCCAGTGGGTGAGGGTGACATAGACAAAACTGATGCCAATGGCCGACAAAATCAAGACACAACAAAAATGGGAAAAGAGACACTGTCATTACCAGACAGAGAACAGCAAATGTGACAAAAAATGACAACACATGCAATTTGCACGTAACTAACTTGCTCTTAACTGAATGATGTTTGTGACTTCAATTAATTTAGTCATTGTGGGCAACGGGCTTCAACAAGTGACAACGGTCATTATCTTCGAGCAAACTTGAATCATCTGATTGGTCGATCTGATTTGGTGGATCCATGGCAACAACAGTGCGACATTCATTTTTGTATAACATATTGTACGGTCCATATCACACCCTGCGTATGGCGCCGATGTTCTAACTCCGCTTATTGCGCTATTTTAAGCTGCGCATGAAGTTTGCGCGGGGATAAATTCATTATCACATGATCGCTCATGGAATACGGGACAAAAATATTCGATGCAGAAGCACTACATGTTTCTGCATTCAACTCACACTTGTGTGATAACTAATACCTGGAAAGCTTATTTCTGGTATTTTTTTGTGCGCCACCATAGCCCTAATGTTGGTGGTGTCCCAGGGCTTGTCCTTAACACTAGCCGGCGTACATTGTCTAGTAAAAAATGCTATGGGCTAGTAAACACCACCTCTCAACTTGCCCTGTGGGCTACTCAAAACTGTGCAACCTATTTGTTTAAAATGCTCATTTCTTCCTTTTCAGATGTAAATAGTTAATGTATAAAATGTGTTAATCGATATTGAGTGTGTGAATATGACTTCATTTGATCATTAATCATTAACACATCAGAACGTTACATTTATATGGCAACTCCTGTTTGAAATCTGCGCTACTAAAACTTCCTGGGGGCAAGTAAAATGCACAGCTTACTGGCCCGGTGGCCTACTTTACAAAAAGCTTAAAGGAACATTACAGAATTGGTAAGAAAAAAACTTGTAAAATATACTTCTTGATCACAGATTTACATAAAACTTACACGGTCTAATGATGATGATAGTAGAAAACATCCCTTGAAATATTTCTGTCTGAAATGCCATATATGATGAGAAATGAATAAACTAATTTTCAGATTGGAGTTTATCGCTCAGTGAGCGTTTTATTCATTTGTTGAATCTATATGATTTCATGCAAATGTATAATCGGTTTTTCACTATTTTCTCGTGACCCAGACAGCCGATCGATCTCAAACTTCTACAGGTTTGTCAGTTTATGTATATGGTTGAATACATAAAGTGCTTACACTGCCAGCAACTGTTTTTCATCTGGGTCATGAGAAAATAGTGAAAAACCGATTTGCATGAAGTCATTTCAACAAAGGAATAAAACGCTCTAGCTCACTGAGCGATAAACTCCAATCGGAAAATTAGTTTATTCATTTCTCATTAAATATGGCATTTCAGACAGAAATATTTCAAGGGATGTTTTCTATTATCATCATCATTAGACCGTGTAAGTTTTATGTAAATCTGTGATCAAAAGTATATTTTACAAGTTTTTTTCTTACCAGTTCTGTAATGTTCCTTTAAGCGCAAGGCCTGTCTCCCAATGTTGTTGTCAATATTATTATTTGTTAGGGGATGCCGGTCACAGCTATTCAAGCTGTAACTGCCATAAAGTCAGGGATCACACCCTGGTTTATTACTTGACATATGCTTAAGACATATTATGTGTGATCTCCTATGTTCTTAAATGACATTATGCCTAGTACAGCATCAGACTAATAACACATGTAAGGCACAAAAAACATGTATCATGTGTAAACATGTTTTGATGATGCTGCAGTTTCTGGTATTGAAGTGAATTATTAATATGATTTTGCCATTCATAGATCGCTTGTTAATGTCATCAAAGACTGATGATGTGCATTTTTTTTTAGGAAGGATGCATCTATATTGGCAACATCTGCATGCGTGCGACACACCGCATGAGTACGAGCTTAAATCTCCACTTGCAGTTTTTGATGTGATTTGACCTCCAAAATGGCGGGAAATGCATCGGCATGACCACCGTAAGATGCCCCTCGTATAATTGCATGCAAAAATGCAAATTACTGAACTGATTATCAATATACTAAAAATATATATAAGTTATTCCACATTCGTCAAATGTTAAAAACACAGAGTCTAATGGGCCAAGAATAATCAATGATTAAAAATATATATATATATATATATATATATATATATATTTCTTTCCTCCATTTTTTGTTTTTGTTTGACCCACCCACCCAAAATTTTGGTTTTTAAATTTAAATATTGACTGACTGTTCAACATACCACATTGAAAAACAAAAGCAATGCCTCAAATGAAGCTTACATTTTGCATCAATGTTCTCCCAGCTCAGGAGATTCCAAGGGTTTTTCCTATAGTTTCCAGAATGCAACTTAGGGTGATACCCATGCCTACAATCTTATGGACTGTGAAGGGGTAAACCTGTTTCAGCCCCAGGAGTACATGTAGGAACGTGCCCCTGGTGACAGTTGATTAGGCTCCTAGGGGATGATACCCATGCCTACATCCTTACAGACTGTGAAGGGGGTAACCCTGTTTCAGCCCCTGATTTGGGCCAACAGCCCAGTGAAATAAAGCCTAGTTACTGAATCAATGGGGTGCCCCAAATTGACCAGCGAAATGCGTGACGCGCGCTAACTTGACGTTCCACGATCATTCTTACATCATGTAGTGTTTCAGCTCTTTTTTTAAGGGTCCACTCACAGGCCTGGCCCTGGGTGAGCTGCGAGATGGTCTTTGTGTGTGTGTTAATTCGCACCAAAAGCAAAATTCTTAAGCCTTGGTATGCACGGTCAGTAGGGGACGAAAAACGCATGCTATTTTGGTGGCCTGTTTGAATTGAAAAAAAAAAAAATAAATAAAAAAATTAAAAAGGCCCTCATACTCCTCTTTTTGGAAAAATCAGGACGATCAACTGGTATTTTTTTTTATTTGGCCTTAATTCATCGACTACAAAAGTGTATCTTCACTGAATAGCATACTACCCCTCATAGCCTCCAGGGCCAAACCAATAAAACCCACAAAGTTACTCTCTAGTTTGCTAACTCCACGAATAGGGGGATTAGGATAACAATTGGGTTACGTTAATCAATGACTCCATCAACCTCACTCATAAAAGGGGTAATCTTTTTTCCCAACCCACACTATGGATCTCCTGGCTGTAGTGTAAACTCAATATCTGAGCTGTCTAATAATAATTTTTTTTTTATGCCATACACCCGACCCAACAAACAGGCACTAGTTCATCAGATCATGGAGCTATCTTTTTATAGCTCCATGATCAGATCAATTACCATGCCGAGATAGTGGGGCAGATAGCAGGCCCGATACCCACTGGTCATTGCCTTGGTGCCCCTTTAAAATGTTCCTGATAACGGGGTCATCTTTTTTCCCTACCCAAACTATGGATCTTGTGGCTGTAAACTCAATAGCTGAGCTATCTAATGAGCCATACACACGAAACATACAAGAAAAAAAAACAAGCACTAGTTCATCAGGGCCCAATTTCATGGCTCTGCTAACCGCCGAATTCTGCGCTTGCGGTGACCATTCTCCGCTTACTGTTCAAGCGCCGAATTTCTGCGCTAGCTGTGTAAGCGTAGAATGCCTAGTAGCGTGGAGTACGCACGTGCACAACCCGAAATTCCCCGCTAACCCGTGAAATACGCTTGACGTAAGCGCGGAATTCCCTGCTTCCGCAAGCGCCGATTCTTTGCTTACGGTAAGCAGAGCCATGAAATTGGGCCCTGATCTATTACCATGCCGAGATAGTGGGGCAGATAGCAGGCGCATGATACCAGGGCTCGAATTTTACACTGGACCGCTGGCCCGAGGCCAGTGATTTTAGCATCGGGCCAGTCAACTCATGTCCGGACAAGTCTGACTGTCTTGTGTTTGTGTTCAAATGTTGACTTTCAGTCAAATAAATACAATTCTGACGATTATCGAAGACTACTTACCCATAATATACAAATGAGATAAATCTTCTCTTAGTGCTTTTTTCAAATTCAAACAGTTCAATTATTAATCTGTGTAGGCATTTTTTTCTTCTCACTTCAATTCTGGTCTTGTAATCAAAATTCTGGTCCAGTAAATATTTTTAGCAACAAGCACTGCAGTCTTCTGTGTTTATCCCCCAAATTCAAGCCCTGGATACCCCCCCCCCCCGGTCATTGCCTTGGTGCCCCTTGAAATGTTCCAATAGAAAGATACAATTTCCTCATAAAAAGTGCCCTTTTACCAAGGAGAAAGCACCTTGGCACCCTTGCCCTTTTAAAAAATATGAAACATCAGGCCTGAAATAGGGGAAATATTTGGGGGAATTGTGCCCTTTGAATAAAACTTGGTACACAGTCACAGTATTCATTTCCCTCATGGTAAGAGTATGTCATGAGAAAGATCATTTGGCTCATGGAGGAAAGAATGTTTAGTTATAGGGCTGCCACAGATTTGTCTTTTGAATTTATAAAGGCTGGAGTAACAAGCAGTTTTACAAAATTTTCTAAAAGGCTGCCATCGCTTGATATCAGGCCTGAAATTTCGCTCGTCCCCAGCGCCTTGCCTTAAAACCAAAGGCGCTGGGATGGGCAAACGTATCATTAACGTTAATGCTCAGTCCCATGCTCAGTCCCATCATGCATCACACTCACACTGCAAGCACTGCACGCATGACGTACTTCCTGAACAAGAATCTGTGCAAGCTGATTAGCCCATCCCAGCGGTCCTGGATATAGGCCGCTGGGGCCGAGCGAAGCCTGAAATAACACGGAGGCCATGGCCCTGTTGCCCCTTCAAAAGTGTCCCACCGACCTTCAGAGCTGCCCTGTCCAAAATGAAAAGAACCTTGCCCTCTCCAAGTTGAAGTTCCAGTTCTGTTGTTAATTCTTTCAAAAAGAAAAAAACAACAAAAACAGCCAACTATCTTTCTCGTTATACTCTGACTGTGTGCCAAGTTCCATGTTTGTAGATCATCAACGGCACAGACCCATGACCCACCTGCCATATTACAAGGGCTGTTCAATAGATCCATGCAAGAATAAGCTCCTTTGTCTTGCTTAGCGTTCCGCTAAAGATTTTCGGTTATGTGCAAGCATGATCAATCTCACACGATCAGAAAAAAAGCCAAGCTTTTCATCCAAGCGTGTTGTACGCATAAAAAAAAGCTATCTTGCCTACTTTTGAGTTTAGAGAACTTGTGTTCTTGTGAATAACCATGGCGGTAGAAGTACCACAGGATCATCAAAAGATCACAACCAACAAACTTACAATGTATTTTCGGGGAATGTACAAATCCAATTGAAATATCAGCTGATGACGTCTCAGTGTGTTGATTTATTTTATTTTTCCAAACTGGGTCAGAAATTGTCAGTGTTTTTCAACCAACTAAATGTACATGTGTGTGTAAAATGACCACCCAACTAAAGTACACAATGTGATTTTAAATTATATCTTAGTTTTTGTATCGTTCTTTTTTTTTGGGGGGGGGGGTTGAACTATTTGTTCAAAATATTTGTTTGTAAGGCGTTTTAGAGTTTTTTGTTTATCTAGATGTACTTATGATAATTGTGTTTGATCATCTGTATTGTAATTCATCCCCCCTGGCTGCAACGAGCAGATTTTCAATGTACCAGTTTGGTTTGGTTTGTTTGTTTGTTTGTTTGTTTGTTTGTTTGTTTGTTTGTTAAACACCAAATGAAATGTTACTGGTTACAAAAACAGGTTAATGCATGTCTTTTATACATTGTTTTTCAAGGAACATTACAGCAGACTTTCAATGTACCAGTTTGGTTTTGCTTGTATGTGTGTTTGTTTGTTTGTTTGTTTGTTAAACACCAAATAAAATGTTACTGGTTACAAAAACAGGTTAATGCATGTCTTTTATACATTGTTTTTCAAGGAACATTACAGAATTGGTAAGAAAAAAACTTGTAAAATATACTTTTTGATCACAGATTTACATAAAACTTACACGGTCTAATGATGATGATAGTAGAAAACACCCCTTGAAATATTTCTGTCTGAAATGCCATATTTGATGAGAAATGAATAAACTAAATTTCAGATTGGAGTTTATCGCTCAGTGAGCGTTTTATTCATTTGTTGAATCTATATGATTTCATGCAAATGTGTAATCGGTTTTTCACTATTTTCTCGTGACCCAGATGGCCGATCGATCTCAAACTTCTACAGGTTTGTCAGTTTATGTATATGGTGGATTACATAAAGTGCTTACACTGCCAGCAACTGTTTTGTTAGCAAAAACCAATTCTGTAATGTTCCTTTAAGTTTTTAATGTAAATGTACAAGTATTGTAATGTTTTTGCACACTGCGGGACAAAGAATTTCATTTCAATTCTGTAATGTTCCTTTAAATTTTCATCATTCCATGTGAAAGTTTTGTAGGAATTGCAAATACATGGAAACCGTTGCAATCACAGACGCAGTGAAAAAGGTTTAAAGATCAAGATTGCCGATATCAGTTTCCGCTGATCGTACCTGGCAGAAGAAAGCAACTCGGGTCCTGAAGGTAACACTTACACTAACATGAGTCAAGTTGAGGTAACCCAATGCTCTAATTCTATGAAAGTGTGCTAATACCTTTGCAATATATGTTCAAGGAAAAAATACATTTTTTATTTTTTAAGAGTTGATTTATTGCCACCCCCTATCAGGGCTAGAATTTCTTTGCTTGTTTTTTTTGTTTTTTTATTCTGGGGGGGGGGGGAATCCACAAGACTGCAACTTTTTGCAAGGCTTGAAGCTCAAAATGTTTACTGGACCAGATTTTTATTCTTATTTTGTTTACACAACCGGCAGAATTGAACTGAGAATAAATACCCAGTCAGTTTAACATTTGATCTGTTTTAATTTTTGTCTAATTTGAACGGGCACTACAAGAAGATTGATCTCTTTTGTATCATGGCTATAAAGTATACAAATACTTCAATACTCAACAGAATTGGAAGGTATTGATCAGACTGAAAGTCAATATTTGAACAAAAACACAAGACCGCCAGACTTTCCGAGCCATGAATCTACTGGCCCGATGCTTAAAATCACTGGCCTCGGGCTCGAGGTCCAGTGTAAATTTCAAGACCTGCCTATACATGTAGTAAGTTTTCAATGACAACAACAATAATACCCAGTCCCTACATAGTGATTTTTACACTCCAACGGCGTCTCAAAATACTTGTTACTTTTTTTCTTCAGGTTTATGCAGGAAAATATATAAGACTCATGTATATTTATACATGTGGCACCTTGTAATGGTTTACAAGGTGCTGTTGTGCAAAACTGAATGCAGCCAGCCGTGCCAGAAACACCACGGCAAACCCTTTCTCTTTTTAACGATAAGTGTAACTGGGTTCTTTTAAAAGAACATTACAGAATTGGTAAGAAGAAAAATTGTAAAATATACTTTTTGATCACAGATTTACATAAAACTTACACAGTCTAATGATGACGATAGTAAAACGTCCCTTGAAATATTTCTGTATGAAATGCCATATTTGATGAGAAATGAATAAACTTATTTTCCGATTGGAGTTTATCGCTCAGTGAGCGTTTTATTCATTTGTTGAATCTATTTGATTTCATGCAAATGTGTAATCGGTTTTCACTATTTTCTCGTGACCCAGATGGCCGATCGATCTCAAACTTCTACAGGTTTGTCAGTTTATGTATATGGTGGATTACATAAAGTGCTTACACTGCAAGCAACTGTTTTGTTAGCAGAAACCAATTCTGTAATGTTCTTTTAAGTGCATTGCACAACACACGGGCCCTAACGGCTTAAACACTCCCATCCAAAGGACGAAAGTGTCTTGTTTAAGGACACAAGTGTCAAGACAGGGACTCGAACCTAGTAAACTTAGTAACATGTGAGCTTTCAGTTTGAAAATATAATATTTTATAATTATTATTATCTTTCCCCCCCCTTTTTTTTTATGATTCAGATTAAGTTCACAAAAATCATACAGATAAAACCATTTTAGAATGCCCCAAGTTGCACAGTAGGGTTTTTAAAACCAAAGATAAACACAAAGTAAAAAAACACTCTGAGGAACTTGTTTTAATTCAGCATGCTTAGGCTTAAACTTCCAAAGTTTGGTTCAAAAATTCCCCCCCCCCACCACTAATTTTGTGAATATCCTGGGGAGCACCCTGTATAGGATCGTCATGTTTGTTCCAACATGATGCCACATTCCAGTAAGGAACATCTCAAAGATGGCGCTGAAAACAGCGGTGAAGAATGTGCAAATTGGTACCCTGGTATACATGCTCCGGGCTCGATTTCACTGCCGAGAAAAAAAGGCTGAATTAGCGGCTATGTTTCTGGCTGTTGCTTAGGGTGCGCCCCACTAAATAATCTTCCATGTAGCATACAGTGCAAAATGCTAAATGTTCAAAAATACGTACGAAAAATACTTAGAAGTCTCACAGCTTTTTACAGTAAGGGGAAAACTATTAATTTGACTCTTGAACTTTTATTCTCTGCTCAATTTGATATGCCGGGGAGTCCCTGGGCCTGTCGAGTTACTCTCCCTCCAAATAAAAACACCCCTACACAGGTGTGTAACTTTTTCAAAACGTCCGAGCATCAATCTTGAAAAATGTCCCTACACCTCTTAGCAAATAGAACCATTTAATTCAGGGCCTACATCTATATACGCGCGGCGCACAGAATCGGTCCAATGAGTGACCTTCTTTTGACCTCTAGCCGAGGGCACCCTACATAAGGTCAATCAAACACAGCCTAGGATTCATCTTGAGATGAGTTGTCAATATCGTCAAGTAGTGATTCGAATTGTGACATCACACTATGCTTGGCAATTAAGATACACATCTTACGATCAATCTTGACTTTGAGCTCCTGGGGCCGGTTTCACAAAAAGAGTTAATATTGATCTTAAAGTGCAAATCAATCTAACATGTAATTGCTACGCAAAGTGTTATGTCATAATACAAATTACGGTGGTAATATTGACAATTCACCTTAAGATGAATCTTAGTGACTTTGTGAAACCATGGAGGAAGGAAGAACTGAGCCATGGTGTCGTGTGTACATAAACTGGCTTCAGTGACATGATCCAAATATTGAGACAAACCTTTTTTCAACGACAGTGTACGAGTTAGTGGCTGTTGCTGCAGGAAAGTAGCTGTTTAAAGTTCCTTGAATCGGACCCGAATACAATACCAAGTAAACCCTGCTCATTGTTATTTTTTTAGTACCATGGAGGTAGTTTACTTTAAATGTTTACTTGAACACAATGATGTTGTGTTAGTCTCTAGAGTGATACATGTAGGGCTGCCTGGGGAACAGCAGGTGGTAACCCTCCCATTCGGATGGGTCCAAATCAAAGCCTCCTGACCTTGGCAAACATTGACACCATTCAGGCATGATATTTGACCCTGGGGGGTGTCAGGAGGAATGTACAAGCATTTTGTTGAGCACAAGGAATCTAGAAATGGTGCGTTTATTAACTTTTAAATGATATTTGATTTTTAAAAATAATATTTTTCCTGATTTCTGAGTGTATATCATTCCTTGTAGGGTTGAAATATCATATTGGTACTTTGTTCGCGGCCAATGATTGCCAATTTTCTGTGTATCTTAAAGGGTGTGTACAACATTGGTAAGATTGAAAGTATAAATATTCACAGATTTGCACATAACTTACATGGTACAGTATAAAGATGGTCATGGTTGAAAACTTCCCTTGAAATAGTTTTGCTTGGAATGCTATAGTTTTTTTAGGAAATGAGTAAAACAATTAGTCTTTATCGTGCATGTCCAAAACCTTTTGTTTGAAAACAAATAACAGGTTTTTCCCCATTTTCTCATGACTCTGAAGACCGACTGAGCTCAACATTTCACAGGTTTGCTATTTCAGGTAGACGTTGGGTCACATAAAGTGCGGATACTAGGCTTTTGAAAAATTACGATTGTTGTACACGTGCTTTAAGGTACATTGATGGTAAACACTGAATTGATTTTAAGTTAATTGAACTATCCTGTTGGCAAATTATCGTGTTGTCTTTGGGAGCTCCTGCGGTGCACGCAAGGAGCTGGCCAACTTCCGACTCAACAACACACCGCTAAATCTGCCGCTTGTGATTTTATCCCAAGTCACTCCTCTCACCTTTCAGAAGGGTAATTCTCATGACAGAAACAGAGAGTTCATCAGAGAAAGACAAGACTATTCTATGAATAAACGCTTTATCAGTCAAAGTTGGACTGATCTAGTTCTGGTTTAAGGAAAGATAAGTAAGTGGGGTAATTCATTTGATTGTAATCTTCGGTCTTACTCCCTCAACACGGATGTTGTTCCACAAGCAGGTAATGTTGGTGCGTTGAGAAGTGGTGTAACCAGAGGCCAATTTCATAGAGCTGCTTTAGCAGAAAAAAATTGCTTGACAATTTTCTGCTAAGCAGAGATGAGCAGGATACCAGTCACAAATTGTACACGTGACATGGTAATTTGGCTGGTAACCTGATTCTGGTAAGCAAAATTTTGTTGTGCTCAGCTACTTTTTGTGCTTAATCAGCTCTATGAAATTGGGCCCAGACATTTACATTCAGAGGGCGGGGGCTATTTTATGGAACCATTCAATTGTGCATTTTTGTGTGGATCTCATTTGACGGGCAAGAGGGGGCAAGGGTTCGAGGGTGCGCCACCCTGCCCCTCCCCCCCTGGTTAGGCCATTGGCGTTGAGAATAAGGTTGAGAATAAGGTTGAGAAGAAGGTTGTGTACACCTGTAATGTTGGTGCGTTGAGCATAACTCCAAGCACACCTTTGAGCTGTACAGGTACTGTCTAAACCAATGCAAACAGGTAAGGTAAGGTAAAGAAATGCATCCTTCCTCAAGGCATAGGTGTAATGACGTTCCAGTACATTCAGGTAACCAGTTGCTTAGTCAATTTGCAGTAATAATAATAATAATAATGACGGGCATTTATAGAGCGCTCTTACACTTGGTACCACGACGCTTAGCAGGAAACAAACAAAAGTGAATAAATAAAGGCACTAATAATGGGAAAGACAGTTGGTCCTCATCAATTAACCATTGAACAGGAAAGTTTTTAGAGGATTCTTAAAAACTTCCAGTGACTCTGCGGAAGGAATTTGATGAGGGAGGCGGGTATCAAAGGCGCGGGGCATATGCGTAAAATGCACGATCCCCAGCCGCAGAATGCACCTTTGGAACCGCAAAGAGTGTGCTGTCTGAACCGGAGCGAAGGTCAGGTCGTCCGGAGACGTTTCCAAAGGCGCAGGGCATATATGCGTAAAATACAAGATCCCGAGCGACAGAATACACCTTTAGAACTGCCAAGAGTGTGCTGTCTGAACCGGATGGTAAACCTTGATGAGACCGGTGAGGTATACAGGAGCGGTATTGTGGAGACATTTATATACAATGGTGAGGATCTTGAAAGCAACTCGCTGATGGGAGCCAGCGGAGTTGATGGAGGAGTGGGGTAGCGTGGTCGTGTTTACCACGTACTTGAAAATCAGTTTGGCAGCCCAGTTTTGAACACAAATGAAAACGATGTCTCTATGAAAACACTGTCTCTAATTCTTTATAGGCAATTGTTAACTATCATTCATACTACAGACTGTGCGAGTCTTACGCACATTGGAACTTCCCCGAGCCAAGTTGGTCCCAACTATATTGAGTTTTACGTGTGTGCAATTCTGTTTCTTCAATAAACACTATAGTTTAGTGTAGTTCTAGAGCTATACATGGCACATTGTCAGGACAACAAAATGTAGCCACAAAATATACGAAAGTAAAACAAATTTAACAAATTGAGAAAGAAAACCCGAGAATAAGACTTGATTGACCTCCTTCTCTGGTTACTTGTAAACAGTTAAGACTTTTGCCCAACTGACGTTCATGTTATCATTAAACCTATATAATGGTCGCACAAACTCGGGCGCGATTGGCAAATGGGGTTTCTAAAAAAAGCATCCTCTCTTTTCACTTGTCCACATTTCATATTAAACAGGGATGCTTCTCAACAATATACTAGCCAGCCGGATCACTTGGAGAGAGTTTTGACTGGTCCTCAGGTATTTTAACTGGCATTTAACTGCTCAGAGGAGCATTAAATTAAAGTTTGTGTTTTTTTACTCCCTTTGCCCACCAAGGTCGCTAGTCAACCCCAGATCTCCTGTACTTTTCAACCTTCGTTTGTTTCTTTTTATATTCTGATGTGCTGTATCTTTTATTTTTATGGTCGTTTTTTTTATGTGGTACTTTGATGTTCACTGTACTTGCCCGTACATATTGTACTTTCGTGTTTTACTGCTGGTCTTTCACCGTTCGTTGTATTCTATGCCTACATAGCGTATAAAATATTTATTGTTAGTTTTTTAACCCATTGTTAGCGGAAATCGGATTTCCATATTTTTTTTAATGTGGACAATAAATGCTATCTATCTATCTATCTATTTGGCCAGCGGACCAGTGTTGGGTGTAAGTTACTATGCTTTATGAGCTCTGCCCAAAAGTTACTTGCACCCTTGAACCTTTCCAACAACTTTTTACTTTTTCATACTTCAATAGTGTTAAACAAAAAGGAAAAGAACTCCATGCATAAACCATGTCAAAACAAAACAGCTCTCTGGAATTTCCACTCCACATTTGAACATAAAAAAATGTGATGGTGAAATTCTAAACTGAAAACATGTCAACTTAAGTTTATGAGCTCTGCCCACAGTGGGTCCGCATCTTTGAACCTTTTGCTACAATCTTAAAGGAACATTACAGAATTGGTAAGAAAAAAACTTGTAAAATATAATTTTGGTCACAGATTCCCATAAAACTTACACGGTCTAATGATGATGATAGTAGAAAACATCCCTTGAAATATTTCTGTCTGAAATGCCATATTTGATGAGAAATTAATAAACTCATTTCCGATTGGAGTTTATCGCTCAGTGAGTGTTTTATTCATTTGTTGAATCTATATGATTTCATGCTAATGTGTAACAGTTTTTCACTATTTTCTCGTGACCCAGATTGCCGATCAATCTCAAACTTCTACAGGTATGTCAGTTTATGTATATGGTGGATTACATGAAGTGTTTACACTGCCAGCAACTATTTTGTTAGCAAAAACCAATTCTGTAATGTTCCTTTAACAATGTGCACCCACATATTTTACTGACACTGTCATAAATGCACAAACGAGCATAAATCATGAAAATGACGGATGCGGTCTCAAATTCCTTCACGAAGCAAGAGCTCTGGAAGAAACAACTAGACCATAAAATCACTAAAGGGAGTAACAACCAATTAATACAAGGAAAGCTGCAGCAGGTTGTTGTACTTACTTAGTTTTAAAGATGGGGTCATACTTTGATAATGACCTCCAAAAAAAAAAAAATTTCTTCAATTCAATAATTATCTTACACAATCAAATGCCCCCCCCCCCCGCCCTTTGATTAAACATCAATGAAAGTGTGTCAAAAAATTGTAATCTCCAAAACTCACATCAAGGCAAGTTTTAGAGGTTCAAATTTCCCACATTAACTGGTCACCTCGCTAGATGCGGATGGGTTTGATGTTCTTGATGAAAATACAATGGCAGTTTGTTTTTTTTTCGCTGTTTTCTCAACAAGTAGAAAACGGCACTTTCACAGTTGACTTATATTGCATCTTTATTGACAATTTGGCCTATAAATCAGCAACAAAACCAATCTGTGCTTCCACGACCATTTATTGTTTGTACCATCAGACTATCATGGCTAACTATCAATATCAAAGTTAAGACAATGCAGCCTTTGAAGAGCACGCAATCGCATAACGATTACGTCCATTGAAGCAATCAAAACAACTCAAAATGTGAATGTATCTGGCACAATCCCTGACAAACAAATGAACAATTTTTTGCTCAAACTAAAACCGGTTATAAAGTATGATGTGAAATTGACAGAACTACAGAACTAAAAGACGGGGATAAATTTACTTTTCTAACAACCAATGATGAAACATTATTTTACCCTTTCAAGCATTGAATGTCTGAATAAATAGAAATTTAAAAACAGTTATACTCACGGGTAATAAAGACAACCCAAGTCACTTGCAGCAAATGAACAGTGAACACTCATCTGTGAAAAAACAACAACAGAAAGACAAACTAGATGAAATCGGAACAACTGTGAACGAAATACAACGACACCAACAATTTATAGCTAACTTTCCGGGGGAAAAAAAAAGATATTACTAATAGGTTTATAAATGTTTCCCTTTGGTTTTCTTTGAAATTGTTTAATGATATAGATAAGATAACATTATATGTATAACTGGAAAAATACTTCCTTATCATTCTCAGCGTTAAAAAAATAAAAGACACCCCAACAAACAAACAAACAAACAAACAAACAAACAAACAAACAAACAAACCAAACCTGGTCTGGAGAATACACACCCAGGACAGTTTAAGCACATGCACTCTGGTAAGATCTGAACTTTATGAACCAGTTCCAATCATTGGGGAATTATTAATCATAGGAAACTCTCTATCATTTTTTCTGAATCACTGGATTATCTAAGAATTACTTTGAAGGATCCATTGGTCAAGGTAATCCAAGTTTGCCTGCTATAGCAGTAGAGATGACCAAACTGGATGCACGCAACCTTAACCTTAAAAAAAATTAAGTGTGTTGTTAAAGGCACAGTACTCGTTTGGTAATTGGAGCCTCCTGATTGTGTTAATCCTATTTAAATGTAAGTACATACAATAAAACCAACCTGTGAAAATTTCACTTCAAAAGGTGGTCGCGTTTTTGAGATATCGACGAAAAACCGGAGCGAATATTTCCACGCAGGAAGAATATTCCCCATAGAAATACACAGTCTGAGAAGAATTTCTGATAGAAAGATTCAAATTTGAGGGAATAAAAAGTGATTTATTTTCCAAAACCGTAGTACTTCAAAGTTAAAAGTTTCTAAAACTTCATTATACTACCCAAAGCTGCTGTCCTTCTTACCAAGTAAGTTTTTATTGCCATTAATTTTCAGAGTCATTACCAAACGTGTACTGTGCCTTTAACTAATAGCGTTGCCACACCAAAATTGTCCTTGGTACCAAGTTCATAATGCTGAACTTAGGCAATTACTTGTGCTTACTATTGCAGAAAATTGTGCATTTTTAAGCACATGTTTACTTCAGAGCATAAACAGGCCTAAAAGGCCCTGTACACTATTGGTAAGATCGAAAAACACAATGTTCACAGATTCACACATAACTTACATGATTTAAAGTAAGTAATGGTAGAAAGGGTTCCTTAAAATATTTCTGCCTAAAATGCTATCGTTTCTGAGAAACGAGTAAAACAATAGTAATTATCGCGCGCGATAATTTGAAAAAACAGAAAACAGGTTTCACAGGTTTGTTTGTTCATGCATATGTTTAATCACACAAAATGTGGACACTGATTTTGAGCTGTTACCAAAAGTGTACAATACCTTTAAGCTTTCTGTAAAGTAGTCCACTGGGCTAGTCTACTGTGCGTTTTACTTGAAGCTTTAGTAGCCCAGGGGTCGATTTCACAAAACTCTTCCTAACTTAGGACTAGTCCTAGGCAATGCTAAGAGATAGGACTAGTCCTAAGTTAGGACCAGTACTTAGGACTAGTCCTATCTCTTAGCATTGCCTAGGACTAGTCCTAAGTTAGGAAGAGTTTTGTGAAATCGACCCCAGATTTCAAACACGTGTTTGCCATAAAGTCATCTTTCTAATCCAAATGGTCGGCCTAGCCATCACAACTAGTTCAATGATCAAATGAAGTTACATTCACACACTCAAAAAGTAGTTAACACGTTTTACAAGAGAGCTGGGAGAGTGCTCGTTCAAAATATGTGCTTCATTTGGGGCATTACTTTGTTTTCAAGGCGAAAAGGGTACATTAAGTATAGTCAGTCAGTATTTAAACATCAACATTCGGGTTGGTGGGCATGTCAAAAACAATTCTCCAAAAGATCAACAATTTTTAACATTGATTTAATTCTGAATGGCCTCTTACAATGGGTGTACAATTTGAACATATAACAAAGTATTATTGAGAAATTAGAATTAGCTGTTGCAAACTGCTTACCAACCAAAAGGACCTGTAGTATAAATGCAAAAAATTAGTTAGTGGCCTGACGTTTCGACCCTAGCAGAGTCTTTCTCAAAGGCTAAAAGTATTATTGTAAACTAACAAATTGGAAAGAAAGTTGGCATTCAGAATATGTGAGACTTATTCACTTTGGCTTTATAGTCACATGCATCCATGGAGCATGATTTCTAAAACATGTTTTATTTTTCGGTGTCAGGGGTGGGATTGTAGAAAATGTTTAAATCCTTAAAAATGGGAAGCAGTCTCCCGTGGGTCTCGAGAATAAATCCTTCTGAACTTTGAGGATATTACAAGTGCTGGATTTACAGACTCTCTACAGCAATATGAATGGAAAACCAGATACTTGGAAACCAAGTTTACGTCTTGAAATGTTTTTCTAAGAATGTTTTTTCTCTGACCGAGTTTTGACAGATGCTGTTTCAGATGTCAAAACATACAACGACTTTCACATAGTGCCATGAACAATGCAACAAATTTAATGTATTGTGTCAAAATGTTTGCAGTACATGGCTGATGGACGTGGGACAATTTCAGGATCCGAACAATAATTCATTTTAAAATGGTACAATACCAAGTATTGTTTGAAGCTTTGCATGGTGCGGAAAAAATGGGAAGGGACTATAAATAAATAGTAAACTTGCGGGTGCAACCATGAAGACGAGCAGAGTATACTACTCGAAATGTCGAGACCACACTGGCTCTTATCAGAGCCACCACTCTCACAAAAGAGTTTTACACATGGTTGTACCCGCAAATTTATAGTTCCTTCCTGTGGTACATTACCACTCATCATGAAAGCTTATAACTTTCTTGAATCTATAAAAACAATTTTTGAATATTTTAATCTAAATTTTCGGGTCAAATTGGCCAAAAATCAGACCTACTGTAGCATCTTTAATATCTCAGGCAAAAACTACGTGACCTGCCCTCCATAGTTAGGAGTACGTACAGGTGGTGTTTGTACCAACTGAGATTACAAGCCCTCTGGAGTCTAGAGAGATCTCGAAGTACACAAAGTATGTAAATACCATTTAGAGAATTATCAATCAAATGATCATAATCCTTTAGGGTTACACGGTGTACTGATCTCTTTTTAGGGCGAAGAGGTTGTTCTCCGAAGTTGAGTCAATTGGTATGTTCTCGACATTGCGACCGGTGTGCTCTTTTTTTTCCCTCGTGCATGATGAATGTTTTGAGCAGGCCTTTCGGAAAAAATTAGGAAAGTGGTAATTAAGTACAAAGGCTAGGGGCTGACCTACATGTTCATGTGGTGTGGGCTCGTGCAGTTTTTTCCGGCTATTTAATATCAATTTTTACAGAAATCGGAAATCAGATTAGAGTAGGATGACATTGTGCATGAGTTAGCTTCATGTTGGGTCACCATGTTCAGTTTCATGTTTAAATAACAAATTTATTTTTAGCTTCAAAAATATATTCGGTTTTTCTTTTCATGGCTTTGATTGTAAGGATGTAAAGTAACAAATAACAAGGTACTTTTCGTTTATTGATGGGAAAGATAACAGTACAAGGGACACCAAGGACAAAGACATTGGGTGCCAGACCTCGATGTATACATGTACCTGTAAGGACCGCATTGCACTTGTTTTTATCTTTCCTTTCCCTGCGAATAGACCGACCCATTAAGCTCCACCCTCTTACGTGTCGACCAATCACAGCCTTGGCTGCGCCACCGAAAGTCCGACAAAAGTCTGACATGCTAAAATTCCATTAGAAAAGTGGACATGCGTGCGCGAATACTTAAAGCGCGCACATTCATGTCGTGAGTGTGGCATTGGAGAGATGCACATGTCCTGCTTATGACAGTGTGCGGTGACGCAGCCAATGCTGTGATTGGTCAATATGTTAAGGGGGTAGGGCTTAACATGCTTAATGGATCAGTCTATTAAACCACCCCTGACAACATATTAGTTCAGCCTTCTCTCCTAACTTGGCCATAAGCCAATTGCGCACATCTATTTATCCTGCTTCCACCACTAATATCTTTCCAGAGTTTTTTTTTTGGGGGGGGGGCTGGGTGTTATCAAATGACCCGCTTTTTGTTGTCACAGTAAACTATGTAAGGACACCGGCCAAAAGGCTATTGCACCAACATATTTCTGGTAGTTGTCTGTTCTGTTTTGTTAATTTGTTTCATTTCTTGGTTGAATTCCAAGAATTAGTTGATTGAATTCCATGCAAATGAATGGGCGAGTGTCTGGGGAATCACATGTACCTAAATGAGGGTTGATCAGACTGATCTTGATCGGTGTTCTCTGAACAACCAAAACGAGGGTGAGAGAGAGAGATTGTGTACCAGAGAGATTGAGCGGGAGTGACCGTATCAACAGCCAAGAGGCCCGTAAGGCAGCGAGCATTGCAATCCGACAAAAAAATTCAGCCCTGGCACGATTAAAAACGTTAATAAACAAATACATAAAAAGCACGACTGGGTAAATGTAAGCAAACAAAGACGATTGCAGAGGACTTGGAAAAGTTTATAGAATTATTGCAGAGCGGATTTACATTTAAATGTAAATGTTGGTGAAGTAAGGAATGGGACGACCATGCAAAGTTCAAACATAAAGTGATGAACTGACACATTGATTTTAGCTCAAGACTGAAATTCATGGTGCTGATTACCTTGAAATTCTGCAACTTTAGGACGGCTTAAGCGCAGAATTCCACAGTAAGCAACGCCGTTGAGCCCACCCTGGTTACTTTCTCAATGGAAAGCTCAAAGCATTTAGATTACAATAACGCATGTATTTAGTCGATCGTCGCAGCAATCACGTCACTAAAACACAGCACATTATGTACATCATGTACAATTACATAACTCATCAGAGAATTTTATTGTCCTGTGCACCACAACATCTTGATGGAAATAATGTGAAAATATATGACTCAGAATAGCACTGACTACAGCTCACCTGAGTTACATCATCCTTCCTCCAATTCAGGGCTCAAATTTGGGCAAAAAATCCACAAGACCACAGAGCTTGCAGCTCAACAATATTTACTGGACCAGAATTTATTTTTACAAGACCACTGACCAGAATCAAAAATGTCCTGAGTCCGGCAACATGCATTCCACTGTTTCTATTTGAACAATTAAGCACTATAAATAGCATGTACAAGTAAGAGAAGATTTATCTCATCTGTCTTTTGGTGGTATTAAAGGAACATTACAGAATTGGTAAGAACAAAAATTGTAAAATATACTTTTTGATCACAGATTTACATAAAACTTACATGGTCTAATGATAAGGATTGTAGAAAACATCCCTCTTGAAACAATTCTGTCTGAAATGCTATAGTTGATGAGAAATGAATAAACTAATATTCCGATTGGAGTTTATCGCTCAGTGAGCGTTTTATTCATTTGTTGAATCTATATGATTTCATGCAAATGTGTAATCGGTTTTTCACTATTTTCTCGTGACCCACATGGCCGATCGATCTCAAACTTCTACAGGTTTGTCAGTTTATGTATGGATTATATAAAGTGCTTACACTGCCAGCAACTGTTTTGTTAGCAAAAACCAATTCTGTAATGTTCCTTTAAGTATACTTCATTACGCAACAGAACTAACAGGTTTTTATCCTACTCAAAGTCAACAATCAAACAGATTTGTTTCTGTTAAAGATACCACAAATTGAGGTGCAATGTTATAGGCCCTACATATTGTTACTCCATTGAAAACACACAAGACCATCATCAGACTTTGTCCAGTCATGTGTACTGGCCCAACACTAAAACCACCCGCCTGGGGCCTGTGGTCCAGTGTCAAATTCGAGCCCTGTCCACGGTTAAACATTATGACCTCAACAACATCATGAGATGGGAAAATGTCTTGTATGCATGATACAGTGTACATTGTCGGTGGCATTCCCCCCCCCCTGCCCCCTCCCCCTCAGAACCAACGCCCCCTTACCCCTCCCCCAAAATGAGATTTTTTAAAATGCACAAATAAATGGTTCAATAACTTAAATATCCCTGAAAATTAATGTCTTTGCCCCCGTTCCCCCCCCCCCCCATTTCACCTCCTCCACTAGTGCAAAAACCCTGAACACTAGATATTAGTATACAATCTTAGAGACGTACTGTAGTCTTAAGTACCTAATCGCCCAAGACAAAAAAAGCAAATTTGAGGGTTACGTACATGCATTACTTGTACCATGTACATCATCAACTAAATGGTCTTACATACAGGCCTGCTAATATTTGTTGTGCATTTGTTGCAACCATAGAGCAAGGAACAGTTTGCAGCCTACCATATAAGGGCATCTTTAGACAACATCTTGCACAAGAGGAGATTGAACACCACTGTGCATGTCATTTCAAGAATATAAACCACAAGCCTACGTTATGTGCATGATAAAAGGTTTGCAATGCAAACACGACTAGCTTTGCATTAGATGATGGTGGAGAGACTAAACCATGGAATCCATCTAGGGACTTCTGGTCACCTTCCTGCAGACTGTCTGCTTGTACAAACACAACGGTCTGCCTTACACTACGCGTACATTTTGAACACATCCAAAGCACTGTCAAGTTGAACAAGACAGGGTACATTATATACTCATAGAGGGGTGTGCACTAACATACAGAGACCTGGGAACCATGCAAGGTGCTCCAGGGTCAAGGATGCTAGGGACCTTTCTCAACCTGCTAGTGTGTTAGGATGACAACAGAATCTATGGACTTTTTACAACTAACAGCTTACACAACTTTCCTTGACACATGATACACAATTGCATACTGACAAGAAATGTGTCCAAACGGCCGAACTGTACATATAAAAACCACACTGACCTGGGGCTTAGTGGATCGATCTGTCACTGTACAACTGTACAGGTGTGAACACATTGTCTGTGATTTCCAGGTGGTTTAAGTGCACATGTATAGAAACATTCCAAACACATCAATGTACACACTGTAAGTCATCCGTGTTAAAAGCACAAATTTGTAAACAGGGTGTCTACGATACACCTGGAGGCCCCCTCCGGCTGAGACCATTCCAGGGGTCAGTGGTCAACATTAGTGCGAAGGGCAAGACAACATTTTAGCAATCTACAATCTACAGTACGTGCCGGCCGTGTCTTATCCGATCTTACCTCAATAGTCTTGCTGTTCACATGAAAATAACACACACATCCGACAGGCTCGTCAAAATGTATGTATGCAGGCTACACTGTAGATGCCAAGAAATGCAAAATTAAAGAGGTCCAGGGTGAACTTTTTTAACCTAGTGTACCGTGTCCAAATAAGACCAAGAGGCTGTGGCTATGGCTTGATCATCACAAGGGCACGCATTGAAGCATAGGGTGCCCATAGCAACACCCTTACCAACAGCCATAGCCGTAGCTGTAGCCACTAATCTAGACAAGGCCTAAGCTTTAGGGTGTTTCCAAAGAAATGTGGTTACCATGAGGTTTTTGATCCCCATTACAGGGTTCTGCCCAGGATTTCTTCAGTGGCGGAAAAAATGTTTCCCTGGAAACCAATGCGAGATGGATAAGTTACACGGTAGATCATATGAATAGACTCAAATCAAAGAAGTACTCAACATTAATGGCTTTGGATACCATTTATTACTGGTAAAATATCCAATTTTACATTTCGTTGAAAACCTTTGAAAGGAAATTGCAATGTGTAATTTAAAACACTTGGGAAAATGTGTGGTGGTCGGAAACAGAGAAAATTCTGCCAGTGGTGGTTGGGTTTCCCGGCTCCGACTACTATGGGCAGAACCCTGCATATTCACAGCAAAACCTTGAAATGTACCTCTATTTTCAATGTAAAAAACAGAAGTTCATCAACATTTATAAAATCTTTTCCGTTATGCGCAAAGCTTAAAATGTACAAGGCACAAAACAGCTCAGTTTTTCTGTAGAGAAACAAAACTATCAATCTTATCAGTTCTCATCGCCATAACTTACTCTCAGATTCAAAATGATTTGCAGCATCTTAAGACGAGTCGACGAGCATTAGATTTGACATGACATAAATTACATCAGTTTCTTAGTTACATGTACCTCATTCAACCAATCAAATTTGGTTGTTTAATTTGATAAAAATAGGGGGGACTCACGTTTTAAAAACAGTAATTTTGAGCACTGTGTTAAATTACATAAGGTATGTACAGATGTGTATAATTTACAAGTTCATACAATTCTGTGAAACTACTTAAATGAATACTTTTCAGGAACTTCTCAGGGAAGCTTTTAAAAACAAGGAAGAATGACAAACGAATGGATTTCAATTTCCTGAACTTTTGTGTATTTGTACACCACATTTCCACAACGTCACTTCAATTCTGATGAACCCTACAAGCAGGGCTGGAAATTGGGGGAAAAACCCGCAGGGCTGTACCGCTGTATATCGCTGTACCAGGCAGCGTTCTCCCTGAACAGTGATCCGCCGGCCGAAATGCTAGTGCAAACACCCCAGGGCCAATCAAAAGTCTCTCCAGGTGGTTCAGCTGGATGGTTCAGTGTTGAAGTGCATTCGTTTCATTTGAAATATCGACTAGTGGAAAAGCCGATGGACCAGTGACATGACCTGAGCCCAATTTCATAGAGCTGCTTAAGCACTAAAATTAGCTAAGCATTACCAGAATAAGGTCACCAGCCAAGAGACCATGTCACGTGTACAATCTACGACTGGTATCCTGCTTTTGTTTGCTTAGCAAAAAGCTGTTAAGCATACTTTTCTGCTTAAGCAACTCTATGAAATTTGGCCAAGCTAACTGGTCCTGCTAGCCAAGCTAACTGGTTCTGCAATCTACGACTGGTATCCTGCTTTTGTTTGCTTAGCAAAAAGCTGTTAAGCATACTTTTCTGCTTAAGCAACTCTATGAAATTTGGCCAAGCTAACTGGTCCTGCTGGCCAAGCTAACTGGTTCTGCTGGCCAGTTTGAATGTTGAGGGCAAACCCTGATCAGGTGAGGTGGGCCTAATGGTGTGTTTGCCTGCGTTTCATCCCTATGGAACCCGGCTCGAATCCCACCTAGGGTCTTACAAATTGTGAATTCACAATGTAGTGTATCAGTTGGTGGTGACCCACCTGAGTTAATCACCTCACGCATAAATCTACAAGATCCAACTTGCCTGGTTTGGCCGCATAGTGAGAATGGAAAACAACAGACTTCCAAAATGCATCCTACTGGGGAAAAAAAAACTATTCCAGTAAACGTTTTGATCTACAAGCCCTACAGTCTTGTGGATTTTCCCCCCACAGTCCAGTCCTGTCTGCCCCTCCCTGAGCTTGGAGAAACTAGGTTACTGAAGGATAAAAGTACACTGTGCAGCTCAAGTGGGAGTGACAGCTACCCTGTGTTTTGTTTTTGTTTCTTGGGGTGGGGGGAGGGGTTGCAATTGGGGGGGGGGGCCGGCATGCCAGCTGCGTTACAAATTATATTTTTATGGCAGGTTTATATCTGATCTGATCTGATCTGCATAGGTGTATGCTTTTTTCAATGTCCTGAACCAAAGATTTCAGAAAATTCATTAGACTCAGAATGTAATGTTACGCTCAAGTTCTGCGTCCTAGGTGTTGTTTTGAAACTTATTGGACACACAAGTCATCACACAGTTTACAATATGTACAAAAACATCTTGAGAGTTGAAGGTAGGGGTGCACTTGCATCTCAGTCACTAGAAGGGGATTAATATCGGCTTTAAAGGAACGTTACAGAATTGGTTTTTGCTAACAAAACAGTTGCTGGCAGTGTAAGCACTTTATGCAATCCACCATATACATAAACCGACAAACCTGTAGAAGTTTGAGATTGATCGGCCATCTGGGTCACGAGAAAATAGTGAAAAACCGATTACACATTTTGCATGAAATCATATAGGTTCAACAAATGAATAAAACGCTCACTGAGCGATAAACTCCAATCGGAAAATTAGTTTATTCATTTCTCATTAACTATGGAATTTCAGACAGAAATATTTCAAGGAAAGTGTTCTACTATCATCACCATTAGACCGTGTAAGTTTTATGTAAATCTGTGATCAAAAAGTATATTTTACAAGTTTTTTTCTTACCAATTCTGTAATGTTCCTTTAAGATGGTTTCAGATGTTGAGAAGGGTTTGGATTTGGACGTGAGCAAACAAAAGCAACAGTTGTAGACAGAGTGGAACAATTCCCACTGGATCGATCACCTAGTCAGGGTTTGAACAATTAGTAAAAGGAAAGTGTTTGTTAAAAACAGTGAACGCCAAATTGAAAGGGGTCAATGACCTGGGTCAGCCAATCGTACCATTTAGTGACATTTCAAATCCTCAAAGTTCATCAAATCTAAGCCAATCATAACACTGAAATAGAATGTCAGAATCCAAAGAAAAGCCATTACCAAAACCTTTGTCCACATTTTAAAGTTTAGATTCAGATCTTTCAGTGTCCTGGTTAGGAGCCACAAACATCGGGAATTTTATTGAAAGATTTAAAAACCCTAAACTTCCCAAATTCTCTGAACTCCTCTTCAGAAGTTGTTTGACTGTGAAGGATTTTGAGGACTGCAGGCCCAAATAACAAGAATGCTTACAAAAAAAGTCACTGGGCCAGGTATTCGTTTACCAATGCTCCCTCAAGTCCAAACATTTTGGTGTTTGGTGACCACATACATGATCTAGAGATAATGTAGGATAGTGGAAGATTGAGGTTGCATGTGAGCAAGTTGCAAAGTCCCACATGTCCAAGATTTAGACCTCCTCTCTGAGACGAGACCTAGGTCTACCTCAATGTCCAAGAACGAGACCACAAGACAGAGACTTTCAAAGCAGACATTCTTTATTTTTTTTAAATGCTGATTTGCAATGCTAAACCACTGCTTTTTGCATTGATGATGGTTTTGCTCAGCCTTCACGAAAGGTGTCACATAGCCCGAGGTCTTGGAGACCAAGACCGGAGACCTTAAAACAAACCGGGTCTGGAGACCAGTCTCAAGGCCTACAACACTGGCCAAGTGGACCAAGAGAGTAAGGGTCACAAACCAATACTTTACATTTTAAAAACCAATTTAACCCTTCCTTTGGAAAGCTCAGATACTTCAATTACATCATTTCAAAGACATGTCTACCACAACGTCAATAATACAAAACTATGGAAACCAAAACTGTTGAACTCCAGTACAGACATTATATAGATTTAGTTTATATTATAAGTACTTTTAGCTTTATAATGTTGTTTTGATTGCAAGTAAAGAGTGATATAATTCACTTCTGTTGAGTTTTGTTTCTAGTCCAATAAATTGTTCAGAACGGGGCTTTTTTGTCACTATGCGTTTTGATTTTTAGGGAATTGTTATATGATACACAACACACATCATAATTCACAGTATCTTAAAAGAAAGTTTTGTTTTTCCATTGTTGCCATTATTATTTGTTTGGCCAATGAAACAAGAAAAGAACATACATTTGTACAGGCATGCCATTTAACATACTTTTATTGAATTTGTTTTTTGGTAAATGCAGTTGTGACAGGTACGCTCAATCGGTAAAATACACAATTTTAGTTCAGGTGAAACATAGCTTTTGTACCTCTAATCTACATTGTAAATTATTTTCAAAGCCACAATAGTTTTGAGCTAGATTGGATTAAATTCCAGTACAATGACTCTCTTAGTCACAAGTTACCACTTAAATTGGAATTCCTCAGACTGTAGCAATTTGAGTTTTAAGGGCCTCATGCACGTATCAGACATCCCACAATTTGAAGAAGAAAAAAAAGAGGGAAAAGCCAGGCACAGCGAGACTTTGTACACTACTACTACTAGACGTAGGCATTTGCCCAAGGTCTCAGTCCTCAAATGGTATCTCACTGGGATCACTGGTACCCCACTGGGATCACTGGTACCGCTTCAAACACAGCCGTCTTTCCAGTGCTGCTGCTTTTATACTGTGATTTCCAAAATTCAATGGCACAGGGCTTTGACAGCCAAAACAATCAGCTGATCAGCTTGCGTGCCTGCTGCATTGAGTCTGAGTTTTTTTTAAGGTCCTCAAGAGTAGGAAGACTTCCAATTAAAAATAGGATGTACCCTGATTTAAATCACAGATTTTCCAAATAGTTTTAAGGTCAAGGTTGATTGGAACCTCCCTGGACAAAGTTTTGAACTAGGTATACATGTAGGTCTACATACATTGATGCTTGGTGTGGATGGAGGAAGTTGAGGTCAAGGTTGACTGGACCCTCCTTGGACAAGATTTTCAACAAGGTATAGGCCTGCATACATTGATGTTCAGTGTGGATGGAGGCAGTTGGGGTCAAGGTTGATGGACCTCGGGTTGGGGACAGTCAGGGGAAAAAGGTTCTCGTTGGGCTGAGCTGGGTGAGCAGTCCAGAATAAAAGTATTACAATTAAAAACTGTAGACTACAAGTGCAATAGTAACGTTATGGTATTTAATTGTAGTGTTACTGTTAGTGTTTTGTTAAAAATCTGAGCATCTAGAGTAAGAATATGGAGGGAACATTCGACTTAGCTTGGAACAAAACAAAAGATCAGAGACGACTAGGGTTAGACCAGCAGCCCTACTCATGGAGGCAAGAGAGGCCAACTGTCCCCTTCATGGCCATGCCATGTATTACAATTAAAAACTGTGGACTACAAGTGCAATAGTAACGTTATGGTATTTAATTGTAGTGTTACTGTTAGTGTTTTGTTAAAAATCTGAGCATCTAGAGTAAGAATATGGAGGGAACATTCGACTTAGCTTGGAACAAAACAAAAGATCAGAGACCGACTAGGATTAGACCAGCAGCCCTACTCATGGAGGCAAGAGAGGCCAACTGTCCCCTTCATGGCCATGCCCTACTCCTAGAACTGTGAGTTTTGATCCGCTATCGTCTCGATCAAACCTCATAGTTCTAGGAGTAGCCATGCCCCTGCCCTGGGCCCAATTTCATACAGTTGCTTAAAGCACCAAAAGCAGCTAAGCACAACAAAATTATGCTTATCAGAAAAAGGTTACCAGCCAAACTACCATATCACATGTACAATTAGTGACTGGTATCCTGCCCATTTCTGCTAAGCAGAAAATTGTTAAGCAATATTTTCTGCTTAAGCAGCTCTATGAAATTGGGCCCTGGTCATTGCCTTGGTGCCCTTGTATCGTTCTAGCAGAAATTGTTATTTGCCCTTACAGGCCTGGAACTACACGGAGGCGAAGGAGGCCATGGCCTCCGTTGTGCCTGGTCTTGGCCTTGGTGCCCCTTCTAATGTTTCCCATAGACTTTAAGATTTTCAAATGGAAGTGCCCTTTTGCAAAAATGAACTTTATGGCCTTGCCCTCTCAAAGATGGAATTCCAGGCCTACCCTTGGCCATAGTTACACTAGTAGTTACCCATACCATAGAACATAAGTGCCCTTTAAAAAAGGAAAACTTCTTGCCCTTACTAAATAAAATCAGACCCAACAGAGTTTACTCTCATCATCATCAAATCAAAAATATAATTTACCAAAGTAAAACAAAACACTATAAACAGAAAAAGTATCACACTTCCACTTTCTAGGTCTTAAAGGGTGTGTACAACATTGGTAAGGTTGAAAATATAAATGTTCACAGATTTGCACATAACTTACATGGCATGAAGATGGTCATGGTGGAAAACTTCCATTAAAATAGTTTTGCTTGAAATGCTATAGTTTTTAGGAAATGAGTAAAACAATTGGTCTTTATCACGGTGATAAAATCCGATGTTTGAAAACAGTGAAAACATAAAAGAGGGTTTTTCACTGTTTTCTCGTAACTGTGTTGCCCGACTGAGCTTCAACTTTCGCATGTTTGTTATTTCATGTATATATGCTGGTTGAGTCGCAAACAGTGCAGACAATGGTCGTAAATTACCAATGCGGTACTTTATGTGAAATTAAATATATTTTTAATGGGATGGCGTTCAGCTCTAGATAAATAGCACACAAGTCTTGACCTGAAAATTACTTAATTTTCATGATTTTGGTACTTACATAAAATTGAAAAAAATATATTATGATAAATACTATAAAGTGCTTGTTTATCTCTAGAGTCCATCTGCAATCTGTATACATTTTTGTGAACCTTCTAAATTCTAAATGCAAAGTAATGATCGTAAATAGTGGAGGTAGAATACAGCATTTTTGCCAACAAAACTTGAGAAATTGAGGATACATACCAACCGGGACAAACGCCGTCCGTGTACTGCTAATATAATCATGCACCTGTCCTGATACGATGAATGTTATCTACCGATGTTATCTCGAATCATCATCTTCAAAGTTGAAGCGATAACAATGGGATCGAAAGAAACGTCAAATTCGAGTCTTCGGAGCGCAATATTGGAGATTATTTCATCTGTACATCACCGTCCGTCTGACAAACCATGGAGGTAGCTCCATGGACAAACTGCCAACGATTTTCAGTGTCCTTGCATGTACCATACAAGCTAGTAATTCTACAAGCCGGCCGGTGTATGTCCAAATACTAGTATTATTAGTAGGAATATTGTTTGAGGTACAGGTGTTGTGTTAATTCCTACAATAATGTTCGCCTGTACCGACAGCAGAGACATGAGTGAAAGAATATTATGATGGATGCGGGTCTGTTGGATAGCGCCCTCTTTAGTTTGTTATGTATGCAAAAGATTTAGACTGGTCCCCTGTCTTGAAGTCTGACGTCGGTTGTTCGATCTGAAGGAGCAGCGCGGCGGGTGCATGGTTGGCCGGCCACAGCTCGCTCTGACGACCCCCGGGGGCCGGGCGAGCACTGTCCGATCCGACGACCGATGTCATGGGACCGCTGAGTAGTGGAGTTGTTGTTATGATGATAGTTATCGGCAGTGTGGCCGTTTGTATCGGTCTACTTTGTGTTGTGTATTATTTGTGTGTTCTTCGTCACAGTGTCTACCGAGGTATAGTTTCTCTGAGGGGCAACACTGTTATTATAACGGGTAAGAAGAGACGGACAGTGCAGTGACAGTGGCTGAGACTGAGAGATTGATGATTGAGAAATGAGAATAGGGCCCAACTTATCTATCTATGCTGGTACTCGTCAACGCCTTTCAGCAACTAAACGAGCTGCTCTAAATTAAAGGCAAAGCAAAGTGAAATATCGCCAAAATCCGCAGCGAATATGTCCATGCATAAATAATAATCCCTAATAATAGGAATACACAATCTGATTCTGAGAAACGTTTCTGACACTGACAAAAACGTTTCTCAGATTCAAATTTGGGGGGATAAAAACTGACATCTTTTTCCATATCCACATTATTTCAAATTGAAATATTTCTCAAAATGCTTTATACTAATCGAACGTTGCTGTACTTCTACTAACCAAGTAAGTTTTAATTTTATTGCCATTATTAATTTTTAGAGTGATTACCAATCGTATACCTTCCCTTTTTCAGCTCAAAAGTTGTCGGTGTCCTTGCATGTGTAGCATTCAAGCTGGCCGGTGCCTTTCCAAATACTAATAGTATTAATACCGTTTGAGGTGTCGCGTTTACAAATATTATAGGCCTATAGGTCTGAAACAGTCGGTATTGGTCAGTCATGCTTTTACATCGTCCCTTTTTTAGGGGCTCATCTGGCATTGGCAAGGCAACTGCATTGGACCTCGCCCGCCGTGGTGCAAAAGTTATTCTCGCCTGTCGAAATGAGAAGAAGACCTCAGAAGTCATCAAGGAGATCAGAGAAACGGTAGAGAATGCTGAGGTTGTGGATTACCATCTTGATCTGGCCTCGCTGAAGTCCGTCCGTTCGTTTGCTGACAAGATCAAGCAAGATGTGACAAAGCTAGATCTCCTCATTAACAATGCCGGTATGTTCTTAATTTCAAGCTAAATCTGTTGAGATGAAAAGCAAGACGACAATTATCTGTAATCTCTGAAAACAATTCAAACATGCAAACGAATCAATATTTTTAATACCACTAAAAACCTGTGCGCGCCTTCTCTTGTCTTTTTAAAATTATTTTTAAAGGTCAAGTCACTTATTACACTTTTAAAGTGGATAATGAAAAAAATAGGTCAACCTGAGAGTGCAAAATCAGTGACCATACTTTGTGTTATGTACAGGGCCTAGTTTCACAGAGCTGCGTAAGCACCACAGGTTCGCTAAGCACAACAAAATTATGCTCACCAGAATAGCGTTACCAGCCAAAACGCTATGTCACATGCATCATCCTTGATTGGTATCCTGCTGATTTTCACTTTGCACAAAGTTGTTACTTTGATCTTCCCTAGGCCTATTCGTTTATTTTATTATTTAAAAAAAAAAAAACTGTGTAGCTCAATTGTCTGCTTACTATTTAAGTATGTATTGCTTAAATTGCTAATTTGAGTAGCTAGACAGATTCATTGTTAGCACATAAGCAGCTGTATGCATTTTAATGTGCTCCTCGGTCCTCATTATGAATTTTGATACAAACAACATGGATCTTGAGACATAATACTTTGCTTGATACTTGAAACCATTGTCGTTTACAAACAGGTATTGGAGAAGAAGGCAAGACTGAAGATGGGTTTGATCTTATGTTTGGAGTCAACCACTTTGGTCCTTTCCTCCTCACGAACCTTCTCCTGGACCTACTGATAAAATCGGCGCCAAGCCGCATCATAACCTGTCCTCTCTGGCGCACCGATTCTCCCCCGAATTTGACTTCACCGAGGAGGAGGAAGGCGGGGTTCGATACCCCCGCCTAGCCAGCTATCCCATCAGCAAGATGGCAGTGAACCTCTTCACGCATGAGCTTTCTCGCAAACTTACCCATACCCAAGTCTCTGTATGCTCTGTGCATCCAGGTATTGTCTATACTGGAGGTATTGATAAGGTTTTAAGAAGGGGTGGATGTTGCCGAAAGCTTTTTATCCCATTTTTCAGGTGTGTATTTTTATTTGTTCTTTGCTATACCTCACTTTTTGCAAACCAGTCTTCTTTCTTTTTGCTGTTTTTGGATTTTTTAGAGCTCCTTAATAAGATTTGTCACTACTCATAAGTTAAGGACATTTTTGGAGACCAGTGACAGTGGAATCACAGACCTGAAGATGATTTGGATGAGGAAGGATTGCAAAACAAAACTTGTGAAAAACTTCATCAAACTTGGTTGTGAAGTTTGAGTGAAAACGTTTTCTCAAGTATTTTGTGAATGTTGAATGTGCATTTAGATCGGTTGCTGCAATAGGGGGGGGGGCTTTATTTTCAGTGAGCTCTCCAAGATTGAGCCAAAGTGTCTGTTGTGTACACTGATTACAAATCCTGTGTTTTGTCATCTTTAATTAACTGAAATTTTTTTCTCACATTTGAAAAAACAATGATTTTGTGGATTTATCCGATTTTTAATTTAGGTCCATTACGAGATCTCCGGAGGCTGGAGCCCAATGCGTTATCCACTGTGCAGTTGACGAGTCAGTGAAGCAGATGTCAGGGTCCTACTTTGTCGATTGTCAACTTGGGAAAGAAAGCGCCACCGCATCAGATGAAGAACTTGCTAAAAAGTTGTGGGATGTGAGCTGCACCGCAACAGGCTTTGTGTAAACTGTTCTCATTCTCCCCACCGAAAAAAAACAACTTTAAGCCGCCCGGTAGTTAAATTTGAGGATGACTTACTTGGTCATAAGCAAATGTATATTCGGCCGCCCAACACATTTTTGAAGACAACAGGCCGGGCTATTTTTTCAAGATGGTTGCCAGCTTTTTTTTGTGTTTTTTTTCAATGTGCTAAAGTACAAAAAATCAGATATTATGTATTTTAATTTTTGTTGTCAGAGATCATAAAAATTGATCCTTAAAATTTTTTTTAAAAGGAGGCGGCCTCTAAAAAGGAAACGGGCTGGAACGCTCAACATTTAAAAAAAAATATATTTGGCCTAAGAGGTGATTTACAATGTATATCTAACTTATTGGACACTCTAATGAATAAAGACTAGAGGCAATAGATAGGTCCACCATTGAAATCCTTCTCAATGTGTATTTATGAAAATTTATCAAAAAATTGACATTATGGAGTTGTTTCCGTACAATATAAAAAGAGAAAATGTACAAGCACCATTTTACATTTGAGTTAATTGTGTATCAAAGCTTGCAAAAAATATGAACACTTCACTTTAATTAATACAATTTATAATAAAGGTAGCACATCTTCATTAAGGGTTGCTGTAAAGTTTTAACACTTTTTATCTTCAAGCAAACTTGATTCCTTGATTCTGATTGGCCGTTCCATAGCAACAAGAGTGTGATATTATACAAATAATGAATGTTTATGAGTGCATAATTTTGTGAGTTAAAAGATGGAATGTTCCAATGTTTCAACGAGGTGAAGCCGAGCTGAATGGAACATTCCATCTTTTGACTCATGAAAATATTCTTTCCATTGCACTCATAAACATTCATTATTTGTTTTATATAACATCCATCACGTAGATCTTTGTCATTTGGAGCAGAAACAAATCAACAAAATTAACAAATCTGCCATTTTCACTCTAACAAAACAAGAGCTTTTACGCTGCTGTGTACGGCACGTGCAAGCGCATAATGTTGAGGTCACCGCCGTGTATGACAGATGTGAGTGCGTGGTGGTCTAGCGAGCAATAATGCAAAAAAGGATAGTACAAAAAATGCAAGCTGTTTATAACCAAAAATGCACGGCCAGAGACATGCTAAGAAACGGTGTGAATAGTAAATACTGCTTGACCTTCAATCCTCCGATCAAGTGACAAAAATTTACTTGGGTGTCGTATAAAAACTTATATTGCACAGCACATATCAAACCCTGTTGTAACGCCCTGTTCTAACTTGGTGTATTGCGCTATTTTAAGCCACGCTTCAAGTTAGCTTGGAGATAAATTTGTTATCATTAACGTGTTGCATAGAATAAGGACAAATTAATAGCGCGTCAGTGATGCAGAAGCGCTATGTTTTTCCATATTCCACTCGCACTTGTGTAATAACTAATCATATTTAAGCACATGGTTTTAAATTAAACGCATTTAAGACCCTGGACACCTTTGGTAATTGTCAAAGACCAGTCTTCTCACTTGGTGTATCTCAACATATGCACAAAATAATAAACCTGTGAAAATTTGAACTCAATTGGTCGTCGAAGTCACAAGATAATAATGGAAGAAAAAACACCCTTGTCACACGAAGTTGTGTGCTTTCAGTTGCTTGATTTCGAGACCTCATGCGTGAGACCTCAAAATCAATTCAAATATTTTACTGAGAAATTACTTCTTTCTCAAAAACTAAGTTTTTATGCTAACAATTATTTTGAGTAGTTACCAATAGTGTCCAGTGCCTTTAAGCACACGGTTTTCAACAATTAATACTTTGTCATTTTTTAAGCACACGATTTTAAACAATAGTACTCTGTCATTTGTATCAAAATATATTTTTGTATCTCTGTGAGGTATTAATTGGTAATAAATTCTATTTATGGAAGGAATATAAAAAAGAGTTAATGTAATTTATTGAAAAAACTATTAAGGAAGGAAATGTAAACTTTGGCATCAAATATCTTGTTGGAAGGAGTTCACATTATTGCAAATCGTTCTAGAAAATCTGTGCTTCAATTTTAAGGGCAATTATTTCCCAGGGCTACGAGAAAAGTCTGTTTTGGACAATTGTTAATGGCCCCCATATTTTGACCATAGCAGAGTCTTTCTCAAAGGCTAAAATCTGTTTTCATAACTAGTTGATTGGGAGGAATAAACTCTCTACTTTAAGAGACATCATGGCACTGAAGGAAGGCGACACACTAGCGCCAAGAAATTTAAGTAAACAAAGGTCACCATTCATGGTAACTGGCAAGAGCATTACAAGCCTTATAGGCAGGATAAACTTTTGGTAATTGTCAAAGACTAGTATCCTGACTTGGTGTATCCCAACATGTACCTAAAATAACAGACCTGTGGAAATTTGGGCTCAATTGGTCATCGAAGTTGCAAGAAAGTTATCAAAGAAAAAACACCCTTGTTGCATAGAATTGTGTGCTTTCAGATGCCTGAAATTAAGCCTTTTTCCGATAGTGCAATTTTCATACAATGTAAGCTTTCGTGTTCTCCTCCGCTGAGCTGTGTACAGATTGTGCCTGCAGTAAGTCCAGGCTCTGCGGATCATCTTTTGTAAACATGACGTCACAGGTCACAAGGTCTAATAGTTAGTAATGAACTAAGCTGTGTTGCATAGCAGCTGGCGAGTATACATAGCAATATGGCAAGTAATAATAATAAAAAATAGGAAATAGAGAATTTACATGAGAAATAATCACCTACCCTTCCCCTGCTCCCCCAACCCCCTCCCCCAACAAACAGTACCAGTTCCAGCCTCTCTCGCTATCATGCCCCCCCCCCCCACCCAAACAAACAAACAAACACTTTCTCTTACTTAACCCACCCCCCCCCCACAAAAATATATGTATCTGTATGCCTCTGACGAAGGTCTGACTTGGATCGAAAGCTAAGGCCATCTCCCCTACTAGTTTTATATGTATGTATATATTTTCGTTTGTGCTTGTTTATGCCTCTGACGAAGGTCCGGTTTAGGTCGAAAGCTAAGGCAATCTACCCTACAAATTTTATATATACACAAGTATATATAAAACTAGTAGGGGAGATGGGCTTAGCTTTTGATCCAAACCGGACCTTCGTCAGAGGCATAAACAAGCAAAACCAAAACATATCAACCTTATAGCAAAAAAAGAGAAGCAAAGAATATTGGGAAGGTATCCAGAAAAATGTATATACATATATATATCATTATGAAAAGACACTGGTCCAGCTTGGTTTACTAAACAAAATTGTTAGTGGTATGAAAACGTCAGGAATAAATACCCAATCATCAGTCGAATGTGTACTTCTCAATCCATGAAGTAAAAGATCCAGATTTTACTTGGCATATTTGTTTTTTCCTTGCCCCGCCCCCGCCCCCACCCCGGCCCCCATCCCCCGCCCCCCAGTTTCACTTTAGCTTCTCACTATATACATACATAGTCCCTTTATTACATTAGGTTCAATTCAATGCAAATAGACTCGGGCGTGTCCGAATCGGCGGCTTCAGCTTCGACTACGGCTAGATGTCCACGTCGACATGTGTTGAAGTATATAGTACATACATAGCAACACCCTAAGCAACAGTCGTAGCCGTAGCTGTAGCCGCCAATGCGGATACAGAGTATAGCGTGTAGTTTCTTTGTGTGCAAAGAGAGTGATTGCTTCAGTGTGATGGATGGAGGTCTCAAACGATGAATCAGGTCAAAAAGGTCAAAGGTCCAAGGTCAAAAATCAGTTTTATGATGCACTCATTTTCCAATTGATAGAGTCCTCATGAAAGTGGGGGAAAAAAGTTACAAGTCTCTAACCTCATGTCAAAAAGAAGTGAAATATCATTTTGTTTGATACTCTATTAGAGCGAAATTTGAAACATGACGCCATCGGACATCAACAACTAATGGGTCTGTACATACCAAAGAGGAAATGTTTACGCCTGTCAAAAGATCGAATTCAATGCCGTCTCGATTGAAAATTCAGAAATGAACTACAAATTATCTGTACAAAAATGTGCAGACCACCTATTTAAAATGTGACGTGTATTTGAAATGATGCCTGCAATTTTGTGTTTGTTTTCATAAGGACTCTATCTATTGGAAGGTGAGTGGATCAAAAAACTGAATTTGACTTTGGAGTTCCTCCTTAAATTTGTTGTTACAAAAATTGCAACATCTGCTGATAGTTCAACTACTGATAGCTCAATATCTGATCCATGGTTGAACTATGTCAAGGGTCATTTCCAGGGTCACCAAAGTCATGATGGTTGATTGCGCGAGTCGGTGACGATAGCGGAGACATGTTCGCCAGCTGCGCTTGATCAATGTACGCACCATTACTAGAACCTGGATACAGGTGGTTAGAGGAACTCTCAATGAGACTGGTTTCATCAGATGAACTCCTCATCATCAACGAGATTTCATCTTCACCGGTTTCTCTCGTCACTTCCCTCTCAGCGTCGTCTCCCTCGATGTCTTCCTCATCAGCTCCCTCATCATCTTTACAAACAGTGATATAGTTTAGAAGGACGTCAGGTGGGTCATCGTGACACAAAGATGCACTCTCTCCGAGTATCTCAGTGCTTGCCCCTCCAGCCGTATCAACATCATCATCTACAGAGCTTTGCACATTCTGTGACGGGATATCATCATCTGCACTTGCATCTTGCACCTTCTCTGATCGGATTTTGATAGCATCATCTCCATTCGCATCTTGTACATTCTCTGGTGGAATGTTGGCACCATCACCTTCGTTTGCATCTTGTACACTCTCTGGTGGAATGTGGATAGCATCATCTCCATTCGCATCTTGTACATCTTCTGGTGGACAGTTGGTACCATCATCTTCGTTTGCATCTTGTACATTCTCTGATGTGCCAGACAGCCCCAAACCACCCCCAGCTTCTTTGACTTCATCGTCATCTTCTCCGCCGCCTTTTCCTGTCATGTCGTGCTCATTCTCCTGGATTGTGCCAAGACTCTCCACTTCCTGCTCCTCAGTAACTTCATCTAATACGCCGAAGAGCCCGGCAGCATCTCTGGATTTAATCGGAGAATCAGCGGCAGCTTTTAGTGACCTCGGCTGGCAAACGTCAGGATCAGTCAAACTGGGTAGAACACGTTTGCGCGTGTACAGCACCCGTTCCGGTGAACCAACTTTGCAGCTCTCTTTCTTGGACTCAAGACCCAAGATTGAAACTCCTTCGTCAGAATCATTCTCCAAGTCCAAGCAGCTGGGCGTCAACCCCGCGGCCGAGGATGACGACCCTACACCAGGGAGCTCCCGATCCCGTAGGTTGTTCTCCTTTACTGGGGAGAAGCCGTCCTTAGCGAGGACGCAGTAGCTGGTGGAATCGGACTCACGCAAGAAGAAGTAGCTGCCCCCACTCCCAACGCTGATGGGACTGTTCAGAGACGAGGTGCAAGTGTCTGAGGACCAATGCCTATGTCGGTGTGCGTCTCCGTCAGTGGGTAATGAGGGTGAGAAAGGGACATTTAGCTTATGATCGTTGGCCGGAGGGAAACTTTCTACGGCACGTTGGGGTGCATTTCCAATGTCGAATGAGCCAGAGAAAGCCACATTACAGTTGGGTCCTGGACTAACCCCTGGACTCTCAAGGAGTGTTTTCTCGGCGGGCGGGAGATCAACAAATAGATTTTTATCTGAGAGTAATTCATCATAAACTTCTTTTTCTCTTGTCATTGTCCGATGGGGACTTCGTGTAGAAAAATACATGTTGGTATTCTGTAAAAGAGACACAAACAAACAAAAATCAAAAATAGTATTAATTCCGACAGGAAAGGGTATATACTTTCATTGATTAGGTTTTTCTTTTTCTTCTCCTCAAAACTTAAAAAGACCAGGCTTTAACCCCTTGCAAGACAAGGTGAAGAACTTTAGCAATTTTTTTCTTCATTCAAGCACCATCTTAAGACAAATCGTTTCAATCTGATCATTCAATACAGTGTAGTTTCATTCACTGGTGCCCCTTGAAATGAATGGGCAATCAGATATATGCCTTTTTTACAGATACTCTGTCAGTATGATTACCGGTGAAAACAAAAAGGATGACCCAACTCACCCCAAGATGTGGCGGAAGTTGAAAATCTGGAAAATCCTTCATGACCTTCTTGTAGAACTTAAAACCAATCCAAAGTACGGCTGCGAATAGACAGGTGCTGCCAACACATGCAACAATGAGGGACACGGAAGAGAAATCAGCTGTTGGAAGAAAAACAAGTCAAAATAAAAAAAAACATTAAAGGCACTGGACACTATTTGTAATTATTCAAAAATATTGTTGCATAAAAAACTTACCTAGTAACGAGCGATGGAGAGCTGTTGATAGTATAAAACATTGGGAGAATCGGCTCCCTCTGAAGTTATGTAGATTTTGAGAAAGAGGTAATTTCTCACTCAAATAATAAAATACTTCTAGCTGAATTCTTTATTATGCACCTGAAAGCACACAAATTTGTGCAACGAGGGTGTTTTTTCTTTCATTATTTTCTTGCAACTGCGATGACCAACTGAGTCCAAATTTTCAAAGATTTTTTATTTTATGCATATGTTGAGATACACCAAGTGATGAGAATAGTGGTTTTTGACAATTACCAAAGGTGTCCAGTGCCTTTAAACATGTAAGTTGTAGACATGGCACGAAATGGGATACGTTTTGGCGATTTATTGTTGTAATTTTTTCGACACATGCTTTCCAAAATGGGACTGTCTGTCAGTCTTCCCCTCGACGATATTTCAAGTTAATAAAGACATTTTCTAAGGTAAAGACTTTCGAACAAATCCGACAAAATGAAAGGCCTCTATTTATGAGTAAAATTTCTTACCTGTTGGAATCGGAAGATCGCTGCAAAGACTGTAATTCCCAGATTTCCTCACTGAGTTACGAACTCGAATTCGGATTTCATATTTTTCCTCCAATTCCATATCTGTTGATAGCAAGGAGACAGAAGATCAATGGCAAAAATTATCGACGTTGGCTGATGTCTTTGTCCACAAAATCTTTCTGAACAGACTTACGGTGGACACTTTTTAACGCCAAGAACACTTTCAGACTTTCCCTGAACCCAAACTTTCCATTGTGTAGCGTGACCAAGCAGGCACCTACCACGTACGCTTCGTTTTACCCATACAAAGAGTGACAATAGGTTCTGGAAAACGTGCCTAGTAAAATCTCTTTCCGGGGGTGTTATTGTGTAACCCCCGATTCCAGACCTTTGTCCTGTTGTTGTACAAATGTGGCATACAAGAGTGGACAGGCTGCCACCATTGTTTGTCCTTATTTTCGGCTCAACAGGAGGTAAAGTCTGAGCATTTCGTGATTCCAGCACACCATGGCAGATAATATCCACCCGGACTTTCCATTGTGTAGCATGCATTGGCAGTTACCTACCGAGATAACTTTGTTTCACCCCTACAAATAACGACAACAGCATCTGGCAAACATGCCTTGTAAAGTCCCTTTCTGGGGGTTATTGTGTAACCCCTTCTATTCCAGACCTTTGTCCTGTTGTACAAATGTGGCTTACAAGAATGGACAGGCTGCCACCGTTGTGTGTCCTTATATTCGGCTCAAGAGAGCCCGTTTGGGGAGAACTTGCTTTAAAAACAAAAAAATTATTAGATGCAGCCGCCAATTTGGAAACGTCGTATATGTGAAAATTTCAGTCAATGGCTCATGGATCATAAGCCAGAGTGGAAGCCAAAGCCGAGATACTCTTGATTACCTTTCAGCGTATAAATGGTCTCATTTGGTCCCACAATCCAAATATCGGGTGAATCTTTCATGTGAACCATTTGTCGGACTTCGATAATCTGGTCGACGATTACTCCATTTCTCTTGAATTTATTCGGCAACAACTGAAAAAACAGGAATAAGACAACCATGAACCCTATTTATGAAAACTTGATGCACTTTATATCATTACAAAGTAACACACAGTATGGGGTTGAACAAAGGAAAATTGACTAGAGCGGGATTTGAACCAAGCGGTATTCTGACTGGCACCCCCGAACAAAGATATTGACAAAATAGGGAGACCGCCAACATAGGGCTAGATAGCTCAGTTGGTAGAGCGCCGGTACGTTAATCCGGAGGTCGTTGGTTCAAATCCCGCTCTAGTCAATTTTTCTTTGTTCAACCCCATACTATTTGAAATTTACCCAGTCAGTTTCCCTTGTGGTTCATTACACGACAAAGTAACAAACACTCAACTTTGGGATTAAAAAAAAAAGAACTATGTAAAGTACAAACATGTAATATTGGTATCGAGAAATAAATTACAAAGTACAGTCATTTACAGTCAGTTCACCAATGGTTGCAGTACTACATATTTACAATTGTTTTTTTAAACAGTTTTTAAGTACAAAAATGACCTCACCTCCCATGACAAGAAAATATTTCTTTTGCCGGTTTTTTCAAAGACAGAAGAACAGCTAAAATTTCCAGGTGCATCAACAGGCGCTGTGAATTAAAAAAATAAACAGTCCCTCTTATTCACACTGAACGGCCTTTCTGTATTCATTTTATTTTGCTGGTTTTTGGGGTGAGTGGGTATATAATCACAATCTTAGGAAGGAACTATAAATAAATAGTAAACTTGCGGAAACAACCATGTGTAAATCTCTTTTGTGAGAGTGTTGGCTTCACAAAAGAGATTTAATACATGGTTGTTCCCACAAGTTTACTATTCATTAAGAGTTCCTTCCTATTTTTCCACACCATGCAAAAGCTTCAGACAATAATCACAATCTTGGTATTTGGCACTTGGGAAAAAGTGGGAACAATTTATAGAGTACCAAGGCTGACCAATATGTACATATATTACAAGCTTTTGTAGGCTATTTAGGCTATTTAATAACAATTTTTCAAATTTTTAAGAGGGCCAAATAATCGGAAGTTAGACTTAAGTAGAAAGAATACTATGCCTGTCTAAACTTGTGGTAATTAAAATAATAATAATAATAATAATAATTTTAGATCTACATTGTGCCCCTCACATAAAAAATTATCAAAATTATCAAATTATCAAAACACGATTTAAAATGCACAGAATGGAAGGAAAAAGATAAAGAAACAAGACTGGTCACCCGGCCAGTGGCCCAAACCACAGTGTGGGGACACATCTGTCCCGCCAACAGATAACTAACAAATTTAGTTACTCATTACATGTGCCTATCCCTGCTGTGTATAGCTTGGCAATATGGTCATCTATTTTGACAACATCATGAGAGAGTAAAACCAGGATAGAGGAATTGTTCACTAGAAAGGAGTCAAACTTTGTACTCGAGTACTTTTTCCTGTGTTTATTCTCCAACTTTAAAAATAGTACTCTTACTTGTATAGATACAAAAAATTACTTGCACTCGTATCACTTGAACTCACAAGAAATATCTCACACCACAAAAAATGTCAAAAAACAATTTATCGCCTGAAGACGGGTAAACATTTGAAAAAAACTTTCACAGACACGCAAACGGCAGTCTGATAAAACCATTAATGGTCAGACAGTAGGAGGGTTAAACCTATGATACGTTTTGTTTTTCATTCCGATCTGTGTATTGCTTGGAAAGACTGTCGTCTCATCTCACTCAACAACATCATGTGAGAGAAAAGCAGGATATAGAGGATTTAGTTACACTAGAAGAGACTCTGGTTTGATACTCACCGATTTCAGACGTCCGACCAGAGGCTACTCTAGAATATTGACCGGATTGATTTCTTCGAGAGGAACACTTGATTTTGACGTGGTAGAGGCCGTAAGGGTGAAGCAACCCGCTCAGCACCATTGCGTTGTTTTTGATGTCCTTCCTCTGGGATTACAAATACATTGAATAAGAGCTTAGGGTTTTCATAAGACAATACTGCGGAGTGGTGTTAACCCTCTTGCCGTCTGACCATTCAATACCATTCACTGTGGTTTTGAATGATAGATAAACTACGCCAGCCTGCAATATGATACCATGAGGGAATGCATGTACACAGTTAGTTCTGTGCACAGTTGTGCCACCGTACACAACCTTGGCAGTCGAATGGTTTCAAATGGTTGGTCAACTCACTGGAAAATGTTGCCAAGAGTCGATGACAGTAGGAGGGTTAATGCAGACGTTTTGAAAATTAATTGATTTATCTAGGTTAACCAGTTTTGTTTTTGTTTTGAGTTTGTTTGTTTGTTTGTTTGGGTTTTTTTTGGGGGGGGGGTTAATAAATTTATTTTTCAGGCAGAGTACACTTTTGTTAAATGTCACTTGGTGAAAATTCGGGCTCAATTGATCATTGAATTTGCAAGAAAATAATGAAAGAAAAACACCCTTGTTGCCTAGAATTGTGTGCTTTCAGATGCCCGAGATTCAAAATTTTGGGGGTGAAAATTACCTCTTTCTCTAAAACTACACTGCTTCAAAGGGAGTAATTTCTCACAATGTTTTATACTATCAACAGCTCGTCAGTGAAGGAAAGGATTGGATTCAGAAAAACTTTTAAAAAAATTTTTCAATCCAAACCATCTCCTCAAAGTTCAGTAAACACTCACACACAAAAAGAAAATAGTTCTGCCATCGATTTCAAAAAAACTCTACGCAACAGCATAAGCCCACTTTTGCAACATTTATTGCGTAAGTTGTGCACCACTAACACAAGAAATCTTGCGCACAAGTGGACTTACGCAGTTCTGTGAAAATTGGCTCCTGGTCTCGTCCATTATTTTGTGGTCCAATGAGAGCTAGGACTGAGCTGTTTAGTATAGATAGTTCCCAGTAGACGCCATCTTTACGGGCAAAGTGCATTCTGGCTTGCAGATGCGTCAAGCGCTCAACTTATTAACGCAGCCGTGTTGTTCTCACACGAAACGCATGACTGTTTGTTCCAAACTGCCCGTAAAGATGGCCGATTTACGTCATACTGCAACCTATCTACATGTATAGTGGAGATTTCCACCAAGTCTAGTCCTGCTAGACTAGACAGGGTAGGAGTTGAAAACCACAATACCTCACACATCACAAGTCTACCTTGAATACAAATATGTTCAAACTAATGCCAGAAAACGAAAGAAGAACTAAATTACCACAGAAAAACTAATTACAGGAAAAGGCACCCCTTACCTAGAAAAGGAAACCAATTTTTCTAAGTACAAAAGGATGTGCCCAACTGATAACATTTCAAACATTACTACCCCTGGATAAAAGGGCCTTGAAAAGTGGGTTGTTGTTTTTTTCTACAAAGAATGTGATTTTAATGTGATCTTTCGTGGGATGCCAGGTGCACGCAGATATGAGTTCACATTCCGCAGGTAGCACATGTTACCTTGACTTTCTCACCCACAACTACAGGTGTGAATGCGATTAGACTAGTTCCTGGTTCAATTCCAGTTGTTTTTATCAGAAAAACTGATCATGTGAAACTTTGCTGTTATTGTTGTTGCTGTTTGTGTATTTATTGTTATTACTCTTCTGGCCAAGACATGTCAGACTGTTAATACTGTATTCCATCAGGGCCCCTGCAGTCTGCAAGCATAACTATTTGTTTAGCATTTACTACAAACAGGCAGCAAGCAAAAAACAAATTGGATGATGACAACTCAAACCCGAGACATCTGGTAACCTTTGATATTTGATACACATATTTTTTACAATAAACAAATATATATTTGCAACTACAAACAATCAACAACAAATACACCACATGAACATAAGACTGGAGAATTAGTCAATAAACAACAGATAAAGTTGTAAGTTCAGAGGACATTACATGTCATCTTCGCCATTGTCGGCATCGTTGTTGCTGTCATAGTCGTCGTTGTCCTCGTCATTGTTGCTGTTCTCATCATCTTCGTCATCAATGGTGTCGTAATTGGCATCGACACCGTTATCGTCATCGTCATAGTCATTGTCAATGTCTTCATCGCCATTGTCATTGTCATCATCATTGATGTTGTCGTCATTATCGTCATCGTTGTCTTCATCCTCGGTGTCATCGTCATCATTGTTGTCTTCACCGTCGTGGTCATCGTCATCAGTGTCATCGTTATTGTCATCATCGTCGTTGTCATCGACGCCATCATCGTTGTTGCCGATGTTATCATCGCACTCGTCTTCGTCATCGTGGTTATTTGTCTTCATTGCTGTCGTTATAATATTTACCTTAACTTTGACTTCTGTCCACTCCTCATCCCCTTCCCAATGGTACTTCACAAAGTAGTTCACGAAGTTTGTTTTCCCCTCCGTGTTTACCCCCGGGTCTGGTGTCCATATTATCAGCAGTGAAGAGGCTGACTTATTCTGGACTATAATGTCTGATGGCGGATTGGGTATCGCTGCATGTACCAGACCACACAAGAGGAGTTATTCAAGACGACATTTAAAAAAACAAAACATAATATTTATAATGGTGATAATATAATACTAAACGTGTGTTGAACGTTGACTGGAGCGTTTGGCACTATTCTGAAGGCCTTGAAGAAACATCTAGATCAGATTGGCACAACTTTGAGGGTATATATCTACTCAGTACTACAGAAGGCGGTACTCTCAGGAACAGCTAGGATCCTGAGAAATACCCTCAAAGGCTACAGGATGTAGCCCAACCCAACAAGTTACTGGCACAAAGGAAAAATGAGATTTTTCTTTGCATGCTTTGATATCAAAACATAATAATAAATAATACAAAATATTATGAGGGTAGCCCTCTTTGAAGGTGGCACTCTTGGAAGCAGGAAGGAGCCTTCAAAAGACCTTCTAGATCTAAGGCCACAAGAAGCTTTTACAACGGTTTTTGCCCAAAAATTTGAATGCAAGACAAAATAGCACTTTATACAATGTGTCCTTGCATGGTAAATCCCTCAGTAACTACAAACATTTTTTCACAAAAGTGTCTCCTTTATTTGAAAGCTCATTTCTCATTCTTTTAATATCAGCAAGATGAGGCAAGGGTGACAAACTAACTGATCAGTGACAATCTAAATTAGCATTGTCAGAATTGTTTTTTTTCTGGCGATGCATACTTCAAAAGAAGGATTTTTCTATTTAAAATAAAACAGTTGTGTTTTTTTCAATCTTTGCTCACTTTTCCTCATGAAATCTCCTTTGAATGATTGTAATGATGATGTCATATGCCGTGTCAACCTCTCAATGAAGTGTGTCAGGGAGTCGACGGCTGGGGTTTCGAGCCTGAAGGACTGCGATGCCACCATTAAGGCGAAAATGGGCAGTTGAATGACAATCAACTGATAATAGGAATAACTTACTCTCTTCATCGATATTGAAGTGAACTTCTTCTGAGAACACCGAGTAGCTTGCCCCGAGAAGATTTGTAATGACTCGATAACTGGCACCCATGCCTTGATATCGGCATACAACATAACATGTTGTTTGATTGCAAGTAGATGGCATGGAGGATACACCCTTCAAATTCTCTGTACACACTTTCCACTCCGAGGTCCTTGAAAAGAACAAAGTTACAAGTTAAAGACAATCAACTCCCGAATCCACTCCGTCCAAAGTCAAACTTGGTCTGAGTTACCTCGGTTTGAGGTCAACTCGGTCCGAAATCAACTCGGTTCAAAGTCACCTCGGTCCAAAGTCACCTCGGTCCAAAGTCACCTCGGTCAAAAGTCACCTCGGTCAAAAGTCAACTTGGTCCAAATTCAAGTCGGGCCAAAGTCAACTTGGTCCCAAGTCAACTTGGTCCCAAGTCATCCCGATCCCAAGTCAACTTGGACTGAGTGGGTTGACGGAGTGGGCCCTTGTTAAATGGACATGGAACTGCCATCTTTTGCAATCTCATAGGCTGGTTTTTTTTTAAGAAAAATGAAGTAACAAAACAGCTTTTTCTGCTGCTAAAACTGTTCAGGTAAACCAAATTTATGGAGAATTAAAAATCAAAACAAAAGCTCAAAGAAAGACATGGTTCCCTTTAATGGCACAAATATTTCCTCAAGAACATTGTTGTTCCAGTTGCTTAACTTGGGTGAACTGGAAACCAGAAGTATGAGTGAAAGAAATTTGATATAACTTAATACAACATTATAATAAAGACCGAAGACTTTGAATTTGAATAAATTGTCCACAGGTTGTTTGTCTGGTGTGTATGTTGAATTTTATCTGCGTACTGAACTTTAAATTCAAGTGTGTTTTTTTGTAGCTGCTGGGCACTTCTGAAAAACAGTGTTTCACTGAGAGATCTCCCAGAAAGGGTAAAGAAGATCACAAATAAAGTAAATAAACCGAAAGTTGGGATAAATTTGACTCTATATTCCACGACTCGTACTTTCAACAACAACAAAAACTCTGGGGTTGTGTGACAAGCTTTTGGAAAAGTAACTCACTGTTCATAAGTCCTTCGTTCAACTACGTCCACAGTCGGAAGGTTGCTATGCTGGCCTCCTCGAGTCCATGTACAATTGGCTTCATCAAAGTTAGTACTGGAACACCTCAAGGCAGTTGCTGGTTCCGGACGTACTGAAAAACCAATCGTCAAAACACAAAAATAAAATTTCGAGAGCTATGATGTCAGAAAAGGCTAGGCCTATATGACAAGAAAACGGTTCATAGATTCTTAGCACGACCTTTTGAAGGCAGTGGATGCTTTTGGTGATTGTTCAAGAACTACATTACCATAAAACTTACTTGTTTAGGGAGCACCTGAGAGCTGCTGATAGTATTAAACATTGTGAGAACTGACTCCCTCTGAAGTCATGTGCAAATCTGTGAACATGATTTATATTTTCAATCTTACTGTTGTGCACACCATATAAAGGGCCCCTCAAAGAAAAAATTCAACTTTCAACTGGAATATTTCACAAGAAGGTAATTTCCTAACATATATATGTTGCATCGGTGAACTATCAGACAGCGCGTTCTCCCTTAACATTGGTCCGCTGGCACAAAATGCCAGTTGAAACACCCGAGGACCAGTCAACATTCTCTCCACGTGGTCCTGCGGGCTAGTTCAGTGTTGAGAAGCATCCCTATTTCATTTGAAATATGGACAAGTGAAAAAGGTGACGGACTAGTGAAATGACAAGCAAACTGGTCCTGCTGGCCAGTCACCGAAAAAGTTAAGGGCAAACCTGTCAGGCCAGGCACGGATGCAATTTCATAAAATATCTAGTCTTACAGAAACATTTAAGCAAAAACCCTCGAGTAAAACATCACAAGGGAAACTGACTGGGTAAATCAATTGGCTTCTGTGTGACACATCCGTAGACTGCCAACATTAGGGCTAGATAGCTCAGCTGGTAGAGTGCAGGCATGTTAATTTGGAGGTTGCAGGTTCAAGTCCCGCTCTGGTCAATTTGTCTTTGTTCACCCCAAAGCACACAAAAAATATTTTCAGGGCACCGAACACAACAATGTTGATAATGGCATTTTGGCTGGCTACAATACATAAATGTATTTCTGCTTAGCAAATATTTGCGCTAATAGCGTAAGCTTTAAGAAACTTGGCAGTGGTTAGGGTGACTTACAGCGAACATTGATGTCAATCCTTGCAGATTCCTGAGCCTCGATCAGGGAGCAGGAATAAGTACCGCTGTCATCAAACTGAACATCGCGGAGAACTAGAACTGACGATGTGGCATCTAGGATTGGCAGGACTCCAACCAGAGAGGTTTCATTGTGGCACCATGTTATATTGATTGGTGCGTAATTAGTCCTGTTGAGTGCTTCCAGACTGCAGTTAAGTCTAACTGTACTACCTACGAGGGACACCTCTTCGTCTGAACGCATCACTAGGTTAAATTTAAGATGGAACAAATTTGCATTAAAGGCAGGGTATACTTTTGGTACTCCTAGAATTATGAGGTTCGATCCGCTATCGAACCTCATAATTCTAGGAGTATACTTTTGGTAATTAATCCACAACACGAGGTAATGACCATAAAAAAAACTTACTTGGTAAAGAGCACAGGAGAGCTGTCGTTATTATAAAACGTTGTTAGAAATTACCCCCTTTAAAGTAGTGTAGTTTTAGAGAAAGAGGTATTTTTCAAACACAAATTTTAATCTCAGAAAGGCTTCAGCTAGAGGCCTCAGCCAGGCATCTGAAAGCACACAATTCTATGCAACATGGTGTTTTTTTCTTTAATTATATTTATTTTCATGCAACTTCGATGACCAATTGAGCCCCACATATTCCACATATGTTTGTTATTTTATGTATTTTTGGGAACGGTATACACCAAGCAGTGAGGATGCTTACATAAGGTCAAAGCAATCCCAGCTAGAGTTGGGCCATTCTAGCCGAACACTCATTTTTATGGGACCGGTCCCAAACTTTTGACGAGGATAATTATTTAAGTAACTTCAGTTCCGGGTGTACAAATACCAAATTAACATGCAATCTACTGCTGGTGTTTTTTTTTAAGCTGCAAAGTTAACGTCCTCGATCTTTAATACTTTTATAATAGTGACGCGATTTAAATTATTACAAAAAATACTTACATAAATTTGTCAATGTTGGTAGGATTAGAAGAAAGCCATGAAGGAGGTAGATTGTGGCAAACATTGTCCTGTCATTGTGAAAAGCATGATGATTTTATGACTAAACAACAACATGCACACAATTACAATCACCTGTTGAATTTGTTTACATACCTGTAAGACCCTCTCTGAGGATAGAGGGCGCTCTTTAGCTTAGCTCATGAATCGGTACTACGACATCATAAATGGATGGCGGGGTGTCCTAAAAAATGTAGGGGGCCAACACGTAATCGTGCTTAAGTTTCAAAAGAAAGTCAGGCCAAGTTATTTTGAGAAAACAAAAACTTAAGTTTTTACCTCCAATCCGCTTGTTCAAGTTGTGCATCTTTTGGAGGTGGATATATGCCGAGCCATATCATTGTTTGAACAAACAGAATGACGAGAAAAACAGAAAATCTAAATATTTTGATAAACTGAAGTTTTGGGTCAACATATCTTTAAAAAAAACAAGTTAGACACCTTGCTAACCCTTACAATGTGCGGCTAAATTTGGCATTTAGGCTACCCGTCTAAGCGCTAAGAGACGAAGCGCCTTAGGGGGAAGATGTTCCCAAAGAGCTAAGGATTGAACTTAAGTGCAAATTTCAAACTGCTAAGCGAAGTGTGTTGTCATCAATACAAATCACTATAGTAATACTGAGTCGCCTTAAAAAGAGTCGTAGTGCCTTCTGAAATAGAGCCCAGTGATAATTAATATCATCACTTCTATTACCAAGAGACTTCTGTGCACACGTTGTCTACCATGCAGCCCCTACATTGGGTTGTCAATCCGCACTTTAGTTACCCCTGGCGCAACCGGGGTAGGATAGGATAAGGGTCCAACCCCCCCCCCTTAGCACCCTACTATTGCCCCCTCAAAAAAAGATCGAAACAACTAACAAATGAATGGTCCGATACATTAAATAGCCCCCCCCCCCCCCCCCCAAAAAAAAAATAAAATAAAATTACAACAATCAAATAAAATAAAAATAAAAATAAATAAACAATAAATAAATAAAATAACAGATACAACAAATACAACAAAAATACAACAAAAAAACACACACACAAACAATCAAACAAAAAGCTTCTCATTGATTCTGGTGAACTGAAAGTATAAGCAGACTCGCAGTTTTTTTGTTTTCCTTCGAGTTATTGTTGAATAATTATTTTTGAATGATACTGCATCAAAAGAAAGAAGAAATTACGTTCGTACATAAAAACATGCCGTTGAGAATCATTCAGACTGTTGTATCTGTTTCTTGGTTTTCCCTTTAAAAAAAAACTTTATTTTTAGTAGGGCCTACCACAGTTAAGATTATTTAAGTTAAAAGGAAATGTTTGTTGTTTGGAAGGGTCATTCAGTATCCTCTTGTTTTCAATATTACACACCATACAACCAACCTGTAAAAAAGTTCCTGTGTAATGGTTTGCAGGGATTTTGTGCAAGTTCATACTTGCTTACTTAGATTGCCGTCATCGGAATAAGCAACAATAGTAACTTTAGGATCTTCAAAATCTCACCTATATGACAGTATTTCAGATGTTAATGTTTCTCTGGATAATTGAAAAGGCATGCATAATAATGTAATCACTAATAATGTAATCACAAAACATCACATCTCTTCATTTGCATATTGTTTAACTTTGACTATAGTTCCATAATCCCTACGCCAAATATTTGAGCACAAGAAGTGCGGGAATTTTGACGCCGTTTACATAAGATTACACTTCAGGCTTTTTTGATGCACCAGCACAATGCTGACTACAGTCTGTCTATAGCAACAGACGAAACACTGTCTCAGTAATACTTTCGTTTCTGCTAAATTGGCGGCAAAAATGATGACACAATGCAAGTCGGGAATTGTCGTTTACTCCCCCTTCCCATCCCCCTTTACCCACCCACGTTTGACGAGTTAGACCGGGGTAAGGGACTACTGCAAGACCAGACTGCACAATGCTATCATTCCTGACTTAAATTAATTAAAGGAACATTACAGAATTGGTTTTTGCTAACAAAACAGTTGCTGGCAGTGTAAGCACTTTATGTTGTCCACCATTATACATAAACTGACAAACCTGTAGAAGTTTGAGATCGATCGGCCATCTGGGTCACGAGAAAATAGTGAAAAACCGATTACACATTTGCATGAAATCGTATAAATTCAACAAATGAATAAAATGCTCACTGAGCGATAAACTCCAATTGTGAAATTAGTTTATTCATTTCTCATCAAATATGGCATTTCAGACAGAAATATTTCAAGGGATGTTTTCTACTATCATCATCATTAGACCGTGTAAGTTTTATGTAATTCTGTGATCAAAAAGTATATTTTACAAGTTTGTTTCTTATCAATTCTGTAATGTTCCTTTAACGGATGCAGTTTTTTTAAACGTCATTCACCGAGAAACACCGATGACATTCCGAAGTCAGGTTGCTACGAAAGCTTTAAAAGGAACATTGATAAAAAGGGAAGTCGTAATAATTATTATGAATGAACACAAGCCATAACTCAAATAATGACGTATCTTATTAGCATGAGTTAGCATAATTATAGTCAAGACTAATGTTTTGCTATACCTCGTGTCATTGCCTACAAAGTCATGACTTGTGCCATTTTAGTAATTATTTATGACTTGTACAAGTCATATGTATGAGATATACGTCATAAAGAAAAGTACATAAGTCGTAATTGTGACTTGTACTAAGTCATACATATCAGATTTAAGTCACGATTGTGTCTTTCTTTCTTGTTTCTCAATATCCCACTCGCTTCCATGCCTTTGAAAACAGACAAAATATAGTCTGGTTACAACGAGAGCTTCAATCGTTTGCCGAAGATTCACTTATCTTTATAAGACCATAGAAAAGACAAATCAACGAAACAATAATTAGTGGTAACATATCGTCATCGATTTGTAAGATATCACGTCTTGAAATAAAAAAATTTTAAAAAAGAAAGTAGAAGAAAAGGCGGAGACTTAAAGTTTTACGAAATCTAATCATCTTGTTTGAAATGATTGTATTATATAGTTTCGAAACAGGGCGGAATATTCCTAATAGAATTATCTTAAATGCACTGGACACTATGGTTGTCAAAGACCAGTCTTCTCACTTTGTGTATCTCAACATATGGATAAAATAACAAACCTGTAAAAACTTGAGCTCAATTGGTCGTCGAAGTTGCGAGATAACTAAAAGAAAAAAACACCCTTGTCACACGAAGTTGTGTGCTTTCAGATGGTTGATTTCGAGACCTCAAAATCTAATTCTGAGGTCTCGAAATCAAATTCGTGGGAAAATTACTTCTTTCTCGAAAACTATAGTCACTTCAGAGGAAGCCGTTTCTCACAATGTTTTATACTCTCAACCTCTCCCCATTACTCGTTACCAAGTAAGGTTTTATTCTAATAATTATTTTGAGTAATTACCAATAGTGTCCACTGCCTTTAACCCGTAGGTTGACGGTTTTAGAAATCCCTACAAAGTACATGGAATGCATTTTTTGAGAAAGTTCTAAAGTCTGGTGGTTTTTTTCCGGTCCGTCTTTTAATTTTTGTCTGTTTGTGTGTGTAATCAGGGTTAAGAAGTTCTTGTTAATTTGTTTAATATAAATTATATAAAAAGTATCCGAAACGTAGGAGTTTTCACAATCATGTTGTTTGATCCTGAAAAGTTATGTTCCCGTACAACTACACTGATTCTCAATTTTCAGTTCAAAAGAGGCCAGTCAATAATTTTCCAACTTGACCCTAGGTTTTTTTTCTGATCGATTATGAGAGATACCAAGATTGATGAATAACAAGAGATTCGTTTTACCATGGAGGTGTGGTCCAACATCAGCATAATTAAGTGTTTAATTAATTAACTTGACTCAATCAAAAAAGTGTGTGGATCGTCACAGAGACGCATCGAGAATACATTTTTGGTGGATTTGGGGATAATCTGTAAGCTGGGGGGTGGGTTGGATTAAAGTTGTGTAATGGCAAGGGATTGGTCAAACCTTTTTATAGCCCTTCCCTTTTTTGGGCCCCACTTCTTGTTACGTCACTGTATATTTGTTACCAGTGTTATGAGGAACTTCTCACCCGTGGACTTTAGGATAACAAAATACAGTAGGGGAAAGGTACGAAAAAAGACACAAATAAAATACTATAATTGTATTCTTAACAAAATCAATTTTTAAAAGGCCCAGTATGTCACAAATTAAAATTAAGCAAGAGATAAAACAAAAAAATCTTCTTTTTAAAGTATTGTTTTTATTACAAATATGAATTGCAATGAGTTGGTTCTGCATTTCTCACTGAGCAAATGACTAGGCCTATGTGAATAACATTTAAAAACAACTTATTTGAACTTTTGGCAAAAATGCGTCTTTTCATTCTATGATCAGAATAGTATAACTGAATGATTATATTAATTTGTCAAAGAACCAAGAAGTGGCATTTTGATTCGTTCATTTTCGAACTGCTTCCAAGTCTAAGATCTGACTCCCAGATTGACCACTCGCTTCAATAATTCCCACATCGCATCCCCTCTAAACAAAATCCTCCATGATTCCTCCCCACCAGTCAATTAAGTGAGTTTTCTCTTCCCCCATCTTAAACTAAAGCAAACGAAACCATGATGCTTTTTTCTTTGCACAAGAAAGCTTTCCAAAGAAGAAAAAAGCCTGTTAATTCCCAGTCTTAAAGCCCTTTTCTATACAGAGCATGTTGGGGACTTCGTTGAGTGTTTGCATTCGGGTCCGTGGAGCAATGGCCCAGTGCGGTTGGAGTTTGCTGTATCCCGGGCGACACAATCAGGTCTCACTTGGTGTGGCATTGTTATGCGTAGAAGGCTCTAAAACCGGATTAGTATGAATTCCTGCGATAGATAATTAACGCTGGGGTTCACTTAGCAATTGTTGCCGGTCATCTAGACCCCGCCCACTTCGGCCTGGGTTGTGAATGGTACACAGCATCGGTGGAAGACACTGGACTTATAAGTTATTTAAATGTACTGGTGCGTGGCTGTCGTCACACATCTGTACATTGATCATTGGGTCAAACAACCCACAAAGCTTAGCAATTTGAATGTCAATTGTATACGTAAAAACGCCCATAATACACAAACGACGTAACAATAGACCGGTGGAATGCTGCATCGTGGGCATACTCCATTTTGCCCTGTGAATGGGAAACCACACTAGTGACTGGCATGCACGGTACCTATTCACACTTGTTGAAAACCAAACTGGATTTCGAAAGCCAACCAGCCGTGCAAATTTAAAGGTGGGCATTTATAGGGGGTCTCCACTCTGGCATTCCCTGAGTGGTTCAGAATTGGGAACCGTCCCATGGATCGATGGTCGTGTTACAAATCAAGGGTGCCCGAAACTTGACCTGGCCGAGCGAACTACCAGCACCTACCACAACACAAACCCCACCATTCGTGTCGCAATAGGAGACCAGATCAGGCGATAGGCAACCCTCTCTCTTGGATGGTAAGTATGATTTAAAGTTTGTATTTCTATAATCAGTGGTTCATCTGATCCTTGTTTCTCCTACCCCCACCGATGTTTCTTGCCCATTTTCTAGCCTCAATTTTTTTCGAGCCCATCATATAGAGAAATATTACATGAATCTTGGTGTTGAACACAGTTTTTGTAACTAGCAACAACCACATTTCCTAAAACTAAAGTAATTCGTCTCGTGCCGTTATCAATTGTAATTATTGCTTATTTTTCGATTATGTACATTATTGCTGTGGGTTAATCAAAAGGAAAATTGCCTTCAATTCCAGTGACACAATTATTTTATGACAAATTAGAATAAACCATGAAAATTACGAAATGAAAACTCCCTCTGTTATGTGAAGCATGGAAAGGACATATTTTATTAATTCCCAGTTGACCTCCATTACTTTACGTGTGTATAAGCTTTACGGTTAGTGTAGTGTATATAGCTACATCAATGACCACGGCCGGGATGTAAACGGCACCATCATGGCATGGCATGCTCACTGACCCGATAGTATCGAGCAGTACGGGATGAATTCAACTAAAGTAGCCTATTGTTCAGCCTTTGTCAGTGTTTTTTGAAAAAAATTCATGAATAGAATGAAATAGTATACGCAAGTCACTGCGTACTCGTTATTTAACGTAAAGATAGGAAATCATTATGATCTTTTCATTATGTTGGAGAAATTGCTTTGCGGTTTTAACGAATCCTGTTTTACATTTTGTCACAAACTCTTGCGAAATGTTTTTTAAAGTTTAATTACTGTTTCAACAACCTATACGTAAAGTAAGAAAATGAGCGATAATTAATGACATCGTTTTAACAATTCCTTTTTGTCTCAGAGTTCAAGTTTCGGTGATAATAGATGACTATGAATTGATTGCTTGTTGCTGTGGTTTTTCTTTTCCCGCCAATTGAACATTTTCTCCGAAACGGTTGGCCCACGTGCATCGCCGGAGGGGTGATCAGTCACAACCAATCGGTGCGGCACAATCATGTTTTGTATGGCTAGCTTCAGTCAATACTGCGAGCAATGGGTACGAATGTTCAGTTACGTAACGTCTTATCTTTTACTTGTTGGAGTAGTGACTCGGTCGATTTGGAGTGGGTAGATTGTCGTGAACCTCGGTCGATCGGTGGGAAGAAAGTACGTTTGCATGATGATCTGAAAAGAGACACCATTGAACAACGAGAGGCAAGATGAACACTGAATTTAGAAGTCGAGGAAGGTCTTGTCGAGTTTGAATCACGCATCAATATTTGTATCGAAGATTTATGTATATTTTGTCGAAATATATTGTTATTGTTGATCATGGTCGGTGTGTGTTGATGACCTGTGCTATTAATAAATTGATAATTCTTACCGGAATGAGCGACTATGAACTAAACGTGGTGATACTCAAATCAATAAGGTAACTAAGCCACGCAACGTATTTTTTTAAACCGACCTGTATTGTATACATAAAACACACCCCGGCTTATCTTTATCGCAGTGCAAAGAGACCTTTGGTCCACAGGTAAAAATGCCGTGGATGCGCGGCCTTTTAAGCGTTCCGTACGAGAGCATTTCTACTGTGGTAAAATCATGGTGGCATACCAAGGTCAGTTCACACACGGGTTAGTTTCAGCACAACTCCATTTTTTTTATTGTAGGTATGTACATGTATTATGAATCTACACATGTGTACGTTATTTTGTTAATGAACCATAAAGGCCGTGTTTAGTTGAGCTGAAACACCTTATTTTCGGAAGAACCACAATTCATTATCAGAACCACCAGTGTCCTAATCTTTTGCTTCAGCCTGTGATCAGTAGAATTGTCTTGTACATTTCGCAGTAGTTTTGATTAACCATTACTTTATGTACATGTGTATATTTAGCATCTTGATGTTAACACTATATCATTAAATTTATTTATAACATTGCCCAATGTTATTTTCTAAAAAGAGCCATGCCTCCTCTTTAAACGGCAGTTCAAACAATATTTCGTTTTTACCGAGTGGCCTCCGGGCTAATGGACATCTAATGGCACGGGTTCTAATTGACTTGAACAGTCGCTTGCACCTTATGAAGTCTACACCCATCATTCTTAATTAAATCGAATCAATCTACGAGTTGACCGGGCATTTCTAATGGGTTGTTACTATACCAACTGGCTGTTGTGAGTCTATGCGGCAACGAGGCCTAAGTGATGCACACCGTGACCACTGTAAGGTTGGATTCTGATTTTTTTATTCTTTTTTTTTTGGCGTGCCGAATTCGAGTGTCAAAGAGGCAAGATGTTGGCATAGCTGTGTGGTGTTAACTATCAGCTGTGCCCACGTACTGCCATTTTGTTTCTCGTACTTTCTTCAAGGTCGAGCTACTGCAATACCAATCTTCATAGACTTCATGAGAGGCCAACTTTTTTAGGTTTTTCCATTTGAGAGTGTCTATATCAGGCCACCGAGGCAATTCCCCCTTGTGTGAAAAAAGCCTCACCTTCCGTGTGTTGCCCGCCATTTTTGTTTGCTCATGCTTTATATTGCCAGTGAGGTGTGTCAACAGGACCAAGGAGTCTTACGTAACTTCATTAGAATTTCAAAGCGGGCATGAATGATAGTGTGCACACACGGTAAGGTAAAGCGCAAAATGGTTGGAGTATTTGCAGGCATTCTTCTCTGCGGTGGAGCTGAGCTTTTGTGTCTTTCAAAATGCAAGTGTACAGAAGGCAAGATGTTGGCATAGCTGGTTGTTTCTTATTCAGCTGTACCAACGTATTGCCATTTGTCTGCTTGTTATTGCATCTTACAATTGGGCACAACTGAACTGTCCGATAGCTCATCCAACCTGTTGCATCTACGAATGGAAACATCGTCATTGGTTGATAGCGTTTGATTTCTCAAACTTAAATTGTGCATGTCCCACATGTCCACTCAATATATAAATAAGAGATTCATTATGAATTCTAAGACAAGTAATTCTTTCCCATGCTTTTTAATAGTGTAATTAATTTTTGTGAGACTCGTCCTTGAATTGCGCTCTGCATAAGTAGGTGAACTTGTGATTGTTGGTCATGGAAAGTTTGCATAATGTCTAATGTACTGGGCACACACTTTCCCCTAGTAGTGTTTGCCTCAAAGTGGTTGCTATTGAAATAAGGGTGTGGTTAAGAGTGTTTATGTGAACGGGATGCGCGTTGGTCGCTAGATGGCCAGGTGTATTATTTACTGGTCAGGTACTGGCAACAATTAATGGTGACTGCATTATGTTTTGTTTTACATTTCAGATGCATGGTCGTCAAAGTTGCTTCACGAGGTTCGGATCTGCCGGTGTATTTTCTTCCCAAATTTCCTCGAGTGTGAAGAAGGCAAGATGTTGGCATAGCTGTCATTATTTCTATTCTCAGCTGTGCTCACATACTGCCATTTACGCACTTGTAAAAACCACTTGCTCCAGGACCAAACCCAAGATGTGTTCGGGTTATTCCGACAGTCAAGCGTGCTACAAACGATGAGGGCGTCTTCTTCTGGGTAGTGGCAACTGACTCCGTGTGAAGAACGAGATGATGTTTGTTGGTTTATCATGCTCCTGTGAAGTCACCCATTATTAGTATCAAAGAATTAAACTTGTAATTAATAATGATGCACGAGGTATTCATTGACTTGTGTTAATGAACTGGAACTAAGTTTGCTAGATAGGACTGCGGCTCTTATGATTAATATTGTTAGATTTGACACCCCACCTACAGGAAGTGAAAAGTATAGATTGATCATATTTAAAATTATTTTGAACTCTTTTTGACCCTCCTAGTTTTCCAGTAGTTTGATCAATTATGAAGCCATTCAACTGCATGTGTGTACTGTCACAATAGTGTGTTGTCATTTAAATCCTCCAAGGAGATCTGCACTGAGTAGATCCTTGTCATTTGTTTGAAGGGTCGTAGGTCACGCCGGTATTCATTAAGTTAACCGAATAATTACAAGGCCCAACGTCATCAGTTGGGCATTCTGGTACCTATTCGCCACGCATTTATTTCATCCTGTTTTTGAAAAGGATACCACACCATGCGATATACACAAACACATAACGTCAGTTAATAACATAAAAATATTATATAATGTAGTTTTTGTTAATGTAAACAAATCTACTTGGATGTTACATTTTGTTGAACTGTTCTATTCTCCTCGTTGGATAGAACATTCCATTTTTCAACACGGATGCTCACCATTGATCTCATAAACATTATTTATCTGGGTTAGGTAACAGTAATAAATTTATCACCTGAAAATTTATGCTTAATATTGTCCGAGAATTGAACACACGGCTTAACCTTGTCATTATATCACTCTTCTATTTATTCAATTGTGCATAGCTTCATAAACCACAGAGGAAAAATTATTGGAACAATTTGAAATTCTCTTATCCTGTCACGGTTCTTTCAAATATTATTGGTTGGTGTAAGAAATTATAAAGCATACTATAAAATTATAAGTCATATTTAACTAATTATATGAAATAGATTGGCAGTCACAGTCAGTTGAAAGGCTCAATGGTAACTTGTTATATTTATATTATTGGAGGGCAAGAACAAGCTCTATTTGGGCTACAGTAAGAAGGTTTTGATCAAAACTCGTCTCTTCTCATGAGGCGAGGGGTCTGTGTGGCGGCGAGTAGAAAGTCGTATATCTCTGTAACTCGAGTAGTCGGTCCCCACGCATCGATAACCCTCCCCTGCCTATCGATCAGATACTTCCAGAAGTTCCAGTCTGGCTCCCTTCCACTGGATGCACCTGTTTTATATAAAGTTTGGATAGAGTGTCGTTACAATGACTGCAAAATTGAGTGCGTGTGCGCGATTGTTTCTTCAAATACTTTAGTTTAGCTTAGTTTATGGGCTATATAGAGTATAAGAATTACATCGTAGTTGGGAAAGTAAATTTTAGCTATTACATATTGCATGAAAATAAAATAAATTTAAGAAAATCAAGGAATCCTGAGAACCGGTTGCTTGTAGCCAATTCAGAATATTGCCCGACTGTTCACGATTGCCGTGATTGGCAAACGGAGTATCTTAAACAAATGTTAGTACTTTGATGATTTCCATATTGAGTTGCATAATAAAATAAAACGAAAAATTTAAAGAAACTTCATACTTAAATACTTGTAGGCAGGATCAGCATATTCTCCAATCACGTCAATTTTACCGAAGATGGGGAAAGTGGCCCCGTATGTCTCCCGAGCAAAGGCAATAATTTCCTCGTCACCCTTCGGCTCCTGTTCGCCAAATTGGTTACAAGGAAATGCTAGAATGTGCAACTCCTCATCTATGCCTGGTTGTTGACTGGCCCACACAAGGTCCTCATAATGGTTTTTTTGTAAATCCACACTCACTGGCTACGTTGACAACAAGAGCTGGCTGTTAAAAACAAACAATAGACAACAATTAAACATAAAGCTCGTATTTTAATTTCGAGATAAATTGCACGTGACTTCTCAAAAAAGGTTCCCTTAATATCAGAAAAACATTTGGGAGACGGAATTTTGTACACAATAAGCTAAATTCGCCATTTTGGGACAGCTACGAAACTGATGTATTCAAGGTGCAGAAGGGAGAGTGCACAATTTTGTCCATGGGACACTCATGGCTAATGACTGAAAAGTTTCGGTTTGTACTTTTTCTTCAAACTAGCCCTTGAGCAAGGCACTTAACCATAAATGCTTCGTAAAAAGTTGGGAAGGTAGTGTATTCTGCTCTACCAGCCAGACTCCTAGTGGATGATCCCCCTGCCTACATCTTTACGGACTGTGAAGGGGGTAACCCTTCTTCAGCCCCAGGAGTAGGTGGCAACGTGCCTGGTGTCAGTTGATTTGGGTCAACAGCCCAAATCAGTTAAGTAGAGCCCTCACCTTGATAAATAATAAAAAGTCCCTTTTCAGTGTTCTTGGTATGTCATGTACTCCTTTTTTTGGTAAGATAATCAGAGATGTGGAGGTACAACCAAAATACACTGTCTGTGTTGTGTAAATTAAAACTAGTTTTAAAAACCTTGAAACTACTATAAAAGCTTGAACAATATAAAGTTTTATACATGTACTGGTAAAGTTTTAGAGTAAAAAAGTCAAGATTTCAAATGGGGGCACCTGTCCATCAATGTGGGGGGGGGGGGATACACCGAATTTGTTTAGATGCTTTAAAGTTATGCTTTTTTCCTCCTGCAATTATATTATGCATAAAAAGAACAAATCGAGAGTCACATGTTGGCCGAGTTAGCTTTTGCGATTCACTGTTTGGTCATTGCGGAACTTATCAATCCAAGGTTATTTCCTATTTGTCTTTCATCCCCAATATACCACCATAAAATGGTTCAATTGTAACCCCATCCGATTCAACAAAAAAGCAAGTAAACAAAGAGACAAAGACCATTGCCGAAGAATAATGTATTGTTAAACACGATAGAGAGCGGTTTCACGAAAAATAGCCTGAACTTTATTTAAATTTTCAAATTGTCCTGTCCCTGTAACCGTCTGCCAAAAAGAATATTTCCATAAGTAGTAATCTGAATTTCCCCCACGTAGGTTTCTTCTACTTACGAAGGATGCTTCCATGCAAAATTTCATCATAACAAATTTAGTTGCCACAAAGCACAACGCATTTTGGTGAGAAAAAAAAATCTATAATAAAAAGCAGTTTGAATACGCATCATTGATTGTGTTCTGCTTGAGGCATTGATCACCCTAAAACAAATCGTGACCAGCTGAGAGATGAGATTTGATGAATTATAAAATAACTGAAAATATTCTAGACCTGGGACCTCCCAGGTAGGACTATTGCAAATCAGAATGATCACAGACTCTTGGGGGCAAAGTATACCTTTGGCTTTTGGGACCGTTCGATTGTTTTAATCTTATATAAATGTAGATATATACAATAAAACTAATCTGTGAAAATTTCATTTCAAAAGGTGGTAGCGTTTTTGAGATATCGCCAAAGATTCGGAGCGGTTTATCTCCACGCATGAAGAATAATCCCTTATAGGAATACACAATCTAAGAACAGATTCAAATTTTGGGGGGTAAAAAACGGACATTTTTTTCCATATCCACATTATTTTGAATTGAAACATTTCTCAACATGTTTTATACTATCGAAAGTTGCTGTACTTCTAACCAAGTAAGTTTTTATTGCCATTAATTTTAGAGTGATTACCAATCGTATATCTTCCCTTTCAAACTTTTGGACGATCTCTTTATCATTTTTTTGGTGGTTGCTTTACTTCTTTCAAGAAAATTTAAAGGCTCAAGCCGATTAAATAAATTAAATGCCTGCCAGCTCTGTAGTCTTTGGCACAACTGACGCGTGACCTTGAGGTACCTTACATCGAGTCAAAACCCGAGTTTTTGAGTTTATGTGAAAAACTACTTAAATCTAAGGCAGTTTTAGTGTAGCATACTTTTTTGGTTAAGCTTTCGCACCATGGAAATCATCTCAGAGCATTCTTAAGACTTGAGATGGCTCTGCTTTGACATTAACCAGTTAGATTCATTCTGTTTTGTCAAGTGTTTTGTTACGGTATAAAACAAGTACACCGATTACGAACAAAGCCTTGAAGTTTTTATTCATTGCATTTTGTTTTTGCTTTTTACATCTATCAATCGCAAAACTTCATCACAATATGAAGACAAAAATACAGACATTTATTCAAAGAAGACGACAATCACAAAAGTTGTAAAAAAGGGTTGTGAGGCAGGTCATTTTTACACAAATTGTTTAGCAAGCCGAAGTTAATTTAAACTTTAACAAGAAAATGATATTCGAATTACTTGCAAGTTTTTTAAATCATTTAAAACCTTCCCGGAAATTCACATTGGCTTTCTTTAATGACATTTTCTTCTACTTTAAATATATTTTGAAAGCGGTCAAAGTCCCGATGTCCCGCTCCTACTAGGGGTGTTTTTTGCATTTAAGGATGTTTTTTCTACTCCAAAGCAACACAAGCACGCATACGAAATCCCATAATTATATTGTTCGTACCTACATGGTTAAGTCAAAGAGGAAAGTTATGTCTGTTTGTTTTTATGTGATAATATCCACAGAGATATTTAAAATACAACAAATTGACAAAAAAAATCCAAATAGTCAAGATCATAAAAAGCGTTGTAATCCGAGGAATCGTCGACGATGACACAAAAAGCTAAAAAGGCTTATCTTCATTGTGGTCCTCTCAAAAAACAAAGAAAAACTGGCAGAGTGGCTTGGTTAAATTCATGGCGTAGGAGTAGAAACAATTTATTAGACCTGATTTTATTTATTATTAATACTAGTTTCTACTTCCATGCACAGCATAGAACTCTCTTTGGCAAACAATTGTTTGTGATTTTTCCCTTTATTTTTTAACGTCCAAAAGAAGGCTATAGTTATTAGTATTACCATCTACCTCCATGGTAATTCTTTTTCTATTTGTTATGGAGGTAGTATGGAGAGGAAATAGAGCAGAGAGAGAGAAAGAGTGGCAGACACACTAAACGATGCAGAATAACATTAGCGAGTACAATGTATACATTCTAAACTATTGGGTATGAAACCACGAATACAAAGCAAACAAGCTGGTAATTGACAGTCTTGTTGACATGCATGCACTACACATAATTCTAAAGCTCAAGCAACACAACATGTTCAGCCGTGGTAAATGAAGGGATCGCATGCAGAGAACAAACAGGGACGAGAGTGCAAAAACTACAACGTGTGTTACACAATATTTATCACCTTTCCCCGGAAAACTTCCAAGGAAATCTCCCTTCCTTGACTGTCCATGACAAAATGTGAATAGAAATTGCCATTCGTAAGTTAACGACAGTAAATGTAAGAAAAATTGTACGGTAAATTGATAGGAACGATATAAATTGAAAACGGTTTTGACACGTCAAATTTCTGCTGGGGGCTGCCATCTTGAATAGAAAATATCGCGGTAAAACTCGGACGTAACGAGATTTTGAACGAAACGAAAACATTCATAACTTTAATCCTTCGTAAAACATCAAACAAGATTTTATATAAACACGAACTATGTTTTTATGTAGTATGGGTTTTTTAAAGAGTAAATTTGAATCCTTTTTTAATGGTAAACAAAAATAAAGATTGGGTTTTAACGCGACTTCCCACATTGCCCAATCACAATGAAGAGCCCTGCGTCTCAGCGAACCAATCAAAACGCGGGTCATTTAAAACCCACGCTGTAACAAAACAAAACACAGCGTTGGGCATGCAAGCTAATCTTCTGATCCACTTTTGACGACTTGACGACAGATTCTGATTGAACAGGTAATTAAAATGCAGTGATCTACTATTATTTCGATCTTACAGAACGGAACGATTAAATAACGAGTTGTTGTTACATCATCACTATGACGAGTCTCGTGTTGTTATAATAATATTTTTAAGGTCAAACTCATATCAGAACTTGGCAATTTTATATATGGATGGTCTATTGGAAAGAACTTCTTCCTGGTTTGTTCCACCGCATGTACCGATTGTCTCCAGGATCATAGAGAAGGTCAATCGTGAAGACGATAGCGGAACGAACCAAATTATATAGTTCAACCTGCGAAAGAAGTAGAACTAATTGCTACAATTGCTAGATAAAAAATGTTAATGGAAGAAACTACTATTAAAAACATTAATAAATTAAATAAGTTATTTCAAAATCAATTCATATCTTTTTTTCCATCGGCCACTACATTAACATGTTTAAAAATACACTTAGGTATCAAGCTCTTGTTTATTTACAGTTGAGTAAGACACGTCGACGTCCTGGCATTTTGCTGAGGTAGACTATATACTTTCCAGAACAGTAGAAGTTGCATCTAATACAAATGTTTTCTTGTCATGCTTGTTGAGTGTTGTTTTATAAAAAATTATATAGCTTGGAAAATGACCACTTCTTCTGTAGTTTCGAGGATTAGGATTATCGCAACTCTGATAGTCCACCCTTCATCCTCCCAGCAAATATTGTTACCCTCCATCCTTCTGACGATTGGGAGGATTGAAGGTTATGATTTATCTACTTAATCTACATGCTCCCGCATATCTTGAAAAAAGTCCTGAGCTGTCACGTCTACAGCACCTACCACTTAGTCCAATCCATTAACCAGCTTAGTCTCATCTTTTCCTAGTCCTCTTGTGGTTAATTTGATAATTTAATGTTTTCACATGACCCCCCCCCCCCAGCCCACCTTGTTGGGCTGTCATGGCTCTCTTTTAACATCGGTCATATAACACTCGGAGTGTTATATGACCGATGTTAAAAGAGAGCCATTACAGCCCAACAAGGTGGGCTACCCCCCCCCCCGCCTCGATCGACTAGTGAATAATATTTATTGGAAACATGTCATCTCCTCCTAGTTACCCCCTAGCAAGATCAGCCCCCCCCCCCAAAAAAAAAATAAATAAAATAAAATAAATTTTTTTTGCACCCAACAGTGTTAATGTTGCCCCAACAAAGTCTTCGGTAATAATATATTTTGCCTTTTTTTATTTAATTTCAAAGTGGAATTCATCACGTGGCGTGCAAGACTTATAAACACTTCTGCCAATGATGTCGCAGTTCAACTTTGACTCCGACATCAACAGCCTTTTGAGGTTAGATGGCCCAACCGGAGGTCCAGCAATGCGTTGGCAACGTAAGGCAACTGAGACATCAATGTGCAATAACACCTCAGCAGTGAACAAGAGCATGAATAAGAGTCTGAACAAAAGCCTGAACAAGAGTCTCGGCAACATCTCACCGATGAAGACATCCAATCAGTCCTTTAGCTCAAAGACACCGTCCAAGTCGAAGACTCCCAATGGAAAAAGGAGCAAAACTCCAGGTACACAACTTACAAAATCTGCCAGACAGAAGAATATGTAGCATAGCTATTTGTGATAATCATGCTGATAGCAACTAGCTTAAAACTGTCTCTGCGTAACAACAGTTTATCAAGACTAAGCACTCAAAAATTCAGTTTGAGAAAGCAAAGTCATTTTCAATTTACAAAAGGACTTTAACGTTCAATTCATGGGGTACATTTTAAAGGGGTACCACATGCCTGGTATTTAATTTTTTAGGGGGTAAGGCCATTTCCATTTTGCAAAGGGCACTTTCATTGGGAAATCTTAAAGTCTATGGGAAAATTTTTGAAGGGGCACAGAGGCCAAGACAAGGGCAACGAAGGCCATGGCCTCCGTGTAATTCCAGGCCTGGTACCAACACCAAGGAAAACATCTAGGTGTTGCTGCTGATTGATGCATGTTGTATGTTAAAAAGCTTTGCCTCCATTGTTTCTTGATCTAGGTAAGACACCTTCCAAGTTACCCATCGGTGATCGCTTCATTCCTAATCGCAGTGGCACAAACTTTGACATCAGCGCCTTCAAACTCCTGAACGGCTCGGTCAGCCAAGAGAACCAAGCCACACAGAGCCCACAGAAGATCGACTACTGTAAGACGATGTCCGACAACCTAAATGGAGAACTACTCAACGCGAAGATCTTATCATACAAATGTAAACCCCCAGATGCTCCTGAAGGTAAAGACTTATCATCTTATTATGGATTTACACCTTATTTTGACATTATTCAAAAGGCATTCTTGGTTTTCAACTAAAATTCATGTGAAGCATTTTGAATAAATCTAATGAAGTAAAAATGTATATGCCCATTATAATTTCAAACTGTTTGGCTTGTTGGCATAATTCATGAAAGTAAAACAAATAAAAATGAACTGAAAATTACACAAAAGTAGTATTTTAACCTACCAATACTACAAATTGTGCTCAAACTTAAATGACACCTATTTTCAAAGGAAATGTTTGTAGTTTATTGTACATGTCAGAGTAGGTTTCATAGATGCACAAAAGTGGGACCAGTTCTAAAACTACATACCAGTCTCACAACAGATTATTAAAATAAGTCCCTTTGATAAAAAATACCAGCTTTCTGATGCTGTACAGTGAAATGATCAAATCCAACTAAACTTTCCAAATCCAACTAAACTTTCCAAATCACAGGTTTCCAGAACAATTTAAGAGTGTTGTACAGCCAGACCAAGACGCCAGGTTCAACCAAGAAGTCAGTCCGACATATTCCACAGGTTCCAGAGAGAATATTGGATGCTCCCGATATCCTGGACGATTATTGTAAGTCAAAAAAAAAGGTTTTTCTTTTTTCTTTTTGTTGTTCTACTTTTCTTTAGAAAATGTTTCCTCATGTTTGATTGATTCAGGAAAAAAAATTGTGGGGATTGGATTGTCATGTTTTTTTTTTTTTCACAACTGCGCAGTTTACTGTTATGAAACCCATTTAGCTGTACCCCTTTTACTATAATTTGAATGAATGTACAGTCAACTTGCCTTATAACAAGGATGCTGGGACGGGTCGATTTACCTCTTTATAACATGAATAATGATACAAGATAGACTGAAGTAAGAACAGCCATCTAGCCGTAGCCTTAGCCAATAATACCTCGGGTGTTTCTTATAATTATGATTTCAGATTTGAATCTGATAGACTGGAGTAAGAATAACCATCTAGCCGTAGCCTTAGCCAATAATGTCTACCTGTGGGATGCTAGCTCCGGTAGTATCAACCATCTCATGCAGCTGGACGGACAGGAGGAGTACATCTGCTCGGTGTCTTGGATACAAGAAGGAAATTTCCTGGCTGTTGGGACCAGCACGGGGGAAGTCCAGGTCAGAGCAGTCACTGTCTTTCTGTCTCGCAAAGTGCCCCTTTGAGTACTTCCATGAATTGCGCACTTGAAATTGTCTATTAGTATCAGAAAACCCTTCGTTATGAATAATTTTGAAAGCTTTGAAAAAATTTGTGAAGACGCAGCAACTGTCAGAAAACCAGGTTTTCAATTTCTGTGCAAATGAGAACAGTCATGAGTTTGTTAAGGGTGACTGGACAGTCTTTAAGAGGCATGCAGCTTTTATGTAACAAATTTTTTTATGGTCAACTTCTTTTGGAGTATTACCAATATTAAAATCACATCTAACATTAATGATCAGTCGGGACTGGTGTGAATGTACAATTTTGTCCTAATGCATGCAATGAGGGGATCAGGTTAGCTCAATGGTTTCTTTCTCTGCCTTTCACCTCTGTGGACCCCGGTTTGAATCCCACCTCAGACCAAATTCTTGCATGTGGATTGGGTTTTCAGTCCCTACCTGATTGCGTGGGTTTTCCCTATTGGGGTTTTCCTCCCACATCTAAAACTAAACATTTCTTCTAAACATTCATCCTGTTATTGGTGCTACATGTGCTGTTGGATGTGTAATAAAATAAATAAATAAATAAATCATTGTTATTTTGACATTTTGTTGTTTTGCAGCTGTGGGATGTAGCTTCAACTAAGAGGTTACGGAACATGACGGGTCATGCCGCTAGAGTTGGATCACTTGCCTGGAATAGCTACATCCTCAGCAGGTAAGATCTCATTGTTGGAAGCCGGTCAACACCAGTCTCCTTACGGCGAACAGAGCAGAGCATACTGTTCAAAATTATAAATAGTAGTTCTTCTCATAACCACAAAATCCCCAAAAGAGATTTCGCTCAGTAGCACTGCAAGCCTATATTACTCACAGTCCAACATCTTGAGAAAGAAAACTCTCAAGCTATTAAGACATCTGACGAAACAAAAAAATACAGTAATAGACAACAGTCAATAAAGTTATGACTTCCTCCTCTTTCCCCTTTAATATGAAACCATAATTAATTGTTTTTTGAAAATATATCAATGGTTTAACCCTTTTCCAGAAATTATTGCTAAAATATCTATCAGCAATCAAACTAAAGTTCCATTTTACGAGTATGCACCATTTCACGTCTCCGCAGTGGTTCAAGATCGGGAGCTATTCATCACCACGATGTTCGCATTCAAGATCATCAGATAGCCAGCCTAGCAGGGCACACCCAGGAGGTGTGTGGGCTCAAGTGGGCACCGGACGGTCGGTACCTGGCCAGCGGGGGAAACGATAACCTCTTGAACATCTGGCCGTCGGCTACACACGGAGACCCAGCTAAACCTGTTCATACATTCACCCAGCACCAAGCTGCCGTTAAGGTCAGTGCTAACGTCTAATGCACATGGCTCAATTTTGGAGCCTCATGTGTTTGTATTTATTGTCCGAACCAACAGCGGATGAACCGCCAATTACAGATAGGGGAAAACAAAAATAACAGAATCTTTAAGTTTACAGATAAAAACTAAATACATAAATGTTAGGAATTGAAACTGGAAAATATAAATTAATAAACAAATAGATATATAATGACCATAATGGTTTGATATTCAAAATCAAACGGAAATATTTTGAAATTAGCTTTAGAATATGAGGTTGTAAAGCCTAATTTTAAACTTCCATATAACTAGGTGGTCCATAGCGCAGTGGTCATTTCGCTTTCATAATTGCTGCTTAAAGTACGGGAAGCAAAACTGACTCGCTCTTTTCAAGTTAAGAAGCTGGGTAGGGCTTGGCAACTAGTGGAATTTAGTCTCGCTTCAATTAGTCGCGACTTCGACACTAGTCGCGATTATTTTTTGCTTCTCGAGATGCATTGCGTTATATTCTTAAGATTGTAAAAGTCAGGCTGAAATGTAAAGTATGCGTTGCAATGGACGCCATTGCAGTAAGCAACTCAAGATTGAATGCACGTCATTGCAGTAAGCAACTCATGATATAATAAACAGTCGCGACTTGGACACTATAGTCGAACTAGTCTGCCAGGTCAACAGTTGAGTGATGCAGCAATTCAAATCCACTGTGTACACTTGCGCTTAAACACATTTTCCTGCTACAGTAAGTCAAAACAATTGTGCTTACCGGTTAACTATGATGTTGGGCCTTGTTTTGAAGCAACAGGAATAAGAGGTTCACAATTCACATTAATTAAAGTTTAATTAATCTGACTCTATTTATGTGGTTGCTTTCTACAGGCTCTAGCCTGGTGTCCGTGGCAGCCTAGTGTACTTGTGAGTGGAGGAGGCACAGCCGATAGGTTCCTCCGTTTCTGGAATGTCAGCAATGGTAACTGCCTGAACAGCATCGACACTAAATCACAGGTATCTCATTTTTTCACATTTAATTGTTTGTTATATACAGTCAACCCTCGTTATAAAGAGTACTCAGGCCTTGCGTTTAAGATTTTTGTAAAGTAGCCTGCTGGGCCAGTAAACTGTGCATTTTGCTTGACCCCAGGAAGTTTTAGTAGCCCAGATTTTAAACAGGAATTGCCTTAAATGTAATGTTCTGATGTGTTAATGTTAACGATCACAACCAGTTTAATGATCAAATGAAGTTATATTCTCAAACTCAATAACGATTAACACATTTTATACATTAATTATTCTCATCTGAAAAGGAAGAAATTAACATTGCAAACAAGTAGGTTGCACAAGTAGGTTGCCCACAGGGCAAGTTGAGAAGTGGTGTTTACTAGCCCATAGCATTTTTTACTAGACAATGTACGCCGGGCTATTGTTAAGGGCGAGCCCTGGTACTGTTTTAACTCCTTTAAGCGTTGATGGGTCGCTAGCGCCCTTAATCCCTACAGACAACTAGTTGTAAAATGAAATAATATAGATCACACGGCCACACAGTTTTCAGAATGGGAAAGAAAACTGTTGAGGGCACTAATGTGACCAGGTTTTTTAGGGGTGCAATTTACAAAAATGGAGTGAACAATTAATGTGTCCATATGATCAATTTATCAAAAAAATTAATGGTGCATGAAAGGGTTAAAGAAGTTCTGCTTATAAACAGTACAATCTGAAGTCCCAAATATAATTTCTGCTTTGTTTTTCTGTCCTTTTTATAACAACTTTCCTGTTTTAAAGAATTTATTTAGCCAGTCCCAGCGATCTTGTTCATATGAGTGTCGACTGTATCAGGATTTGAAGTGATTCTTTCAGATGATTTCATTATTAATATCTATGAATGACAATGACTCTTTCAAGTGCTTGTTGCACGGTTCTATTCTCAATTACTAGAGTGTGTTGTATTTTGACTTTTTTATCAATAGTTTATTAAATAAGTTAGTTTGTCACTCTCTGACAGGATTCTGACAAGAGCACGCCTGCCCAAACTCGACTCAAAAACAGATTGTTACATCTACACATTTTAATAGGCTACCAGTCATGCACCTTTTCAGCTCGAACCAGTAGCCTTTGCCATTCTAGAGCAGATGTATTACCACTATACCACTGAGATTGCCCGGTAGCTAGAAGCAGTTTGAAGCCTCTGTTTTTATAGGAGTGGGTACCGCAACAATTTAATACATGTAGATGTTAAATTTGCATCGGTGATAAAGAATACTATTTGGTTTAATAATAAATTATTTCCTGGTTTTGGTCAACTCACCTGTGAAAATTAAAAACACAGTACAGTAGTCTTGCTGTGCCTGGCACCATCCTCTCTTTCCCTCTCTTCTTTTGTTGACAAACTGCAGTTGCTTACTGTCTATGCTGAGACCAAGCAAAACATTTGGAAGATACAAGGAAAGTGTGCATAGAGTGCAAGAAAACAGTTCTCACAGGCAAGGAGATTCGAGCCTTGAGACACAATCTCAAGCACTATTATTTAGGGATGTATTCACAACTACATTTTTGTCTCTCATTGTGATAGGTCTGTTCAGTTCTTTGGTCCAAGGAGCACCGCGAGTTGGTGTCAGCCCACGGCTATGCACAGAATCAACTCGTCATCTGGAAGTATCCAGCGATGACAAGAACAGCTGAACTCCTGGGTATGTCTGTTGATCAGAAATGTGTATACGTCTTTCAAAAAGTTCTTTCTGACTTGGATGAAATGCCATAGAGCTATACTACTCCATATTATTCCATAATGTTTGTTCATTTATGATCACTCTGAGACTGAACTTGCAGAAACATGTTTCCAAATGAATGGTTTTACCCATACACCAATGTGTGTTTACAAAGCACTGTGTATTCTCAGCACTTTCCCCAAGTCCTGTGAATAAAATTCACAGGCATATTACTTGGCTGGTATTCGAACCTACAGCCTTTGCCATTCTAGAGCAGATGTCTTACTAACTAGACCACCGAGATTGCCCGGTAGCTAGAAGCAGTTTGAATCCTCTGATTTTATGGGAGAGGGTACTGCAACAATTTATGTTAAATTTGCGTCGGGGGATAAAGAATATTATTTGGTTTTACACATGTTTTAACCATACACCGATGTTTGCAAATTTTGGAGCAAAAGGTAACTTGTCAACCCTCTTTTATCCAACATAGGTCACACCTCTCGTATTCTTCACATGTGCATGAGTCCCGATGGGTCCACAGTGGCTACGGCTGCCGGGGATGAGACTCTGAGACTATGGAAGTGTTTCCAGGTTGAAGCCCAAGGGAAATCGGCCAAGAAGGGGCGAGACCCCAAAGCCATGTCCGGTACGCTCAAACTCAGGCAGAGTATCCGCTGAAAAAGAACGAGCTGCTACGTGGAGGAAGTGTTTAATTGCAACTCGCCCAAGAGAACCAGCAGGGCGCAGCTAGACTGTGCATTGATTGTAAACCAAGGTTGTTGGTCAGCAATCCATCTCACCGTGTTTTGTTTCCGTTACATTTTGTTTTATTAAAAAAAAACATGATCATTGTGAAGTATAATTTTATAGAAAAACTGCAGAATGTATAAAGTAAGAAACAAAAATTGGTTAGAAAATATACCTGGTGGTCACTTGTAATCTTGCATCGATCACAAAATATTTCCATCTGGGTTTTTTTTATGTAAAAAGTTCCTTTTTATACCAATTTGTTTTACCCTATCAGCTTTTTAACTTTTTAGTGCCTCAAAATGAATGAAATATTATATTAATTCTTGTTTATTGTGACTGTGTAGCATTATTTAATACAGAGAGATTTTTCTGTAGGCCCACTACAAATATAGACCTTGTAAGTGACATCACATGTTTACAAAAGAGCCACAGAGCCTGGACTTCCTGCAGGCATTTGTACACAGCTCAATGGAAGAACACATTACATTTTATATTTTATGGAGATTGCACTGTCTGATTTTTTCATTAACTTTTGATATGAAGAAGGAAGCTCACCTAAGTACTTGTTCAGGTATTACTTGTAAATAACCCCTTGGGTTGTTGTGGTAATTAGGGCACAAAATGTAAACTTTCTCATATTACCAATGTAGTATCTTGCCTGCCATGAAATGCTATGGAATTTACAAGGTCTATATTAGTCATTAACCAAGTGTTGGCACTGGCTGCATTTGCTTAATCATTTTGCATGAACCACTACTTCAAATCAATGTAACGATGGCAAGCAGTCTGCCTGGTGTATTAAATAAATAACCAACATTACAGGTTATCCAGAAGACAAATCTATAATTATAATTTATGACAACATTTTTGGGGAGGCGATTTGCAGATAGTATTTTATCTGAACATCAAAATCTAGCTCTTGATTTTACGAAACTTTTTTAACACTTTCACTCTCTTGCAAATTTGTATGCAGTTCTTTTTAATACCACAATGCGTAGTAAAGCCACAATTTACAGTTCAGCTTGACACAGTAAGTTTTAAAGCTTCTTATGAACGTAACATTTTATAATTTCTAGTTCTCACTTCTGTACAAAAAAATCTTTTGTATTAAGATATTTGTAAAAAATAACCTTTTAAAAAGCTGTATTGCAGAAACATGTTTATTGTTTATATAAAAAATGAAATAAAACTGAGCTGCCAGCAAAGCAAACTAGTCGAGAAGAATTGTTGCAATTCAAATTTTCTTTTTAGTTTTAGAAATCGCAGCAACTTAAGAAACTTTGTTAAATGGCATAGACTCGACGTATATTATTTGGAAAACTGAGAACTTCGAAAAATTTAGACATTTACAACCATTCTTTCTTTTGACTAAACATTCGTTCTTAACTGAGACAATCCCCTCAAAAAGCCACTTAACTTGACAATCTTGAGTATTGAGATATAATTTGCTCTATCGCTCGAATAGACTATTGTAATATAAACAAAAATAAGAGGCCTTCAATATTTACGGCGTAAAATAATTTTTTTCCTTCGTCTGGTAATTTGAAGAAGGGCGCCATCAGTCGACGACCCGCACAAAAGCACGTTTGCCTAACTTTTGTGCTATATGGAACAGCTACTGTGATTGGTTATAATAATAGTCTGATGGCACTTTTGACCAATTGGACATAATGTATGAACAGCATCAGATGCCGGTTTACACAATTACTACTTTTCTGCAAAATGGCGATCGACGACGAGAAACTGTTCGAGAACGATCCTCCTGAGGTACAATTTCTGCTGTATTAAGAAATTAATAGTTGTTTATTTAATGACCGATAAAATCTCAAGGGAACTTGCTTTAAATGGCTTGTATTTTTAACGGTTTTAGAGGCCTTGACGTGAGATTTAGCTTGAGTTTCAATTATGTAATATTTTACTTTAGGAATTAGGCCGCGAGCTGTGCATGTTTCGAATGCCAGTCACTTCGACCAAAGGTTTTCTATTTTTCGACTGAGGGGTGTTGTTAAAAGTAGGTCGAAGCTATCCGGAGGTTGAATCGGTACATCAATCATTTAAAATGACTACTCCAAGTGAAGGTTGGAAGGTTATAAATAAATAAGGCAGCGGTTAGGTCGGATTCACTTTTGTTTCTACATGATGGGTGGGGAAAATTTGCAAAAATTTGGTACAAGGGGGTAACGTACCTTGAAACTTAGAAAGTTCACATCGAATAGAAAGAGCCAACATCAGAACGCGGTAAAGCGAAAGGGAAAATAAACGTAGGGAAGCCAAGAGGGGGATGCTTTACTGAGTCAGTGTTTTATCCGATAGTCGATCTTGAAAGTCCTCAGCTCAGTGTTAACTGAGTGTTACAACTTATATTACTCAACTTTTTGCCCTCCCGGCCTAGCTCTGACCTCCGACTTTTACCAACACCAATCAACTGTGCAACGCACAGGTGCCATTTCCATGGCCGCGCACGTATTAATAATCACACCACACTTATCAACGGACAATGACGGATCAGGGCAGGGGCACTTCAGACGAATTTGCTTGGGCTTGGTGCCCAGTTTGCTGGTGCAGAGTTTGCTAAATGCTAGGTGCTGAAGTGACTGGTTAATACCATTTCCATTCATCAATCATGGTTCATAGAAAAGGTTTTTTAACTGCATTGGGAGTAAAATTTAATTACAATCCAACAGCCTTCACATGACTTCATAAGTTCATGTACTTATCCCCAACTTTTCTGTGTGCAAAAAAATGTACACATGTAGTAATTTTGGATAAATTACAATTGGCTACTTAAAGGAACATTACAGAATTGATAAGAAAAAAAACTTGTCAAATATACTTTTGATCACAGATTTACATAAAACTTACACGGTCTAATGATGACGATAGTAGAAAACATCCCTTGAAATATTTCTGTCTGAAACGCCATATTTGATGAGAAATGAATAAACTAATTTTCCGATTTGAGTTTATCGCTCAGTGAGCGTTTTATTCATTTGTTGAATCTGTATGATTTCATGCAAATGTGTAATCGGTTTTTCACTATTTTTTTCGTGAGCCAGATGGCCGATCGATCTCAAACTTCTACTGGTTTGTCAGTTTATGTATATGGTGGATTACATACAGTGCTTACATTGCCAGCAACTGTTTTGTTAGCAAAAACCAATTCTGTAATGTTCCTTTAAAATAGAAGAAAATACCTGTTTAGTGGTACTGCAACCACACTCCAAATTGCATAACAGTCAACATAACTGAATCTGAGAAATAATTTAATAAAATATTAATACTAGTACAGGGGCAGATAATAGTAATAATACTAGCGTGTTAAGTCATAGTTTTATTGGGATTTTGATTTTGCAGGAAGAGGAAGAAGAAGAAGAGGAGGAGGAAGAGGAAGATCTAGTGGTAAGAATAGAATTTAGATAAGGGTTTTCCATGTATTCAACATGGGGTGTATTGTTACAATTAGATTCGTACCAATAGAGGGTGCCCTTCAACGATGCAATGTTAGATGGAATGTTGACCATTGTCAATTGTGTTGTTTATTATGATGGCACTGAAATACAGCCCTCAAGATCTACAGCATACTATTGTAGTTATTGAAAAACAAGTTGACTTTATATACAAATTAAACATTTACCTCAGCGTCATTCACTATTATTATGTTATCATGTTTTTTGAACTGCATTTTTTGCTTTGGCGTTCCCCTTACCACCAGGATCCAAGAGATGCTATATTAGAGAGCTGTCGTGATGATCACCACTGTGAAGCGTTCAAGGAAGAGCTGCAGGTGTGCACCGATAGGGTCTCTAGCCGTAGTAAAACAGAGGAGACGTGTACGCAGGAGCTGTTTGACTTCATCCACTGCGTTGATCACTGTGTAAGTAGTCAAGTTGTGTAAACACACTGATTGCGTCTCGGGGGCTGGTGGAGTACACTATTAACTCTCCTACTGTAAGTGACTCTTGGCAACATTTTCCAGTGAGTTGACCAACCATTTGAAACCATTCGACTGCCAAGGTTGTGTACGGTGGCACAACTGTGCACAGAACTAACTGTGTACTGTGTACATGCATTCCCTCATGGTATCATATTGCAGGCTGGCATAGTTATTTATCATTCAAAACCACAGTGAATGGTATTGAATGGTCAGACAGCAAGAGGGTTAAGGGAACTATTCTGCCCGTTGTTCTCGATTCGAAAGACCCCCTTTCTTAGTCCGCTGTTCATTGCCGAGGTCAAACAATGGCAATGGGCATGTTCCCCCCCCCAACTTGACAATCGCACCAACTATTATAGTTGGGAATGGTGCCAACTATAGTTGGGACGATTGTCAAGTTGGGACGGAACAGGCACACATCACACACAACTCTTGGCCAATGGTTGGTCTTCCTTTGACCTCAGTGAGGGCGCTGTTTAAGATTCTGACACCATATGTAAGGGGTCTTGTAAAAATGTGTAACCAAACTGAGGCCAAGTATGAATTGGTGCCGGTGGCTCTGGCTGTTTCTAAAGGCAGCCTATGCTTCAATTCATGCTAACTTGATGGTCCAGCCGTAGCCACTAATACGGCTGTTTCTAAGGGCAGCCTATGCTTCAATGCATGATAACTTAATGGTCCAGCCGTAGCCTCTATTTCGAACACATCTTTACACAAATCAAACCAGTTACGGACTGTGAAGGGAGTAACCCTGTTTCAGCCCCAGGAGTAGGTGGCAACATGCCCCTGGTGTCGGTTGATTTGGGTCAATAGCCCAAATCAGTTAAGTGTAGCCCTCACCTTGAAGTGGCTGTTCTCGCCTGTGAGTTAGGCGATATCTCATTTAAAAAAGTCCTTTTGTCGTATGGTAAAGAAAGTAAACAATTTGTTGTGCCGTTTCTTTTATTGTATCAAACTGAATGTTTCAAACCCGTTCTTATTTCAGTCTGCTGATAAGATCTTCAAGAATGTAAAATGATGTGAACATCCAGGCTGTAGTTACTTGACTTGATTTCGTCTTGTGGGATCATCTTCGAGACGCTTCACACTGACCTGTTTACCTGATCATACACGGAGTTAATTTTCTTCCAGACACACCTCACACTGACCTCTTAAACTGATGTCTTTTTGGGGCCTATTTCATGGAGCTGCTTAGCGTGCAAACTGACTAAGCGGAGGAACATTTTGCTTACTGAGAAAGGCTACCAAACAAAACCGCCATGTGATGTTTATAGTTTGCAAGTGGTTACCAGCTCTAATTTGTTACGACCGCACCAAGGCAGTCTCGAGTTTGACTCGGAATAACAGCTTTATGAAACTAGGTCTTGTTGAGCTGAATTTTTTACCAACCATGCAATATTTTCATAACCACAAGTCAGTATTTCCCTCATGTCAAGTTAGTTTTAGGTTGGATTTGCAGTCATTTATTGTGCTACAAAAAAACTTATTTGAAAGTGCAACACAAAAGTAATACTTCATTCACATTTTGAACATTTTGTTGAGTTGTTTTTTTGACTAATATCTTGAACGTTGAATAGCTACAAATAACTGTAACTTTTCCTTCAATTTCTTGTGCGCAATTCTAATTAACATTTTTGTCCCAAAACGAAATGACACCACTTAATATAAGCTCTTTTGAAATACCTTTTCATACATTTGGAGAAACAGTATTCATTGAATCTAGGTTCAATATTTTGTTTTTACTTATAACAATTTTACTTGTAAATTAAGCAATCCTACATTTCTCCAGATTAGTACGGGGGTGTTTTCAAAAACTTGTCCACTCCAAAAGTTGAAACAAATCGTCTCCACTGAATCTCATGAGTTTTTCTTACAAAAACAGATTAAGATTTGCATTTTACAATATTTACTACATTGAATTTCAGATAAAGTTCTGATGGCTGAGAATTCTTTACACTACATTGTACTCTCTAAAAATTCAAGCATTAAACTTTGATATTGCGTTGAATAACTGGCATTTTAAAATATTTGTTGAATACATTCAAATAAGTTTTGTTTTGTTTTGCTCTGAAGTCAAATTTATAAAACTATCTAGTCTGAATTTGCATATTACATTATTGTTAAAGTTAGACCTCTTTGAAGGATTTTGTGATAATTATTTTGTAGAGTGATTTAATGGATTGAATGTGTATGATTAATTTGAAAGATTTTATGGTTTGCGAAGACATTAAAGCAGTTTAGTAAAACTGAGTTTTGGTGTTCATGTGGTCAACTTTTGGGCTGGGCAATACATACATGTCTTATATTTTTTTTTGAGTTTAAGCCCTCTTGCTGTCTGACCATTCAATACCATTCACTGTGGTTTTGAATGATAGATAAACTATGCCAGCCTGCAATATGATACCATGAGGGAATGCATGTACACAGTACACAGCTAGTTCTGTGCACAGTTGTGCCACCGTACACAACCTTGGCAGTTGAATGGTTTCAAATGGTTGGTCAACTCTTTGGAAAAATGTTGCCAAGAGTCACTGACAGTAGGAGGGTTAAAGGAAGATGCAAGTGCACTTATTTGCCAGTGTATGTGGAAAACGTGCGAGGGTGACAATATTCACTACCTTAGGGTAGGGGCCATTCAGAATGCTCAATGTTAAACAGTTTCAATTTTTTTTTAAAATTGTTTTGACCCAACCACCCACACTAAATTTCGATATTTAAATAATTGACTGACTATTTGATGTACCGTACACACTGAATTTTAAACAAATTTTCTCCCAAAAGATTTTTTTAATGGCTTTTCCTGGCTTCCAGCAGAACAACTTTTCAGTAGAAATCAAAGCGAAAACCTAGGGTTGGCATGGACATAAATGGTATAGGTTTCATAAGGGAATAAAAGAGTAGGCGACGAGGTTTTTACCGACCGTTCATAAATGCCCTTTTTTGTTAAAAAGCGCTAATATTGTTTGAAAATCTGTACAATTTTTCTGTTAACCTTCAATTCCTGTCATGTCATCAGCCCTATTTTGCGAAGGATAGGCATGCCACACTCGACAGTCGTGCATACTATCACTTACAGATTTTAGATTGAATACCAGTATGTATTGATTGTGTCACACGTAAATTAGCGCCTGCCTAACCTTGCCCGCCAAAGGCATGTTGAACACTTCTAGCCGTGTTTATATCGCATGTTAAAACACCCCCATGTGACATACTCTTGACCAATCAGAATAGATAAACTGTTCCAGTATTTATAGACTTTCAAGGCTATTTAGTAACAAATCTTCAGATTCTTATGACGGCAAACAAAAAAATATCGAAATCAGATTAAAGTTGGAAGAATATCAGGCATGCGTTAAGAACTGAACTCTTACTGAACTGACTTCATGACTCGAAGAAATCCATTCACACAAAGGAGTTAAATTATTGTCATCAAATTTATTTCACTCACAACAAAAAATTATTCATCAAACTAATATGTAAATTAGTGAAGAGGGCCATCTTGTAAAATGTCAATATTTCAAGCAGTTTTATTATCAATCTTTCATCCAAATATGAAGTATTATAAAGATGTACTAATCAAACGGAACCGGAAAGAGAATGGAAATTACAAAACGTCCCCCTGCTGCCTTTAAAAACTTGACCCATTTAAGAGCATTTGACACTGATAAACCAGAACTGCTCAACTGACATAAAGTCTGAAAAACTCTTGAAATATTAAAACACTTATACAAAGGATAGTTTTCAACAAGTTTCTAAAGTTTGAATAAATCCCCTTTTAACCCTCTTGCTGTCTGACCATTCAATACCATTCACTGTGGTTTTGAATGATAGATAAACTATGCCAGCCTGCAATATGATACCATGCATGTACACAGTGCACAGTTAGTTCTGTGCACAGTTGCGCCACCGTACACAACCTTGGCAGTCGAATGGTTTAAAATGGTTGGTCAACTCACTGGAAAATGTTGCCAAGAGTCACTGACAGTAGGAGGGTTAAAGAGCTATAATCTCAAGTTCAACTATGGTGTCATTGAACTTAGGATTAGGCTAATCCATCTACAAAGAGCTTTACACAGATGTCTATGGGTCATGTATTCAAGTCAACTTCAGTCTAAACTTTCACTTATGGTTTTTGGAAACGTATTTCTTCACAACAACATAAACTTAAGATTAGTGTGAAGAGCGTAGTGTGTCATTTCTTTGTTTTTCTCTCTTTAAGTTCACAAATTGGAACGGGCGGCATAAAAGTTTTTGAAGTAAGTCAACAACTGCATCTGATCGCTCAAATCAACTACCACGACTAGTCCGGGAAAACATCTGACACACTCACAGGTAGTTATTCTATCAACCGATACTTTCATCCTTCCAGTTAAACTATTCAAACATGCGGGAAGTGAGCCGACGACGGGAATCAAATCTGTACTCTGATAAAACTCTGGGAAAATCCAAAATCTGAAGGCAAGAAAAAGGGAAAAATTATTATATATTCGGTTTGCGGTAACACCATGTGTAAAAAATATCTACTTGCTGTGTAGATTTGTTCTTTGGAGAACTTGTCTTGCTATTTATTCTACTACCGCGGAGTAGATTTTCGGAATTCGGGAGACTTCTCAGTTCTGAAAAGAACTGTCCTGCTTATTAACTACTACCTGGGCGGGAGGTAGGAAATCGGCCTGGACTACTACTTTAGCTTTGTGGATTGGGGGGACTTTCTCGTAATTAACTGCACTGCCGCGGAGTGAGTTCTTTTTGGTCTCAACGTTTCGACTAGCTTGCTCTAGTCATTGTCAGGAGAAAAATTATTGTTATTCACAACGTCGTATTATCAATCTGTACTAAAGCAAAAAAAAAGTAAAGTCTGTCCCGAGCCAATATGGCTCATCAGGCTGGTGCTTATATCCGGGTTTAATTGGCATTAGGACTGAGAATATCTCTATTCCCCCTGGACAGGTTGCCAGTCCATCGCAGGTTGCTCCCCAGCTCTCGCTGGTGCCCATTTGTGCTCCGGCGCCTTGGGATTTCAAGTTGAAATAAAAAAGATCACGCCATCTTGTCCTTGCTTGGTGTCTTTTGAAAATGTTCACTTGTACACCTACCTTATAATGTTTAAAACTTGTAAATGTTTGAATAATTTAGGGTTGAACAAAGAAAAATTGACTAGAGCTGGACTTGGACCTGCGACCTCCGGATTAACGTGCCGGCGCTCTGCCAACTAAAAAAAGTTACAGGGACAGCAGTGGAGAAAAGAGAGACCTTCTTACCATAATGGACTGAAACAATCCTATTGGGAGATTTTACTTTGCAGAAACAGCCTGGTCCATGGCTTCATGCGTCTCAATAGCTATTTGAGCTTCGGCTCTTGCTAGTTCCGTGTTAGCTGCTGCTAGCTCCTGCTGGGCCTTGGACAAACCTTCCTTGATTGCCTGACACAAAAAGCAAAAAAAAAACATGAATATTTAGTAATATGAGATGCTACATCGGTATTAACCCGCTTGCTGTCTGACCATTCAATACCAATCACTGTGGTTTTGAATGATAGATAAACTATGCCAGCCTGCAATATGATACCATGCATGTACACAGTACACAGTTAGTTCTGTGCACAGTTGCGCCACCGTACACAACCTTGGCAGTCGAATGGTTTCAAATGGTTGGTCAACTCACTGGAAAATGTTGCCAAGAGTCACTGACAGTAGGAGGGTAAAATATCAATAATTAGCCCTTCTACTGTCTGACCATTTTAATATTATCCGCGGTTGTTCTGAACGAAATATAAACTATGCCAGCCTGCAACATGTGGTGAATGCATCTACTCAGTACACAGTCAACCCTCCTACTGTCTGACCATTCAATATCATCCACTGTGATTTTGAATGATAGATAAACTATGCCAACCTGCAATATGATATTATGTAGTAAAGGCATCTAAACAGTACACAGTTAGTTGGGTGCACAGTTGTGCCTCAAATGCCTGATACGACACAGCTGAAGACGAACGATGACGTTATTATGCTACTAGTGCAAGGAATAATATGTCTCCCAAACAATAAGATTGTACTTACAGCTGGATCCAACTGCTCTATAGGAACAGCTATCTCTGCTAGGACCTGCACTGATGAATCTGCATTAATGGTTACAGAACCGCTACTGACTGCAAATAAAAAATATTCGTAATAATTATTCTACTATGGCGCTCTGTACACATCATACCCCAGGCCTGGAATTACACGGAGGCCATGGCCACTGTTGCCCCTGGTCTTGGCCTCGGTGCCCCTTCAGAAGTTTCCCATAGACTTGAATATTTCCCAATGGAAGTGCCCTCTGCAAAATGAAAATGGCCTTGCCCTCACCAAGATGAAATTCCAGACCTGGTACCCGTTTATCAGTTTTAGAAAATATTTATGAAAATTTAACTTGAGAGGAGATGGACAGTCTCCTTAACAGAAACTGTGTTTCTTTTTGGCAATCCGTCAGACTCTAGCTGTTTCTACTCTCATCTGTTATCAATGTTATGTTCGTTTGTTTTAATGTGCTTGTACTTTTTTACTTTCCAAATAAATATAATATTAAAATCACATCAAATAGTCAAAAGATACGTTATTGTTCTATGTCTTTGTTCAGCCGACTGTAATTTTGTCCAAATTTACAACAGACGAAGCCCGTTTGCTTACACAGAGCCCAAATCCTTCTATATCCTACAATTTTAGAGAGTCAAAAGCTGAAAGGATCCAGATCCTTCTATATCCTCCTGGATTTTCTTAATTTTGCTAATGGCTCGAATCCTTCCAGATCCTCCTGTGACAGAAAGGCTAAACTAGTAATCCCCCCCAACAGCCCAGATCCTTTTGGAATTCAATTTTGGCCAAGCTGCATAAGACCCTTTTATCCTTCTCTTTCATCCTACGTCAAAAACAGCCTGACTGATGACCCAATTCCTTCTAAATCCCCTCATGGCAAAAACCAACAATGGCTAAAAACCTTCAGGATCTTCATCCACTGCAAAGCCTCGATAGCCCTAATCCTTCTAATCCCTTCACTTCAGCAAAGAGGAAATTGAAGGTTTTGGACTGGTTAGGTTTAAATAAAGATTTTTGTTTGTTTACTAACCAAAAAATTTGTTGATGGTGCCATCATGCTCTATGACACTGAGAAGACCCGGTTTTAATACAGCCAATGCTGGTACATGCTGCTGAAGTACACCAAAAGTACCAGTTCCTGATGGAATATCAATCTGTTTCACATCGGAGTCATTGTAAAACATCTGTTGAAATATGAAAGAAAACAAGAATCTGAAATTATTGATGGGAAGGTCCAACCTTAAGTTTATAATTTTGATTTTATTTTAATTTAGGCCAATTGAAAAAATTCACCCGTTGATCGTCCCCGTTTCATCACAATGAAGGAAGATTAGGACCTTTTTATTCTTTAACATTTTATAAGTAATGTTACTTTATACTATCTCCCTCTGGGTCTGCACCAAGTCAGGGACTGGGCAGTGTCAGTGAGCAAGTCAGACTCAGACAGAGCGGCTCTTATCATTCTCAATCATACAATCATTCTCACTCACTGACTTCAATGATCAGCTCAGAACCACCATTTCTTGTATTTTTAACCTTTGGAGTTGGATTCAGTTAATGAATCCTTCAAAAGCAGCCAAATCTACCTACTAGGGTCATTCAATAAAATTTAAGACCACAATCATTAAAACATGGACATGGTGATGGAGGAAAGGTTAAACTAAGTCAATCAAACATCAAAGATTTCATTGTACGGCATTATTGTGTCGGAAATAAAAGCCTAAACCTCTTCAGCTATGTGAGGCTGAGGAGTCTACACAATTTTCAGTCATTTACCTGTCCTGGCATGCCGAATGAAAATGACATTTGAGTCGCTGCCACTACTTTCGAGGCTTCCTCTGCGTAACATCTCAGTGGCTGTGTTAACCTTGGGGTTCTGCACGTTTTCACAGTGGCAGATAACCTCAAGATATTCCTTAACATCGACATTTTGGATGAAGTTTTTGTGAAATTCCCGAAGTTCAAAGAGGAGCACACACCACCGGTCCGTACCGTAGTCTTGATACAAGCAAGAATTGACTTCTCAAATGACTTGCCGACAGAGGGCGCAATACTTCCTATCCACTATAATGGTGTTCCAATAAATAAAGACTACTATTTTAAATAATGGTTTTATATAAATAATGGTTATATATAACGGTTATATTATATAAATTATGGTTATTTATAAACAATGGTTGTATGTATAAATAATGGTGTGTATCTAAATAATGGTTATATCTAAATAATGGTTATACCCAAATAATGGTTATATCTAAACAATGGTTACATCTAAACAATGGTTATATCTAAATAATGATTATATCTAAATAATGATTATATCTAAATAATGGTTATATCTAAATAATGGTTATATCTAGATAATGGTTATATCTAAATAATGATTATATCTAAATAATGGTTATATATAAATAATGGTTATATCTAAATAATGGTTATATCTAAATAATGATTATATCTAAATAATGGTTATATATAAATAATGATTAAATCTAAATAATAGTTATATCTAAATAATGGTTATATCTAAATAATGATTATATCTAAATAATGGTTATATATAAATAATGGTTATATCTAAATAACGGTTATATCTAAATAATGGTTATATCTAAATAATGGTTATATCTAAATAATGGTTATATCTAAATATTGGTTATATCTAAATAATGATTATATATAAATATGGTTATATTAAATAATGATAAATAAATAATGTTATAATCTAAATAATAGTTATATCTAAATAATGATTATATCTAAATAATGGTTATATCTAAATAATGGTTATATCTAAATAATGGTTATATCTAAATAATGGTTATATCTAAATAATGGTTATATCTAAATAATGGTTATATCTAAATAATAATGATTATATCTAAATAATGGTTATATCTAAATAATGGTTATATCTAAATAATGGTTATATCTAAATAATGGTTATATATAAATAATGGTTATATCTAAATAATGGTTATATCTAAATAATGATTATATATAAATAATGGTTATATCTAAATAATTGGTATATAAATAATGATCTAAATCTAATAATGTTATATCTAAATAATGATTATATCTAAATAATGTTATATCTAAATAATATATATCTAAATAATGGTTATATCTAAATAATGGTTATATCTAAATAATGGTTATATTAAATCAATATATATATAAATAATGGTTATATCTAAATAATGATTATATCTAAATAATGGTTATATCTAAATAATGGTTATATCTAAATAATGTTTATATCTAAATAATGGATTATATATTAAATAATGTTATATCTAAATAATGTTATATCTAAATAATGGTTATATCTAAATAATGGTTATTATCTAAATAATGGTTATATCTAAATAATGGTTATATTAAATAATGTTATATATAAATAATGTTATATCTAATATGGTTATATCTAAATAATGATTATATCTAATAAAATGGTTATATCTAAATAATGGTTATATCTAAATAATGGTTATATCTAAATAATGGTTATATCTAAATAATGTTATATCTAAAATGTTATATCTAAATAATGGTTATATTAAATAATGGTTATATCTAAATAATGGTTATATAATAAAATAATGTTATATCTAAATAATGGTTATATCTAAATAATGTTATATCTAAATAATGGTTATATCTAAAAATGTATATTAAATATGAATAAATTATATCTAAATAATGATTATATCTAAATAATGTTATATCTAAATAATGGTTATATCTAAATAATGGTTATATTAAATAATGGTTATATCTAAATAATGGTTATATCTAAATAATGATTATATCTAAATAATGGTTATATCTAAATAATGATTATATCAAATAATGATTATATCTAAATAATGGTTATATCTAAATAATGATTATATCTAAATAATGGTTATATCTAAATAATGGTTATATCTAAATAATGGTTATATCTAAATAATGGTTTATATATAAATAATGGTTTATATCTAAAATAATGGTTATATCTAAATAATGATTATATCTAAATAATGATTATATCTAAATAATGGTTATATCTAAATAATGGTTATATCTAAATAATGGTTATATCTAAATAATGGTTATATCTAAATAATGGTTATATATAAATAATGGTTATATCTAAATAATGGTTATATCTAAATAATGATTATATCTAAATAATGATTATATCTAAATAATGGTTATATCTAAATAATGGTTATATCTAGATAATGGTTATATATAAATAATGGTTATATCTAAATAATGGTTATATCTAAATAATGATTATCTATAAATAATGGTTATATCTAAATAATGATTATATATAAATAATGATTAAATCTAAATAATAGTTATATCTAAATAATGATTATATCTAAATAATGGTTATATCTAAATAATGATTATATCTAAATAATGGTTATATCTAAATAATGGTTATATCTAAATAATGGTTATATCTAAATAATGGTTATATATAAATAATGGTTATATCTAAATAATGGTTATATCTAAATAATGATTATATCTAAATAATGATTATATCTAAATAATGGTTATATCTAAATAATGATTATATCTAAATAATGGTTATATCTAAATAATGATTATATCTAAATAATGGTTATATCTAAATAATGATTTTATCTAAATAATGGTTATATCTAAATAATAATTATATCTAAATAATGATTATATCTAAATAATGGTTATATCTAAATAATGATTATACATAAATAATGATTATATCTAAATAATGGTTATATATAAATAATGATTATATCTAAATAATGGTTATATCTAAATAATGGTTATATCTAAATAATGGTTATATCTAAATAATGGTTATATATAAATAATGGTTATATCTAAATAATGGTTATATCTAAATAATGGTTATATCTAAATAATGGTTATATATAAATAATGATTATATCTAAATAATGGTTATATATAAATAATGATTATATCTAAATAATGGTTATATCTAAATAATGATTATATCTAAATAATGGTTATATCTAGATAATGGTTATATCTAAATAATGAATATATCTAAATAATGGTTATATCTAAATAATGGTTATATCTAAATAATGGTTATATATAAATAATGGTTATATCTAAATAATGGTTATTTCTAAATAATGGTTATACCCAGATAATGGTTATATATAAATAATGGTTATATCTAAATAATGGTTATATATAAATAATGATTAAATCTAAATAATGGTTATATCTAAATAATGGTTATTTTATATAAAAATGGCTATAGAATCGCCACAAAAACAGTGTAGTTAAGAATCCAATTGCAAATAAGGCAGCTATTGGGAAAGTCATTTGATTCCGACCAGTCACGCCAGCTGAGAGTGGGATATTTCTTTTGGGGGAGACTGACGGGGAAGCGCACAGGTAGCGATAAGTTGATTTTGTGGATGGATCACAAATAATGCTAGCAGTGCAACGACATCCCGCAAGATATCGAATAAAAAAGATAAAGTTGCAGCAAGGACAAACAAAGAACAAAACAAAAACCTTCACAGGGACCCAAATCTCTTCCGAGCCATTGTATCCGCAACCTATTTATTCCCATCTCTTTGTTTCTTTATTTCCTTTTCTTGAGCCTATCGTTCCAGTGAGGTATTGGCCTACTTGATGTGGAATAGATATAGGGTTTATTATTGACAAACGGAGTGAGGTCAGCCTCCATAAAAAAACAGGTGGATCAACAGAACTTATTAAATAATTATTTGAAAGGTCTTCAATGAAAACACGGATCTCAGTGAATTGATTCAGGTTGTTTTTTCTGTCTATTGATATACTTTCCCCCTATTTATACATCTGTGATGTCACTATATTAGAGTTTGTGAGGAGCATGGAGGAAGGAATAGCAACGAGGGACCATGATGGTGAAGTACCCTTGCCCACGAGTCCATCACCAGTGCCCCGCCCACAGCACTCCGAATTTGCTCATCGCATCACAAATTAAAAAGATTTAACTTTAAAGCCCAAATAAGTGGCAAGCCAGTCTGTCCGATGTCCACAACGGATTTTTTTGTTTAATGGGATGATGTTGTTTTCAACTACCCGTAGGATCGTGTCATGATCGCTTTTGAACTTTGTACCATTATGGACGAGCGGGTGACCGTGGTCTGACCATCATGAAAGACCCAATCTGACCTTGCTATTGATATTGTTCATCTGCCCACTACTGTAATGTGTAGGTTAGACACAGACGAACCAGACTACTTTTTTTTGCAACCCATCCATGTATGCACATGCGCGCTTCTGTCATGTAGTATGGCGGCGACCATGTACCCGAGACGGAGTGGTAGGCGCCCCAAAGGTACGCCGTATTTCACGAATTCCTCGTTTCTTTCGTTGTGGTCGGGTTGGAATTGATGGAGGCAATAATGTTGTGTTTTGGTATTAATTTCAGGTCGTCATGATAGTGGAGACACCGATGTTCCGCTTGATTTGAGCAAAGGTAGGTTGCCGTAAAATTAGAAGAAAAAATGCATAATTCTTATGTACAGTGTGTGGTGACTCCCCCAACCGCTCTGACATGACTGATTGACTGAGTCAGTGTTCTAGTGCCACAGGGAATTAAGTACTTGTTTTGAATTTCAACTTGCCTTGTCTTTACCATAGTTGCAGTTGAATACATTTGAAAAAAAAATTGACAGATGTTTAATTTAATTTAAAAAAGTAGTTGTTTGCAAAAGAACATAATATTATTTTAAGTTGTTGTAGGAAGTTGTGTACTGTGTCAGGTGTACTGTCATGACTGTTGGGCCATGTTACGGACAGCCTGGGCGGGGGGGGGGGGGGGCAATTGTAACCAGTTCCAAGCAAACTCCAAAAATGAGTGGGACTTCATGCTGCCCAGTTGGTTGCCACCAGCCCAAGTTGTGGCCGGTATCAACTGCCCTGTGTGACAAGGACTTAAGGACTTTGAATTAAAAACAAAGCACCTTTTTAACACAAGAAAATTGAATTGATGCCTGGGACCAATTTCACAGAGCTGCTAATAAGCACAACAATTTGCTTAGCATGAAATTTCTTCATTGATAAAAACAGGATTACCAACCAAATTTCCACTTGATTTTCAGGATAAGCAAACAACAGCTGAATACCATTAACAAGCAATATGCAACAAATGGAAATTTGGTTGGTAATCCTGTTTTTATCAAGGAAGAAATTTCATGCTAAGCAAATTGTTGTGCTTAGCAGCTCTATGAAATTGGGCCCTGGTCTTTAGGTTTTAACTGTCAAATGGTGATGGTGATCCTGGTGATCAGGGCTCAAGAGTTTAGTGCAATATTCACAAGACTGCAGGGCTTGTACTTTGTAGGTCAAAATTGTTACTGTCAAGACCAAAATTTTTGTTTAAAGGTATTGTACACTTTTGGTAACGGCTCAAAATCAGTGTCCACATTTTGTGTGATGAACAAACAAACCTGTGAAAGTTTGAGCTCAATTGGTCATCGAGGTCACGAGAAAATAGTGAAAAGAGATCTTATGTGTTTTCTGTTTTTTCAAATTATCGCACGCGATAATTACTATTGTTTTACTCGTTTCTCAGAAACGTTAGCAATTTGGCAGAAATATTTTAAGGAACCCTGTCTACCATTACTTACTTTAAGCCATGTAAGTTATTTGTGAATCTGTGAACATTGTGTTTTTCGATCTTACCAATAGTGTACAGGGCCTTTAAGGACCAGAATCAAAAATGAGAAAAAAACTGCACAGTTGAAACGAACTGTTTTTATTTGAACAAGCACAAGACAAGATTGATCTCATTTGTCTTTATGAGTAAGTATACTTTGTTACTCAACAGAATTGAAAGACTTTTATCAGACGACTCAAATTCAACATTTTAACAACATTTTGTTTCGTTAACCCTAACAGACTATACCCTTGGGTAAATATACTGCCCAAATCCTTCTATATCCTTTTGAGACGGAAGTTAGTGAGTCAAAAAAAAAAGCCTCAAACCTTCAGAATCCTATTTTGGCTGAGCTGCATAAGACCTAAAACCTTCTAAATCCTCCTATGTAAAAACAGCCTGATAGACCAAGTCCTGCTAAATCCTACCCTAACAAAAACTCATTGTAGCCCAAACCCTTCTAAATCCTCCTGTGTTGCAGATCCCTAAAAGCCCAAATCCTTCTCAATCCTGCACTTTGGCAATGAGGCTATTGAAGGACTTGGGCCATTTAGGGTTAAAGATACTACACAATGAGGTATTATTATCCAGTTGAAAATACACAAGTCCGCAGGACTTGTCTGGTTGTGAGCTTACTGGCATGTCACTAAAATCACTGTCCTCGAGCCTGCGGTTTTACACAGTGAAATATTATTATTTCCATTGAAAAACATGAGACTGCTGGACTTGTCCGGTCATAAGTATACTGGCGTGATGCTAAAATGACTTGCCCTGGGCCTGCGGTTCAGAAGTTCCTAGCCTGTCATGCCATGATGGCCATTCATACTCAACTATCTTCTTCTTATACTGAGGTACTGCATCAGGACCTGGGCTCGATTTCACAAAGAGTTCAGACTGATCGTAACTGCAAATCCATCGCAGATGCTTAGCAAAGAGTGATGTCACAATACAAATCACTATGGTAATACTGATAACTCATCTTAAGATGAATCTTAGTGCTTTGTGAAATCGACCCCTGGCTTGGTATAATCCAGAAATCTTTGAAAAAAAATGGCTCCGAACACCACTTTTTAATTATTTTTTAACCCAAAATAGTATCTTATTTACTTGGATATGATTAATTTTTGGTCAAAATGAGTGAAAAATTTGTGTTTAGATTCAGCTTAATTTCCAAAATATTGATGGCGTTAAACATGTACCAGTACAGTACAAAAGTAAACTAATTACCAGTGTTTGTTTGTTGCACTTAATTTTCAACAAGTTTGGTAACACTGAAAGCAGGGTTTGGTTTGCCCTATACTTTTTCTGCAACTTGCCAGCGGGACCAGTTAATGTATCTTGTCATTTCCCTGCTCCACTAGTCTTTTCACTGGTTCACATTTTCAGGCCTGGAATTACACGGAGGTCACAGAGGCCATGGCCTCTGTTGCCCCTGGTCTTGGCCTTGGTGCTCCTTTGCAAAATGGTCTTGCCGTCTCAAAGATGAAATTCCAGGCCTGGTGAAGGTCTTAAATAATCTGCTGTAGAATGCTGGGGTCAAAGGTTCGACACCCACTCAAGTAGTCTGATGATTTGTTTAACCCACAGGATTTGGAAAGCATTGAGCACATGCAGGGCTCGAATTTGACACTGGACTGCAGGCCTGAGGCCAGTGATTTTAGCATTGGGCCCGTAAACTCATGACAGGACAAGTCCGGCGGTCTTTTTTTTCAATTCAATAACAATTCATGTAACTCACTCTATAAATCTTGACCAGAAGCAAATTAAGTTCAAATGTTGACTTTATGTAATGATCTGAAATATACTTAATACCCTTAAACAAAGACAAATGAGGTAAATCTTCTCTTGTATGTCTTACTGCTTGTTCAATTAAATGCAAGTTAAACTGTGCAAGGAAGTCTTTTCTCAGTTTGAATCTGGTCTTGTAAAACATTTCTGGTCCAGTAAACATTTTGAGATACAAGTCCTGTGGTCTTTGGATTTTCCCCAAATATTTGAGCCGTGACATGTTGAGTGTGCTTAATATCATACGTAAGGTGTAAGGTGTAAGGGTAAGATTAAAAAACTATGCTGCAGTTGTACGTACATGTAGCAAGTACCTTGCACTGGGAACTGTAAGAAGTACATAATTTGTTTAAAATGATGTTCCGTGATGTTTTTGTGAGTTGATCCACTCCTAAGAATAAATCCCTCTAAATTGCAGTTTACTTGATCGATACGTAAATACCATCCAATATTATACAGCATTGAAAGTGCACTAGTTTTATGTGTATTAGTGTGATGAGTCAAATCGGGAAAGATGGTGAACACATGTACACACACATCATGTGTACCTGTTGTAAATGCTTTTTAAATTGAAAACCAAGGGTGTGCAAGGGACATGTTGACATCCCACTGACTAACAGTACACACAACTGTGAGTACATGTCTGTAGTGTACACAGTTATTGCCTTCTTCAGACTGCAGGGTGATTGGTCTAGTTGTGAGTGGTCAGTTAAGTTGCAAGCGGTGCGATGAATCCATCCAGTCATTGTTCACTTTAAACTCACCCCCAAAGTTTGAATCTTTGTAACATGACTTTATTCTGTCTTAAAAATTCAATCCATAAATGGAAGTAGGCTACATTTATATAAATTGTGAAGAAGGGGACTTGGTTATTTTACGAGTAATTTTGAGAGCTCCCCTGGCCTGGACATTCGTGGATGTTATTGGCGACATTTAAAGCCAGAGAGGAAGAGATTAATTTGTTGAGGTCTGACGAGATTCATCTATTGTGCCACTGATTAATCAAGGTGGAAATAACAAATTAACAATTTGGGTTTGATACAAAATGAAGCATTTCAAGGGAAAGTCTGCACATGTGTGTTTCTGAGAAATCCAGAAAGGTCAGAGGTAGTGAGTTTGTGTTGCTGCGGGAGGTAATAATAATAATACACAGTTCTTTTATAGCGCATAACACATTACAGGATAGCATGTCCCTATGCGCTTTACATAGAAAGGAACAAATTACAAGAAAAAGTAATGCAGATGAGAAAATCCACTGAGAAGCAAAAAAGTACATGTAGTGTTGGACACTGAGTTCATGGGTGTACACTTTTAACATTGAATAAATACGTTTTAAGAGAAATCCTAAACTTGTTTAAATCATTGTGATTTCTCATGGAATCTGGAAGTGCATTCCATAAAACTGAGGAGGCGTGGGTAAAAGAACGCTCACCGTAAGTTTTAGTTGAGGTGGGAGGGACAATGAATAATGCTTTTGAGCTTGATCTTAAAGTACGAGTAGGCCGATACAATGATAATAGGTACGACAAACTTGTTGTCAGAGTCCTAACTCTATGGTTAGAGTTTAAGATAACGCACACACACAAAATCCTTGCATTTGATTGGTGGAACACTCGTCATGTGTCATCCATTATTTTGTTGTATTTATTGCAAAGAGGCTCAAAAATTTAATGTAGGAGACCAATCGATAATTATGTGATGCTTTGGGTTGCTCCGCGGTGTCATTTCCAAAGTGATCATTCCTCACCTGTTTGTCCAAACAAGGCGAGGTCGTCTCATGGTGGACAAGGTTGGTGTTCACATTGTTTAGAAAAAACATTTTTAGAATTTGTTTTTGTTGAGTTTTCAGAGAATGGGTTGGATGAGTTTCGGTGTCTGTTTTGTGTTTATTTTGAAACAAAATACAAAAACAAATAAAACAAAAAGACAAGGATCTATGTGTGGGTATAGAACTGGATGCAATTCCATGGTGGTATAATATGATCACTCAGTGAAGTCTGGCTTTACCGTTTCACTCAGTTTCGCCCCTTGAAATGGAATAGTCCAGATTTTATCTCGTAATTGTATTCAGCGACAATGCACTCACACGCATCCAACATTTGCCATGTCTTTATCGGATACTAGTTCAGGCCTGGAATTAGACGGAGGGATCCAGGCCTTCAAAAGAGCACGGCAATTTCCTCAAAATGAAGGGCACACAATGAGGAAAATTTGAATTTGTATTGAAGGTTTTTAAAGGTAACATATATTGTACACTTTTGGTAACAGCTCAAAATCAGTGTCCACATTTTGTGTGATTAAACATATGCACGAACAAACAAACCTGTGAAAGTTTGAGCACAATTGGTCATCGAGGTCACGAGAAAATAGTGAAAAGAGATCTTATGTGTTTTCTGTTTTTTCAAATTATCGCGCGCGATAATTACTATTGATAGCACTTTAGGCAGAAATATTTTAAGGAACCCTTTCTACCATTACTTACTTTAAATCATGTAAGTTATGTGTGAATCTGTGAACATTGTGTTTTTTGATCTTACCAATAGTGTACAGGGCCTTTAAGGGCACCCACAGCAATTGCTGTGGTGCCGTGGCGAAATTGGAGGTCTGGAGTTCACAGAGGTCGTGGCCTCTGTTGCCTCTTAGTGCTCCCTAATAAGTTCCCATAGACTTGAAGATTCTTCGATGGAAGCGCCGTTAATGAAAATAGATTTCGTCTCTCAAAGATGAAACTCCAGGCATGGTAGTTTGCGGGTGACAACCATTTTGTAATCTAGTACATGTATCTCCTTGTATCTCTTACCTCTGCTCGACGCAAAGCTTCAAAACTTACTTGTAAGACATGTTGGAATAATTTGACCAAGGCTTGAATATCAAGAGAAGCTCCTCTAGACTACAGAGTTTTCACTTGAACGGAAATCTTTTTACGAGACCAAACTGTTTTATTTATTTATCATATTGTTGTCACTTACTTTAACTCTTGAAATTAGTTTGCTTGGTTTTGAAAAGATATCCAATAAATAATTTGTAAATTATCTTAAAATGGCTGGTTTGCTCATGTTGGGAGAAAGATACACATGTTCATTGTTTGGTCCTAAGGTTACGAGCCCAATCAAACTTACGGTGTCTCTATATTAACATTGTACAGAAAATTTAAATATTAGGCCTACTAGGTACAGACTCAGCATTCTCCCTTAACAGTGGTCCGCTGGCCAAATGCCAGTTATAACACCTGAGGACCAGTCAAAATTCTCTCCAAATGGTCCTGCTGGCTAGTTCAGTATTGAAAAGCAATCCCTATTTCATTTGAAATATGGTCAAGTGAAAAAGGTGACGGACTAGTGAAATGACAAGCTAACTGGTCCTGCTGGCCAGTCACTGAAAAAGTTAAGGGCAAACCCTGCAGACTATTTTGAATGCATGCGTGGGGACTTCAGTATTGATTCAGTACACCTACAATGTAGTGTACATTATTGTATGCGGTGTATTTTTAATGTGACATTGTATGAAGCCCACTGCCCAGGGGAATGTCCCCGGACTCGACGACGATGTGTACCCAAAGACAAATTATGCTGGGCCCGCAACCGCAACCAGCCAGCGCGGTGAATTTTACACATTGAGGACTCCTCTATTGTAGACAACACTGGTCATGCTGGTGGCTGAGTGAGCTAGTCATAAAATCCAATTTATTTTCAAACAGTATATATTTTCCATGAAAAAAACTTCAACTATTTTTGAGTCCTTGCGATAATAACTAAAATATTCATAGTGAAGAAACAAATAATAATAATAATAATAATAATAATAAAAATAATGGATTTATAGAGCGCCTTATGCAAGCCTCAAAGCGCTTTACAGTAAAAACAATAAGTAACAATGAAAAGAACAATGCAAACATAAAATTAAAATATAATAGTTAAGTGAAATGGGCAAATTTAGGACAAAGGCGAATGGTAATAACACACTAAAATTCCTAACATTATACATAAAATAAGTTACAAGCAATTAGTAATACACACAATAAAATACCTAATATTAATCATAAATAAAGTAACATAAATATAAAGACAAAAATGTCAAAAGCGAAAAAGGGATAAATATAATTTATGCTTGATAAATTCCCTTGTTAAGTTTGGAGATCTGATTAAACGGCAATTTTTGGTGTACAATGTGGGTGTGATGGCAACGCAGCCTTAAAAACTATTTGAAGATAAAAATTTATGTAAATTATCCATCAACAACACCATGGAAATGCCTCCACCAATTGGAAAAACTCGTTTTTAATAACAAGTTGTCTAAGTGCGCTTGTTCCAAATGTTTCTGCTCTGATAACCTTTGCTTAAATTTATCAACTGTTAAAGGGGGCGGTGCATGAGGGGAGTAAAACGTTACAGGATAGCTGTGATGAATATGGGAAAAGGAAATTGAAAATATATTATATGTTTATAAATTTGGATGTGAAGTAATAACACACTTGAAACGGTGTCTGACAAACCTGCTCACTATCTCTTATTCATACTAGGCCTATTTATCTTGCCTAATAGGTTTGTCCCATAAAAAAAACTATGCCTCACTTGAAAAAACCCACAAAAAAACAAAAAACACACTAAAATATACGTGATCATTTTCTTCAGTGACTGTCATTTGTAACTCTTCCCATTCCTCTGTTTAGTGAGACCTATTTTGCCAAAAGCATCGAAACTCTCCATTTTTGATGTCACTCATGAATGATGCACTCTGCCCCCCCCCACCAAATTTTCTTCAATATTTATGTTGCCACAGAACTGTTTATATGTAGGTAAACTACCCACTATTCCTATATACAAAATGACAAATGCTGGTGTTTTTGAGAGTCAGTTAAGTGCTGTCCCGTTAAGCTAAGAACACAATCTACTTTTCCATATTCCAGAAAAAGTATTGTTTAGAGGAACTTACAGAATTGGTAAAAAAAATTGTAACAATTACTTTTTGATCACAGATTTACATAAAACTTACAGTCTATGATGATGATAGTAAAAACATCCTTGAAATATTTCTGTCTGAAATGCCATATTTTATAGAAATGAATAAACTCATTTTCCGATTGGAGTTTATCGCTCAGTGAGCGTTTGAATCTATATGAATTTCATGCGAATGTGTATCGGTTTTTTACTATTTCTCGTGACCCAGATGGTCGATCGATCTCAAACTTCTACAGTTGTCAGTGTATGTAATGGTGGATTACATAAAGTCTTACACTGCCACAACTGTTTGTTAGCAAAAACCAATTCTGTAATGTTCCTTTAATGTGAACAATTTGGATACCGTGTTTCTCAGTTTACTGCAAAATTCAGATGCCCTGTTTTCTTTACTGTAAATTTAGATGTCTGTTTTTTCAATTTCCCACAAATTTACACGCCCTGTTTAAATCCCTGGATCATTCTCCAATGCAGTATTGTATGTTATTGAGCAGCAATCGTTGTACTCTACGGTAATGCAGAAATATTACTCTGTTCAGAAAATTGAGGTTATTGTATTGATTTCTGGGTAAATCATCCTTCAAAACTGGACCGAGGTTTTTAGAATTGAACTGTCGTCCTTGAGCATATTAGAATGTACCTTACACACGCATGTATGCTTGAAGTTATTATTTTTCTTAGGATCCAAGTCGAAGGAAGCATTATTAATACCGATTATCATAATTGTTACGCTTTCCTAGTTATCTAAGGATGAAATAATTTAGCATAACCCAGAAACCGTGACCTTTTCAAAATTAAGAAAACACGATCTTGAAGATGATCTCAAGAATGTGGACTTGCTCCCGGGATTGTATTGTATTTTTCAACAATGTGTGAAGAATTGATCTGTTTGTGGTCTTGCCCCCCGTTTCCTCTTGCCCTGAAGTTGTCTAGCACTGACATCATGCAGGGACACAGTCTGCACATCACTGCCCCATTTTTTTGGAGTCGAGTTGCGTAAGGGCAGGGCTCGAATTTGACACTGGACCGCTGGCCCGAGGCCAGTGAATTTAGCATCGGGCCAGTAAACTTATGTCCGGACAAGTCCGGCGGTCTTGTGTTTGTGTTCAAATGTTGACCTTTAGTCTGAGAGACACAATTCTGTTGATTATCGAAGACTACTTACCCATAATATACAAATGAGATAAATCTTTTCTTAGTGCTTTTTCAAATTCAAACAGTTCAATTATAAACCTGTGTAGGCATTTTTTCTTCTCACTTCAATTCTGGTCTTGTACTCAAATTTCCGGTCCAGTAAATATTTTGAGCTACAAGCCCTGCGGTCTTGTGGGTTTTCCCCCCCCCCAATTCTAGCCCTGACGGGTATGATGGCTGATGCGGGTCTCACCGATGTGTGTCACCCTAAAATGTCACCCTCTGACTCTCAAAATGGTGTTAGCAAAGATTTGTTGTCGTTGATGACACCCGGTGAATGAATTGGGCCGATCAATCCATTGAGCTCAAGGATAGTACTTTACTCTTGCGGGGGAGAAAAAAGAAAAATCACAGGTTACTTAAAGTGGATTTAAACTTATGGCTCTCACCACATTTTGTATTATTGTTATACCTTTCTGGTAATGAAACCAATGATGCCACATAAATGATTTACTGTAAGCTCACAAACCTAAGGAAACCTGTAAACAAGGGCGCTTGCTGTGTGAACCAGAAACACCGGGGTTAAACCCCTACTCTTCCAAAGTGATCTGGTTTGTTTTTAAGAGCTCTACCAATCCTAGTACATAGGTCCTACAGCTTAATGCCCCATCCGAAGGACAAAGTAATTATGGTAAAGTGTCTTGCTCAAGGAAACAGTTAAACATGGCATTATGGACTCAAGTACCTCATGCACATCATTAAGAAGTCTCTCGGATTTGTATAATTGACCCTTTAAAGGCAAAATATACCTTTGCAGGGCTAGAATTTGGGGGGAAAACCCACAAGACCGCAGGGCTTGTAGCTAAAAATATTTACGGGACCAGAATTTTGAGCACAAGACCAGAATTGAAGTGAGAAGAAAAAAGCCTAAACAGGTTTAATATTTGAACTGTTTGAATTTGAAAAAGCACTAAGAGAAGAATTATCTCATTTGTATATTATGGGTATGTCTTTGATAATCAACAGAATTGTATGTATCAGACTGAAAGTCAACATTTGAACACAAACATAAGACCGCCGGACTTGTCCGGACATGGGTTTACTGGCCCGATGCTAAAATCACTGGCCTTGGGCCTGCGGTCCAGTGTCAAATTCAAGCCCTGCTTTGGTTTTTGAAACCCGTTGATTTGTGTAATCCTGTAGATACAGTCAACTCTCCTAAATATATGTAAAAAGTACGGTTATAAAGAGGTTCTGCTTAAAGGAACATTACAGAATTGTTTTTTTGCCAACAAAACAGTTGCTGGCAGTGTAAGCACTTTATGTAATCCACCATATACATAAACTGACAAACCTGTAGAAGTTTGAGATGAATCGGCCATCTGGGTCACGAGAAAATAGTGAAAAACCGATTACACATTTTGCATGAAATCATATAGATTCAACAAATGAATAAAACGCTCACTGAGCGATAAACTCCAATCGGAAAATGAGTTTATTCATTTCTCATCAAATATGGCATTTCAGACAGAAATATTTCAAGGGATGTTTTCTACTATCATCATCATTAGACCGTGTAAGTTTTATGCAAATCTGTGATCAAAAAGTTTATTTTCTCCTGACCAATTCTGTATTGTTCCTTTAAATACTATAGAATACATTCTGAGATCCAGAATCTCATTTCTGCTTTGTGTTTCTTGTTTTGCTGTCCTCTTATAACAATGTTCCTGTTAAGAAGAGGGAATTTGTCCAGTCCCAGTGACCTTGTTATAATGAGAGTCGGCTGTATATTATGCGTATTTCAGGTTCCATTAATAGATAGAGCTCCAGTTCAACATCTTGTGCCTTCGCTGCTCTGTAATCTTTGGGTAAAACCAGGCTATGGATTTTCAGGGAAGTCCAGGTGTGATGAATGTGACGGAGATGGTTAGGGAAGGATAAGAGAAAAGGTGTTTGTGATTGAAAGATCACAGTATTGAAGTGTGTACCTACTACTGCAAAACCGGTAAATCCATAGTCTGGTTTTACCCAAAGCTTACAGAGCAGCGAAGGCACAAGATGGGGGTAAAACCAGGCTATGGATTTTCATAGAAGTCCAGGTGTGATGAATGTGACGGAGATGGTTAGGGAAGGATAAGAAAAAAGGTGTTTGTGTTTGAAAGATCACAGAATTGAAGTGTGTACCTGCTACTGTGCCCCCCCCCCTCCGGTTCATGGAGGAGCTGATTTCATGTTAGTAGTCAAGTGTTTGTTTAGTATCACTGGCGGCATCGTCGGCAATATTGGATGTGGAGATTCTCCTCAGGAGGCAGGGAGAGGGGGAGGAGAGAGCGTGAAAAACTAATGAATATTACATGATTCTTCTGGGTGTCAAAATGGGTATGAAAAGAAAATGGCTGACTGGATGTTTTGTAGAGCGTGGGTTGGGAATAAACAGTTTGTGATTCACGACTTAAAGCAACAATGTCAGAGGATCCACAGTATGATACAAAATGAAATTCGGTAACTGTATATTATACGTAGAATATGTTTAAAATTGTATATCTTTTTTCGTGATTGTGGGTGGGTGGCTCAAAAGAAATATTTGGAAGTCACAATTCAGTTTACAATTAAAATGGTTCATTACTTGACAATTAAAATAATAGAAACAAACCCACATTCTAAAAGGAAAAATACCCAGCAACCCCTTCCAGATCCTCTGTTAGGTCAGTTCTGTGTATTGTTATCGGTCAATCTTGTTTCGATAGCCAACCTCTTTGATTGGGAGATAGCATGGAGCTCTTCTTCTGTTTCAAGATCCCTCTGAAGTAGTGTAGTTTTTGAGAAAGAGGTCATTTCTCACTTAACTATTTCAATCTTAGAAAGGCTTCAGGCTCAAGCGTTTGAAAGCACACAATTCTTTGCAACAAGGGTTTGTTTTTTTCTGTCTTCTTTCTTGCAATATGATGACCAATTTGAGCCCAAATTTTCACAGGTGTTATTTTATGCATATGTTGGGATACACCAAGTGGGGATCTAGTCTTTGACAATTACCTAAAGTAATCCCGTCTTTGAATGACATTCGCAGTTGACCAATGGCCGAGTCCAGTATTTTTTTAACATTGAGTCACTTCTCAAAACAACTTCCAGTGAAAATAGGAACAAACATTCTCGATACTTCGTTCTTGTAAAGGCAATGCATTTTTCCCTTGGTAAGAAATAGGACCTAGGGAAACGACTCTTTGTACAGGAACATTTCAAGAGGCACCAAGGCGATGACGTAAAGTATCATATCTGACATGATAATGAATGAATTGCAACAGAGAGTGTGTATTTAATAATTGGGAACATTCCTGCATCATGTACACGCACACATAAAGTGCCAATATCGATCCACACAAACTGCAATACCGCACACCAGGTGAACGAAATAACAATTTCCCCCCAAAGCACCTGTCCCATCATTGATTGTGTGTATGTCTCAGTCACCTGTATGGGCCATTCAACCCGTTAACATTTATCCACTCTTTGTGTATCTTACAGATCCAGCGGATAATGTGAGAGACATTCTTGTTCATGTTGTTCAGGAGCGAAATATCAATAGAGGGCGCAGGGTGGCATTCCTCAACAACTTTGTCAAGGTATGTTCTTCTGAAATCTTCCTTTCTATCTCCCTTTCTCCTCACCTCCTTAAAAAAAAGCATTAAAAGGAAGGTATGCGATCGGTAGTCACTCTAAAGATTAATGGCAATAAAAACTGACTTGGTTAGAAGTACAGCAACTTTCGATAGTATAAAGCATTTTGAGAAATTTTATTATGATTTCAAAATAATGTGGATATGGAAAAAGATGTCAGATTTTTATCCTACAAAATTTGAATCTGAAAAACATTTTTCCTATTAGGGATTATTTTTATGCGCGGACATATTCGCTGCAATATTTCAAAAATGCGACCACCTTTTGAAATGAAATTTTCACAGGTTCTGTTTGATTGTATCTACATTTATAGGATTAAAACAATCAAACGGTCCCAAAAGCCAAAGGTATACTTTGCCTTTAAAACAAAGTAGCTTTTTGTCTAAAAATAATCACACATTGGATTTGTTTAACTTTTGGCAGCGTGTATTTTTGTGGTTTTGTGAACATTAGACAGAGCCCAAGCCTGGGTTTGAAAAAGGCCCCAAGAAAAGGACTTTTAATCCCAAGAGTACTGGTTAAAAGGAACATGTATCAAACATTCATTGACTCATGAATAAAAGAAGTCTTAAAGACACTGGACACCTTTGGTAATTGTCAAAGACCAGTCTTCTCACTTGGTTGTATCTAACATATGCACAAAATAACAAACCTGTGAAAATTTGAACTCAATTGGTCGTCGAAGTTGCGAGATAATAATGGAAGAAAAAACACCATTGTCACACGAAGTTGTGTGCTTTCAGATGCTTGGTTTCGAGACCTCACGCGTGCGGTCTCAAAATTAATTCAAATATTCTACTGAGAAATTACTTCTTTCTCAAAAACTACTTTACTTCAGAGGGAGCCGTTTCTCACAATGTTTTATACTATCGACAGCTCTCCATTGCTCGTTACCAAGTAAGTTTTTATGCTAACAATTATTTTGAGTAATTACCAATTGTGTCCAGTGCCTTTAAAAGGAACACGTATCACACTTCCAATGACTCATCGAATAAAAGAAGTATTAAAATTTATAAAAAAAACAGAAAAACAATAAAAGCAAAACTAGCAACTCATCCTTCCCAATGTGTTCTTAACCTATAGGAGTCGGTGGCGCTGCACAGGCTCAAGTGCATAATGTAATAAATAATATTTATTCGCAGAGCGGAGAGTTGCGGTTATTATTGCCACAATCGTCGTGATGAATTGGCCCACTTAGTAATAACGACAGACGGTTATTATTTCACCATTTCCAGACCCCCCCTCCCCGCCATCAGCATAAAAATACCGAAAATAAGAATTCTTTGTAGTTGGTGATGTTATCGGCTGTCAGTTTAGATTTTGAAAATATCAAAAGCTTTTAAGCTAGCTGCATGCCTTCACTGAAAGGTTAGTGCATTAGGAAATCCATATTTGCGGACAGTGTCCATGCTGTATAATTAAAAATCGTATTACAAGAAGAGGTAGAAGTGTTGGCCCTTCCCCCTCCCCCCCCAAAAAAAACAACCCAAAGGAATAGATTCTTTAAAGCTCCTGAAATGAGAACCCAAAAGTGAATTCAATTAAGTTTGAAATGTTATCGTGTATCTCGTGAATTGGATTGTGCCAGATTTTGTTTTCAATTTTTAGTGAAAGTGAAATTTTTAGCAAAAAAATCTTTCCAACAAAATCTGTAATGGTAAACCCTCATTGCAGTTGAATTTTCATGAAAGTTAACATTCATAGTTCGTTTATGAAATTCATTCTTTTTGTACATGTTGAGCATTGGATTTCGTCAGATTAAAATCTTAATATTCAATAAATAAAATTGTTTCTAAGTTCAAGATTTGAAGTAATTGTTTTAACTTCAAAATTCTGCTTCAGTTAGAGTAAGTTTTTGTACACAACCATAAGAATCCAACATTATACAATTGTTGCCTGCGGTGACATGGTCCATGGTGTTTTGTACACCTGAGGGGGCAAATGGCACCCGAGGCAAAAGCCGAGGGTGCCATTTGCCCCGAGGGTGTACAAAACCCATGGACCATGTCACAGCAGGCAGCAATTGTTTTGTTATATCTCTGTCTTGAATTCTTAGTAATATTTTCCTCATCTGAAGGACTCCAATTTCATCAAAACGATGATAATCTCAAGCCTTTGCTGCACAGAAAGTTGTACGACCCGCGCGCGCGTGAGAGGAGAGTGGTACATGGATTTTTGTTGCCTGCTCATGTGATCGTTCTGCGCCAGTGAAAATACAGCATTCAAGACAGAGGTATAACATATGTTTTGTTTGATTCTGTTGGCGACTGATGACTGTGCACTTAGTAAATTGATCATGCTTCACATGGGATCAGGCATACCACCATATAATCAGAGTCCAACAGTTTGGGTATTGAGTTACCATATCGTGTTGGCATTTGTTACAGAGTGAGGAAGGATCCTAGTAAATCAATCATGGGATTTAGGGTTAACTAATCAATGACCACAGTTGACATTTTACGGTCAGCTTTACACTTTGTGATCACACATAAATATGGATAGTATCCAAAGTACAAACATGGATACATGTACATACTGTAACTTGTTCATTAGGCAAAATTATTTAAGAAAAAATCATGTTAGCATCCTGCCTTTTTGATAAAAGGAAGGAGGAGGGCCTTTTTTTATATATTTTTTTTAAATGGTCGCTCGAAACATTTTTCAAGACAATCAGCCGTGCTATTTTTCAAGATGGTTGCCAGCTTTTTCTGTGTGTTTTTTTGGTGTGCTAAAGTCAAAAAACAAAATCTTATTTATTTTAAATTTTTTAATTTTATTATTTGGCCTTACATATATGATGTCAAGGGTGTTAACATTGTCATGCACCATTTTTTTTAGTGATAAATTAATCATACACATGGACACATTAATTGTTTACTCGATTTATGCAAAGAGTGACCCCCCTCAAATAAAAAATGTTCACAATAGCGCCCTCAAGAGTCCTCTTTCCCATTCTGAAAACTGCGGTTGTGGGATCTTTATTTTGTAGTTTTACAACTATTTTTCTGCAGGGATTTAAACCGGTTGCTAGTGATCGGTCGACGTGTGAAAAAGTTAAAATAACACTACCTTGGCCATTTTCTGCTGGAGACCTGTTCCACCTCTGCCCCTCTGTGCCCCGTGTCTTTGCCGCTCTGTGCCCCGTGTCTTTGCCGCTCTGTGCCCGTGTCTTTCCTCTTGCCGTGTCTTTGCCCCTCTGTGCCGTGTCTTTGCCCTCTGTGCCAGTGTCTTTGCCCCTCTGTGCCACGTGTCTTGCCTCTGTGCCACGTGTCTTGCCCCTCTGTGCCACGTGTCTTTGCCCCTCTGTGCCACGTGTCTTTGCCCCTCTGTGCCCCGTGTCTTTGCCCCTCTGTGCCACGTGTCTTTGCCCCTCTGTGCCCCGTGTCTTTGCCCTTGTGCCCGTGTCTTTGCCCCTCTGGCCCCGTGTCTTTGTCCCTCTCTGCTCCCGTGTCTTTGCCCCTCTGCACCCGTGTCTTTGCCCCACTCTTGCACCCATGAATCAGTGCCCTAAATTTTATGCTGGACCGCAGGTTGAGGGCAGTGATTTGAGCATCGAGCCAGTAAACTCATGACTGGACGCGTGCGGCAATCTTTTTGTTGTTGTTCAGACTGTCAGTCTGAGGTCCATTTTATACAGCGTTGAAGAATACCTACACATAATACAAATGAGATCAATCTTCTCTAAGTGCTCGTTCAAAATAAAACAGTCCAAACGTTAAACTGTGTCTGTATTTTTTTTCTTCCCCATTTAAATTCTTGTCTGGTAAAGTAAATTCTGGTCCAGTAAACATTTTGAGTTTCAAGTTCTGCGGTCTGCGATTTTCACCTCAAATTTGAGCCCCTGTTCACTATCCCTTCTGGAGCAATCTCTTTCGGTTTCGTACCTGATTTTCTTCGTGTGTGACTTCCTTTCTACAGTAAATCCACGTCAGTTTGTTCATGGCTTCTCCCCTCCCCCAACCTTTGATCAAAACCACTGATATTGCCAAATCTTGTTCAGAATTTAATTTACGGCTTGATGTATTTGCTCTTCAATGCCGAGACCTCAACCAAAAACCAATTGGAATTCTTTGCAAAATTCCCCCACGGCTGGATCACCATTATAAAGACCACATACATGTACCATTAGCTCGGGACTCCCCACGCATTCATCTTCTTGAAGACTTCATCGGACAAGAGACGAGGAAATATGACAAGAGATGAAATAGTGTAATCAAAATGAGTTGTGACAGAATGAAGGAAAAGTCACTGGGGAACAATGTCTTTGAATTAAGCGAGACCAAAAAAAACCTTCAAGATATTTGTTATGCACTGTCAGCGAAGACACTGTGTCTATTAATCTTATCAGGAAGTGTAGTTGCTAGCATTTATTCATGATATCAGTTGGATAAACAATGGTTTACTGTAAAGTATGAATAAAATAAAACAAAAACAAATAAAAGTCAGAAACTGGTGACTCCATGCAACATTGTTTAAAGGAACATTACAGAATTGGTAGGAAAAAAACTTGTAAAATATACTTTTTGATCACAGCTTTACATAAAACTTACACGGTATAATGATGATGATAGTAGAAAACATCCCTTGAAATATTTCTGTCTGAAATGCCATATTTGATGAGAAATGAATAAACTAATTTTCCGATTGGAGTTTATCGCTCAGTGAGCCTTTTATTCATCTGTTGAATCTATATGATTTCATGTAAATGTGTAATCGGTTTTTTCACTATTTTCTCGTGACCCAGATGTCCGATCGATCTCAAACTTCTACAGGTTTGTCAGTTTATGTATATGGTGGATTACATAAAGTGCTTACACTGCCAGTAACTGTTTTGTGAGCAAAAACCAATTATGTAGTGTTCCTTTAAGGCTGTTCAAAGGTGAAGATTTGATGCAATGAGTTTTTTCTTGGAAACCCTGGGCATTTTTTTTGTATGTTTATAAATCAGATTAAAAAAAACTTGCAGTTTATTGCTTAATAAAGCAAACAAACTCTCCAGATACATTATTTGTTTGGTATAGCTAAAAGCAAACAAACAAACAAACAGCATAAAAAAATGAAAAAAAAGATAACACCCCCCCCAAATTTCATAATTTTGAACAAAATTAACAGTAACATCTGAACAGGCTTTAAAACTTAGAAATCATCATATCAGCAAAATTGAATAGCTAAAATTAGATTAACCAATCAAGGTATTGACAATTTTGTAACAGCAAAAACTTTGGCCAAATAATTACTGAAAAAGAAAGAGTGTATGTTACAATTATTCAAACAGAGTGTGTAATAAAAAAAAATAATAATAATAATACAGTAAAAATATGTATGGCCGGATAATTTTGCTGAGATTGCAATTTACCAACCAAGATATTAACCCCCTTGATATTAAAATTATTCATTGTTTCTCTGAAGTGGATTTATGTGTATTCTGAGACTGGGCTTTTAAAAATTTTCTTTTCAAATCCTCTATCAAGATCTATTTTTCTAAAAGTCGTTATTGTTTTTCCCAGAAACAGATCATGATGTCTTGTGTAAAAAAAATAATATCACTCTTCCTCAAAATAAAAAAGGATTGAGTCACAAAAACAGTCATAATTTGCTGAGGTATATATATTTTTTTAGCGAAGAGATGGCACGATCGTTATTTGGAATAGGAAGTATGGTATTGTTGAGTAGGCGTCTCCGTGACATTTGAAGCACCTTAATGCATTTTATGATAGATGGGGGGGGGGGGGGTGGGAGGGGTTGTCCATGGATGGATGATCGTCTGGGTGTGGGTGTGTGGGTGTGTGGGTGGCAAAGGGAACAAACCCCGGTGATGTCAAGACTAAAGGGGAACGTCGACTTCAGATGGGTCGCTTTGGGCTATAAAAAGCATCTGTGAAATGAATGTGGTTGGGAAGATATTTTTAAAAGTGTGGAATATAATGATTCACATAGATATCTCTTGAAATTGTTTTTTTAATCACCTTAAGGGGATGCGACTTTTTATTTCAAATCGCAAGTAATAAACCACAAGGGAAACTGACTGGGTAGATTTACCCAAACAGTAGTGGTTGTTTATTAATTGATTTTTCTAAACTTTGTAGTCATGTCAAGTTTGTCAAAAGTACAGTAAAAGCACCTCATTTTGAACTTGTGGTTTCCTGATTTTTAATTTTTGGTGAGTGAAATTCAAGTTTCACAGTCCTACCCACATTTACTTTGACTGTTAATGTTCTTTTTTACTGGCGGGCGGACTGTGAAATGGTTCAGTGTTTTGACTTGCCCGCCACTATTTTCACTTGCATTTTTTATGAGTTTGGAGGAGGCGGCTATGGTCAGAGTCTGGAGTTGTTAAGCCTCCTGCGAATGCGAATGCGAAGCGAATTTTGATGTCGCGAATTTTGTCGTCACAACTTCGCAACGAACAATTCGTATCAGTTGAGCTGTGCTCAACTCCTGCAAAATGTTTGCAGCGAAAACAGAGCTGTGACGTCAAGATTCGCTTTGCATTCACATTCGCAGAAAGTATGAACCAGGCTTTACTTGTCAGTTTTGATACGGTGGTCACAGTGTGTGTAAACAATCGCATTTTTTTCTGATTATCTTTGCAGGTCATCAACCATGTTTCCACCATTGAGAAGCTGGGTCATCCTGTACTGGAAGTTGTTGGCTGGTAGGTGGAAAATTTAAAGCATGATGTTGAAAAAGCTTCACTACACCCATCCTTTTTTCATTGTCTTGACATTTGTTATGTACTACTGATGTACTACCTTTACTTTTATGAAATGCGGCCGTTCGGGTTGGGGTGGGGGTAAGGTGGGTGGCTTCCTGATGACTGCGACTACATCCCTCCAACTTTCGTAGTTTTCCTAATACAGCCACTTGGGTTAGGGTGGGTTCTTGTTTTCAAGACAACATTCTCATTATGCTAATTGTTTTCAAGAGAATGTTCGTAACATGCTCTTGTTTTCGAGAGAACGCTCTCAACATGTTCTTGTTTCAAGAAAACATTCTCAACTTGCTCTTGTTTTCAAGAGACCGTTTTCAACATGCTCTTATACTGTTTGTTTTCAACGCTCTCAACGTGTTTTTGTTTTCAAGAAAACACTCTTAACATGCTCTTGTTTTCAGGAAAATAGTCTCATCGTGGTCTTGTTTTCAAGAGAGCGCTCTTAACGTGTTCTTGTTTTTTAAAAGAACATGGTCATTGTGTTCTTGTTTTCAAGAGAATGTTCTTAGCGTGTTCTCGTTTCTGAGCAAGAGCACATTCCGTATGTGCTCTTGCGTTCAAGTAGAACGTTCTAAAAATGTTCTTGTTCTGACGAGGCGCTCTCATTGTGCTCTCGAGAAAACTTTCTCAACCTGCTTTCGTTTCCGCGGGATCGAATATATTAAACCAATCAAAAACCGACGTACATGTACCATTCCTTTAAAGGAACATTACAGTTTTGGTTTTTGCTAACAAAACAGTTGCTGGCAGTGTAAGCACTTTATGCAATCCACCACATACATAAACTGACAAACCTGTAGAAGTTTGAGATAGATCAGCCATCTGGGTCACGAGAAAATAGTGAAAAACCGAATACACATTTGCATGAAATCATATAGATTCAACAAATGAATAAAACGCTCACTGAGCGAAAAACTCCAATCGGAAAATTAGTTTATTCATTTCTCATCAACTATGGCATTTCAGACAGAAATATTTCACTGAGCGATAAACTCCAATCGGAAAATTAGTTTATTCATTTCTCATCAACTATGGCATTTCAGACAGAAATATTTCAAGGGATGTTTTCTACTGTCATCATCATTAGACCGTGTAAGTTTTATGTAAATCTGTGATCAAAAATGATATTTTACAAGTTTTTTTCTTACCAATTCTGTAATGTTCCTTTAAGGTAAATAGACATTTGAATGACATTTTTCCTGGAGTGATGTCACCTGTATGATACTCTAGCTGTATTGGGACTGACAATGCAGTCTTCTGTGTCACTGACATCATTATTCCTTGTCAATTATTGATATGAAATTAGGGCAGAGGCCATCAGACTCTGTTTTTCTCTCGTGACAGTACCATCTCTCATCTGTCCGCCTACCCATGGCCTGAATTTGTATGATTGAAGAGGAGAGCTCGGCCTGTATTTTGGAGAATGTATTGGTGGGAAAAAAAGAAAGTTGTATGCAGTGTGTCTTGGTGGAGTATTTCAGCATTGGTTAAAATTGATCGTGTGCTTCGGTGTTTTTCCACACCTCTATGTATTCAGTCAAAATCGTTACTTTATTTTTCCAACAACTACACCTGGGCCCAATTTCATAAAGCCTGTAAGCACAAAAAAATGCTAAGCACAGAAAAATATTGCTTACCAGAAACTGGCTACCAGCCAACATTCAATAAAGTTGACATTGTTGCCACTGGTACCCCACTCATTTTTTTGCTGAGCAAGGAAATGTGTTGAGCACTATTTTCTGCTAAACAGTTTTATGAAATTGGGCCCATGTAAGATAAGATAGGCCGGGCATGTTAGGGTTGTTATGTGCCCCTTCACAGTACCACCCATTTTCAACGCTTATTGGTTTCCGTAGCTCCATTTTAAAGGAACATTACAGAATTGGTTTTTGCTAACAAAACAGTTGCTGGTAGTGTAAGCACTTTATGTAATCCACCATATACATAAACTGACAAACCTGTAGAAGTTTGAGATCGATAGGCCATCTGGGTCACGAGAAAATAGTGAAAAACCGATTACACATTTGCATGAAATCATATAGGTTCAACAAATGAATAAAACGCTCACTGAGCGATAAACTCCAATCGGAGAATTAGTTTGTTCATTTCTCATCAACTATGGCATTTCAGACAGTAATATTTCAAGGGATGTTTTCTACTATCGTCATCATTATGTAAATCTGTGATCAAAAGTATATTTTACAATGACCAATTCTGTAATGTTCCTTTTTAAGTTCTCTACATCTGTTACTCTCCCATGAATTGTGTGTTGTGTGTACTTATTACAAGGGTTCTCCCCGCAAGCTGAAGTATTGGACAAAAACATGTCAATTCCAGGCCATTATGTTAAAAAAAAAAAAATGTTATTGTTATATTTTTTCAATTTAATATCAAAAGACATAAAATAGAATCAATGAAAATGCTCCAGATTGCACAGTAGAGCTTTTTTAAAACCGAATACAAACATCAATTTAAAAACCATTCGGAGGACCTCATTTCAATTCAGCCTGCATTGTCTAAACTTACAAAATGTGGGTCCAGACTCGACTCCAGAATGCCACACAGTTTTAACAAATTCTGGTAAGAACCCTGGGGTCGATTTCACAAAACTCTTCCTTACTTAGGACTAGTCCTTGGCAATGCTAAGAGATAGGACTAGTCTTACGTTAGGTCCAGTTACTTACATGTAAGACTAGTCCTATCTCTTAGCATTGTCTAGGAATGAGTCCTAAGTTAGGAAGAGTTTTTGTGAAATCGACCCTGATGTCATTCTGCATCATTCTCTTGTAGTGCCAGGCAGTAAGTACGCTGTCAGCTTATCACAAACTCATTTTTGTTCACGCTGAAAGTTGATATTTTGTTTTTCTCAAAGTGGACAATGCCCCTGATGCCTTGATTTGTAGCCTCGGGGAGGACTAGGTATCTTTTCTTTTTTTCCTCTTTTTTTTAGGGGGGGGGGGCACCTTGTTTAGAATTAGGTTTGAGCTTCCTGTTTTACCATTCATTTAGTGTGAAATAGACAGGCATGGTATTTGTCCTGCTTGAGTCCGATTTCTAATTTGTTTGTCCTCAGAAAAATCAGCCAAATATTAAAGGAACATTACAGAGTTGGTAAGAAAAAAACTTGTAAAGTATACTTTTTGATCACAGATTTACCTACAACTTACACGGTCTAATGATGATGATAGTAGAAAACATCCCTTGAAATATTTCTGTCTGAAATGCCATATTTGATGAGAAATGAATAAACTAATTTTCCGATTGGAGTTTATCGCTCAGTGAGCGTTTTATTCATTTGTTGAATCTATATGATTTCATGTAAATGTGTAATCGGTTTTTCACTGTTTTCTCGTGACCCAGATGTCCGATCGATCTCAAACTTCTACAGGTTTGTCAGTTTATGTATATGGTGGATTACATGAAGTGCTTACACTGCCAGCAACTGTTTTGTTAGCAAAAACCAATTCTGTAATGTTCCTTTAAATAGTCTGAAAAATCTGTAAAATCCTACAGTCCTCATAATCAATGTAACATTTTCCTACTTTTTTTCCCCAATTGCCAAATATTATGCCTGTATAAAGTTACTATTAATTTGAATATTCAAGTTGTCAAGTTGCAAAGAATTTTGACACTTGTGCTCCACCCCCCCCTCCCAATTAATACAAATTTTGCTTCAACACTGATGATACAATTTCTTAAGATATTCTGAAAAAACTAAATGTATGTGTTGTTCAGATATCACACTTAGGATTATTCTCTAAAGATTTGCTTTCAACCAACAACAAAATAAATTGTGAGTATACTTAGTACATTTACCATCCGGCTGTCTACAAATAACAAGGGCAAAGTTCAACCTTGTTCTACATTATGATGACAGTGTGCTTTACATGTACATGTACACACATGTATATGCATGTGTATGTTCTCATTTTGATGTGTACATGTATCTTAACTCAAGTTGTGTGGACTTTGCTAACTTTTTGGGAGCAGTCTGCACACATATTATTGCATGACTGTATGGTGTGCAGTGTACTCATTTGCCCTTTGACCTTTGAAATACATAACCCAGTACTGACTGACATTAGGATAAACATAAAAACACTTGGCTTGACCCAAGTCCAAATCACTCTATGGTTCATTTGTTGTGATTGAGATTCTGCTTCCAATCTTAGGGGGTGTCTGAATTGATGGCTATGGCTACGGCTGGATGGCCGCCTCACCATGCGGTGGAGTATAGGCGTCCTTAGCAACACCCTTAACAACAGGCATAGCTGTAGCTGTTGCCGCCAATTCGGATACGGCCTTATTCTGAAGATTGCATACAGGGGACAAAAAAAAAAAAATAGTATGTCTACAATTCTAATTCCCATGCCAAGATTTCGTAATTCTCAGAAATATTGAAATGGCATTAAAACTAAAGACAACTGAAACGTAAGCCTTGATACCAATGAGATGTGATGTGGGATTTGAACCTGCAACCTCGGGCACCGTTAATCCGGAGGTCGTTGGTTCAAATCCCGCTCTAGTCAATTTTTCTTTGTTCAACCCCAAACCATTTAAAATTTACTAAGTCAGTTTTCCCTTGTGGTTTATTACTTGATGATTAATTACTAAAAAAGCTTCATTCTGTACTCTCCGTAAAGTCCAATTAATAAGAATATATACAGTAAACTGGTAACATATTGTTGTAAATTATGTGAAGACTTAGAATTCAAGCTGAAAGTTCTAGTAGTAGTGAGTAAAGAAAGAGTAGTGAAAATGTTTGATATTGTTGATTAAAAACCAAGGCTAAAAATGTACAACATGTAGTGTAGATTTCTCTGAGCTGAACAAGTTTATTGTGACTTGGATAGCATTGATTTGGTTGGTGAATTGTGTGGGTTTGTAAAAAGCATTCAAATGTTTGCAGCTTAGTAATCCAATTAAGCATTTAAATTTAGAACTAAAACATTAATTGAATATAAGGACAACTTTAGTACAAATCGCACAATTCGGTGACAAGAGGGTAATTTGCCAGTCAGTGCAGAGAGCTTTCACAAACTCAATTTTGGTGAACAAGCAAAAGTTATTAGATGTTAATTTTTGCATCGGGGATAGAGAATTTAATTTGGTTTTACCCTTACACCGATGTGTAGTAAGAAACAAATCCACAGGCAATTCACTCGGGTGGGATTCGAACCCACGACCTTTGCATTGCTAGAGCAGATGTCTTACCACTAGACCACTAGACGACCGAGCTAGCCCGATGGCTAGAGGTTGTTTGAATCCTTCGCAGCGATTTTAATAGATGTTAATTTTTGCATCGGGGATAAAGAATTTAATTTTGGTTTTACCCTTACACTGATGTGTATTAAAGATACACGTTGCCTTGAATCGGTCGAGTTGGTCTATAAAAAGCGTTTGTAACCGTTTGTTATAAATTGCAAATGGTTAGAAAGATGTTTTAAAAGTAGAATACGATGATCCACACACATGTGCCTCGAAATTGCGTGGTTTTCCTTGAACTTTGCGACCTAACACGGTCGGCCATTTTGTGGAGTCCAAAGTTAGACTCCATAAAATGGCCGACTGTGTTAGTTCACGATGTGAAAGGAAAACCACGCAATTTCGAGGCATATTTGCGTGGATCATTGTATTCTACTTTTAAAACATCTTTCTAACCATATGCATTTTATAACAAATGGTTTACAATGTGCCTCGAAATTGCGTGGTTTTCCTTGAACTTTGCGACCTAACACGGTCGGCCATTTTGTGGAGTCCAAAGTTAGACTCCATAAAATGGCCGACTGTGTTAGTTCACGATGTGAAAGGAAAACCACGCAATTTCGAGGCATATTTGCGTGGATCATTGTATTCTACTTTTAAAACATCTTTCTAACCATATGCATTTTATAACAAACGGTTTACAAACGCTTTTTATAGACCAACTCGGCCGATTCAAGGCAACGTGTACCTTTAAGCACTGTATACTCAGTACTTTCCCAAGCTCTGTGAAAAATTAAGCAAAATTTACTTAATACAGTGGAAAAAAACACCACCCATATCAAAAGCAGACTCACTGTATTATGGGGTTCCCCCTTACCTGAAGAATACTTTGTACAGTGAAGGAATAGCCCATTATGGTATGGGATCCCCAGGTTAAGTGATTCATATACATGTGGAACTCACTTCTTCCGTACATACATTGGAACCCCTTCCTTATCCTACTTATTTTCCGTCTTGCCCAGCATGTGCTGGGCCCCAGGGTTGCCGTGTACAGCTAAGATGTACTTGTTGGAAGTTTGGTTGAAAAATAATCTTTTGGAATATAAATTTGTTCACATGTATGGTACAATCTTTTGCAATTTTAAAATAACTTTGTTGAGTTACTTTGCTTTAAACTATTTCTGTGACGTCACTCTATTGTTCAAAGTGTAGATTATTTTTACGAATCTACACTTAACTGTAGATTCGTAACGAATCTACAGTTGAGTGGATTCGTTACAAACTAAAGTGAAATGTTCGACGGGAAAATGACTGTCTTTCCAAATTGAAAGGATAACACAATGTGCACCAAACACAGCTTTTAATGTACTTTACCATAGAAGGCTTTCAGGAAATAGTTTAAGTCAGAGAATAGACTCTAAAGTGTAGATTCGTGAACACAATGTACTCGCCTTCGGCTCGTACATTCTATTCACGAATCTACACTTTCTCGTCCATTCTCCTTAACTTATTACTCTTATTGCCCTTGCTTCGTTCAATTATGTTTCCTCGAGACTCTTGCTGTTTCAAGTGGGATTCTACAAAAGTGATCTGATTTTATTTTTGGTTTCATAATGTTTCCCTTTAGTTTTTGTCTGTATGTATTATTTATTGTTGTGACAGTATAATGTTTTGTTTTCATTCTGGTTTGCTGAGCTACTGTTTTTCAATAACCAGTATGTAGGTTAAGATGATATAAACATACACTTTTACTTTACAAGTTGACTCTGATTATAGTGGTATGCCTGATCCCATGTAAAGCATAATCAGTTTACTAGTGCAGTCCTCAGTCCAACACCATACAGCAACTCAACACCCAAACTGTTGGACTCTGATTATGGTGGTATGCCTGATCCCATGTAAAGCATAATCAGTTTACTAGTGCAGTCCTCAGTCCAACACCATTCAGTAACTCAACACCCAAACTGTTGGACTCTGATTATGGTGGTATGCCTGATCCCATGTAAAGCATAATCAGTTTATTAGTGCAGTCCTCAGTCCAACACCATTCAGTAACTCAACACCCAAACTGTTGGACTCTGATTATGGTGGTATGCCTGATCCCATGTAAAGCATAATCAGTTTACTAGTGCAGTCCTCAGTCCAACACCATTCAGTAACTCAACACCCAAACTGTTGGACTCTGATTATGGTGGTATGCCTGATCCCATGTAAAGCATAATCAGTTTACTAGTGCAGTCCTCAGTCAAACACCATACAGCAACTCAACAGTAACTTTTTATCGCTAACCATTTGATCTTTGTCCGTTTTCTCCTGTCGCAGTCTAAGGCTTTCCCTGTTGCACAGCACAAAGGAGGTGCGCAGTGCAGGCATCCGGGCGCTACGCTACCTTCTTCAAGATGAGACAAGTCTACAAGCGATGTTAACGCTACACGTTGACTACCTGATCATGAGATCATTAGATATATGTCTCTCGAACGATGTGGAGAGAGTACAAGCCATTAGGTTCATCAGAAGAGTAAGTCTCTTATTAACCCTAACAAACTAGACCCTTTGGTAGACATACTGCCCAAATCCTTTGATATCCTTCAACTTATTGTAAGTATACAGCTGTACATATTAGCCCAAATCCTTCAAAATCCTTTTGAGACAGAAGTTAGAAAGTCAAAAAAGGTCAAAAAAGCCCCAAACCTTCAGAATCCTATTTTGGCTAAGCTGCATAATACCTAAAACCTTCAAAATCCTCCTAGATGTACAATGTAAAAACAGCCCGATAGCCCAAGTCCTGCGAAATCCTACCCTAACAAAAACTCATTTTAGCCCAAACCCTTCGAAATCCTCCTGTGTTGCAGATCCCTTATAGCCCAAATCCTTCGCAATCCTGCACTTTGGCAATGAAGATATTGTAGGACTTGGGTTCTTTAGGGTTAATGTATATTCTGTTTGCAGCAACACCATGTGTATATCTACTTTGCTGTGTAGATTTTGTTCTTTAGAGAACTCATCTTGCTATTTGTTCTATGTTACGCGGGAGTTTGAAATTGTATCTCTCCTAAAATAGCCCCGAATGTACACACAAAACAAGTATGCGCCGAGATACAACGTTGTTGCATGCAATGTAGGGTGTCATGGCCGAGCGGTTTAGAGCATCAGATTTCAGTGCTGTTGTGTTTGAAAAAGCCTTTGGAGTGCTACGGCAGCTGGAGCATTTCGTGTGAGATACAATGCTTTTGCAAGAAGCATTTTTGTGTGAGATACAACGTTTGTGCAAAACTGAGATAAGACGTTTTTGCCCTGACGCAATGGTATAAAGTCTTCTGGAATAATCAAGGATGAAATCAATGTTGGTGATCAGAACAGCGAGCTCTGCTGTGTTTCCTCTTCCTTACTCCTACAAAGGTCTTGTAGCTTCTTCCTAATTACATGCAGTCTTGGCAACATTGACCCTAATGTTTCTTACTGTGTGAGCCAGAAACTTTACACTGAGCTCTTACGTTTCCCACAAGTGTCCCAGGCTCCCAAGCGTCTTTCACTTGACCCGAGCCTCTGCGTTCCTTACAGCAATAATGGTGAAGTGTTTTTTTACAGAGGCATTCAAGTGCCAAGATGTGTAACAATGAAATGAGAATTATGAAATTATTATTTTGAACATCTCGCGCGGTTGCTTGTGAAAGAGTTAAAGGGTGTGTGCCATAAATAAATAACTAGTTCTTATATATAGTGCATTTTACAATAATGTATCAATGCGGTTTACATTAGTGCCCTGGTCATTGGGCCGATAGCATTCCTGTAATCGTTCTCAGCTCCCTGGGGAGTATACAGCCCCGTGCTGCCGTGGCGCCCTGAAGGCTTTGCAGGTACCCATTTATACCCCTGGGTGAAGAGAAGCAATTATAGTAAAGCATCTTGCTCGAGGATACAAGTGTCATGACCGGGATTCAAAACCCACACCCCTTGATGACTGGAACCCCAGAACTGGAATCCGATGCTCTAAACCGCTCGGCCGTGACACCCTGCATGCTACCTCGTCCATATGCCATATTAAATTGTAAATAATTAGGGTAGGCGACGAGGTCTTGGCAGAGTTGTGGTTGTGCGATAAAGGACATCACCTTCGCAGTCCTTAGTGTGCGGATTGGTCTTGGGATCCCCAGAAGCCTGTTGTTTTTGGACCCCCTTGGTCAAATATCAAGGTCATTATGGATAATCAAAAGAAATCTTGTATATTTTTTCCCTATGATTTGTATTTCTATTTGGCATTTGTAATTTCTATGTTACCTACACAACAAATGCACTGGGAGTCAGAACATATTACATGTACTACTACTATTGTGCAAGGGTTTACACTTTGCTTTACTTAATTTGTTTACAGACAAATCTCTAAATGATACTGTGCTCAATATTTGTCCATTTCTCCATATTGACAGATAATTGCCGTTGCCCCGGCGTTATGCCCAATCTCATTGGTACACACCTTGGTTGCTATCGGCAATGACGGACAGAAGATGAGAGACAGAATGGTACGAGCATCCCTTGAGACACTCTGTGAACTAGGTGAGAACTGCCCACCTCCTCAGAAATATCTTGGTCTTTGAATTTAGCCTTTGAAAAAGATGTCTCTGTGGTCGAAATGTGAGGTTGTAGACTGTGCCAGTTTTGCATGATTCAAATTATTAACAATTAATGATTTTTTGTAATGACTTTCACTCTGTGTACTAGTTGAGAACTTTCCACTTCCTCAGACTTATCTTGGTCTTTGATTTTAGCCTTTGAGAAAGATGCCGCTGGGGCCGAAATGTGAGGCTCTAGACTGTGCAAGTCTTGCGCGTATTTGAACCCATTGGAGTGTGCAAGTTTTGTTTCCTTTGAGCGTTAAAGCAATGTATGCGGGACCAAAGTGGTCCAAATGTGCGCGACACTTGCACGAACTATTAACAATTTCAGTATTTTGTACTTCAGGTCATTTAGGTTGGTAAGCAGTTTAAACGGCTCATCGTTAAAGAAAAAAATAGTAACATCTTACTAACGCTTACCAACTCCCAAATCCTTTAAAATCCACCCCTGTTGGTTTGATGGATTCTATAATGCAACGCTAAAACAAACGCTAAGTCCAAAAAGTTGATTGTTAGGTTAAACTTGTTTCTAAAAGGAAGGCAGGAAGGTTCATGTTCCTCTGTGGATTTACTTGCACAGTATTTATGTTAGGCTTGTAGTTTTTTTTCCAGAATTTTTCACCGTGAACATTATTATTATTATTCATGGTGAGTGGATCCAAATTGACCTTTGACCCTGAGGTATACTGATTCGGTTTAGTTAAAAACAACATTTCTCGTCTTTTTCAGCAATAAAGAACACAGAGGTTTTTGCAGTAGCAGGTGGTTTGGCTACCTTGGTTCAGAACATCTTAGACTCTCAGCATCTGAGAATCAACGAGGCCATCGTGCTGACTGTACTTCATCTTCTTAATCATCCACACACTCGCAAATTCATCAGACTCAACGTGGATATAGAGGTAGGACATCGTAATTAGTGGTTAGAAATAATGAGGTCGTGCGAAAGAATGTTGCTTGGCATCTTGGCCGACCGGCAAATGCCCCTGACCAATTGTATAATTAACAAATATATATTTGTCCCCGATGCAGCTTGACCTCTAATCCTGTCCTTTCATTGGTCCAGTAATCCACCCTTTCACTGACCATCCTTTTGTCCTCACTACTTTACTCTGATTGGTGCTTAGCCACCCCACTGTTGGTAAACTATTAACTTTGATTGGCTAAAATTTTCCCTCTTTTTCTGGATACCTTCCAATTGCTCTTTGTCTCTCTTTTATACTATAAATGGATATGTTTTCGTTTGTGCTTGTTTATGCCTCTGACGAAGGTCCGGTTTGGATCGAAAGCTAAGGCCATCTACCCTACAAATTTTATATCTTAGAAACTCAAAAAGACTTGGCACTGCAAAGTTTAGTTTTAATTTATTTTATTAGGCGTGGGGTTGGGGGAAGGGGGAGGGGAAAGAGGGAGGGGAAAGAGGGAGGGGAGGAGCCAAACAGATAGAAATAAAGGGACAAAAGGAAGGACACTCTTTACCGGCAGTAAGAAACCCGGGAGCAAACGTTGACAGATTGAACATGTAAAGTATAGATTGACAACTAACATGTCAATTTCGTCGCCTGCTGTCGGTGTGGTGAACCAAACGGAATCAATAGTGCCAACTTGCAGTAGAAGTAGTATGGTGCTCATTGCACACTGTCAGTTGGTCTGCTTTCTGGTGTGGTTGTCTGGGTGCCAGCTTGTTTTTTTTTGCAGAACTTGAAAAATACGAGTATTGACCCCAACTATTGACCTGTAGTGACTATTTTGTGTTGATTTGGTTTGATTACAGCAAGTCATAGCACCGTATACAGATGTACACTATAGGCATCATGGAGATACCAATGAACAAACAAGGTAAGCCATGGAGTGTTGATTTCAACTCTAAAAAGCCCTCACGCCAAAAACAGGTACATCTCAGAAAAAAATGGCATTATTTAAGAGTGAAGGAGAGGGAACACCTTAAGGGGATGCGACTTTGTATTCCAAATATCAAGTCAGTTTCCCTTGTGGTTTATTCCTTGCTATTATTACCAAGTGTAGGGGGGGGGGTTTCTCATGTATTTCAGATGGAATTATTTCTTATAACTTTTGGTACTGGTGTCAAGTTGATAAAAATTATATGTAAGCTTTTAGATAAATGTACAAAAAAATAAAAAATAAATAAAAATAATTTAAAATTTTTGTACCTTGAGTTTTAAGTTTATATAATTACCTTCACCTCAGGATTGTCTTGAAATCCTTCGTTCTGTAGATGTTTTGATTGAAGTTAATACCAAATGTTGGGATGATTTCATTCATGTCAATGATGCCTGTTGATTCTCCTTTTTGATTCTAGTGAAGAGCGTGAAATGAGACACGCCGCAAGTCGGATGGCTATCGTTACGCTCATCAGATCCTGGCCAGGTAAGGACAGACAAACAAACACCCCAACAAACAAACAAACAAACAATCAAAAACAAAACAGGAAAAACCCCCGTGGAAAACCCCGCAAAAAAATAAAATAAATAAAAAAACCTCCAAGCAAACAAGTTTGTTAGTTTTCCCTCTTAATTTTCAGTGTGAAATTTTCTCGACCGTCTTTCGGACGGCAATAATTCTCTAGAGGATTTGTGCTGGTTTAAACTTAATAATTAGGATGAGCTCCCAGATTAAAACGAATAAAGCTTTTTCCTTTCCAGGATTGCCAATCCTAAATTTTGGACAAGTTTGTAGCAAAAAAAATTGTGTTCATATTAGGGTGGGAAAAAATGCACATGGAAATATTCATAAATGTGCACATTAAACTGCACATGAAGATAATGAGTGGGTGTGTTGAGTCATACTCTGTAGCAAAAAATGTATTCATACAGACCGTATTGAATAACCCCTTTGTTGCTATGAAAGTCGCCATCTTGTAGGGCAAACCGTATGCGCATCTAAACGCGTACATCAATGAAGCACGCAGCGCGCAGCGTTCCCGGTTTAAGTTCTACGACACACGTACGCACACGTACACGCACACGCTCACAGACGCCATGTTGTAGGGTAGGTTTTTGAATGGTGACGTCATATTCAATACGGTCTATTAGACAGGGTTCTGCCCGGGATTTCTTTAGTGGTGGAAAAATGTTTCCCTGGAAACCATTGCCAGATGGATCAGTTACAGGGTAGATCATGATGAATAGACTCAAATCAAAGAAGTACTCAAAATTAATGGCTTCGGATATCATTTTTACTGGTGAATAAATACCCAATTTTACATTTTCGTTGAAAACATTTGATAGGAAATTGCAAGTGTAATTTCAAAAAACATTTGGAAAATGTGCGGTGGTCGGAAACAGTAAAAATTCTGCCAGTGGTAGTTGGGGGAATCCTGAGTGCCGGGTGGGTTTTCCGGCACCGACCACTGTGGGCAGAATCCTGATTAGGGTGAACAAAAAAATGCACATGGAAATATTTGTGAATGTAGCACATTAAACTGCACATGAAGATAATGAGTGGGTGTGTTGAGTCATACTCCAGGCCCAGACAATATCTCGCTGTCTACTCGTTTTCTCAAGATGCAAAGGAGGGGAAGCTTAGACGGCCGATTAGTCCTGGTACCATGTGTTGTCATGTGTAGCACCATTTATACCTACCCTGGGATGAAGTTTCCTCCTTAAAGAGAAACCTGGATTCATTAATGTGAAAAATTGGTTCACTGTTGTACTTTTATTGCTAACAAATTTAATCATGGGGTAGAGGGTATCAAAGGGAATTAAGATATCCTAAGAAAGTAACCATTTGGAATTAGATCCTCAATCAATGTTGCTGATTTGAAATAAGATCTTCGGACAAACAAATATTTTACTTTTTTTCTTTAGTTGAGCAAAGCAAAATTTACTAGAGCAAGATTTGGACCTGCAACATCCAGGTTTACATATTTTTTACAATTGTTCTACTTTTCAAGAGATTTTAAATGTACACATATGTTAATTTCTGGTATTCCTGTATGTTTGTTGAAATATTTGTCTGGTAGGTGTATTCCTCTATGCAACCTTCGACATGACAATTTAGTCTGGTCATGATAGAGTGGATGTTATCAGTAATTGATTTGATTGCTATTTCTCTACTCATAGGTATGATCCGACTATGTCAACCAGAAGCCAGTGGGCTTCACTCATTAATGTCAATCTTATGTATACCACATGATGAAAATAGGGTAAGTTCATAACAATTTTGGTTGATTGATTGATTGATTGATTGATCGATTGATCGATTCGATTGATCGATCAGTTGATCAATTAATTGATTGATTGATTGATTGATCGATTGATTGATTGACTGATTGATCGATCAATTGATTGATCAATTGATCAATTGATTAAGTGGTTAATCGATCAATTGATTGATTGATTGAATGAATGATTGGTTCATCAATTGATTGAATGATTGATCAATTGATTTATTTTTTGTATCTATTTATTTTATTTTATGATAATGATTATGATTGTGACTATTCTTCTTCTTTTTTTTCTTTTTTCTTTTTTTTTTTGGTGGGGGGGGGCATTAGTTTGAAGAGAGGTTTCCAGAAGTACAAAAAGCTACATGTTTATGAAGTTGGACACAAGTAATAATATAATTTAAGAGTCAATCCACTGATATGAAAAACTTTGGGAATAATTTCAACTGCTGCAGTTCCTTGTAGTATTATTTTTTACAATTTAAAAAACAGAATTCTTAAAATATAAAAAACTTTGGGCACAGGGTATGTTCTTGTGAGTTATTTGTATTAACTAAATAATTTGCTTTCTTTGTAACGCAGAGATATCTTCTGCAAGTGGTGTTTGATATTTTCTACATCCCTATACCTGATTGGACAGATGAATTTGATGTGGCTCTGCAGAGTATAGGTAACTTTCAATTCAACAATTTTGAGATTATTGCAAGCGGACGAAAAGATGTCAGTTAAATTCTGAGATCGTTGTAAATGGAAGATGTGACATTGTTAGTTTTGTTAAAGAGGGACTCCAAGGTCAAATTCAGTTTTGTGATCCCCTCTTGAAATACTTTTGAACCCAAACTGTAGTGAACGAAGAAAGAATCTTGGAAGTTTGCACTGAAGGACCTATTTTGCTTGAAAAAGTGCCTACTAAATACACATTACTAATTAACATACATCTTCATGAGTTTAAACTCCAAAGCAACTTTTTGACGCATCGTAATGCTGTGCTCTTTGTAGATCGTTATGAGATGCAGTCATCGTGGTCATTAACTGAAGGTTTCGTTGTGGAGGAAGGCAAGGCTATTTTACCTCACCGAGCAGCCACAAGAACCAACCTGACAGAGAACCAGCTAGCGTTGATACTACTAGCCTTCACAAACGCTGGACTTCTTGAAGTATAAACAAATCTTTCTAACTATGTTCTTGTGTACTTAGTGTTTCTCCGCAAACCTTACTAGATTTAAATGTTTGTGTTGATTGCCAAAATGCAATATGTTCTCTTTCACTAAAGGAGAACCAGCTACAATGGAAAGGTCTATAACACGTAGGGAAACTGACTCCCAAAATGGGCCAATCAAGATTTTCATGTGGCGATGACGTCAGGTGAATTGGGTCAATTAATGGACGGGTCTCGTGAAGGATCGTGCAGTGATTTTGATTGTTTCCTCTCCACAGAGTATTGTTGAAGTGATCACATCAGGCAGTGAGCATTTATCCATCATGGCCACCGTCTTACTGGGTGAACTCCTACACATGGTGAGTCTTTACAGCTGCGTTTTCACGCGCCAACCGGTCGCTAGCAACCAGTTTAAATCTCTGCAGAAAAATAGTTGTAAAACGAAAAATAAAGATCCCACGGCCACACAGTTTTCAGAATTGTAAAGAGGACTCTTGAGGGCGCTATTGTGAACAATTTTTTTAGGTGGGTTGCGATTTGCAAACATTTAGTCAACAGTTAATTTGTCCATCTGATCAATTTATCACTAAAAGAAATGGTGCATGAAAGGGTTAACCGAGAGCTGAGGTAACGGGTAAATCTTACCGGTGTCCGCACTTGGATTATTTGATGTAGGTAAACTAACCAAGTCGATGGCGAAACAAACCGACTGACTAAATATAAACACATGAGGGCGCTATGCCAGTGACCATTAACGGGATATGACAAAATATATGACCTAGCTTGTAAACAATGGTTGAAGAGAAGCTCGGCAAATACAAGGAAGACAAACAACGCAAAAATGCAAAGTGAAAATTTGTACCACGGTCTGACCAGATTGGCCCTTGGATTTTTTTTCTTCTTCCAGGCGGATCGTATCTTGCCATCAGAATGTGAGCAACATCATCACTGTCTACCTACCCTGATGATCTTGGCAGCATCTTTCGATGTTCCTGTTCTCCAGAGGAAGTGAGCCCGATATATCATTTTTCTTAGTGCCTGATGTATTAATTACAATCGTTGAATTGTTTGCAGTACCCAACGCTAATTATGGATTTTGAACGAGCCTCGTCTCACTACGTAAATTTGATGGGCAATTATTGAGACTATCTTCTCTACAATAAAGAAAGTAATAGGTTTATTAGGATTGGAAACTTTGCATGGTGTGAAAACAGTCATTTAAATTTTTGTTTGTTTTTTTGCACACCATATATTAACCCTCTACAGAGTTGTAGTGCAGAGCTGCCAACTCTTCCTGATTCTGCAGAAGTTCCCTGAAAATAAACCAATCTTTGCATGTTCTAAAGAACAATTTGAAAAATCTCCTGATTATGGAAACTTTCTCCCTATTGAGTTGAATGTAATTCTAAACATCTCCCTGATTGTTGTACAAAATCTCCCTGATTGCAAGATGCAAATGTTGGCAGCTCTGGTAGTGGCTGGTAAAAAGCCACAAAAAAAAGACACAGTAAAAAGTTTTTAAAGAGCATTTGTATATGATGTTACAAAAAAGGCGAATGGTGTAACGTTAGGACATTAGCAGAATAGCCTTTGAGAAAGACTATGCTAGTGTCGAAACTCAAGCTGTTATACCACATCTCATACGGGTTGGTGAGCAATTATTTTTTAAACAAATATTATTTCGTTTTTAGACATCAAAATGGCAGCATGAGGCTGAATTTACAGAGATATTTATGAGATAAAAGAGGTTATAAAAACTAATAGACAATCATTACTCATATGAAAGAACAAAAGTCAAACAAAGTTACACTGAATACAACAACCAGATGACAACAGCTATCTCTATTTTTTAAACTCATTTGTTCCGATCTACCATGAATTCCCCTTAAATGTAATTTGCATCTGTCTCCCTTTGCTTGCAAGCAGCACCCTGATCTATATCAAAGTATCAAATTATTAAATTATTGTACTATTATCATTTTCTTATTATGGCTATCTTTGATTGATTTCAGTCGTGCCAGTGCCGCCATAACACATCTTGACAGGCTTCACGAGATGAACAAGCGAGGGCCCGTACCCTGCAGTCTATTTCTGAGCTTCATCATGAGCTTATCGCAGACGTTCATGGCAGACAGGAAATCGAAACTAAACAGGGACAAACTCAAACAGTGCATGACCAAGGTAAAGTTAGATTATCATGGAAGAACCTTTTTTGTAAGTTGCGCTTCCATTTTGTCGGGCTAGTTTTCAGCTTTCCCATTGGCTGATTATGTTTTCTGACTGGCACCCCAAACAAATTAGGGAGACCGTCAACATTAGGGCTAGATAGCTCAGTTGGTAGAGCGCCGGCACGTTAATCCGGAGGTTTCAGGTTCAAATCCTAGTGACTCGCCCTCCCCTTGCCTGCATGCCAATCATAATACACTGCAAAACTTGCTATTTTTTTTTTCTTCCATTCATGCGAAGTGTATTCAATGTCTAGATCTTTTATAACTAGTCGATACACTCATTCTATGCATACTTTCTTTAGTGAAATCCTTTATTCCACGGTGGTGTCTTAAGCGTTTACTGTACACCATGAGGTATGCGTAGGGCAGTTAGACTATAGGTCTTTCTCCAAACAACAGTTGGAAGAGCGCTGACACGTTAATCCGGAGGTTGCAGGTTCAAATCCTGCTTTAATAAAAAAACAAATCAAGTAAAAACCACATGGGAAACTGACTGGGTGATTTAAAAAAAAAAAAAAAATTGGGGTTGAACAAAGAAAAATTTACTAGAGCAGGATTTGAACCAAAGGCCACCTAGTCTTATGTTTGTTTGTTTAACCAAAGATTTTTAAAAGAAGATAATAATTTTTGTTATTGTTTTTCAGGATACTGATGATATCAGTACACAAGCCAGTGTGAAAGAAACTCAAGTGCTGTCTGCCAAAGATTATACCTGCTGGAACTGGGAACTCATTGGTTGCATCATTAAGGTATGTAAATATCAACAGTATGGTGCTCCTAAAAATTGATATAAAGGCAGGGGTTTTGCCCTTACTTTTTCAGTGACTGGCCAGCAGACCAGTTAGCTTGTCATTTCACTAGTCCATCACCTTTTTTTCACTAGACCATATTCAAATGAAATAGGGATGCTTTTTAATACTGAAACTAAGCCAGCAGGACCACTTGGAGAGAATTTTGACTGGTCTCGGGTGTTTTAACTGGTATTGGCCAGCGGACCACTGTAAGGGAGAACACTGTATAAAGGACAGCAATTATTTACAAAATGAAACACATAAAAATAACATGGTATTCAGGATTCCTCAGTGGTTTCTTCCCCTGCCTTTCACCTCTGTGGACGGGTTCGAATCCCACACCGGAGCCTTGCATGTGGATTGGGTTTTCCCCATTGGGGTTTTCCTCTCACATCCAAAACTGAACATTTATTCTGGCTCCTATTCATCCCGTTATTGGCGCTAATTGTGCTGTTGGATGTGTAACTAATAAACTAAACTAAACTAACTAAGTATCTATTAAATTTAGGCCAAACCATGAGATGGTGGTGTATGGAATGATAAAGGCTCAGTCATACTTGTGCAAAGACCAGTGGGTGAATTTATAAAAAAATGGCCTGAGAAGAACACAGAGAGAAAGACAAACTTAGCAACATCATCACCAACTTTTATTATCATTGTTTTCTTCTTCTTACAGAAAGGGGGTCCGTTCTTGAAGAAACTTGAGGATGCTAACATCAACAGGTACTTGGAAATAACTCAAAGACAAAAACATGATCAAAATGGTTTTTATCTCCTTGTTTCACAAACATTTGTACAGTTCATTTAGCACTCTGCTTCAAATCCGACACAAACATTTCATATTTTAAAGGTAGGGTCATAGATTGGTTTTTGTCAACGTAATGCTGATTTATAGGCCAATTTATCAATAAAGATACAATAAAATCACATGTAAAAAGTTGAGGAAAATCAGACTGTGCGATCTCCATAAACATAAGATTTGTTGTATTCTTCCACTGAGCTGTGTACAAATGTGCCTGCCGGAAATCCAGGCTCTGTGGCTCTTTTGTAAACATGTGATGTCACAGGTCACATCGTCTATAGGCGCCTTGATCGGTTTTCTGGAGAAGTGCGCTTTACAAATGGATATTATTATTATTATTATTACTAATGCTAGACACTTCATGTCAACATCTCCGTGCAGGTTTTTCCGAAAGCTGATAGATTTCTACAAACCAACGAGTAAACAATTTGCGAGTATTGAACTGCCAAAGTCGCTGGTTAGACCGGCTAGTCTACAGACCCAGACGCTCGTTGGATGTCAACTCATTGAGTTCCTGTTTGAAGGCGACGACGTAAGTTTGATTTTCAGCTCTTGAGTTCTGGAAATTACAGACTGTGAAAACCTTGCCTTTAGGGACTTGCCACACAACGCAACATTTATCGTTTTGTGATTAATCTTGATAGTTTTTTGCAAGAAATTCTAAAAAGATGTCAGTAGAAATGTTGGTAAACTGGCACTAGGAAAGTTAGTATACTTTACTTTACATTTACATTTCTACCGCACTTAATACTACGTTTTAAGCGCTACAGTATTTATCCTGGAAGGTATGTGGAGCTAGGTTTTGAGGTATGAGACCTTTTTCCTTTACATAGCACCTTGTAATGGTTTACAAGGTGCTGTGGCGCAATTTGCTGCCAATCAAACCGGGGCGAACCCCTTCTCTTTACGATAAGTGCACTGGGTTCTTTTACGTGCATTACACAACACACAGGACGGGACCTACGGCTTTACGTCCCATCCGAAGGACGCAGCAACAATGGTTAAGTGTCTTGCTTAAGGACACAAGTGTCACGACTGGGACTCGAACCCACACTCTGCTGATCAGAAACACCAGAGCTTGAGGCCGGTGTTCTTATCCGCTCGGCCACGACACACGATGTGTGTTGGCACTAAGAAAATCTAAGAAAATCCATTTTGAGTTTGTTTATGGTGTTTACTTTTCCTGACGTAGAACGAGGCTTTACAGCTGCTGCGAGAGTTAGCCCAAGACATCGCCGACTGTCTCCTAGAGATCACCCTGGTACCTCATAACAACGTCCCCCCGGAGTCTGTCTTCAGTCCGGTCAGTATTCAGAGTACACTCAGCCAAGACTACTTCCTGTTCATCGGTAAAATATCACATTCACCCAAAGGAGAGAAGATCATGGAGAAATCCAGCATGTTCCAATAGTGAGTATTATTTTGGTTTATTGAAAACTTTCAAACATTGCAGCCAATGGCTGAGTTGTGTTTAAAATACAACAAGAGATACATAGAAAAGGTAAAAATATTACAAATGAAAAAAAATAAATGTATATATCCGAGCCTTTACAAGTTGGAAAATACTGTTTGAAATTGTGGTTTATTACTTGATATTTGAGATTAAAAAGTTGCATCCCCTTAAAGACACTGGACACCTTTGGTAATTGTCAAAGACCAGTCTTCTCACTTGGTGTATCTCAACATATGCACAAAATAACAAACCTGTGAAAATTTGAACTCAATTGGTCGTCGAAGTTGCGAGATAATGATGGAAGAAAAGACACCCTTGTCACCGCGAAGTTGTGTGCTTTCAGATGCTTGATTTCGAGACCTCACGCGTGAGGTCTCAAAATCAATTCAAATAAATTACTTCTTTCTCGAAAACTACGTTACTTCAGAGGGAGCTGTTTCTCACAATGTTTTATACTATCAACAGCTCTCCAATGCTCGTTACCAAGTAAGTTTTTATGCTAACAATTATTTTGAGTAATTACCAATAGTGTCCAGTGCCTTTAAGGTGATCCAATTGCTGCCGCTTCCCAGGTTGTACCGTAAACTTGGGTGTGATCCCTGGCTACACGGCAGTTACAGGTTGTATGACTTCTGACTGACACACCCCCCCCCCCAAAAAAAAAAGATATTTACAGAATAGGGAGACTGCCACCATAGGTCTAGATAGCTCAGTTGGTAGAGCACCAGCATGTTAATCCGGAGGTCGCAGGTTCAAATTCCACCCTAGTCAATTTTTCTTTGTTCAACCCAAAATTATTCAAAGTTTACCCAGTCAGTTTTCTTTGTGGTTTATTACTTGATATTGAGAACAAAATTATCAAATAAGGATAATGACTTTGTGAACAAAAACCAAATCTATATGAAATTAGTTTGCATATGGAACAGATGAAAAAAAAACTTAATATATATTCGGTTTGCGGTAACACCATGTGTATAAACATCTACTTTGCTGTGTAGATTTGTTCTTTAGAGAACTTGTCTAGAATAAATCAAGTTCTCTAAAGAACAAATCTACACAGCAAAGTAGATGTTTATACACATGGTGTTACCGCAAACTGAATATATATTGATACCTTACCATGCAATGCCTCAAAACCCATAAAAAAAATCTTGTTGAGTGAATTTGCATATGTCGGAGTAGAACTGTCTTAGTGAATAAATGAAAGCCTTCTCTACTGATTCCTCATTGTGTCTTTGTCTTCCCAGCATTCTTGACCTTTGTTCCTCACAAGGTCATGAGGTCTTGCAGAAGCTCATCACTACCTGTCTGGACTGCAGCAGAGACGGACTCGGGAGGACCATTCTCAGTAAACTTCTTACATCCGCATCAGAGGTATCACATCTCTTGTCCTTTCATTTATCAATTCTGGTTGTGAAGCCAAGGATTTTGAGGAAAAGCGAACTTAACCACTATACTAGCCAAGAACCCGTAAGCCATTTTGAGATATGGTGACTCAACACTATGACACTATTAGGTTTGGGTAAATTTGTCGGTATACGCCCAAACCGAACAGTGCAATCCTATAGTGTCCGCCATATCTCTCAAAGGCTAATGGAGAGAAGACAAAGAAGGAAGTTTCAGATTTAGATGTGGGAGGAAAATCCCAGGGAAATATTCTCTTGAGAATTCCCACGCAATTGGGTAGTGACGGAAAACCCAATCCACATAGTGCCCCAGGTTGGGATTCGAACCGGGGTCCCAAAGGTGGAAGGCGAGGAAAGCTACCACCACGCCAAACCGACTGTGTCTGTGTCTATGTGTCAATGCAAGTAATAGCATCTTAATGAGGCAATTGTTATGTAATTTCACAGCAAATTTTGAACCCCCAACCACCAGGAACCCAATTTCTAGAGCTGCTTGAGCAGAAAATATTGCTTAACAATTTTCTGCTGAGCAGAAATCAGCAGGTACCAGTCACAAATTGTAACATGTGACATGGTAACCTCATTCTGGTAAGCATAATTTTGTTGTGCTTAGCTACTTTTTGTGCTTAAGCAGCTCTATGAAACTGGGCCCAGGTCATGGCGCAAACTGTACTGACCTCTTGCACCAATGTTACACTCTGCTGCTCTCTGCCACACTTGACCATTTTGGACGTCAAATTGCACACATAAATTATGGTAAGCGTGTAAACGCTGTGTCGCCTAAAATGCGCACTGCACTGTTTAAAAACGGTCCATTTAAAACATGGAACGTTGACTCCAAAATGGCGCAAAAAGGTTATTGTGACAATGACGCCAGGTGAATTGGAGACTTTTGAACGATAGATGGCAGCAGAACACCAGGTAAATTGCCATTGTTCATGTAGTTTTAAGCATGCGCACATTGCAGAGAACACTTGATTTACCCGGTACGTCTGCTGCCACCTAGTGTCCCAGAAGTTCCTCATTGGGTCAATATCTGGTGTAAGCAAATGTCCTTCAGTCCAAATGGTTCCTTTTAACCTTTCGGTAGAGCTTTACGAGAGTAGAATCATGAGTGCTCTTGTTCTTTCTTTGTTCACACCACCAGGCCGTACGTCTGTACGCTACCGGTCATCTCCGAGTTCAACTCCGTGCCCAGATTCCCTTCTTCCAGAACTGGGGCATGGAGTTCTTGGTCACCCAGCTGTACGATAAGAATTCCGCCGTGACCTCGGAGGCCATCGAGATCATCGAGGAGGCTTGTGAAGACGATTCAAATCTACACAGCTTGGTGCAGATTAGGCCATCGTTACTTCATATGGGAGACAGGGGGGTGCTACTACTAACAAGGTACGGGTGGTCCACCTCATTTTGAGTCTGCCAGCTGTGCAATTTTTTATTTAAGGCAACTGATCATAATCCTTGTTGTTTGTTGATTTTAAAAAAAGCTGCTTCAACGCTTAGTAAATTACTTAAAGATATTTAAGTACTGTTAAGTGCATATTTTTCTGTCCTTGTTTTAGTTTCTCAAATAAGTGCAGTAAATAAATCTTCAATCTATTATTTCATAATATTTATCATAGCTTTTTGAAGTTTCGATCATCGTGATTTTATTTACATAAACTTGTAATGATGTAAGCAATTAGTTTACAAGTAGAAAGTTAAACAAATGTGTACTACTGATACTTAAATACAGGTCCACTTGCAAAAACATTTCAAGCGTTAAATCATTTAAATAATACCACTGATTTACAAATTGTGAAGGAAATACAAAAAGTGGCGAATACACATACATTTGAAACCATTCGACTGCCAAGGTTGTGTACGGTGGCACAACTGCACAGAACTAACTGTGTACTGTGTACATGCATTCCCTCATGGTAACATATTGCAGGCTGGCATAGTTTATCTATCATTCAAAATCACAGTGAATGGCATTGAATGGTCAGACAGCAAGAGGGTTAATTGCCAGTATCAGACTTGTATTTCAATAACATTAGTCGTCTGAAGTCGTCTCTAAATTCTTGTTGTTCCCCCCCCTCAGGTTTCTGTCCACACCCAAGGGCTTCAAATACCTCTCCGAGGTGAACTTTGTCACCCACGAACTAGAGAAGTGGCGCTCCTCCTACAACTGTAAATACGTCACCTTGGTGGAGACGGAGATCAACGAAGCTTTCACTTGCTACCAGAAACCCATCTACGAAGGCGGTTTCATAAGACGGTCTCGAGACGAGAAGAAGAAACGAAAGGATGTGTATGTTCCTGTTCATCTGTACGGTCAATTGGTTCAACATAAGCTGGATGTGAAACGCTGGAGAAGCAGGTAATCACCGGTGATTAAGGAGGTCAAACTCTGGGATATTTGGGGACAGCTGTGAGAATATTCAAGTATACCGGCTACTCACTCGGCATATTATTGTTGTTGTTGGTTTATTAAAAACTTTCAAACATTACTTCAGTTGTCCTTACTTATTTGAACATGTTTAACCACGTTGTGTTATTTTGACAGCAAATCATTCCTGAGCTGTGTGACATTGTACGATACGCTGACATGACATCCTACTCTACTATACTCAACCTAAAGGCCGCTTTGTGGGCTCTGGTAAGTTCCTACCCCTGCCCCTTCACTTGCCCAAGCTAAACCCTGCCCCTGCTCATCCCTGCCCCTTCACTTACCCCAGCTGACCCCTACCCCTGCTAACCACTGCCCTAGATACCCAAACTCCTGCTAACCCCTGCCAACCCATTCCTCAGCTGACCCCCACCCCTGCTAACCCCTTCCCTGCTAATTCCTACCCCACTGACCCTACCTGTAACCACTGCCCAGATACCAAACTCCTGTAACCCTGCCCCTGCAACCCATTCCTCAGCTGACCCCACCCCTGCTAACCCCTACCAAGCTGACCCCTACTCCTGCTAACCCCTGCCCCTGCCAACCCATTCCTCAGCTGACCCCCACCCCTGCTAACCCCTTCACTGCTGACCCCTACCCCAGCTGACCCCTACCCCTGATAACTCCTGCCCCTGCTAACCTCTGCCCCTGCTAACCCCCACCCTAGTAACCCACCCCTGCTAACCCCTCCCAGCTGACCCCTACCCCAGCTGACCCCTACCCTGCACTCATCCCAATCACCAATCTTAGAATCACACTTATCAAGACTCGTGTTCCAATCTTTTCTATAAGATAAAGTCGATAGCTATTTAAGAAAGCATTAACCCCCAAAAGCACACGATCTAAATCTCAACTCTGTCCAAAGTTAAAGTTTGAGAAATGATAAGAAATTATTATTATAAAAATTTTTTTTCAAAGAAAAGACAGACGATAAAAAAAAAAATGAAAGCTCTCTTGTTTGACAAACTCGTTTTCTCCTGGAATTGAAAGTTATTTTGGGCCCCCTTTCCCTCCTCTTGTCTACAGGGTCACACGGAACATCATCATACGGTCTACAGCTGCTAGTTGCAGAATCCATCATTCCTGATATCATTCGCTTAGCGGAAGAATGCGAAGTCTTCTCAATACGAGGGTAAGATTATTTCAAGCTTTATTTTCATGTTCCAACTTGAAAAAAAAAAGCAAGATCTTTTGTTTAGAACAAAAAGTTAACTTAGTCACTTTTTTGCAAATTTCATTTCATGTTATTTCAATTCTATTAGTGGGTTCTGTGTCTCCAGGGACCACTTCATGAAAGTTTTTTATGAGAGTGCTTTGCTAAATAGCAGGTCAGAGGTCATAGTCAAGACCTTGACTGTGACCTTTTGGTTGAGTTGCAGTAGGTCAAATCTTGCGGTCATGTGTTGCTGCTGTTGTTGTAAGTACCAACTGTTTGTGGTGGCTGCCAAAGTGGCCCCTAAACATTTATTAGTTCTAACCGCTTATCATGTGAACACGTTGACTGCCGGTCATTATATTCGTAGTGCGTTCCCATTTGCCAAGTGCGGTGCGTATGCGTGCATAAGTGCGATGCGCATGCGCACATACCAAATAGGTACTATACAAAAAAAAAAAAATTTATATGCACATTCTAAGGTCGATGTCCTCACCACTGCCAGGAAGCGTATGTGTTGCGTGCTCAGTGATGCCAGTGTGTTTAAATAACAATACAAGCCCTTTCATTCACTACGAGTATACTCGTAGTGGCAGAATCCGTCTAACCTGTTACTACGAATATACTGGTAGGCGGCAGTCAATGTGTTAACCTTCACTCCCTGGGCCCTTCTTGCCTAGAGGTGACCTCACTCTTCAAATAACCTCCTCTCCTATGTCACTCCACACCTACATGTTTGGACTTGGATGTAAGCAATTGCTATTTTGGCCCAAGGCCCTCAATCCTTTTGAATCTTACATTTTGGCAAAGAGGATTTGAAGATCTGGGTATAGGGTTTAATTATGGCATCGCTTACTTCAGTGTACTTTCTCCTCCAGCAAGAAAACCTGAAAGACATTAATGTAGAGCTCTACTTTCTCCACAGGACCTGCTTCTATGTCTTGGGTCTCTTCTCTAAGAATCGCCAAGGAGCGGATCTCCTGAGCTCTCTTGGATGGGAGAGTGTACGCCACAGTCGCACGGAGTACTTTCCTGTTCTGGAAGAGCGGCATAATCTCTTCGACGAGCTTGGCCGGTTTACGGATCGTTCAGGCTCCTCACCGGCGCCCTACTCCCCGCTGGGCGAATCCACCTACACACTGGACAGCCCCAAGATGTTCCTTCGCGACAAGCTGCCTGACCTGGAGAGCCCTAAACTCGTCATCGAGAACGACCGCGATGGAAAAAATGTGTTCTTTGTGGGCGGAGAAGTGAGCCCGTGTCGGAGTGCCAGTCCGCAGCCGGGATTCTCGGAGGAGGAGGAAAGTGACTATCAGTTTATGTCGGACGAGAAGTCGCCGTCGCTCGCCCCACCGGTTCAGCGGATGGGACGGAGAGATCGAACCAAATCAAGCCCGACGAAAATGTTAATGGTTGGGATCGCTGAGCAGAGGACTCACGTGAGCACCAGCGAGATTGAGAAGAGGTCAAGGATCATAGGCAGTGACCTCGAGGTGCGGACCAGGTCGGGCTCCCACAGTGACATGCCGGTGAGAACTCAGAATCACGATATTGCAAGATTTCCCAAATATGCAACGATCGGACACGCTGGGGTCACGCCGAGGAGCAGTATCCTGAGACGGGTGCAGACCATGCCGGCCATGGAAGAACCCAGCGGTCAGCGGAAGAATGGCCGCTTGACCAAACTGAGGAGTAATAGCGATGCAAGCTCCAAGCCCGCGAGATCCTCGTCCCCAACCCCAACATAGCACGTTTCCATTCGGACATCATGCCCGATCGGGCGCGGGCAAGCTCAATGCGCGAGCGTAGTTTCGGGCGTCGCTGCGACAGCAACGAGAGCGGACGCAGCAGCTTCGGCACGAAGAGTCGCAGTGAGAGCTTCGCGACGGACACGACCCAGACCAGCGGCATTAGCTCTTTGCATTCCAACCCGGGAGCCCCCCGACGGAGTCGTCAACCTCCAGCGTAAACACCATCACCAGTAGTCAGACAATCAAAGGTATTCATTCCTCGAACACCTTGCGGAAGCAGCACAATCTTAAGCGGACACCGAGTTTCATGAAGCGCTTGTCCAAGACCGTCTCCTCAAACTTTAACACGCCGTATTCCAACGTCCTGGAGACGAGCGCCGTGTTCACGACTAGTCGGGACGCCCACGGCTACGCTGCGTTGAAAGCATTGCGTATTCATCGTCAGGTGTCTGGGGACGAGTCCGCTCAGAATAATAGTCGGCGTCCAGCCTCCATCAGCAGTCATGATGAGCTGGCGTACCATGTGGAAGAGAGAAAGAAGGGACTTCTTGTCGAGTAAGTTTGTCAACGTACAACCTTGTGCCTCATTCTGAACTGTCTGATTATCACTGTCTTACTCTCACCGTAATTCCTCAGAACCCCTTTTTACTCAATTTTAACTCTATGTAACTCATTTAAATATGACTGCAATTTAGCCTTTGGCTGCGATGGTCCTTTTTTTCCAATAAACCATTTCAAATCAAATCAAATCAAAATCAAATACTCAGACTCTCTCAAAACAAACTAGGATCGACTCCTAAATACTGACTCTGATAAAATCGTGATGCCGGGCCCATGCCAGGTATTTCTAGTCGTCTGCAGGAATTGATAGTTTGCTTTGGAATTCCCCTTCAGCCCAGCTCATACTTCACGGGAAAGCGAACAATTAGATACGCACATTTTTGCAATTGTGACGCAAATAAATTGGCTTCGCTTTCGCAATTCACATGAAGTATGAATCGGGCTTCACAAGTCGATCAGAATCAAGACGAAGAACTGAAATATTTAAGGTCATAAGCCGTGGCTTTGCTTCTGAAGTTGATTGAAATATTGAGCTGTTTTTACACCCTCAGTTATTTTTTGAGCCAGTTTGGTTCACTGCTCTTGGTAACATTTTCCTGTGAGTTGGCCAACCATTTGAAACCATTCAACTGCACGGGTTGTGTATGGTGGAACAACTGTGCACAGAACTGGTCAGACAGTAGGAGGGTTGACTGTGTACTTTGTAGATGCATTCATCATGATGTCAGAACGCAGGCTGGCATAGTTTATTTATCATTCAACACCACAGTGGATGATATTGAATGGTCAGACAGTAGGAAGGTTGACTATGTACTGTGTAGATGCATTCATCATGATGTCAGATTGCAGGCTGGCATAGTTTATTTTTTCATTCAAAACCACAGTGGATGATATTGAATGGTCAGACAGTAGGAGGGTTGACTGTGTACTGTGTAGATGCATTCATCATAATGTCAGATTGCAGGCTGGCATAGTTTATTTTTTCATTCAAAACCACAGTGGGTGATATTGAATGGTCAGACAGTAGGAGGGTTGACTGTGTACTGTGTAGATGCATTCATCATAATGTCAGATTGCAGGCTGGCATAGTTTATTTATCATTCAAAACCACAGTGGATGATATTGAATGGTCAGACAGTAGGAGGGTTGACTGTGTACTGTGTAGATGCATTCATCATAATGTCAGATTGCAGGCTGGCATAGTTTATCTATCATTCAAAACCACAGTGGATGATATAGACTGGTCAGAGTGTAGGACATTTGAGATAATTACATTTCCATGGCGTTACAACACTTCTTACATGACGTTATTTTATAAGTGCAAAGTTTCAAACTGTGCTTTTTTTTGTTTTTGATTTGCTGCTAGTCGGACAGTGAGTATAAACTCTCTAGATGTCATCAGGGGAGTGCCTAAACCTCGCTCTAATACCCACACCTCATCCCAGTCAGTGACCGGGGAGTATCTGGGGCTGTGTCTGCCTGTAGATGTCAGCCTCATATTCCATGTAAGTTTTTAACACGTTGGCTGCCGTCATTATAGTCGTAGGCCCTTCCCATTTGGCAAGTACAAAGAGAATGTTTTTCTAGTAAAATCCTAAGAGACAAACTCGCTCAGCGCTTTTCTTATAGACCATGTTACATTTGTTTACAGAGTGGTGACCTCGTACATTATAACGCTATTCCTGACGGGCAAGATGCTACACGGGCTCAATGGAAAAATTTATATTTTGTATCATAATTTTCACATAAATTCAAAATCAACAAAAGCAACAGCTGTACAGCTTTTGAGATGTCCCCCCTTTCTTCATATCAAAAGTTGAGGAAAATCAGACGTGCGATCTGCATAAACATAAGATTTGTTGTATTCTTCCATTGAGCTGTGTACAAATGTGCCTGCCGAAAGTCCAGGCTCTGTGGCTCTTTTGTAAACATGTGATGTCACAGGTCACATCGTCTGTAGGCTCCTCATAATCCTTGTAAAGTGGGCCTGGCCATCTAAGATTGTTTCCTCCTCTCCATGCAGACTGATGAGAGTCAGTACCGTGGAGGACGACGCCCACCATCAAGCACCTCCTCAGACACCTCAGGTTTCCAAGATTTCTCGAGCATCGACCCCTCGGCCCTCGTTCCTGATGGTCGACTCCGCCCGGACAAGCACAACGAGACGGGAGACATGGACCCCATCGATCAGAGCGAGATGTCTCTATACAACGGGCCCCAGGACGAGGGTAGCTATGGTAACCAGAGTGAATTCCGGGGACGGAAGGGGAGTGCGATCGAATTTACGGAAGACACTAAACATCTTGTGGAGCATTGCTTGATTTGCACAAGATGAGAGCTCTGACTAATCTGGACGCAGAGGAAGATGGTAAGATTCAAGTAGATTTTGTTCTTTATTCAGAAAAGTTACCCGACTCAAAGCCTCTCTAGGCAAGGGGATAGGGCTACAATGGAAAGTATAGAAAAATAAAGTGGCAGTCAAATAGTTACAAGTTACTGTGACAGATTGTAAGATGGTGGTAAACATTATGCAGGTTTGGGAAAATTTATGAAGTAGAGTAATTTGAGGGAAAAAATTTAGGCCTTGAATGTCAGCCAACCTCTTGAATAGGACTTTGTTGGACTTGGGACTGTGGGGTTGTGGTTTTGACTTGACTCAAGGTTTATGTCGGAGATTCTGATTTTTTTCTTTCTTCAGAGGATGACAGGCTGCGTTCTATCAGTGAGGCAGACAGCAACCTGCCCCAGACACGACCTCGTCTACGCGGCTCGAGCGCCGCCAGCGGCCGGTACACGCCGACCAGTGCCGATATGTCCTCCACCAGCACGGGGAGTGCACACAGCTCCGAATCCACTCACTCGACGCGTATGAGACAGGATACCCCACGAGGGCGGGCTTTGATACGCAAAGAGGTGCTCCGTCTGGTCATTAACCTCGGTAGCTCGGTGGGAATGAAAGCCCAGGAACAAGGCCTCTTAAGGTAGGACTGAAACCTCATGTTGTTTATGTCAGTGCCAGAGAGGCTTTATGTAAAATCATTACGGTACCGACTCTCATCAGTCTTCACCGAGCTAAGCCCAGCTTATCTAGTTCCTGTTCCTGCCTTTGCGCACCACCGAGCCAAGCCCAACTGCCAATCCCCTACAAGGCAGTACTTAAGCAGCCTCCAGCAAACAGAGTCCAGCATTCTCCTAAAGGCGATCAGAGCATACTGATCGAAACGTTGAGTCATTAACCACCGGTTCTTTTCAGAACCAAACTACTCATAAGAGATTTCAGATGGTGTTACCGCAAACCTCTCTAAGTTATACTTCCTCCATGCCAAGTTTCAAATCCTACTTAAAATCATTGTATTGACCTAATTCACTTGACACTAATGACAGCTTCATCATAATAATCTTGGTTGTGCCAACTTCGCAGTCAATGTCTCCGTACGTTATACTGTGTAGTGCGGATCGGGCTCACCACCATAATCCATAATCCAACAGTCTGGGTGGTGAGTTTGTGATGTGGTGTTGGATTTTGTTGGAGTGAGGAAGAATCCTGGTATAGCTCACTCATGGGATCAGGCATACCCCCATAATCAGAGTCCAACAGTTTGGGTGTTGAGTTGCTGTATGGTGTTGGACTGAGGACTGCACTAGTAAACTGATTATGCTTTACATGGGATCAGGCATACCACCATAATCAGAGTCCAACAGTTTGGGTGTTGAGTTACTGAATGGTGTTGGACTGAGGACTGCACTAGTAAACTGATTATGCTTTACATGGGTGATCAGTTTAGTCACGTTTGGTGTTGAGATGTTTGTTGGACTGAGGAGAGAACCTGATTTTAGCTACCATGGGATTCAGGCATACCAGCATAATCAGAGTCCAACAGTTTGGGTGTTGAGTTGCTGTATGGTGTTGGACTGAGGACTGCATAGTAAACTGATTATGTTTACATGGGATCAGGCATACCAGCATAATCAGAGTCCAACAGTTTGGGTGTTGAGTTGCTGTATGGTGTGGGACTGAGGACTGGGATCAGGCATACCAGCATAATCAGAGTCCAACAGTTTGGGTGTTGAGTTCTGAATGGTGTTTGATTTTGTTAAGAGTGATGAAGGATCCTTTAAAATCACTCAAAGGTAAAAAAAACCAAGTCATTCATTGAGGTCCTTTTAGACCGATGAACAAAAACAAGTCTTCGCCCCGGTGTTCCTGGTTTGATTGGCAGCATATTGTGCCACCGCACCTTGTAAACCATTACATTGTGCTATAAATGCATAGGTCTCATACTTCAAAACGTAGCTCCACATACATGGCAGGTAAAAATACTGAGCGCTTTGTATCCTTTGGCAAAAGGCGCTATATAAATACAGTTATTATTATTATTATTATTTGTAGGCCACTACTATTTATTTGTTCTGTTTTTGTTCATTTAGCTTGAGAGAGAAATTCCCTTCAACATTTGAGAGTGTGTGTCTGTATTCGGACGTTGCGTACCTGATTGGCAACTGCAACTATCGACTCTCGGCCAGGCGCTTCATCCAGGAGCTGTTTCAGGAACTGAAATACTCGGAGGTTAGTCTGGTTTTACAGTCTGGGTTTTGTTTATCATTGTCAAGCCGAAATACAATGAAATACAATAGTGGCAGCCTCTCGATGTCGAGTAAACCTCTCTTTACAACAAAGAGACAAAGACCTGAGCATTAAGCAGTTGACGCTGGTTGTCGCGTTAACGTGCCAATATTTTTCGTGCTAGAATTTGGGGAACGTGCATTTTGTATTTTCGTGTCGCATCGGGGGACAAGAACTAAGGCTGCCAAGCAAGTAAGCAGTTGATGCTGGTTGTCGTGTCAACGGGCCAATGTTTTCCCTGCTAGAATTCTGGTGACGTGCGTTTGGTATTTTCGTGTCGCATCGGATGACCGGAACTAAGGCTGCCCGTACTTTACACTACGGAGCGTTGTCTTGAGCATGCACTCCTCCCTGTGTGAGGACAGTTGGCAGTGGGGAAACAAGGTAAAATTGGGTGTGTTATTGTGTAAAACTGGATTTTAGGCCTTTTTCTCTTTGTTGTAAAAAGAGGATTACCTGGCATTGAGAGGCTGCCACTAAATTGTATTTCATTGTATTTTGGCTCAATAGAGGTAAATCTGACTGGACCGAGATTCCAGCCTTGGCTCTTGCCATAGTCCCAAATGGCTGCCGTGTCTGATGTCCGAATTTTGTTATTCACTGCGTGTGAACATGATATTTTGGAGGAAAATCCCAGAGAAATGTTCCAGGGAAAACACACGCAATCCGTTAGGGACCGAAAACCGGCGTCCTAGAGGTGCGAGGACAGAAATCAGGACGCCAACCTGACCGCCCCTTTTCTATACACCATGTGACCTGTGACCTTTTCTGTAGACCGTGTGACCTGTGAATTTTCTATAGACCATGTGACCTGTGACCTTTTCTATAGACCATGTGACCTGTGACATAGTGAGTAGCAACTGCTAGATTCTGTGGAGCATTTTGCTATGCTCTTTTTAAAGGGAAATCATTCACTGCTTGTCTTCAGTAACAGATGAAAATTTACAAACTTGAATGCTTTTATATATATTTTGTTTCTTCTTGTAGCTGTTTGAGGAAGCAAGAGAGATCCAAGGCGTGCAGGAGGTTGAGAAGAAGCTGGAAGAAACGAGTAACGTCTTATCAGTGGTTTGTCAATAAATCACTCATTTAAGTAGATCCATCGTCACGGTAATTGCTTGAGTGTGCTTAATAGATTGAATCCGTAGACCCCCTTGCACAATGCGCAGCGCACTTACACGCGCCTATCCTGTCCGCCATTTTGGGAGCCAGAGTGTACACAAAGGAATTGACTCCCAAAATGGTGGAAATGATAGATGCGCATTTTGCTGTTCGGCGTTGTGCAAGGGATCAAAATGGCGAAATACCAGAGGTAATTACATAAACTCGCGAAGTACACATTGTTAGCTTTGTAGAAACTGGTTACCAGCCAAATGAATTACAAACCGTGCTAGTTGAGACTGGTTTCCCTGCAAAGATCTGCTAAAGAAATAAATCTGATCAGCGAGTAGTTTGTGTTTTACAGCTAATGATTTTGAAATTCGCTCTAGTGCCCAGTGTTCTTGTTTTTTTACAAGGTGAAGCTGCGTAATGTACAATACACTTTGAAAGTGTCGCTCAGATTCAAGTTTTTGAATCTTAGGTTCTGAAGGGAAAAATAAAAAAATAAATCAAGCATTTTAATAATAATATTAATAATAAACATTCATACAGCAGCACTCATTAGTTTGTTCTACAGGTATGCAGAGCTATGTTCGAACAATAAGATCCATTTATTTACATAGCACTGTGTAACGGTTTACAAGGTGGTGTGGCGCAATCTGCAGCCGACCATACCAGAAAACACCAGGGCAAACCACTTCTCTTAACAAGTGTACTGGGTGCTCTAATACGCCCCATCTGAAGGACGAAGCAGTAAGTGTCTTGCTCAAGGACACAAGTGTCAAGACCGCGACTCGAAACCCACACTCTGCTGATCAGAAACACCAGACTTTGAGTCCAGTGCGCTTGACTGCTCGGCCACGACCCACCACAAGCAGTACCAATGTTTGAATACCAGCGATACTTTCACAGTTTATTGCAAAGCACAAAATGTTTTATTGAGCAAACAATCAATTACTAGTCAAAAATTAACTTGTCTGTTTAACAGCACATGAATCTGACACTTTCTTAGCTAAGCATAGACAAATTTGTTTAGCAGAGAAAGGGTAACCAGCCAAATGTCATACCTTTATCATGGTGACTGGTTCCCTGGTTATTCTCTTCTTCTTAGCCTAACGGAAATTGGCTTTATACTAGATCGTTGAGCATCTTGTGATCTTTTCCTTTTTTGTCGCACAAAAGCAGGACATGCTGATTGCAAGGTATTCTTTACAATATATAAACTGGTGTTCTTTGTCATTGAACACATAGGTCATTTTGATTTTTAGATGTAAAAAAATAATCAAAGTGACCACTGTAGTTGGAGACGTTTCAGGCGCTAGGGGGCGCCAGACTATCTGGGTAACTTGTCATTGTTTATGTAATTCTGAGCACTCCGTTTGTTTCCGGACAATGATGAGTTCAACGGATAAGTCGGCTTTCATCCAAGCTCTCCCTGAGATCCCCCATTGTTGGTGATATCTTTGTATATTTAGTTGAACATTGCCAACTGTAAATGAGATTTATTTTTTATAGAATGCATCGTGGTGATTTACCTGGTCACATTTTCACTTTCCAGTTTATTGTTGGAATGTTTTATTTGATTTGAAAAAAATAAGACCTAAAAAGATTATTTGTTTGATGCTTCCGTTGAGTCCCTGAACCCAGCGTCTGGTTGGTCTTCAAAAATCAAATAATGGATATAATTGGTAATAGAGCATGCAAGTCTCTGTGTCTGCGAATATTAGCACCCGTTAAAATCTGCCAGTTTGTTTCATTCACATTTTAAAGAAGTGTAAATGGGACCAAAGTGGTCCCCAAAATGTTCGAATAGGCGCGAGACTTGCATGGTCTATTCCGAACAAAAAATATTGTTGTGGTCACTTCTTATTGTGACCATCAACGATCCAATTGATCTTTGAACACTAACTGCAGAGGGCGCTGTCCACATTGTTAAAGAGGTCACTTTGTCGATGGTGGTATGTGGCATAAGCCATGGTTTCCCCTCAAGGAAAGTACTAGCGTTTCCAAATAACTGATGGAGCCCAAGCCCAAGCCATGGTTTTGAAAGAAAAAAAAACGGCCATGTTACATTCAGTGTGAAACTTGCAGGGTCTCATAATTCCGCATTCAACCTGGGGTGTCTGCTGCCACCTAGGCCCAATTTCATAGAGCTGCTAAGCACAACAATTTGCTTAGCATAAAATTTCTTCCTTGATAAAAACAGGGCTACCAACCAAATTTCCATGTGTTGCATATTGCTTGTTAATGGTATTCAGCTGTTGTTTGCTTATCCTGAAAAATCACTAGGAAATTTGGTTGGTAATCCTGTTTTTATCAATGAAGAAATTTCATGCTAAGCAAATTGTTGTGCTTAGCAGCTCTATGAAATTGGGCCCTAGTGTCTTGATGTCCCCCATTGCCTTGGTGGTGTGTTTGGACCAGGCAAAGGTCATCACGGAACGCATTCAGCACATGTGCTAGAACACGTGTGCATTTCTCACTACAAAAAGGACACGACCACTGAACCTGAATTCAATTCGTCAAAGTATTCTTCAAATTCTCTTACTCCACACTGCCTTTTCTTTTTCGAAAAATCCTTAACACTGTCCCGGCTTACTTTCTCACCACAAAACTGTCTCAAACAACTCAAAAACAACTTGAACTGTACCTTGCTTAGTCTCACCTTGAGCGACCATTTGGCCGTCGCTAAAAAAAAACAACAATCATCTAAAACTTGAGACAAAAAAAATCGTTATTTCTATTGTGACATCTCAGTTTTACCGTACATAATACAAAGCTAAACAACTGACAATTTTTTAAAGTAATTGCCAAAACTCCACCTGTCCTGACTGTTTTAGCCTGAAATGAACTTCAATTCCAGGGTTTTATTATTTCAGGAGAACTCTTCGGAATTTCAATAAGCGTATTCTGTTGTTGTCTTTCTGGTTACCATGGTTATCTGTTAAGGCTTTCCTGTGTAAATAACATCGAATCTATTGTGAAGTTTACGACCCGGCTTAAGAAAGGGACTTTATCCAATTAAAAATCATGTGCAAGTAATTTAAAGGTTTATAAAAAGTGCAATAATTTTTGTCAAATTCTGATGATTGTGTTTAACAGCTTCTTAAGTCACAGACCAAAAAAAAAAGGAATCATTTAAAAAAACATCGCTGAAATCGGACAGGACCAATCTATTGTAAAAAGAAGTAACTTTTGTATTTTGAATGTTGGTGAAGTATTATGAAGGGTAAAATCCGATTAATGTATAAGTGTATTCCAAAGGTTTGAGGAACATCTCAGAAATGGGAGAAAAGAGAGGGTCGAAAAACTTTCTAGCCACAAAAACAAATATTTTGGTTTTGTTTACCGCTTTAAAGTTATCCAGTGCCCACACGATGTATTTCATTTCATTTTATTGGTCAACTGACATTTTTGCCGCCGTGCTCGATAAAACTTGAAATCATGAATCTCAATCAATCTCATGAAAAATAGTATTGCTGTACCGAGGAATACTTCACGTTTATTCATTTGGAATTTAAAATAAGAAATAGCAGAAATAGGTTACCAACTTTAAGTCCTATAAGTTGTGTACCGACTGACTGGTGCCCCCCAAAACCGTTGCTAAGGAGGGCCCAATATAGTGGCACTGCTCACCACAGAATTCTGCCATCCAGTGTTCGAAAGTCTCCCATTGGGTCATGGCAGTTCACCCAGATCGAAATGATTTTCCTCCGAATCGGCAAACCTTTTATGGGTTACACCGATATCTCACAATATAAGATCCCAATTGGGATATGTATATACTCTGATTGGAACCTTTCTTCCCCCAATGAAGGTATAAGCGGTCCCCAATCAGGGAACCCTAGGTTGACAGGTGCTGTACCTGTCCATAATAGAAGAGTCTCCCCCTCGAACAAGTCATCAAGTGTTACTTAAATATTTAGGTCATGATTTGTTGGGAATTGTTGTGAGTTGGGAACATGTTCCTCAGAAGATCTAACTAAGAAAAGAGTTTCTATATCAATAATTATAATAATAATATTAATATTCGGTTTTTATATAGCGCTTTACACACCCGAAGGGCGTCTCAAAGCGCTTCACACTTATTACCCCTGGTCACTGGGCCATTAGTTTCATTCCTTAAACCATATCGGCTCCCTAGGGAGTATACAGCCCAAGTATGTAGCGCACAAAGCTAAATCAATCACAAGAACCATCTCTGCCCTCACAGGTACCCATTTTACCCCTGGGTGGAGAGAAGCAATTATAGTTAAGTGTCTTGCTCAGGGACACACGTGTCACGACCGGGACTCGAACCCACACTCTGCTGAACACAAACACCAGAGCTTGAGTTCGGTGTTCTTAACCGCTCGGCCACAACACCCCAATCAGTGTTTACTTAAATCAGGAAATAATATGAGTCTCTTTAATTCGATCCCAAACTCCTGGAGAATAGAGTGGTTTATAATAAGATACTTAATTAAAGTATTATGCAATTTCTCACGTTTGATGTACTGAATGGTGTAAATAACTGACAAGTTATAATATAGCGTATATTTGAGCCCCAAAAAATATAGTGTAAAAAAACTATGTGATCTTTAGAGTTACATTTAGACATGCGTTGAGTTTCTGTAAATATTACATATACATGTACCCAAAGAGGCAAATTGGAAATTTTAATGAAATGTTAACGATTATTTATTGCAGCTATGAAGATCTTTTGAGTTGATGTTTTTTGTGAATCGTTGTAACTTCTGCTGAATAAGTGACTCTTTTAGCGAGGAGTTTTTGTGGGACATAGAGGGGTGGGTAGAGGGAGGGTCGGGTGGGGGGGGGGGGAAGGGGTTGAGACATTCTAAGGGAACATCGATAAGTATATAATGTTTGAAAAAAATATAATTAGTATAAGTTTGTAGGAATGGAAACTCTAGGCACTCCATTGAAGAGCACATATGCATCATGATTTTACCTTCTTTGTGTGTTCCCTGTATCCAGCTATGAAAAGAGAACTGACATATGAAGAGGATCCTGACTAATTTTGTTCCAGCCTCTGTTTGGTTTGGTCACTAGGGTTTTTTCCAAACCTCGACTCCTCCGGCTCTGGTGCCAGGCTTCATTTTGTTGTTGAATCACTGTGTAAATGAAGACTGCTCCAAAATTGATGACCTGGCTGAAGCCACAGCCAGAGCCAGAGACCAAGCCTAGGTTTGGAAAAACCCTTCAACTTGTATCAAAGAATGAAACAAGGTGGTTGGATCATGATGTAGACCAGTCCATCCAAGGAGTGGGACGGGAATGTTCCTTCAGTTTATTAAATTGCTGGTCAAATAATACAAACACATAATGGATTTAGAAATACAACAAACTACCTAAACTATTGATTGATTTTAAAAATTTGAGTCATTTCTGAAATACTTGTACATGTAGGAGATCACTGGATCTATGTATAACTTAGTTATATTTTTTTTTATTATAGAAAACGAGACTTAACTTGTTTGATTTTATGTTGGATTTCTTTGTTTTATTTTGTGCTTAAAACTTACGCACCAGGGCCTAATTTCGGTGAGCTGCTTAAGCAGAAAATATTGCGGAACGATTTTCTGATAAGCACAAATGAGCTGGATACCAGTCACAGATGGTACATGTGAAGTGGTGAATTGGCCGGTAACCATTCTCTGGTAACCCTAATTTTGTATGTGCTTAGTTGAAATTGGTCCAAGGTGTATTTTTTTGTCTTGTAACTGGTGCACAATGTTACTTATTTTGTCCAAATCCAAGGAAATCTTAGAGCTTGTTATTTCATAATGAGGGTTTCAAATTAAATGACTTGGGATCATGTGTGGTTTGGAAGACTCATTGGAACGAGAGACTTTTTAGACGATAGAGGGCGTCCCACTTACCCGGTCCCTTATTTTTTTTCCTCGTCGCTGAGAACTTTGAAAAGGAGCGGTGAGTGGGGCGCCCTCGGTTGTCTCCAAAGCCTGCGGTTATATTGATGTAGTATAGACCAAGTTACATTTTGTTTACAGAGTGGTGACCTCATACATTATAATGCTTTCCTGACGGGCAAGATGCTATACACAGGCTCAATGGGAAAATTTTGTTTTGTGTCATAATTTTCACATAAATTCAAAATTTACAAAAGCAACAGCTGTACAGCTTTTGAGATGTCCACCCTTTCTTCGTATCAAAAGTTGAGGAAAATCAGACAGTGCGATCTCCATAAAACATAAGATTTGTTGTAGTTCTTCCATTGAGCTGTGTACAAATGTGCCCGCCGGAAGTCCAGGCTCTGTGGCTCTTTTGTAAACATGTGATGTCACAGGTCACATGGTCTATTGGCCCAGTTTATACTTAAGGCTAAGTGCCAAAGTCAAGCAAGTTTTGTTTTCTCTTTCTCATCACATGGGAAAATAACTAGTAGAGATTGTTTATGTCCAAATATTTTGTTGTGTGTTTTCAAGAAGTATGAACAAGCTGAAGTGTAATCTGTCATTAATTTCAAATCATGTTGATCTTCTCCCTCCAACCTATACCTACGAATAGAACAATTGTTATTAACTTTTAGGTTGCTATGCAAAGATTATCAGAGGAAAATAGTTCCAGTTTCACAGAGCAGGGCTGCTTGAGCAGAAAACATTGTTAAGGAATTTCAAACAAATTTATACTTTGCAAAAAATGTTCCAGGATACCTTTCAAAAATACTACAAATTACATTGTGTCTGGCTGGTAACTTTCTCCTTGCAAGCAAATTTGTTTATGCTTTGCTTCTTGAAATTGGGGCTTGTTCTAGTTTAGATAAGCAGGCGTAGCCAGGATCATTCCACTGGGGGGGGGGTTGTCATTGGAGGGGAGGGGACAGGGGCTATGTTTTTCCTTTTTTGAGGGCACTACAAGTATCTGTTTTTTGTTGTTGTGGGGGCCAAGGGGTGAGGATGCAGGCCGTTTCATTTAGTAAATGAGGCATCAGGCTGGCCTAGGGGTTTCTTTCCCTGCCTTTCACCTCTGTGGACCCCGGTTCGAATGTCCACCTCAGACCTGGAGCCTTGCTTGTGGATTGGGTTTTGGGTTTTCAGTCCCTACCTGATTGTGTGGGTGTTCCCCCATATGGGATTTTCCACCCACATCTAAAACTGAACATGTCCTCTTGTTTCCTAATCACATTCCTGTCATTGGCGCTTGCGCTGTTGGATGTGTAATGAGATAAACAAATACATAAATCAATCAATATTTGTAAAATCCATTAAACTACTTTTACCACACAAGCCCCCCCCCCCAACCCTCTTGAAAAATAAGGATTTAATAACTGGAAATTAACAAGTCGATAGCAACAAGATTTAAATCTTCAAAAAGGTTGTGAAAATATGTCAGGATTTGATATTTAAACAAAAACATTGTTGCAGTGTGGCGACTTATTACAGAATTCAAAAGTCAAACTCAAGAAAAGTGATTTGATGATGTTGTTATTAAGTATTGGTTTAAAACCAACTGGTTGACGTTTCTCGTTATACAAAGTACTTGAAGAACCTTTTCCTTAATCTATTTCCTTTGTGAAACCCACCGTGAAAGAATTGCTTAATGTTACAAAAAAAACCAAGTTACTTTTTAAAATTGTATTTACATTTTATTTTATACAGTAACAGATCTAGCTGTATGCTAATTCATTGTACTTGTACCACATTGTCAAATTTTACTTAAAAGTATTTTGTTTGAAAGTAATATCTACTTTCCAGTAATTAAAAGTTGAAAAAAATCACTCAAAGATCACTTTTACTAATCAAGGCTGTTTGCAGGTTGCCCTCATCTTTAATCAGTAAAGTTTAATTTCAAAACTGGGAAGTTTTTATGGGTTTCATGTCAATTCGAATTATTTTGAGAGGAAGACCCCCCCTGTTGCCCAGAACCAGCCACCACAGTGTCAGGAATTAAAACTAATTTATGCATTGTATAGAAAAAAAAGTAAGAAAGCTTGATGCATTCGCAGCTTGTTTTGTTCAAAACCAAAATGTTGTTGGTTTCAGTCACAGCTCAGTGTAATTGTTCAGCTTTGGGTAGCTTGATTTACATAGCATTAATAGCTGCATGTACAGCACTGATATTGTACAACTCAACTTGAAAATCGAAAATAAAAAAAAACCTGATGAAATGTTTTCAGCAATATATTTGTTTGTGTGTGTCTTTGATATTAATTAGTATGTTTAATTTCATTTTATTTATTAATTTTGGTTGTGAAGCCAAGGACTCTCAGAAAGCGAACTTATTCACTATACTATAGCCAAGAGCCCCATGGAGAGAAGACAATGAAGAAAGTTTCAGTTTTAGGTGTGGGAGGAAAACCACAGAGAAATATTCCAGGGAAAACCCACGCAATCAGGCAGGGACTGTTCAGTTATGCTTTTCAGTGTAAAATATCACTTTCGTCGCTATGTACCATCAAATTGCTCCCCCACTTTGCAAATTTGCCATTACATAGAGTCTGTAAAAATTCTTATGGAATGTGTCTGTGATGTAGACCCAGTGAACCCCTGTAAAGACCTGATTTGCCAATCCCACCCCAACTAAATCGCGTATTTTTTCATTCATTTATTGGCAGCGAGAGTTCAACTGCACTTTCGGCTGCAAAATACATTTAGTCTCCTCGCTCGACCGTTTTGGCATCTATTTTCGATGTAGGCCTATTATTATTGACGGGACAAAACTGTTGAAGAGGAGACTAAACTACAGTCTCCGCCAGAAAAGAGACCGGATAATATTTTGAACTCTGCACTGACCTCTGTTTAATACCATCCGGCAAACTAGCTAGGTGTAGGCTGATCGGTGATTAAAAGAAAAAGTAAAAAATGATGCAAATTAAGGAAATTTTACTTTGACGAAGGCGGGAGGAAACACTGACCTTCACTAAAACCGCTTTACAGTACTGTACAATGGGCAGAGACAGTTCTTATTATGACTATGGACTGTTAACAGTCATAACAAAACCGTATTCTTCCAACAACAATAGCGGTTGTTTGTTTATAAGAAGTAAGGGTCTATTTGTCTTTTTTAAAGCTCTTGCTGGTGTGTATATCACATCCAACCACACCACTTCCTGTTGAGATTTTGTCTCAACTTATTTACCTAGGGTTCCTGCGCGTCGGCCTGCCCGGGGAACTTTGTTTTCCCAAGTATGGTACGCCACATGCATCGAAAATCAAAATCAAAATGTCTCAATTTTGAGGGCTTTGTAGTGCGCTTTGCTCTAGCCATCGATTTGTTGGAAGTCATTGTTTCAAATTGGTTTAAATGCCCCAATTCACCCGCAAAACCGCAACAGCGTTTGTCTTTGTCTTGATTAAACATTAGTGTGGTTAATCAAGGTGTGGAAATCGGAGACCAAGACCAAATGCTCTGAGATCAAAGACCCAAACTCAGGCCTGGAATTTTATCTTGGAGAGGGCAAGGCCATTTCATTTTGCAAAGGGCACTTCCATTGGAAAATCTTCAAGTTTATGGGAAACTTTTGAAGGGACACCAAGGCCAAGAACAGGGCAACAGAGGCCATGGCCTTCGTGGCCTCCGTGTAATTCCAGGCCTGAAAACTTGGTCAGGTTCAAGGCCAGAAAAACCTGTCTCATTACCCCTTGCAGTGCCCTGTATTAAATATGTGTAGTGCCATTCATTCTAAGCTGTAAATTATTTTCTCTCTTTTTTAAGAACTGCTAATGAAAATTCAACAATTGATGCAGTCAAGGCATACACAAATTCAAGTTTGGTCACAACTTTAACCTTCACACCAAGTGGTTAGTCATGTTAAGGTCATGTTAAGGTCATGTTAAGGTCATGTGGTGTGTTGTAACCAATACAAATGTGTATAAATACACATCTCAAACTTAATGCACAGTCTGAAAAATTGGTTCTGATTTAATGGCCTTGGACACTGCTACTGCTAATCCAAGACCAGCAACACTGCTTTTTATAAAACAGTCTTTGACTGGCTGAGATTTTGTCTGAAATATGAGCTAAAGATGGGTATAATTTTTTTAAATCATGGCTTGAATCATGGTTTGACCTTACAACAATGACAACCATTCAAAAGTATTCTTTCCCCAATTCAAACTAAACATTACTTCATTAACGATTACTTTTATTTGTTAGTTTTAAATATCAAAGCAGTTCGTAGCAAGTTGGCATTGTAAATTGATAGGCTAATGGGGCATGCCTTCATCGATGAAGTTTATGTTGGCCTCTCAAGATTTTAGCTCACTATCTTGGTGCAAGACGTTGTTCCTTATCACTCGACTACCCGATCATGCTATCCGTGCTGTACAGACAAACAATTACGTATAAAAACGTCTTGCACAAAGACTACATATGACCCTGTCTCAATCTACAAAGAAATAGAGCCAGACAGGTTTGGCTTTTAAAACAAGTTGTGTTTTGTTGAAATGAAGAACACAACATTTTAGTTGAAAAAACTAACGAACACATGTCTTACTTTTGTCAAGCATTAGTTGTTAAGTTTCTTTAATCCACCAAAAAGTGCCGAATTCATCCTCACTCTGTTAATTGTTTAATGTGGAAGTAGCATGAATTCTTGAAAACAAAAAAACGAGAAGTTTTAAACAAATTTCGCCCTCCATATTATAAGTTTGCCAAAAAGACAATTCTAATCCGCGTTCAGCACACAACTCTCTCACACTGATTTTCGTCCACACAGAGTCAACATGTGCACAGTACTCTCTTGTTGACAGTGGTGTACTGCGTTTTTCTCTCCATATTTTAAGTGAGATTAACTATGGAATAGTATAACATCTTCCAGGATTGGTAAGTATACTTTTTTGATGCTTGTTCTTATACTGTAAAGTCAGCTATGATAAGCTGATAAAAGACATGACGAGTGTTTTAATTAGTTGAGCCAAAACCACGACATATGTGTGGTTTACTTTGTTTGAGTCCATCGCGTTCGGTGCTTTCCATGTCGTGGAGCAAAGACTCTGAGTCCAGATATCGTAGAACTATGACTATGATATGATGTTCGTTCCACTATCGGCTCCACGAGGCCGAGGAGCCGATAGCGGAACGAACCTTGTAGTTTCAGGAGTAGAATCCGGGGAGCTCTTGCCTTGGTGTGTGGAGGACGAGAGCAGCTGGTGTGGACAGGACATCAGACATTGGACATCAGACATTGGACATCGAAATTAGTCACTGTAGTGTATGGTTAGAGAAGGTGGCTGGTATTCATCCCTTTTTCTGGATGTTGGAACACAAATAAACTTTAGGGTTTTGGCTCTACGGTCGGTGTGAAGTTGTTTTTATAAACTTATTTATAATATAAAAAAAACAACAACCCTCTTTTCTCGTAAGAACCGGTGGCTTTGATTGAAATGAGCTGTTAAATTTTAGTTTTATAGATCTATCATTCACAACCTCAGTGGATGATATTCAATTGAACAGTAGGAGGAACTTATTAAGAAATACAGTTTCTGCAACTTACAATTTTAATTTGTCAGGAATGATTGTGACAAATGCGGACTACACATGGTATGGCCATCAAAGCTGAGGTTAAACCAAGTTTAATGCACTCAATGTGTAGTACGTGTTTGTATGCCAATGACTGAACAGTTTACATCTGATAGTAGACAGGATATATCTATAATTTAAAGACTTTTTTAGAGGACAGTGTGAATCCATGTCAGGGACAGTGTGTTATCATAGAACAAAAATAGCTTGGTCTGGATGTAGTTTATAACCACTTCTTGTCAGATGACGTGTATGACGACATGCCAAACTTTTTCCAAACGGTCTTACGCCCAGAAGTACCAAGGTTTTTAGCCAGGATTTTGTAAAAGGGTGTCTAAATTTGCTGGAAATTTTAAAACTGGTTGTCCAAATTGTCCATTTACAACACATTTACAATGTACATGTGTAAATGACAGATAAAACAGGGTGTCCAAATTTAAAACAGGGTGTCCAAAAGACACCCAGACACCCCTCTGGCGAACCCTATGCCCAGAACAACTTCAGTGCGCCCGTTTTCTTTTGGCTGTCAGTTGACTGGCTGACATGTGTATTCACCTGGACATCATTATGTAGCGTTAACAGGCATGCACCTGCCGTGCCATGGTTTGTTTCCCCTGTACAGAGAGGGACAGATGGTACTGGAATTCATGCTCAAAATTTCCCTTAATACGGGGGTTAATGTGTAATTCCAGATTCCAGATCTTTGTCCTTTTGTTATAAAAAGAGTGACGCACAAGAATGGACAGGCTGCCACCATTGTTTAGCTTGGGAGAAATCCAACTGGTGGCATACTCATATTTTTTGAAAGAATTCCGTTGCTTCTTATGAGAACCTTTGTTGGATTTCCTTAAATGGGGCAGCCATGCTTGTCATATTCCCAGCCTAGACATTGGCAATCATGCAATATGCTGCTCATCAAAACACTATGGAGCCAGACTGTTTTCCCTTTAAGTTTAAGCCTCCCTTTGGATACATTGATTTTGACGGGAACAGTTGATGTAGGTCTACATGCTGTCAAATGTATCAACTGGACAAAGAATACATTACCAGGCCACTGCCACTGACAAGCTTAGGAGAACCTAGAACTGTTGACCAATAAGAAGAAACAAAATGGCTGTTAATTGTTCTTGGAGGTTAAAATACAGAACTGACTGATCTCATAATTGAAAAGAATGGTCAGTACTCATTCAGTGTTCAGACTGGAGATGTTTTCTTCTTCCATAAAACTGGCTAGGCAGTGTATTTACTCCTCAGCCTTTCCTTCCTTCACAATGACCGCATGCTGTGCCCAGGGTCAGGCCCCCTTACAGCCAGCAGGCTGGTAATTGACAGGCCATCCTGACCAATTACACGCCTGACTGAAGAGACATCTAGCTGTCCTTTTATAACTGTTGGTGATTATGCCAGCAGTATTACCTCAGAGTATTATGGTTTTTGAGGCATTGCATGGTGAGGTTTCAATTCGGTTTGCGGTATAACACCACATGTGTATATTTTGTTCTTTAGAGAACTTGTCTTCAACATTAGCATCCCCCCTCTACATCCCTTTGGAAATGTCAACTAAAATAAGTTTACAACGTCTGGTAGAAGAGCGTTGAAACAACTTAACCAGTCCATTTAATAGTGCGATCCCCGTAGAGCATATAGGTTTTTGAGGCATTGCATGGTGAGGTATCAATGTATGTATTCGGTTTGTGGTAACACCATGTGTATATCTACTTTGCTGTGTTGATTGTAGAGAACTTGTCTTCGACATTAGCATCTCTACATCTCTTCAGAAATGTCAACTTGTTCATAAGTTTACAACGTCTGGTAGAAGAGCGTTGAAACAACTTAACAAGTCCAATAGTGCGATCCCCGTATAGCATATAGGTTTTTGAGGCATTGCATGGTGAGGTATCAATGTTAATATATTCGGTTTGCGGTAACACCATGTGTATATCTACTTTGCTGTGTAGATGTTGTTCTTGTAGAGAACTTGTCTTCGACATTAGCATCTCCACATCTCTTCAGAAATGTCAACTTGTTCATAAGTTTACAACGTCTGGTAGAAGAGCTTTGAAACAACTTAACAAGTCCAATAGTGCGCTCCTGGTAGAGCATATGGTTTTTGAGGCATTGCATGGTGAGGTATCAATGAGTACTGAAGTATCACTTGACAGCCCTGCTAGAGGATGGATCCCTCTTTAACCCATCCATTGTGGATCCTAGCGTTTCCACCCTGATTTTGTGTGGACTGGTTTCTACTTTTGTGATTTACTGAATCCGTCTACCCATCGTCTACTACTAGGCCTACTGCAACCAATTACTTACTTGATAAAAACCTTTTTCTTCTGGCGAATCTATCAAGCTGAGCTGGCAGACATGCCATGCCGTAATTCGACAATCATTGTATTGTAATCCAAAATACACTGTCATGATTATTTTGCAAAGTGTTCCTCCACAGTACACCATAGCCCTTGTCCTCCATTTATAATTACATTGACCTGTTAATCACATTTGCTTTCTGAAAGAATTTCTTATGAGCCAAAAGGTCAATACCTCGTGACCTAAGCTGCATATGACTGGAGTTTTTTTATTCAGCCTAAGAAGTGTCACTTGGGAGCAATAGATCCCTTTTAACCCTTAAACCCCCTTGAGTCATTGAGTGTTGTGGGATTTGAACCTGCGACCTGCGGATTAAAGTGCCGCTGAACTCTGGAATTCTTCAGCTTAGAATTTGATGAGTGGACTCAAGTACTAACTTCCCAACCACAGAACATTTTACTTTGGAAGGGAAGAGGTTTAACTTGGTGAGACGTTCATGATGTATTTACAAAAAAGTTCATGGTAGTTTGTTTTTACACATTGGTGACTGGTTGGAAACAGGTGCAATAACATATTTTCACAGCCTGCTGTATTAAAGATATGTGTCTGTGTTGGTTCGGAATAACCAATGTTTAAAAATGTTGATCTTTTTTCGAATTTGTTTTGAACCAACCACCCACCCCAACTTTCCTTTTTTAATTATTGACATACTATTTAATATACTGAAGAACAAAGTATTGCCTAAAATGAAGCAGATATATTAGATCAATTTTCTCCCAGCTCAGGAGTTTTCAACAGCTCTTCCTGGCTTCCAACTGTTAATTATCAAAAATTTGTTTAGGGGTAAAGCTCAGTTGGTAGTGTGCCGGCATGTTAATCCGGAGGTTGTAGGTTCAAGTCCTACTCTAGTCAATTTTTCTTTGTTCAACCCAACAATATTAAAAAATTTACCCAGTGAGTTTCCCCTTGTGGTTTATTACTTGATGTTTGAAATAAAAAGTTGCATCCCCTTAAAGGCCCTGTACACTATTGATAAGATCGAAAAACACAATGTTCACAGATTCACACATAACTTACATGATTTAAAGTAAGTAATGGTAGAAAGGGTTCCTCAAAATATTTCTGCCTAAAATGCTATCGTTAAAAAAATAATAATTATCACGCGCGATAATTTGAAAAAACAGAAAACACATAAGATCTCTTTTCACTATTTTCTTGTGACCTCGATGACCAATTGAGCTCAAACTTTCACAGGTTTGTTTGTTCATGCATATGAAAATCACACAAAATGTGGACACTGATTTTGAGCTGTAACCAAAAGTGTACAACACCTTTAAGGTGATCCCTCTCCTGCATCTTCCCAAATCATAGTTGCTTATTTTGATTGCCACAATTGAATTATGAAAAAAATAAAGTAATTAAATAAATATGGGCCTACGTTACCTTTAAAGTTGTGGTACACACACACTGAGTGTAAAGGTCTAGACATGCACATCAATTACTGTATTAAGACTCGGTGCTTAAAGTGACAGCATGGTTTCTACATTCACTCTAAAATAACTGTTTTGAATATGGATATTGTTAGTGTTTTCAAGAGTGTATCTAGAGCATTGTAGCTCAGTGGTTTGAGCAATCAGCATGGAGGAAGAGTTTAGGGGTACTGCCACCAGCAATCAATGTAGATTTGACCCCAAATAATTCAGTAAATTTGGCCGAAATTCTGTACAAGATTGCTTGATTTCAGTTCATCTGAAACAATATCAGAAGATATTTTATTTGCTTTTTGAATATTCCCTCGGTCTGACAATTACATTATTTATTTTTTACAGAGGGTTGATGTTTCCTTTAACCTTTGCCGAGGCTCAGTCATGACTAATACCCACACTTCCAATAAAAAGGGGGAGGATATATCCCGATGAACTGCAGCAACACAAGTTATTTCAGTTCAACGTTCCAGCAAAAGGTCATGCCTATATGACTTCCAAACATTTACCAAAGAATTCAGGACAAAGAAAACAGGGCCTAGTTGTGCTGGGGTTGAAATCTTCGAACCGTAAACACCTGTTTTAAATATCTGTCTACCTTTGGGAGTTTTGTTTGTGAAATTTGCTGAATTACTTTTTGAAGAAAAAAATATATAAATTAGTAAAGCAGAAGATTGTTGAAAACTTACAAAGCGATAATGAAATGATCAGGTTGTAGTTTATGAGGTAGGTTTGTGTTTCTTGCTCTATGGTTTGTGTGGGCACTTTGGATGGCAGTTTTTTCCTAGCTATTTTAGAGTGTTGATTTTTAAATCACAGGAATCTACAGGCATGTAACGTTTCAGCTGATCAGCAGATTTCCTTGATTTTGGTTCTCAGCTGTTCCATTAAAAAAATGAAAAAATAAAAGCACAACATTTTGCTGTGCGTGGCTGTTTCCTCTGTAGTAGCTTGCCTGATGCCTAAATCAGGTCTGCGGAATGTACAAATTGATTGATTGATTGATTGATTGATTTTTTTATGCCAGTTTTCCTCAAACAAGGCTAAAAGCCACTCTTGGTAGGAAGCTACAAGAAGAAAATATTTAAGATGAAAACAACTGGGGAGTAACGTAGTAATTATTGATATTCTCTTAAAATATCAAGATTGTACTTTGTAGGGTGCAGAAAAGCAGAGTCTGAATTTCATAAATTGTACTCTGATCAAACATACCAGAGTTTTACTCTTGCTTGTTAGTTGTACTTATTATATTTCAGGTTGGTAAGGTCATGGAGGAAGGAAGACCCTTTATTTGGGGTGGTGGGGGGGCGACTAGCAAAAACAAGTGATTCAGCAGCTGTTGCAAAGTGGTTCTGGGCTATTGTTAGGATTGTTGAATGTCCGAATTCAGCATTATGAACCTTGACCTTCAGACCAGGATTAATCAATGGGGGGCACAACAGGAAACTTGGTCTGGATGCCTTAATCCCCAGGCAGATAACTTCCAGAGAACTTTCTCTTGTTCGTAAGCACTAAGAGGTAAACCAAAGTTAACTGACCATTGGCCATTAACTGCTTGTGAATGGTGGTTCATACTAGCTATTTTTAGGATTGTTAAGTCCAAATCCAGTAGAAACTTTCCAGTCATGTTTAATCATGGGTGTACAACCGGAAACTGTGGTCTGGCTGCATTGATCTTTAGGTAGACAACTTGGAGAGAACTTTGGCTTGTCCGTAGGCACTTAGAGGTAGAACCAAAATTAACTGGCCATTGTCCATTAATTGCTTGTGAATGGTGGTTCATACCATGGAGGAAGGAAATACATGGAGTTCGAACGAACCCAACATCAAAAGAACCGCGCAGCAGCGATAAAATCCTGTGTGCACAGGGTCGGCTGCGAAACTGACCATTACTGGAGAACAGAATAGTTCGCGCACGCAAGATAGTGTAGAAGCTCATACGAACAGACGAACATAGGAAGCATTTTTTAATGATTTTTAGTGGTTTTCCAGTGATCTCCAGTGCTTGAAAAGTCAATGGTTGTAGAATTTGCAATTTTCCGCGTCCATTCGTGTGTGTTTTCAAGGCATCCAGAGTGTTCCAGAAATGTTATAGACGATTTAAAAATACACTAATTTGCCTATGCCACATACAGAGATTGCTGTTTAACGATTGTTATTGCGCACGCGCGATGTGCTGAACGGTTACGTCATCGCCTCAGAATTCAGTCTGGTATGAGCTGGACCGCGCGCTATTTAAAATACCGCGGCAGCCTACTGTGTTCTTTTGATGTTGGGTTTGTTCGAACTCCATGTATTTCCTTCCTCCATGTTCATACTAGCTATTTTTTAGGATTGTTAAGTCCAAATCTAGTAGAAACTTTCCAGCCATGTACTGGGTAATGGTTAATCATGGGTGTACAATAGGAAACTGTGGTCTGGATGCATTGATCTCTATAGGGAGACAACTTGGAGAGAACTTTGGCTTGTCCGTAGGTATAGAGGTAGAATCAAAATTAACTGGCCACTGCAGTGGCCATTAATTACTAGTGAATGTGTGGTTCATACATGTATAGCTATTTGTAGGATTCCAATCCAGCTGTGGTTAATCATGGGTCACAACAGGAAACTTGGTCTGGAAGGGTGTGATTTAAAATTAATGACAGAAAGCAAAAGTTGAAATGCTTGCTACTAACTGTACAGTCACCATTGTCTGTTGGATCTAGAGAGAGTAACGGTTTGGTGTTCCAAGGACACCAAGTGGCCAAGGTTTTTTTCAAAATGAATTGAGTAAAGATTTTGCATTCATAGTCTTCCATCCGGTCTGGTTGTAGTAAAACTGAAAAAACAGGATGCGGTAGGTACCATTGTGTGCAGTATCGGCATCAAACCAGTACAAGTTTCCATTAAGGTTCTGAGCATTCGGAGACGACCAAAGTTTCAACAAGTTCTGCCGGATCTATAAAGGTTAATGGTTTCCGTCTCCAAAATGAAATTCCTTCGTCGAGTGTTCTATAAATCATAGAGCAAGCATATGATGGAATTATCGTTTCACCGGGCAAGGACGTGCTGAAAACTCATTCCACCTGCACGTTGAATTTTATGGATCACAACCATTGCCAAAGTTACCCTATACTGGCCTTGGTGCCCCTTTAAAATTGTTCCCAAATGCCTAGACATTCCAATTTTGTCATGGGAGAAAACCTTTTTTCTGGGAGCTGGAGAAAGTGGCTTTACCTCTGACATTATAGTATGAATGAAATTTCAAGTAATAGTTACCAGCCAGGAACTGCTTCAGTGCACGCTAAGAACAAAATACAAAGTTGGACTTCGGCTATAAAAAGATTCGGTGTGTGGTTTTTAGGGGGACGTCAATTTTAAGCAGTGAACTGGAGCAAAGCTCTGCCAGTAGTGCTCCGAGCATGTTTATATTACAAGTGGTGGAAAAAAAAACGATCCTGGCAGGAAGCAATGTACAAGTTCGTCAACACAATAACATTTTTCACGAGCTCTTTATGGCTTTGGTAATGGGTATTTGTGAATGACATGATCCTGATACTCCCTAAATACAACAAGCCTGCCGGCACAGTATACAATAATAGCATTTGTGAAGAGTTTGTGTGGAGTGATATTCCTTCAAGCCAAGTTTACGAGTTGAACATTATTGATAAAGCCCTCCATGGGTTTTACTACGATAAACAATTATCGTTGGAGATTGGATATTTTGTCAGCGATAATGGTGTAACAAAGTACTTAATCCCTAACACAACATCAGTTATCCGGACGGAAGTTTTGCCATCAGAACTAAAACAAGAAGTTTACTGGGTTCTTTTACGTGCATTACTCAACACACAGGACCTACGGCTTTGAGTGTGACTGTGGGATACCATTGTCACAGGAGCATTTCAAATGATTCCTTCTTGACAATAATTACAGTGCAGTCACAACTTCAGGAAACAATTTGGCGTGTGAGTTTGGAGAAGGGGGCTCGCCTGAAATTACTCAGAGCCACGGAGGCCATGGCCTTCTGTTGCCCCTGGTCTTGGCCTTGGTGCCCCTTCAAAAGCTTCCCAAAGACTTTTAAGAGTTTCCAAGGGAAGTGCCCTTTATTCAAAATGAAATTGTCCTGGCTCTATCAAAGATTATTTTCCAGGCTTGAAATTTAGACTGAGTACTTTGAAATAGCGGAGATTTGTAAGAGGCATAGTCTAGTTGGGAAATAATGATGTTTTGCTCTTAGTTAAAGGTATTATACAGGATTGGTAGAGCTGACAAAACAGTCGCAAACAAAGTTCATGTTTTGTGTGATTAACCATATACATGAAATAACAAACCTGTGAAAATTTGAGCTCAATTGGTCATCGAGGTCACGAGAAAATAGTGAAAAGAGACCTTATGTGTTTTCTGTTCGAGTTTATTATCGCGCGCGATAAAAACTATTGTTTTATTCATTTCTCAGAAATGATAGCATTTTAGGCAGAAATATTTTAAGGAACCCTTTCTACCATTACTTACTTTAAATCATGTAAGTTATGTGTGAATCTGTGAACATTTGTGTTTTTCGATCTGACCAATAGTGTACAGGGCCTTTAAAGACACTGGACACCTTCGGTAATTGTCAAAGACCAGTCTTCTCACTTGGTGTACCTCAACATGTGCACAAAATAACAAACCTGTGAAAATTTGAACTCAATTGGTCGTCGAAGTTGCGAGATAATAATAGAGAAAAAAACACCCTTGTCACACAAAGTTGTGTGCTTTCAGATGCTTGATTGCTTGATTTCGAGACCTCATGCCTGAGGTCTCGAAATCAATTCAAATATTTTACTGAGAAATTACTTCTTTCTCAAAAACTACGTTACTTCAGAGGGAGTCGTTTCTCACAATGTTTTATTCTATCAACAGCTCTCCATTGCTCGTTACCAAGTAAGTTTTTATGCTAACAATTATTTTGAGTAATTACCAATTAGTGTCCAGTGCCTTTAAAGTGTGATTTTTATTCCTTCTTGCTACTGCAGGGTTTGTTATGAAGACAAGCTGCTAAAGTGGTCATCGTAAGGCCCCCCCCCCTTGATGGTCGGTCAGTAGCCAGTCCTCCAGTCATCAGTCACATCAAAAGGTCATCCAACATGGCTGCCAAGCTGACCCTGTTGCTGGTCCTGGTTCTGTATATAACAACAACCACTGTGATTGGTCAGCTGGTGCTCGTCAACAAACCATTGGAGGTTGCCATTGGCCGGACGGTGGTTCTTGATGAGAGGGTACTGGCCATTCAGTCGCCTGAGGAGGATGAACAGTGTAAGGTTGAGGTCGCTGTGGATGAACCTTTTTATCAACGAGTCGGAAAGCTGGAGCCCCAGGTAAAACAAGTGTTCAAGATTTGATTACAGTAATTTGATAATGATTTGATGTGATGAAAGTTTCTGCCTTTATGGTTGAAGAGCTCTTTCTTCATGGGTTGAGGTAATTTGATTTGAAGGTCAGAGCAGTTTACTTGACCCCCAAGGTAGCAGTCCAGCATTCTCTCGAAGACGAAGACGAATAGAGTACATTTAAAGGAACATTACAGAATTGGTAAGAAAAAAACTTGTAAAATATACTTTTTGATCACAGATTTACATAAAACTTACACAGTATAATGATGATGATAGTAGAAAACATCAGAAATATTTCTGTCTGAAATGCTATATTTGATGAGAAATGAATAAACTAATTTTCCGATTGGAGTTTATCGCTCAGTGAGCGTTTTATTCATTTGTTGAATCTATATGATTTCATGCAAATGTGTAATCGGTTTTTCACTATTTTCTCGTGACCCAGATGGCCGATCGATCTCAAACTTCTACAGGTTTGTCAGTTTATGTATATGGTAGATTACATAAAGTGCTTACAGTTACACTGCCAGCAACTGTTTTGTTAGCAAAACCAATTCTGTAATGTTCCTTTAACGGTTCTTTTTAGAACCTCCACTTCTTCCAAGAAAAGATTACTTTTATAAAGTTGTCACTGGTAAACAGTTTAATTCTTATTTTATTTGCTGCACCAAGCTTCAAAACCTTACTTATCTTAAATTTTAGCGGATGACAGTGAAGTTTAGTTCACTGGTTTCTGGTTCGCTGTGCCAAGCTGTACCTTTACTCGACGACAAACAAATTTCAGTAAGCAAGGGCGCTAATTTGACCGTCACTGATGATCTTGGAATACTGTCATCAGATCATGGAGAAAACTAAAGGCATGTACAGCGTGGGAGATCGTCCTGAAGTCTTCACTGTGTACCTGTGGAGTGCACAGAAACCTTAAAATACACCTGTCCCCTCCCCCTTAATGAGTTCTCTCAATAATGACTTCCTGCCCTGCCCTGTGTCGCTGTCTAAAATAATATCCTGTCACCTCCCTCTTCCCGGTTGTGCTCGCTCCGCTGCTGTGAAGCGATCACCAAAGAATTAGTTTCGGAGACTCTTTAGTTTGAGGGCGGTCACAGTTTTGAAGATTTCAGTGAGCTTCAATGTCTTAGGGGAAATGTGCATCATTGTTTTTTGGGGATGAGTTAATTAATTCATATCCTCTTTTCCATAGACACACCCGTTCATCAAATTTTGGTTGTCAGGTTTTAGAGGGGAAAAAAATGAAAAAATAATATTTTTGTCAGGGATGTTATATGGACATTTGTAATGGAATAAGCAGCAGTGATTTGTGCGGTCGGCATACTATTTCTTTCGACAGTATTTCAGAAAATATTTCTGTGGAGGGTTAGTTCTTTTTACTGAAGTGAATTTCAGATTGAAGCTGAGCAATTTTCCCCCCAATAAATACCAATTATGTACTTAGCCTGTTTGGTATTTTACTGTCTAGAGTTACAATGGAGGTTCACTGATGAGACTTCAAGACTAAATTTCTCGGTGTCAAACTAAAACCCTGAAATACTACAAACATTGCAACAGTGAGTAAACTAATCAGTGAAGTGGTAAGGTGGAGGTCATATTGGTTATTGAACCTTTGTACTGGACTTTAGAATCCCAACCCCGAGGGACGACCAGCAAGTTTTATTACCAGTAATTCGATAAAGTTTGTATAGAGTCCTGAGAGTGCTTGTTTTTCCAGTATACAATTTCACCGTCAGTAACTTGAGGAGAAATGCAATCCCTTCATCTGAAATTGATTAAGTATGAATCTTGGGAGCATTCCATTGAGTCACTTGTTTAATGGTATTATTGCTTCCTTTTTTTTCTGAAAATTCAGTGTGTTGAATCATCCACATTGCCCACAATGCGCCAGGCAATAGGGCGATGGATTAACCATTTACACACCTATGTATTGGCAGCCGTCTGGCAAATGCTGGGTGCCCTTTGTGCCCTTGTAAAGTTTGCAATAGAAATTCAAATTCTTCTTCCAGGAAGTGCCCGTTGTCAGGGAATAATTGCTGTGCCCCTTCACCTTAGCAGTGACCTGTATTAATATATGGGCAGTCAGGTTGGCTCAGTGGTTTCTTTCCCCTGCCTTTCACCTCTGTGGGCCCCGGTTCGAATCCCGAACCGGAGCCCTGTATGTGGATTGGGTTTTCAGTCTCTACCCGATTGTGTGGGTTTTTTCCTACTTGGGGTTTTCCTCCCACATCTAAAACTGAAATTTCTTCATCGTCTTCTCCACACAGGTACCTTCAGGCCTACGGGTCACAGTGCTAGTCGCTTATGAGGGTCCCTTGGTTTCATTACCAGAAAGAGATAATAATAAAAATAATAATAATAATAAATATAATAATAGCACGCAATCAAGCTGTAAATTGAAAATTACCATTTTCTTTTTTGAAATTATTTATGAAAACTCTAGAAGTTTTGACTTCAGTCAAGGCATACACAAGTTCAATGTGACTTCACAAACTATATTTCGATCACAACCTAAACTTGTAGTTCGCGTGGATGCTTTATAACTGAGGCAGATTAAATAGGTCATGTCAATGCGCAGTCCAAAAGTTGGGCTGCTATAGGCACAGGCCACTGTTTGGAGTTAAAGGTAGGATATTTTGTTGGTAATTGTCAAAGACTAGTATCCTCACTTGGTGTATCCCAACATGTGCATAAAATAACAGACCTGTGAAAATTTGTTCTCAATTGGTCATCGAAGTTGCAAGTCAATAATGAAAGAAAAAACACCCTTGTTGCGTAGAATTGTGTGCTTTCAGGTGCCTGAAAAAAGGCTTCATTACTTCAGAGGGAGTCGTTTCTCACAATGCTTTATACTATTAGCAGCTCTCAGGTGCTCCTTACTGAGTTTTTATGGTAATGTATTTCTTTCAGAGTAATTGCCAAAAGTGTCCACTGCCTTTAACAATATTCAAGACCTGAGAAGCAGAATTTCCTACTCTGAATTATTAAACGTCTGTTAAAAAGTGCTTGAAAAAGTTACTCACTTGGTATGGAGGGGGGGGGGGGAAATCAAATATCCATTAAACCTAGAGGTTAAAGAATGAGGCACCACCTCAATGGATAATGATGTAGCTCATTAGCAGGTGTGTATTGTATCCATGGTTATCAATCAATTAAAACAATTCATGGTGTCAATATTTGTCAAAAATATGTCCAAAAGGTGTTTTTTATTATAAAGTTGTGTGAAGTTAGTGATCAACACAGCTTGAGAGTAAGTTTACCTCTAAATTGGAACTTAGATACATAATTACATAGTTCCATAAACTTTCAAGAACATGAGTAAACCTAAGCGTATTGTCCCTACTCTGAAATTGTAACTGTTGAGAGGTGTTAAGGCTGTGGTGGGTTAATGTGACATTTTGACAGTATTAGGGTACAACCATTATGCCCTCTCCAGCTCCAGCAGCTGGAGGTTTAATGGTACAATCACCCCATGACCATTTATCCTGTCTGGCTCCGTTATTAGTACACTGGGTTGATGTGTACAGGAAGGTTAGAGAGGTTCAACCTTATCAGTCGTGAATGCGAGGAGGAATGCAGGGCCTGCCAGCCCTTCCTGATTCTGCAGGAAAGTTCCGTGAAAATAAACCAAATCTTTACCATGTTCTGATGAATAAAATTTGTAAATCTCCCTGATTATGGAATTTTTGTCCCTATCATGTTGAATTTGACTCTAAATATCTCCCTGATTGTTTAAAATCTCCCTGATTGCAATATGTAATTGTCGGCAGCTCTAGGAATGTAGGACACTTCACGGAGTTTTTTCATGCAGCAAATTTTGCAGAGTAAAGTATTTGAACTGAATATACTTGATGCTAATAATGAGTAGCAAATGATGATTTTCTGAGTAGCAACTGATACATTTTGTGGAGCATTTTTCTATGATATAGGCCTACAAGGGAAACCGTTTACTGCACTCTTTACACACTTTGTAATATTTTTTGAATAGCACACAGCGATTTACGCTAAAACAACCCCAAAAGATTTTTTTTACAAAATCGTGAAAACTTAAAAAAGAGTTACCTAGCTTTAAAAATGACTACATTGTACATTTATACTTCACGATGCTAAGCCCCTTGAAAGACCACGTGTATATAAATCTGAAAATTCCATGCTGTAAGATTTCCTTTCTTAATTTCCTTATTCCCTCTGCCGTACATCCCATAACTTATCTTAACAGATGACTCAGGCTTGAAGGTTACTAAAGGTGGAGCGCTCCCAGAAGTTACTTCTGGACCATTTGTATGAACCCTGCTATTTAATGAGTTCTTACAGTGGTATGTCAATTTAAAATAGATTAGGGTTCCAACTCGTTGTTGAAAACAGAACGGGAAGCTTGCCGCCATTGCTGTCATCTGTGGGCAAGTTCGGGTGGGCGACTAAAGTGACTAGACTAACCAGAAACAGTGTGACAGTGTGTGACAAAGCTCTCGAATTGACTAGATCGACCATGCCCCAGTGCGTGGACGAGCTAGCCAATCTCCCTGTGCTCTATGGTTTCTGGTAAGTCTACTCGCTCTAGTCGCCCACCCGGAAGTGCTCTATGGAGCACAAAATAGTTTGGCTTGGCAGGCCTCGTCTGTGCAGAAAGGCATACCATCGCTAAGAATGTGTGCAAAAAATAGTTAACGGCCTGACGTTTCACCATAAAGCAGAGTCTTTCTCGAAGGCTAATGAATTTGTAGAACAACAACAAGATTACGCAGTACACTCAGCCGGGCTGTATGAGTTGGAGACGGGCGTGCTAAAGTTGCGGACCACGCATAGAAACCACGCCTAATTTTCAGGCGCACTATTTTGATGCCCTGTGCAGCATTCGATTTTCAGCAAATGTCAGGGTTTTTCGAGGGTATGCTATTTTAGATGCCATAAGGAACGGCGCGGCTATACGGGCGGTATGGGAAGTGGCTGTTCTCTTTATTACTTCTATGGTGATTGTAAGGTTTCATCAAATTCTAATAATTGTAATTCAAAAGTCATAGTTTTCCCTCTACTTTTCATAATTTTAGCTGAGAATTTGTTAAAACACTTTTTAAAGGTGTAACTCTACAGGGGTGCATTTTCGCGGCCGTAACCCAATAACTGTTTCGGTCATTGCCTAGTGATTAACCAATGGCCAAGTCAACCAAAACAGTTATTGGTAACGACTGCGAAAACGCATCCCAGATTAGCCTTTAGTACAGATGAACCCTTTCGCTTTGATGTAATCCTCAGAATGCTGTTGTTAACAAGAATTTAAACAGGATTGTAGAGATCCAACACAAGTAGCCTACATTTCCTTTTCAATGGTAGATGTTTTTAGATATGTAGAACTCTTTGTTGGGTAATCAACTGTGAGAAATGGCCTAGTTCCGTAAGAGCATGTAAAGAACTACAGTGTGTTGTAAACACAGCCCCCTGCTACCATAAGTCCTGTATAAAAAGGTCTTAAAAAGGCTAGAGTTGTAAATCATAGAGCTTTACGGTTGACAAAGTCTCTGGAGTCATAAAGGGAAGCCAATTATAACCTGGGAAATTCCCTTGAGATTCTTCCATTTTATTTCCTCTAGAACTACTTTTACAAGATGTCACCAAAATGGATTGAAGGGGTATGAAATGTACAATGTATCAAAGTGACACATGATGGTGAAATGGTTGGGTTGTGGCTGATGGGTACAGTGATCACTTTCAATCCGTTTTGATGGCATGTTTTTGAATTTAATTCTGGGGTGAAAAATACTCCGTTGAACTTGTACAAAAAAAACCTTTTCGGGTAATATTTGTCAAAACCCTCCTAATTGCAACATTTTACCTGGTTTTCTGCTGAGTCACCTACCTGTACCAACGCTAATGTCATATACAAGTAGGAAGTAACTTAAGCAAAGGTATCTGCTCTAAAATGCCGGGGTGGGGAGGGGGGGGGGGTTGGGAGTGGCATGGGTTCGAATCCTACCCAAGTAGTATGCCTAGTGTTTGTTTGTTTTCCTACAGGATTCGCGGAAGCACTGAGTGGTTGCGTGATAATTATCACACATCGGTGTGTGGTAAAAAACAAAATGTTCTTTATCCAGGCATGCAACTTTTCCTCGGATCAGCTGATTTCCTCTTTTTAATTCTCAGTTTTACCATTCAAAATTAAAAAACACTGTACAAAATCATTGAAATTTTGTCATTTCCTCTTTTTTGGTGAAGTTACAGTTGCATGCCTGTTTATCCCGGGTCGTTATTTTTTACATCTATTGAAGCAAAGTTAGTTACGACATTTGTATTGACATTTCCAGGTGTTCGACTGTGAGTTCTTCCCCGGATCTATTAGCTACATCCACTCCGGCTCCCCCCTCCTGGACCATGACGTCATCAAACTCCGTGTGTACATGCTGTTGAGTACAGACACCATTATAGAGACGTTCTACCTCCATGTCAACGTGACGCAAGAGGAGTACCGCGTCATCCGTCCAATGATGTACATCGAGGTCGACGAGTTCAACGGCATCTCGGATCCAATTGATATGCGCATATTAGATTTCGACTTCAATCGCAGCTCGCCGGGCGCTTCTTGTTTTGTGAGGATTAATACTGTGACGAGCGGTCTTCCGCGCTATGGAGAGCTGATCGAGGGAGAGGGGGAAGAAACCCGGCAGGTGAGGGCGCTTTACGAAAACTGTGACGACTTTTTGTACTTGAATATTCGCTACCGGCATATTTTACCCCCGTCACCCAATGTGGATTATATCGAAATGACCATCGAGGTGGAGGATTCTGGGAAATACGACCGACCGTTTGTTGAGCGCTTTCAGCTCATGGTGAACATCGATCCAGCTTTTGAGAATCAGTACCCGACGGAAGCTTTCTTAGCCCAATACATCATGGACGTTGATCAGTTTATTTTCACGACCATTACAACCGATGTGATGTCGGGTACAGACGATGAAACGGCGGCTAGCAAGCTTGTCTTTTACGTCTCAAAGCCGCCGGGCCCAGGTGAGGGCAGCATTGTGCACCTCGACGACCAGAGTCGACCAATTGAATCCTTCAGCCAGGCGGAGTTACTGCGCTACAACATCGCGTACAAGCCGCCGGACAGGAGCTACCCGGAAGTCAGACTGATTGAAATTGAGTTTGAAGTATACGATGAATACTTTGCCAAAAGTGAGCCCATAACGCTAACCGTAGCTGTGCATCCCACCCAGACTAACGCCCCAAGAGTATCGATCAATCGTGGACTGACCCTGCTGGAGGGGCAGTCCCGTCCAATCCACCCACAGAACTTTGAGGTCGTAGATAATGACAATATAAACATGGTGAGAATTAAAGTAGTAGGCGGTCCTCACCACGGTAGGCTGCTTTTGAACAATCGTCCGATGATCATGTTCACACCACGCGACATCGAAGCTGGAGCTGTGGTGTATCGCCATGACGATAGTGACACGTTAAAGGACAGCATCGAACTGCGAATCAGTGACATGTCACAAACTGTGCATACCTCATTCCCCATTAATATACTCCCAAGCGATGACAGTGCCCCCTCGCTGATACGCAATATTCAAATTGAGGTCAATGAAGGTCAGACCGTACGCATCACACGCTTCGCTCTCTTGGCATCCGACAAAGACTCCAACGATAACTACATCGTCTATAGAATCACGAACCCTCCCATGGCCGGTGAAATTCTCAAGAAGTACTCGGCGGACAGCTTTGGGTATCCAGTGACCGACTTCACACAGAGGGATCTGTTCCGGGGAATGATATACTACCACCACCTCGGTCGTGAAGAGTTCATGGACTCCTTCGACATCGTCCTTCTTGATAATCACATCCCGCCGAATGTCTCCCCCACCCAGATGGTCCTCGTCACCATCTCACCGGTCCACGACCTCCCACCGGAGATAGTCGCCGGTGTCACCAGTGCCATCACGGTCAAGGAAACGGACATCGGTTACATCACGCGAGAGCATCTCCGCTACACCGACTCCGAATCGGAGGATGAGGAACTCCGCTATACCATCACCACTCCTCCCTACGTCATCGCCACGCACAGTCTGACGGACGCCGGTCGCATCTTTTCGACTATCGGGGTGGTCATGCCGATGAAAGACCCCACCATCCAAGGGGCTCGTACCTTCCAACAGCAAGACATCGACCACCACACGATAGCCTACATGCCTCCCTTCAAGGAAATCGGACCAAACCCCAGGGAAATCCGTTTTGTCTATTCAGTTTCAGATAAATACGGCAATCTGGTACTGGGTCAATTTTTCGATATAACTGTTCTTCCTGTTAACAACCAAGCGCCGGTGATCTTCGCTAATAATCTGATGGTACCGGAGGGGGGGATTTTGATCGTCCAGGCGATGCATTTCACGATCACTGACATGGACACCCACACGTCGGACCTGGTCATCACACTGGACTCGCTGCCCGAGTATGGACGGCTTGTCGTTGGAAACGTAAATCTGACGGAAGGTGGAACTTTCTTGGTGGGAGACATCAACGCCGGTAGAGTAAGGTATCGTATAGACCCCCTATAGTACGCGTGAAAGGCTATCATTGGGTGGGGGTTGTCCGAAGCATGTACCTGCGTGCATGTTTTCCATTGTTTTTTTATCAAAGATGGTGGTCAATGACGTCATGTGCACTCCATCTATTGTGATAACAATAGTGTGATTGTTGCCTTAAAGTTGAAATATGCAGGATGGCTTGGCACTAAAATAAAGTGTTTGAGCAACTTGAGCTTTGAAGTATTTAGTTTAGATTTGATTAAAGCACTCAAAACAATCTTTTTTTTTACTAAAATCATTTCTGCAGGTGTGCGATTTCTCAGGATTTTGCCCGATTTCATGATTTCCTCAAAATTTCCTTGATCCTTCAAATTTTCTTGAAAGAAGTAAAGCAGTCACCAAAGGGAAAAAAGAGAAAGTCCACATTGAGTCCAAACCTGTAGTTTTGTGTTTCTGGTGATGCACGGAATCTTTAAACCAGAAATGTCCATGTAACAACTGGGAGGTTCTGGGTCTGGAATAAGTGGAGCCCAGACCCACAAACCATTTCTCAGGAATGTTCACATTTTTATCAAATCTCATCCCTGATCTTGGCTGAAAAATTGTGTTTTTCTTTCTCCTTTCACCATTTCTAGATACATCCATGGTGGATCGGAAGTTCCCAGGGATGATTTCACGCTATCCGTATCAGATGGTGTCCACAGTGCAACCCGTAACGTTATTGTGAGTGTCACCCCCGTGAATGACCAACTACCTGTGATCCTCCCGGGTCTGGTAACTCACCTCACCATAGCAGAGGGAGGTGAGATTGCCATCACGTCCGATATCATCGCGGCAACGGACGTAGACACCAACGACATGCTATTGCATTTCATTGTCGTCCAACATCCCAAGAGGGGGGTGATCCTGCGGAATGGAATCATCGTCAACCGGTTCACCCAGCTGGACGTGAAGCAAGGTAGTATCAGTTATGTCCACATGGGCGGAGAGACTGGGAAGGTCTCCGTTTTCGACTCTGTGACCTTTGTCGTGTCGGATAAGAGCATTCCGTCGGCTGCCGATCTTCCCGTCCACGACATCAACATCACGATCACTCCAGTCGACAACCAGGCCCCGGGGATCGTGTTCGGGAATCCGTTTCTCGTCGACGAGGGAGACAAAGCGCCGCTGAGGCTCGCCGTCTTGAGCGCCATCGACAGGGACTCGAACCTGGACCAGTTGACCTTTCACATCGTGGGTCAGCCGGACTGGGGATTGGTGGAGAACATCCTGCCGAGCCCAGGCTATGAAAAAAGCAACGCCGGAAAGCCCATCATTTTCTTTACGTATCAAGACATCATCGACGGAAACATAAACTACGTCCAGACAATCCACTCCCAAGTGGAGCCCATGTCCGACTCCTTCATTCTGTACGTCTCCGATGGCAAACACCTGTCCCCCAATGTTTCATTCATCGTAAATATAATCCCTGTGAACGATGAAACGCCAATATTAACCGTGAGTAATTTCAGCGTCTTTGAGAATTCCTTCTTCAAACTGAACACCAACTACATCATTGCTAGTGACTTAGATATCCCGATGGAAATGCTGATGTTTTCAGTCGTCAAATCTCCTCGGCACGGTTCCCTGGTCGACTGGGCTCTGCCCATCGAATCTCGTCTTCCCATCTTTGATTTCAACCTGAATCAACTCCTGAATACGCTACGTCTCACGTACATCCACGACGGCTCGGAGAGCACAAGCGATGATTTCGCCGTACGGGTGACCGACGGGAAGCACACCGTACAGAAGTCCATCTACGTCACAATTATCTCCGTTAACGACGAACCTCCGGAGATAATCAAAAACACTGGCGTGACGGTTGATATTCATGAAAGTCGAGTCATCTCCCCTGTGCTCCTACTTGCTCAAGACAAAGACACCCCAGCAGCGGAGCTCTATTACACCATTGTCACTCTTCCTAAAAGAGGTGTCCTTCAGCGTAAGGTTGCTCCCAACGCCTGGATAGATATCACAGTGTTAAACTCAAACTTCACTCAAGAAGAGTTGAACTCCAATATCATAAGGTACCTCCATTCCTCCGATCTTGGCTCCAAGGGGCTGGATCGCTTCAGGTTTATCGTCACCGACGGCGTTCACTCGACCGGGAAGGAGAGCTTCCGCATCGATATTACCAACACCAAACGAGAACCGCTTCAATTGATAAACGGAGGGGCAGAGGTGTTTGAGGGAGAGTTTGTTATCATAGCACCGGAGTGTTTGGCTGCTTTTGATAACGGCAATAACCTGGCGGAGATCTTCTTCACGATCAATGTCCCTCCGTCTGAGGGTCAGATAGAAGATTTATCCCGGCCAGGAGTTCCTATCTCATCGTTCTCTCAGTTGAACTTAGTCGGGCAACGAGTGATCTACGTTCACAAGCGCACTGACCGCATCCGCAATGATAACTTCATGTTCAGTGTGACCAACGGGTACCAGACGAGGAATGACACATTCCACATTGTAGTCATCCCTGTGGATGACGCGCTTCCAGCTCTTATAATCAACAGACCCCTTGAGATTCCAGAGGGTGGGTCCGACTTTATAAAACCCTCACACCTGGAAGCCATTGATCAAGACACACCGCCGCACGGGGTGACATTCATCATTGTACAGCCTCCAGTGTATGGCGCCCTCTACCTAGGCGGTGTGCCAGTCTCTGATCGCTTCACACAATTTGACCTGAACAACTACGACCTATCTTACAACCAACTTGTTCCCGGTGTAGAGAGCGATGGATTCTACTTCGTTGTCACCGATAACACCAACGACGGTTTCACCATCAAGGCGTCCCCGCAATCTCAGCCGGTAAAGTTCACCATCAACATCGACCACCTGGACAGCCAACCTCCGCGGCTGATCACCAACCTCATCCCGATTAAGATGGAGAACAGGAACAGACGCTACGGGTTCATCTTGAGCCAGCAGGTCCTGTACTCCGAGGACGAGTGCCCCCCCGAGGGAATCACGTACATGGTCACGCGAGAGCCGGTCCATGGCCACCTGGAGAATCTGGCCAAGAGGCGGCGGGTGCAGGGTCAGTTCACTCAGCAAGAACTCAACGATCGGAGCATCATGTACATCATGAAGGAGGAGACGAACGTGACCGACGATGCCTTCTTATTCTCAGTCTATGACTGCAATGGAAATGCACTGATGGGTCAAAAGTAAGTTGCATTCCTGTTTATTTTGTAGTGTTGACGTTTGTTGTATGAAGAAAGACCTATAGCCTAACTGCCCTACACGTACCTCACGCCAGTCATAATACACTGCAAAACTTGATTTTAAAAATTTTCAGGCCTGCAATTTCATCTTTGAGAGGGCAAGGCCATTTTCATTTTGCAGAGGGCGCTTCCATTTTAAAATCTTAAAGTCTATGGGAAACTTTCTTCTATAGGTCTTTCTTCATACAAAGTAAGTGGCATTCCTGTTTATTTTGTAGTGCGTTTGTTTGTTTCAATGTTGTCATCAAAGTACATAAATCAATCAATCATCTTGACCTTGGCGTTGGTGCCACTTTGAAAGTTTTCCATTAGCTTTAAGGTTTTCCAGTGGAAGTGCCCTTTGCAAATTTGAAAATGGCCTTGCCCTCTCAAAGATGAAACTTCAGACCTGTGTATTAATTGTTTTTTCATAATTTATTATTGTTTGTAAAAACTCTGTTTTCAAAAGATCCTTTCTCCAGCAATATCACGTTTGTACAGAAATGGAATTATTGTAATATTTCATGTTGAATGATCCTTCTCACATGATTTGATTTGATTTTGTTCGACAGATTCGACCTGAAATGGCCTAAGATTCAATTCATGCGTGCTGACTACATGGTCTGCGAAACGGTCGGCACTCTCCAAATTAACATCAGGCGTGTCGGATACCTCTCGCTGTCCTCCTTCGTGGACATGAGGTCAGTGACCTCACCGCCACGTCCGGGGTCGACTACGCCCCGCCTCGAGCCAGGCAGCTTCAGTTTGACCCGGGTGTTGCTATGGCGACCTGGGATGTTGAAATCATTCCAGATGAGCTTGAGGAGAATAGAGAGCGTTTCCGACTGAACCTGGGCACCTCGGTCAACGCCATCTTGGGGGACCATGAAAAACTTACGGTTATCATCAAGGATTCTAAAGATGGTATTTACTTCACCTGAAGATTTTTCCTTTTGATGATGCAGTTTTTTGTAACGCTCTGATTTGACATTTAAAAACCAAGTGTTCAACAGCTTAATTGTTAGTAAAAAAAAGGGTTTTGTAATTATGAAAAACCTGAAGTCAATTTTAATGTGAAACTCACTGAATATGTAGAGAGCATGAAATACAAATAATTGTTGGTTGTTTTGATTGCAACTTTTTGTTAATGGCCTCCATTTTGACCCTAGAGCAGAGTCTTTCTCAAAGGCATGCAGAGCATTAAACACATTTTTCACCCTTTGTTAATTTGATTGGTGAGCGGTTTGCAACAGCTCATTCTGTTTTGTTGGTTTATTTTGATTGCCACATCAAAATAAGACAAAAAGTAATGTGCACTAATTCCACTGAATCGTGAACACCGTATTTAATTTAATTTTCACAGGTTGAATTGATGATATGTATTGAAAACCAGAGGAATTGGATTGAATTATTTTTCCCAAAGAGCAGGCCTGGAATTACAGAGAGGTCCATTGGCCTCTGTTGCCCCTGGTGGCCCCTCAGAGGTTTCCCATAAACTTCCAAGATTTTCCAGTGGAAGTGCGCTTTGCAAAAAATGAAAATGGCCTTTCCATCTCAAAGATGAAATGCCATGCCTGCCAAAGCAATGATGTACATTTACTTTTCCTAAAAAAAAGAATCAATGTAGAGTACAAATCCTGCCCCAAGAACCCGTCTTATTCATATTGATTACATTGTTTCTTTGTGTAACCAGGAACCTGTCAGGGTGAGACCCATGGTATGACTATAACTGACACGCTACCCTCTTGCTGCCTCGAAGGAGAGATCCAGCCGAATCCCAGACCTCTTTGTTGCCAAGATCAAGGACCGATCTACCCCGATACGCCCTATTTAGGACCTATCATACCCCAGCAGAACCCTCCAGTGCCCGGTGAGGACGCCTTTAATCCCGTCTACCCTGTCAAACCAGGAGATGGTATACCCGCTGTGCACCAAGGCGTATACCCGGATGTTCCTGGACCCTATCCTGTACCCGAGGGGTACATTCCTCAAGGTGGTCAATTTCAGGGAGGTTTTATACCCGGTAATCCTGACCAAGGATATGTTTATCCAGGAGGGGACCCTGGGTTTATACCTGAAGGGGAGTGTTGTCCGCCGGACCATGTTCCAGTGCAGGGTGAGACTGGGTACCCGTACCCTCAGCAGCCTGATCAAGGGCACGGATTGCCTCAGCACCCAGATACTCGGTTTGATCAACAGGGTCAAGGCATTTATCCACAAGGTGCCGGAGTTTATCCACAGGATGGAGGAGTTTACACTCAGAATCAACAGGGCCAAGGCGGAGTACCACACCAACAGTATCCTAGCGTACCTGATGGACAATGGAACCCGTATTACGATGGACAACCTCACCCAGATACTACCCCTGGTGGAGGTACAGCATCAGGGACAAACCCAGGCAGTGTAGACCCATCTCAGACTGGTAGCCAAGGACATCCTGTGTGGCCATACTACACGAAAGACGGGCAGCCGTATTACCCAGATCATTTTGGCAATCCCGATCCTGCAACCGATTCTCATGGACGGCCATATCCCATCCCCGAAAGGCCCTACGACCAAGATGGACAGGGGCCCATTAGCCAGGGATCCGATAGGGGTGTCCCTTCCCAAGGTGACATCCATGCAGTGCCTCAGTACCCAACTCATCAAGGACAGAACCCTCAGTTCCAAGCCGAGAATCCTCCGTACCCAGCCCAGGAACCTTACCCAAACCCACGTGGTAGCAACCCTCATTTTCAGGGCGGAACTGCTGATAACCCTCAACAGATTCCCTACTACCCGCAGTCTGGAACGGATAGAACTCATTATACTGGGCGTGATCCGAATCCCAATCCTAGTAGACCTGTTGTTCCTGGCCGCGTTTCTAATGGTCAGCATATCCTCTCTAGACCGTCCGGGCAAAATGGCTCAACAACTGTCTGGACAGTAAGTACTAGTGCTTCAGTTCATACTGAAAGGATGCGCATAACATGGGTTATATTAAAAATATGAATGTTCACAGATTTGCACATAACTTACATGGTAATAAAGTGATTTTAAATGCTTTAGTTTCTGAGAAATGAGTAAGACAATCAGTTTTGATCTTGAGTCCAAAACCCAATATTGTGAAAACGGTAAAAACATAAAAGTTGTTTTTTTCACTATTTTCTTGTGATAACCAATTGAGCTTAAAGGCCCTGTACACTATTGGTAAGATCGAAAAAACACAATGTTCACAGATTCACACATAACTTACATGATTTAAAGTAAGTAATGGTAGAAAGGGTTCCTTAAAATATTTCTGCCTAAAATGCTATCTTTCTGAGAAACGAGTAAAACAATAGTAATTATTGCGCGCGATAATTTGAAAAAACAGAAAACACATAAGATCTCTTTTCACTATTTTCTCGTGACCTCGATGACCAATTGAGCTCAAACTTTCACAGGTTTGTTTTTCATGCATATGTTAAATCACACAAAATGTGGACACTGATTTTGAGCTGTTACCAAAAGTGTGCAATACCTTTAAACTTTCACAGGTTTTGTAAAAGTATATATGTTGGGTTACATTTATTTATATTTTTTTGCTATTTCATTTCTGTTACTTTTATTGCCGTGTATTGTATTTTTTGCTCTTGTATTGTTGATGTTGAATAAATAATAATAATTATAAGTGCGGCGACTGGTCTTTGACAACTATTAATGTTGTCCGCATGCTTCAAAGTAGGATGCAATAATTGTAACAATTCAACAACATTAACCCAATATATTGCTGATAAATGAAGTAATGACTCAAGCTACTACTGTGTGTTTGATTATGAACGGGATCTTTGTTCATGTTCTCGTCATGCTCTTTTACAGCTCCATGGCATTGCCTCCTCCCCGACTGTTGTTCACGGTCGCACGAGTTCGTCGTCCTCATCCTCCTCTTCTTCATCATCAGGCCATCACCAGTCAATACCCCTTACCTCACACAGAGTCACCAGCGTACCCCCAGAGCGTCCTGATGACGGTCTACCCTCTGAACCCCTGGCAAGTCCTGACCAGTGGCAAGTTTCTACTGCTGAACACCGGGGAAAGGTGACCGGCGAATCAACGCAGCCAGTAAGTCTTGAAGCCCTTAATTATTAGAAGGATATTGTTTATGGGAAGTTGCCAATCAAAAGGCTCCGTTCCAGCTCAGATACAAGGATTCTCACAAAAACCTCAAACCAGATACTCTGCATCTTCCAAAGGTTTTTATGCAGCTGCTCCAAACCTTTGGAACAATCTTCCTTATCAAATACGTCATGGCATTTCACTCACTGAATTCAAAACATTGCTTAAAACTCACCTTTTCCAGATTTATTTTGCTTACTACGCTTTTTATTGATTTCTCATTCCTTTGTATTGTTAAATCTTGATTGTTGTAAATTGTTATTAAGGCGTTGTGGTACCTTTTCTGCATAAGAACGCTATATAAATGCTTAGAATAATATTAATATTATTATTAGGGTCTTAAGACTGGCCACTCAAGGAGAAGGACAAAAGGGGGTGAAATAAAAAGGAAATTAAAAAGTAGAAAGATAACCATTGATACCCTGTTTGAATTGGAACAGGTTACGAATACATGAGAACCAATTTCATCAGAATTATCAAAGATTCAGAACATTTTATTCTGTGTATTTCCTGAAGCCTAATTGGGAATAAAGTTACCATTTTTTTTTCATTCAAGAGTTCTTCATAATGCTAAGTTTGTTTATCTTTTATTACTTTCATTGTATTAATTCTTGTCCAATGTGAACTTCCATATATTTGAATTGAATTGGATTTGTGCTGTTATTTCTTCTTGATTTTTATCTTAAATTGTTGTTTGCCATTACTAGATTTGAGATTTGGTTTTTGTAAAACTGTTTATCATCGACCTCATATTCATTATTGAATCTTATTCATATATTTAAAGTAAAAAAAACCCACCAAACCAATGATAAACTCTTCCTTTGAATTGGTGTACAACTTTTCAGCTGATCAGCTGATTTTCCGTTTTGTTTTCCTTTCATAATAGTTCCATAGAAAAATGAATATTTAATACTGTACAAATTATTTTTCCTGGTTTATTTATTGAATTTTGTTCCATTTTATCACATGTATTGATTGATCTACCTATTTAATTGTTTACTTGTTTTCTTATTTCCTTGTTTGGATTACTTTTTCTGTCTTGTTCATGTAGTTGTTTTGCTGTAATACTTGTTTAGGTCACATTAATAAATAAATAAACAATAATAGTAATAGTACATGTACTGGTATAACACTTAATTATCAGTAAGCTTTCAGATTGTTAGTAATCATTTTTAGAAAGAAATGTTCTTATACCGATTCTTTTTTTCAACAAAGTTTGTCACCTAATGTTTTTTTTTGTTTTGGTGTAGGTTCAAACACCTTCTGATTGTACAACTACCAGTAAAGATGACTTCATCATGGAGGAAGATACTGGTACCCTGTATAAGTGTGATGGTAACCGATGGATCCGAGTGGAATGGAGTCATGTGCAAGCTGACGAAGCGACCAATCAAGATACTGGTTGTGGTGAAGGTAGGCTTAGTGGTTGACTATCTGCGACTTCAGATGTTGGGTTAGGTGCTTTTGCACTCTGCCTTGTCCGTTCCACCTTTCTCTCTTTAGCCATTCTACCTGATTCTGCTTCAGAGCTCAGCAGTGTAGTGTTACAGTCTTCTTTTAGGCAGTTCATCCACCACTTGTGAAGCTTGAAATGGGGTCATTTTTGTCTTTAGTTAGTGCTCAGACAGCCATGAAGTATATGGATGCCCGTTATGTTTTTTAACACAACAGTTAGGTAACAACCATAGAAAATATTCTTTACTAGATGTGATCTTTAAAAAAGTTCTTACTTAAGAAAATATGAAAAGTTATTTAGGGGGGGGGGGACTTATTATTTTATTTATTTGGTGTTTGGTTCTGTCAAATTTTTCTAAATTTGTTTCATAATAACATTTTTAAAAACCTACAAAAGGATATGAAGTTTCTATGAGGGCAATATGCGAGAAAAGTTGGCAAGCGTCCTGTATTTTCCTGACAAGTTGAACAATTTGTCCCTAATATTCTTGATACACCCAGGTTGGCTTGAGCTCGATGGGATGTGCTATTTTATATCAACCGAAGCAGAAACTTGGAATAATGCACAGAGAAGCTGCAGGGAAAGGTAACTCTTCAAATAGTTTGTGAAAATGTGTAAATGGTTGATTAGGAAACAAGATTTTCCTTTTAATTCTCTTTATTTCTTATTGCTGGAAGTTTTTACGAAGTGACGAAACGGTTCATTTACCGGCTAAACTGTCGTTTCGTGAAAACGGTGACGACATGCAGTATGCTCTGATCATCTTCAGAACATACTGATCTAGACTTCCAAACCTAACCTTCAATCTTACTAGATTGTTTGTCCACCGAGCAAAGTTTCTAATCCTACTAATAAAGACTTAATTTTACAGATAAACATTTAAAAATATTACTATATTTATTTTGTACAAGAAGTGTTAATTTTTATATCGAACTGTTTGTCTGCCTTTCATCGAGTCTCAAGACTAAAGGTTTCCTGTTAAATTACTATAGCAAAAAACCATCTCATGTTTACATAATTTTGGGTGTGTTTTTTATCAGGTACCATGGCAACCTGGTGACGATATCAACAAGTAAGATCTACAACTGGATTCGTTCGGTATCAGAGAGGCGGGAACTATGGATTGGTGAGAAACCTTTTGGAAGATTGATTCAGTTTATGTGATATGGAATGAAGGTGATGTAAAAAAGAATGTTAACAATAATAATAATAATAATGACACATGTTATCATTCAGTGATCAAATACTTTATTCTTAGCTTCAGTGTTTGTTCAATCTTGTTTTTTTACCTATTTGGAGATGCATTGTTTATTGTTGCTGTTACACTCGGTGACCAAGAGTGTTATTACCTTTGCAAATGAATCTGGGTTGTTACATGTTACTTCAGCACAATGAACACATGCAGAAACTATACACTGTAATTTCATTTGCCTACTTCAGAAACTGTAACAATGTAATTTTTATCGCCTAATAGATTTTAATTCTTGTTTCTTTTTACCTGTTTGAAGATACATTGTTTTCGTTGTTGTTAAACTCAGTGACCAAGAGTGTATTACTTTTGCAAATGCATCTTGGTCATACTTGTGTAGGACTTCTGTGCAATAACACATGCATAAACTATACACTGTAATTTCTATTGCCTACTTCAGAAACTGTAACACTGTAATTGTTATTGCCTAATAGATTTTAATTCTTGTTTCTTTTTACCTATTTGAAGATGCATTGTTTGTAGTTGTTGTTACACTCAGTGACCAAGAGTGTATTACTTTTGCAAACGGATCTGGATTATTCCTGTATAGGCCTGTTTGTGCAACAACACATGCAAAAACTATCCACTGTAATTTCAATTGCCTACTTCAGAAACTAACACTGTAATTTCTATTGCCTAATAGGTGTTAATTTTGCATCGGGGATAAAGAATATTATTTGTTTTTCCCCCTCACCCTGATGTTTATGAAGCACTGTTTACTCAGTATTTCCCCCTAGTTATTCTGACTGTAAGTATGAGCAATGGGCCTTCCTGGGTTTGTTGTGTTAAAATTGTGTTGTTATGGTTTTGTTATTGCAGGTGTTTTGAATTTATATTGAGTTGAAAGATTTCTTCCATCTATATTTTGTTAGCATTGTCGTGTGTATTTAATTCTTGTATAACTGTAGGGCTACATGGCCTCAAATGGCTGGGTTTGGTTTGCTCAGCAAATTCATGTAGTTTGACATTTAGTCAAGTTTCTACTTGTGTTTTTGAATGGGACAGGTGTGCCCAACGTTCAAATGGGTATGGGTACCTAGTTTGTGGCTGGGTCTGGTGTGCCCCGGGGTCTCTGATATGCCCACTTAATAATTTTCCAAAATTTATTTCCGGTTTGCCCTTATCACAAAAGTCTGGGCATCCGGTATGAAATTGTTTCTGGCTGAATCACAAATGAATTCAAGATGTGGCTTAATGTCACAAAACAGAGTTTAATTCCGTATCCAGTGTCATTAATTTAGAGAAAATGCAAACACAACAAGAAGGCTCGGAAAGTGGAAGTTCTGGGCAAGATTTAGTCGATGTTACCCTTTACAATGTGTGTGTTCCAAATGTGTTCGTCATATTATTTCATTGATATGTATTGAAATAAATTCATCTCATTTCATCACATTTCGAGAAAAAAAACTGCCTTAAAATCTTTAACAGCTTATGGTTTAAATGAGAAATTAATCTGAGAAACTCATTCTAGATTGCAGTTCTATTTTTGGATACAAGCTTCCTCTACGCCCCTCTTTGTCTCTTCATATGTTCACCCTTGATTTTTCTTGTACTTCATGCCTCTCTCTCTCTCCTCTCTCTCCTCCTCTCTCTCTCTTCTCTCTCTCTCTTCTCTCTCCTCTCTCTCTCTCTTCTTCTCTCTCTCCTCTCTCTCTCTCTCTCTCTCTCTCTCTTCATCTCTTTCCACTTGACTGCTTCTGTTGAACCAGTATACCTGTTGATGTGTGTTGTGTTGTCATTTAGCCTTCGAGAAAGACTCTGCTAGGGTCGAAACTCAAGGCCACCAACTATTGTTATTGCTATTTTATAAGACAGTACGAGGAAAAATATATTATAATGTTTTGGGAACACTTGCTATATTTAAATCTGTAAGGACTTCTTCATCTTTTAGTGATTGATTATTAGATGTTATTCGACCTGATTGTTAGATGTTATTCGATCTGATTATTAAATGTTATTCAATCTGATTATTAGATGTTATTCAATCTGATTATTAGGATGTTATTTTTAATGTTGAAATTTATATAAATATTTTGTATTTTGTATTTTTGAAGTTTGTTCACGAAAGTTTATTTGACCTATTTTAATAAGTCAGAGAGTTTCTTTAACATACTCCAATTTCCTATTTACCTTTTCAGGATTAAACGACAAGCACACCAGCGGCCAATGGGAATGGGTCTCCGGGGCACCGGTGACATATACGCGCTGGAAGGTTGGTTCCCCGATGCCCGGCAACCGCAGCAACCGAGACTGCGCCTCGTACAACAATCACGCTCGATGGAACGAAAAGAAATGCAATAAGAACAAGCATTTGTACATGTGTGAGAAAAGATTATGATGACAAATCACTTGTTGTGGTCGATGAAATATAATGCACTGAATAAACAATTAATATAAAGGTTTGTGTCGAAGAGGTGTCTGCATCAGCTTCACATGGTACTTTCTTAAAACTTAATCACGTAACTGAGAGGTTTTTTTTGCCATTTGAGGTTTGTTTTTATGTTTGACCATATTTTCTTTTGTAAATGTTACATTCTAAACTACCAAGACCAATGAAAATCTGTCTATAAGCAGAAGTTTATGCAAGAAGTCCAGAAAGGGTCACAAATAATATAAACATATACCATTTGAAACATTTTAAAGATTGTTCGGTGGAAAAATTCACGTTTTACTTATTAAGTGAAAATGTTTACAAAACATTCAATTTGATGATTCACTTTTCTTTTTAACTTTCCTTGGTCGAAATCGCTACTTGAAGAAAACTGAAAGCATTTGAAGACTTTCAAAGTCACCAATGTTTTTTTTGATTGCCTTAATCCAAAGACGTTTGATGTGAACATGTTCAGAATCCCTGTCACAGAATAAACAATTTTTTTCATTCTTTTCACTAGAAATTGAAGACTGAATTTGATGAAGGTTTCACAGATTGGTTGTATTATTTGTTTTTCTTTCGAAAACTAGAGAACTATCAATGGTGTACTTTCCCTCTAAAGTAAAAAAATTCTTTTTTGAGATTTCTGTAAAATAATCTAAAGATTCCTATGCATAGGAATATTTGGATTATAGCTATGTGTAGTCGAAATGTATTTTTGGCAATTTAACCCCAAATTCACTGAAAATTCAACATCCTCAGTATCTTCAAAGAGGCTAAAACCTTGATAGTAGGTGGGAATAGAGCCTTGTAAGTTGTCCCTTTGTGATGCTGCGGTCAGTGCAGGACCAGTCGCCCATGCAGTAACCGGGTTAGAGTTCTTAGCTCCATGTACAGCCACAGGCCTGCTGTGATCGCGACAGTCCCCCTTTAATCGTGGTTCTGAACTACTGGGTTATTTTTGATACTTAAAGGAACATTACAGAATTGGTAAGAACAAATATACTTTTTGATCACAGATTTACATAAAACTTACACGGTCTAATGATGATGATAGTAGAAAACATCCCTTGAAATATTTCTGTCTGAAATGCCATATTTGATGAGAAATGAATAAACTAACTTGCCGATTTGAGTTTATCGCTCAGTGAGCGTTTTATTCATTTGTTGAATCTATACGATTTCATGCAAAATGTGTAATCGGTTTTTCACTATTTTCCCGTGACCTAGATGGCCGATCGATCTCAAACTTCTACAGGTTAGTCAGTTTATGTATATGGTGGATTACATAAAGTGCTTACACTGCCAGCAACTGTTTTGTTAGCAAAAACCAATTCTGTAATGTTCCTTTAAATGCTCATAATGTTTCTGTGAATAAGTAACCTTGTGATTTCTTAAGATTTCTTAAATTTGAACTAAATTTATTATTCTCTTTTATAAAAAAAAAAACCTAATTGGTCCTTTCTTACCACCAAAATATGTATTTATTGAAAACATAATTAACTTGTTGTTTTAATAGTTTCTTTTTTATTTAGATCTTTTGAAGTTTTAAATTTTAGATGAAATTTGATAAATTGTATTCCTCATTTTCCCTATTAGCTCTACTCAATATATTTATAGAATGGATACAGTAAGCTAGATTTGAAATATTTTCAATACAGTATTAACATGTTTGTATTATATATATTTTCAGTTTTTTATTTAATCTGTAGCAATGCCTTTTAAAACTTTAAAGTGCTTTTAGAAAACATTTTGTGACAAACACAAAGCTCATCTTTTAACATCTGTGTGGGAAAGCTGTCGGAAAAAAGGAAATTTACCAACAATTTATAAACGGTCAAAATAAAGGGTTTAATAGTAGGGTCATTGTTTGCTTTTCTGTCAAGGTAATGCTGATTGGTCGAAGACTGGTCACATGTGGGTGTATTAACATGTAATATAAATACCGGCTCCTGTGAACTAGTGAATAAATGGCCCCAAAACAGGCATATTGTTGTGTAAAAGCTTGTATGCACTTATGCATGTTGTGCGGGGAACTATCAAACCAACTGTTTTCTTTGTGCGTATTTCAAAATTATTTTGGCAGGAGATTTATTTTGCCACGTGCACGTGCATACCGTGCGTACCGTGCGTATATGCGTCAACGCAAAGACAATGTATCAATTTAAGGTAACTGGTACTCGCATGGAACCATCATATTGCTGAGCATTAAGTCGAACACCAACCAAAGTATTTCCCTATGTGAAAGGGACACACTGGCTTCGTTGGGCTATTTGGGCTACAAAATAGACTAAAACATTATTTCAAAGGTCTTCCTGGAATGGAGAAGAATGGTTCATAAAAGAAACCATCCAATTTGGCCGTTTTCAAGCATTAAAAAAAAAACGAAGGTCACGTGACTTTTCGGAACCAAAATGTGGTTCCGAAAAGTCACGTGATCTGCAGAGTTAGTTTTATTTCAGCCGTATAAAAGTAAATTACTTAACCAAATTTAAGCATTTTTTTAATAACAATTGTTCATGAGTATTTGACAAAAAAGACCATGTATTCAGTTTATGGATACAAGTTGTAAATAATGATGAAAAATCGAACGTGAGATTCGCATTCAGGAAGTCTGTGCTACAGAAGCATGTTTTACGGCGCATCAGCGTGGGGAGCTAGCGGGTAAACCTTGGGGGCATGTCCCGTACAGCCGGTGCAGTGTCTCGTGTGGCCAGAAAGACAAACCACGGGGGCATGAACTCGGAGCCTGTGGAGGGGTAGGGATCCAGACCATTAACTACTTTTTTGTTTAACGAGGGTTTTAGTCTGTAGCCCTAGCTATTATCCCCTAACTATTGACACGTCCGTGATGCCTGGGCTACACACGCGGCGGGACGACGAATAGATGCACGATGTCCACACAAGTTGATGTGGATCGGACTGTGTTTATGTCGGTTTTTTAATTACACGTGAATTTGTGCTGGATGGATATGAAGACTGGATCCTCATGCCACGCCATTGTTATAATTAATACATAAATAGAGCACCTGTCTACTTACAACAATGTCACATAAACTTGACAGTTGCAACGGCTGGAAAAGCGTATACATGTACGCTGACCTTTGACCACGTTTTGTTTTTTTCACACTTTTCGTTAATTACTTGACATTTTGATGATTTATTTTTACAACAACCATCTAAAAATTATTGTCTGTGATTCCACATCACTAAATTAGGTAAACAGTCAGCCGGTGTGTACCTTTAATTTTCTGAGCTCATAGTCTGGTTCTTGAAAATATGCATAGATAGTTTATCATGTGCGAGATATTTAGTGCTACGCAAAAGTATTAGCAGCCTAAGGAACGGCCCTTGAACATGAGTAGAACATTTCTAAAAAATATCGGCGAAAAAATTATGAGGTTTTTAATGTGTTTTTTTGTTCAAGATATGTATTAATGGGAATAACAGTGTGATGACCTGGTCTTCAATGTGTGATAATGACCTTGGTTGGTGGCTGGTTGCTGTTAATAGACAGAGGCCAGCTGCCAACCATAATGGATAATAAAGGATACCAGCAGTCGTTTTATATTACAAGTTGTTTTAATGGTTACACTTGCACTGGGATAACAACTATTTTTTGTGTTTACCCATATGTGTTAAAGGCACTGGACACTATTTGTAATTATTCAAAAAAATTGTTAGCATAAAAACTAACCTAGTAATGAGCAATGGAGAGCTGTTGATAGTATAAAACATTGTGAGAAACGGCTCCCTCTGAAGTAACGTAGTTTTTGTGAAAGAGGTAATTTCTCATTCAAATAATAAAAGACTTCAGCGAAGCCTTTTATTATGCACCTGAAAGCACACAAATTTGTGCAACGAGGGTGTTTTTTATTTTATTATTTTCTTGCAACTGCGATGACCAACTGAGTCCAAATTTTCAAAGATTTTTTATTTTATGCATATGATGGGATACACCAAGTGATGAGAATACTGGTTTTTGACAATTAGCAAAAGTGTCCAGTGCCTTTAATCACTGTATACATTAAACTTAATAGTAACATTATCGGTGGGAGAAATACATATTGATGTTGTGGAACTGTGACCCAAAATAACAAGTGAAAAGATTTGACAAAAGATAGGTGTTTAGCCGTCAAGAAATACCTGCGAAATGTTTCAAACCATAATATCTGTGTAGGAAATTTGTGTGCAATTTGCCACGATGCGATCACATTTAGTTACGTTTTACCCCCTTGTAAATAAATCACTGCTGACAAGTGCGAAAAATAAAAAAATTATAACATTATGTATGATTTTAATTTGGTTTTACCCTTACACCGATCCCGAGCTCTGTGAAAAAAATCCACAGGCAAATCACTCGGGTGGGATTTGAACCCAAGACCTTTGCATTGCTAGAGCAGTTGTCTTACCACTAGACCACCGAGCTAGCCCGATGGCTAGAGGTAGTTCGAATCCTTCGCAGCGGGTACTGCAACGATTTAATAGATGTTGTATAGTTTTTCGCATCAGGATAAAGAATTTATTTTGTTTTACCCTTACACCGATTGTGATTAAGCACTGTATACTCGGTACTTTCCTGAGCTCTTTGAAAAAAAATCCACAGGCAAATCACTTGGGTGGGATTTGAACCAATTATGTAAGATTAGAATCAAGTGACTTTGGCTACGGCTATGTTGAAGAACAGGACTTTTCAGCAATCCCACTTTAGCCATAGTCATAGCCTTGTCACGATTACCAACAGGACAGGCAACTGTTCTGTGTTTTTTTAAAACAAATTTTAAAGTTCTTTTCACAGAAATACATTTTTTTAAAGAATTTTGTCTCTGAACAACTTTTGACAGATAATGCTGTTTCAAAAAAACAAAAACATATAAAAACGTTTGAAATGCCGCGGACAATGCACAAAATACACGTAACATGCAAATATAGTTTGAACATTGTTGATGCTCTAGACAATGTCGGGATCCCAACAATTATTCTTTTTTAGTTTTTAATTAACTAACACTCATCAATGGTGATTTCTTTGGTGCAATACCTTAAAATGAACGCTTATAACTTTCTTAGATAAAAATAGCTCTTAAAAATTGTAACAAACCTAAAATATTTCATTAAGGTCTTTCGTGAGACGTGTATCATAATAATAAATAAGCTTGCATTTATGTGGAAAGCGGCGCGAACTTTTATTATTTATAAGTAAATTGCGATACTGTAATACAGCTAAATACATAGCAGTTTGGCTCTACATAGAAGCAAATATAGAATGGACCATGACAAACAGTAAACCTCCGGCACTTCAAATTTAAATGTTAATCACGTGTCTGCGTTGCAAAAGTTTCGCTGCACTGGGAGAATGCCATTTATAACTTTCCTCAAACCAGTAGAAGCCAACCAGCTGTCTCAACTGGATTCACCCTATATGAACTGCATCTGACTGGATTTATCCTGTATGAACTGCTTCAGACTGGATTCACCCTATATGAACTGCATCTGACTGGATTCACCCTGTATGAACTGCTTCAGACTGGATTTATCCTGTATGAACTGCTTCAGACTGGATTCACCCTGTATGAACTGCTTCAGACTGGATTCACCCTGTATGAGCTGCTTCAGACTGGATTCACCCTGTATGAACTGCTTCAGACTGGATTCACCCTGTATGAACTGCTTCAGACTGGATTCACCCTGTATGAACTGCTTCAGACTGGATTCACCCTGTATGAACTGCTTCAGACTGGATTCAACCTGTACAATGTGTACGAACTCTCTGCGTGCCTCAACAAGATATGAAATGGTTTCCACTGAACCTTGACTTATCAAATCCAATGAAACGAACACCTTGGTTCGATGTTGAAACTAACAACTAATGGGTACACGTCGAGTATAAATTTGAAAAAAAGACTTCTGGGTTTAAGCACCTTAAACTTACAAATATACAAGAACGTTTTTGTACAAGGCCAGCTTTGATGTACATGTATAGAGTTGATTAATACTGTTATGTTGTTGGACTTGCTACTCTGCCGATGTTCTGCATTTCATCATGTGTTACATACCCCCCATCCGACTCGCCCTTTGTGTCGCCCAGTTTGCCGCTCTCTTGATCCGCAGGGTTTTCATCAACATCCTCCGCATCCGTTTGCCCAAGATCAAACGCATGAGTTGAGTCTTCCCCGTTTAAGATGAAATCGTCGCGAGGGCCATTTTGGGGTGGACTGAGAGGAGCAAGGGACTGGATCTGATCGGGGGGAGCATGAGGTTGATAGCCGCAGGTAGCACCGTCAGGGTCATCAGTTGGTCCGTTCTCTCTAACGCCCTCCTCATTTCCTCGGATCATATATTCGCTAGCATCCTTGGTCTCATCCTCTGAGAGGTTGCTGTTGGTACCTCCTTCACAGTTATTGTTACTATTTGTAAAGGTCTCGTCACAGGAGTTGGATGCTGGACCAGGCGATACGATATCGAACACCTGTTCTGAGGTGACATAATCGTTGGGGCTCAAGGCGCCTGCCTGTTGAGGAGGGTGGTTATTGGCAACAGGGATCGCTTCCGCCTGTGGCATGGGAAAGCTATTCAGTTGCTCCTGATCAACATAGTCAGAATGAAGATTAGGTGGTCCCGGTACGTTCGACGCACTTCTATTATCTGCCCTGGGGTTAAGAATGTCGGGTATCATTCCTTGGGTCACATAACCGTCTCCTTCTTGCTCCGTTTCAGCGTCTTCCAGGTCGAGACTTTCCGAATCACCTTGGACAGCTACATAGCGTAGGAAGACATCGTCATTCGGTGACTCCGTTCTCATAGAGCTAGGTATCTGTAAACCATCAACGCCGGTGACGGTGTCTCCGCTAAGAGGTGATGGTGCCGCTAACGGAGAAGTATTGTGGTTTAAGTTAGGACTGACCTGTAGAGAATCCGGTCGTGGTATATTTTGCAGAATATCAGTGTTTAAAATAAACGGGAAATCCTCAAAATCACTGTCCTCATTCTCGACTTCATGCGGGTCTGAAGACGGTGCGTTAATTCCCATCCTCAGGTACTCGTCATGGGGCCCTAATCCTCCAGCCGCCTGATTTTGAAATTGCTGATTTTGTGGAGAAGGGAGATTGACTCGGTCTCGCAGTCCAACCTGGCTGTAAGAATCTGTCGGATTAGTTCCAAGTACATACGGGGGTTCTACATCATCTTGAGAAGTTGAACTTGCAGCAAAGCCTTGCTGGGTATAGTTCGATACGCTACCATCACTGGCGTAAGCCGCATTGTCTTCATTGGCGAGGGTGCTTTCTTTTGGATGTCTCTTTCCGAACGGGGCCGCTTTACCTCTTTGCTTACCCATCTTGGAACTTGCTCCGTGAGTCGACAGCATATCAGCCATTGGTGTGTAGGCATCCGGACTGTTTGAAGCACCTTCTTCACCGCCGCCATCCTCGGGGCACGGGCGCAGCTCCTGAAATCCGTCAAAGTCTCCTCCTGAAGCACCTTTCGTGTTTTCCTTCTCCACAGGCGACAGCCCATCTTTGGTCATTGTACGGTAGGCCATGTCGTCACCCCTGATATGCAAGTAGCTGCCCCCACTACCTACGGAGACGGGACTACTCGCCAGGCCACCACCATACTCATCGAAAGAAAACTCCTCGCTCCTCGACCGCTTGTGCCTGCTGAATCCTGGTAACAGAGGGTGACTTTCGAAGGCGTCCATTTTGATTGTATCTTCAGGCACTTTGGTAATTCTTGGTTTATCTCCGATGTCAAACTCATCGGTCATCACTCCGTCCTCCGGAGCCAAATTGACAAACAATCGATGCGAGATCAACTCGTCAAAAATTTCTGCCTCTCTGCTTCTCGAGTTTGTGAAGTACACATTGTCGGTCTGTGGCAAGAAAAAATAAATAATTTTGAATATTTCAAAAGTATTGGTGAAGATAAAAAAACATAATTGTTTAATTTGAGTCTGAAAGCTTACTGATTATGAAGTTCATATAGATATTAGAACCATTTTTTCTGTAAAATATATTTCCCTCTAAAATGAAATCATATTCCAGAAAACTGTATCAGAAAACCTTTACACAAAGACCGCAACAGCAGATTTCGGTTGTAACAACAAAAATTAGAGACAATGTGTTTACATGCTGGGGAGAATTTTATCATTGAAACACCTAAACAAAACATGAAATATAGTTTCAGCTGCAGTGCTTCTTTGTTATTGTTTGAGTTTCACCCAAACACGGATGGTACATGTGTGCTAAGCACTTTTATACTTAGTACTTTCCTCCAAGTCCTGAGAAAGAAAAAAAAAAACACACAAATATTACTCGGGTGGGATTTCGAACCCACGACCTTTGTCATTAGAGCAGATGTATAACCACTAGACCACAAAACTTGCCCGCTAGCTGGAAGCAGTTTGAATCCTATGTTAGGAATCGAACGGCCTCTAGCTATGTGTAGAAAACATTGAAGCCAAGGAATAGAAAGATAAAAGAATCATCAAATTCAAACCAGTTTTTAAGTTTTTCGACTCACAACATGAAGCTTCATTTCCTTCAAAAATCTGGGACTTGGGTTTTTACAATATTTATGAACCGGACAGAAACACTTACAGTTAGTTGTAAAGAAACTGTAATATCTGGAAACTTCATCATGGACTTCTTAAACGCTTGGTAGATGCAAACCAATACAATGATCAAGCTGACTGTTGAGCCGCAAGCAATGAGGACTGTAATATAGCTGCTGGAACCTCCTAATATGAAGGCAATAAAAAGGGTGAACTGGTTTGCAATCAGGTCCAATAATATGTCAACTTTAACCCTTGACCTGTCGAAAATCCTTCCTTTAGCTCCATCTGAAATTTGATGGTTTCAAGGTTTTCTTTAATTTTGGGATATGATTGGATCATAGCATCCTTGCATAGGGTTGTCCAAAATCAAAACATGGTAATGATAATAATAATGATAATGGCGAACACTAAAGCGCAGGTAGCACAGATGGACGCAAATGGCACTGATATTTACTCATTGTTTTTACGATGGGTATGCGGAGTTATGAGACCAGTGTTGCATAGCCAATCAGCAGCCAATTATGCCAGAAAACAAAATTTGGGCAAACCCCTTCTCTTAACGATAAAAGCACTGAGACCTACAGCTTTATGTCCAATCTGAAGGAAAAAGCAAAAATGGTCAAGTGTATTGCTAGAGGACAATAGTGCCACGACCGGGACTCGAACCAACACTCAGATGATCAGAAACACCAAAGCTTGAGTGCGGTGCGCTAACACTATAAAGACCCAACATAAAAGAGAGAGGGAGTTTTTAAAAATTTTTTTAATGAGATATCGCCCTACTCACAAGGCCTGACGGCCACATCAAGTTGAGGGCTACACTTTAATGATTTGGGCTGTAGACCCAAATCAGCTGTCAACAGGGGTACGTTGCCACCTACTCCTAGGGCTGAAACAGGGATACCCCCTTCACAGTCCGTAAGGATGTCAGCATAGGTATCATTCACTAGGAGCCTGGCTGGTAGAGCAGAATGCACTACCTTCCCATTTTTTACAAAGCAATTATGGTTAAGTGCCTTGCTCAAGGGCGCAAGTGTCTCGACCGGGATTCGAACCCACACCCTGCTGCTGAAAACACCAGAGCTTGGGTCCAGTGAACTAGACCACTCCGCCACGACACGCCACAGTACGACCCGAGAATGATGAGACTCACCTATCAATGGATCAATATTACAGTCCTCCAGTGGGGATGCTCCCATTGAGTTTACAGTCTGTATGCTGAGTTTATAATGCACAGAAGGATCGAGATCTAAGGAGAAATTATATCAAGATAAATAATCCAATCAATGGGGATCGAGATTGGCTTTACTGGTGGTATCTTGACCTGCCTTTCACTGCCGGAGCCTCGCATGTGATATAGATTTTCAGTCGACTGCAGCTTCCCAGTTTTGGATTTTCCTCTAAAACTGAGCGATTCTTCATCATTCTAAGAGTAGTCCCAATCATGATGAAAGTGGTGTTTAGTTGGTGCTAGAACTAAGACCAGCAAAGTCAAAAACCAAACCCAGCAATTGGTTCTCAGAGATGTATGCAAAACTAGTGACAACCTCAACTTTACTGATGTAATAATTGCACCAGGGATACAGATTAATATGGTTTAATTTGCTCAACTTCACTGTATTCCAAGCAGAGTATACTAAATTCTTCCCCGGTCCTGCAGAAAAAAAGAAGAAAATCCACGAGGTAGGATTCGAACCCTGCGACCTTTCCATGGAAAAGCAAGGCCCAATTTCAATGCTCTGCTTTACCATGAACAAAGAAGAATCAACGATTACGGAAGCAGGGACTTCTGCGCTTACGTCAAGCGTATTTCACAGGCTAGCAGAGAACAGTTTGCTTGTACACCGCGCACTCCATGCTACTAGGCATTCTTCGCTCTTACACAGCTAGTGCAGAAAATCAGGGCTTGCCGTGCTACGATTGGTGATCGCAAGTGTAGAGTTTGGTGGCAAGCAGAGCCACGAGATTGGACCTGGTTGTCCTAAGCCGCTAGTCTACCGAGCCTGTCTAAAGAAACCACTGCCTGTATCCCAGCGTGTGTGCCATAACCATTCCGTTAGGCCAACATCAACGTACGATACGCAGTATACTCCATGCCTTTCTCACAGCTAAACAAAAAAACAAAACAAGTCTATCAGTTAAACTTACCAGGAATTTTGTGCGATGTCTTGTTCGGTTCCACTGAGATACTTTTACTTGCATCACCTTGTTTAACACTGATGTTAAAACCAAGTATTTCTCCGTTTAATTTGAATGGATCATCCCAGCGCTGCGAACCAAAAACATGAAAAGAAGAAACTTCACAGAGTTTAGAAATTATATCGTTTTGGTTTGGTCTCTTGATGCTTGACCTTTAACTTGGATGCAAAACGAATAACAACATTTTGGAAGTTAGGGTCACATAAACACTGTTCCCGCCCAAGCCCATGTTGTACTTATTGCTGCATAACAATGAACATGCACTATTTACTGCCTTGCAAATAAACATATCCCAACAAACTGTCTACCGTTGGAAAGAGTGAACAATTCTCCTTAATGTGATATTTATTTTGGCATGTTTTCCCTCTCATATCACTAGTAATAAGAGTATAAAGAAAGACACTAACGTCTTGTTTATCAAGAAGTTTTTCCCGTAGGTAGGCGCTAAGAGCATTTGTGTGTTCTACAGGAAATCCCATAGTTAGGCAGATATGGGTTAATACCCAACTACTATCATTATACTCTCCTGCCCAACTGGCCCTTGCCACCTACTCCTGGAGCTTGAACAGGGTTACCCCTTTCACAGTCCGTAAGGATGTCCGCATGGGTATCATCCACTTGGAGCCCGGCTGGTAGAGCAGAACGCACTTCCTTCCCAACTTTTTTTATGAGGCAATTCTGGTTAAGTGCCTTGCTCAAGGGCACAAGTGTCATGACCGGGATTCGAACCCACACTCTGCTGCTTAACAACACCAGAGCTTGGGAACTAGACCACTCGGCCACGACACGCCATGAAAGATTGTTTATGGCATTATAAAACCGTTCACTGAATGCCAATAAACCTGCACAGAGGTACAAGGACAACACGTTTTTTACTGAGGGTCTCGGTTTGACGAGCATAGCCTACCTTCCAGGTCAGAGTTACCACCCTTTTCTCTCCATCACTGCTTGGATCAGCCTTACAGTAGAAATTACTGGGTGGGTCCCTTGGAGCTTGGGGTAAAAACAACAAGTAAATCAAGTTATAGCATTGCACTTCAGGGCTCGAATTTTACACTGGACCACAGCCCCGCTAAAATCATACATTGTACGAGAACCCCGTCTTCGCGTCGTCTACTGCAGCATGCAGGGGGAGGTCTATGGGTGGTATGGCCACAGGGCTTTGCTGCTGCATGCTGCTGGTACGTCCCTGGATGCCCGGACGGACCGAGACGTGGGGACTTGCTACTTAATTATTTAACATATGTTTTTTCTTTCTTTTTTTATTCATTTATTAACTGGATATTTATTGGAATACAATAAACAGATGGTAACCGTAACATTTTTAATAAAATAATTGCTCAGTCGTAGTTCAACAGCTGCGACTGGAAATAAGACTAATAGAAATTGTCTGCCATTTATGGGAGTCAAAATCTTGACTACCATAAATGGCGGACCGTCTTGTTTCGCGAAAGTTATCAAAAGCGAAGCATTTCTAAGGCACGTTTGTGTGGATCATTATATTCCACTTTTTAAACATCTTTCCGACCGTGCTCATTATACATCAAACGCTTGTTAAAGCCCAAAAGCGCCCAACAGCGCCCAACCCGAAGGCAACGTGTTCCTTTAAGCAGCTTTATGAAATTGGGCCCCCGTTCAGTATTAAAATTTTTTAATTTGATTCTCCAGCTAATGTTCCATTGAGTTTTAAGGGTTTTTTCACTACACTTCCTCTTGTTGTTTTAAACGAGGTGTATTATAAAAATTAGGGTTACCTCAATAAAAGTTGAAAAAAAATATATAATAATACAGCATTAGAGTTAAAACAAATAAATAGATAAATATTTGTTCAAGTTATATTATCCACAGAGCCACAAAGTTCCTTTACTATTTACCTATTTCTGAAGTGCGTCCTTTGGCTTCGTCTGAATACTCACTAGGAGTTACCCTTCCAAGTGTATCTTCTGCCCTCAACCTTACATAATACAAACCATACGGTTTGGTCAGACCATGCAGTTTGAATTCTCCATTTGATCCTGTAGCCTTTAGTTTATCCTGTACAAATGAAATTATTACAATTTCAAAAATAGGGATCCTGGTTGGGACGTTTGACCGATTAACCGTTTAACCGTAAAACAAGCATTGAAATCCCTTACAAGTTCACCAAAGACTGAATTAAAAAGAAAACAAAATCAAAGATTTTCTTTCAAATGTGAGCCCAACACACTATCCAGGGAGAATGATTGACATCCCTTTTTGTTGGTGGAATGTTCCTCATCTTAATCCCCAAGAAATGTAATGCCCTACAACTTGTTATACATTTTGCTTTGTACCTGCCCCACTGGGGTTTGTGGTTTTGGGTTACAGTGTTCTTTGTAACATCAAGAGAAAAATGTGGTTCTTAGGGAAAACCCGAGGGAGTATACCGTTGTGCCTCAAAAGCTCAGTTGGCAGAGCATCTGCCCGGAGTGTCAGGGGTCTTGGGTTCAAATCCCATTGAGGACCTAATAATTCCGATGGAAATTTGTATTAAAAAAATGGAAAATAAATGTAAATGCACTACTCTATTTCATAATAATAATTAAAAACAAAATAATAATAATAATATTAATAATAACTGTCATTCTTGTGGCATTAAAATCTACCAAGTTTGATGTTCATGTCACAGGAAAATTATTACCACTGTCATTTGGCCACTTGTTTCATTCCTCAAACCATCTCAGCTCCCTGGGGAGCATTCACCTTGTGAGGCCAAGTTTGTAGTACACTAAGCTAAATCAATCAAAAGAACCATTTTAGCTCTTTGGGAAGTTTAGGGTCTGTGCTTCCATTACATGTGTGAAGCGCTTCAAACTAATTCAACCCTATAAACCATCATCTTAGCTCCCTAAGGAGTATGCACCTTGTGCTGCCAAGGATATAGGCATCCACACAGCTGTGGGGACTTTTACACAAGGGAACAAAAGGTCCCCACAATGTTTTTCTTTGTTGAACTTGGAAAATTCTTCAGAATTCTTCAGAAAACGGAATAATAGAACAACAATAGCAAGTCCCCCACAATGGTGTGTGCAAACGGATGCGTGTACTTGTGTGTACAGCTCATCGAGCTATCTTGATTGCAAGAACAATCTCTCCTGGGTGGAGAAAAGCAGCTCAAGGACACGTTGATTCAACCCCACACCCGATGACTGGGAGTCCGGTACACTGCCAGAACAGTGGAAGTAAACCAGTGGGGACTGCATAAGTACCAGCCATTGATTGGTCGTCTTTTTTTCACTTCAGTTTAGTGGAGCCTTCAGAGTTTCATATCGGGTTAGAAATATAGCACTAAACCTCTTGCACACAACTTCTTTAACACGTTGACTGCCGGTCATAGATTCGTAGGGCGTTCCCATTTGCCAAGTGCAGTGCGCATACGCGCATACCAAATAGGTACTATACAAACAAAAAATTTGAACATACACATTCTAAGGATGCATGTCGTCACCACTGCCAGAAGCGTATTTGTTGCGTGCTCAGTGATGCCAGTGTATTCAATTAAGAATACAAAGCCCTTTCATTCTCTACGAGTATACTCATAGTGGCAGAAGCCGTTACACCTGTTACTACGAATATACTCGTAGGGGGCAGTCAGCGTGTTGAAACTGTTCAAGAATGAAAATCACCTCGGTCACTTACTGTTACTTCTTTCCATGTATCATTTTCACCTTCCCATTTGTACTGGAATCTGTAATCCAATCTGTCTGCGAAGTGGCCAAAGTCCGAATCTCCTGGTGGGGCATGCCATTTCATTCTCAGCTTTGATTCACTCAAATTCGTTACCCTGACATCATAAGGTGGACTAAGCACCGCTGTGTGCAAGAACAAATGAGTAACCTTACATTATAAGGGTCAGAGTCTTTGTCGACGAAGGCCAGGAGTTATGATTTGTATGAAATATATCACACAATGGTCTTTCCGGGACACCATAGCACGAGTTGTTTCGATCATGCTGAAAAAAATTGGCCCCCTGCGATAGAAAAACTTTCATCACCGTAAGAACTTCGGTCGAGCAATATGTGGATTGGGTTTTTCAGTCTTTACCTGACCAGGTATGGTTTTCCCTGGAATAATTCTCTGGACATCTAAAACTGAAACTTGCTTCCTTGTCTTCTCTCCATGGGGTTCTTGGCTAGTATAGTGATTAAGTTCGCTTTTCTGAGAGTCATTGGCTTCACAACAAGAATTAACAAATGAAAAATTAAACGAAGCAAGGACCTTGTAAAATATTATGCTTTGGTCCACATGAAGCTGGTGTAGTGTTTTAAGTACCGGACTGATGTGATCAAATGTCCTTGTTCGAGTGAGGATACATATACGGGCTGCACTGTTCCAGATTCTGAGATTAACCCTCCTACTCTCAGTGACCCTTGGCAACATTTTACAGTGAGTTGACCAACCATTTGAAACCATTCGACTGCCAAGGTTGTGTCTGGTGGCACAACTGTGCACAGAACTAGCTGTGTACTGTGTACATGCATTCCCTCATGGTATCATATTGCAGGCTGGCATAGTTTATCTATCATTCAAAACCACAGTGAATGGTATTGAATGGTCAGACAGCAAGAGGGTTAATGATGGAAGCCGGAAGTCCATATATAAGAGGGACTTACAGCAGTCCAACCGGGACACTAAAAATGCATGGAGGAGTTCTTCTGTTGTGACGTCAGAGGGATTCGTAGGTAGGGTCATAGATCGGCTCTCGTCAACATAATCATGATAATGTTGATTTATAGGCCAAATTTGTCAACGAAGATACAATATAAGTCACCTGTGAAAGTTTCAGCTGAATACTGTGTCTTCTTGTTGAGAAAACAGTACGATTGTCACAGTGTTTTCATCAAGAACGTTGAACCCCTCCCTGAGGTGACAGCGGGGTACCAGTCGCATCTCTGGCTGGACACCACGAAAATTTGAATTGCCAGTCAACCCTCAGAAATCTGAGAAATGATTCACTCATGATTTGTTTCTCAGATTCATGTTTTGGGGTGAAAAATTAGCCGAACCGTATTATTCCAAAGGGAATCCTTCCCCCGAATAGTTTATACTATCGACAGCTGCAGTGCTTCTCACCAAGTAAGTTTTGATGGCCATTAATTTGTGGAGTTTTTATCAATCTATGGCCCTGCCTTTAATACAAACCCTACACACAAACCCAAACAACAATCTCCAGGCTGGACCTAGAAGAAAAATGTTGACTGCTGATTTAAATGAAGAAATGTAAGAATATTTCATTTAGTGTATTACTTACTCTCTCCGGAAGCCCAAAATGTCAAGGTTTCTGACACAACGGAGCCATAAACGTTTGTGGTGTTGACTCGATACAGAGCCGGGGGGGATTGTACTTGATAGAGATTGGAGCAATTGTTTCCTTCACAATCATTGGCCTTCCTTGCAGTCACCCATTTTGAGAACCTGTCAAATAATAACAAGTTATACTTTTTACAGGTATCAATGTATTATCATTTATTCAGCCACAACATATTGCAAAATAAAAATGAGGCAAAACTACCTGATCGGCACTGGGCAACAAAAGCATGCTTCCCCCAATGTACATCCATGTTATTTGCAATCGTCAATATTTTTTTTGAACAATAGCTGAAAGTGTCCATCCATATTCCACAGCGATGAGGTGAATGATAGGACCACAGACTGGGTGAATTTTGCCACAATATACAAATGTGAAATGGGATTTTGTTTCTCTCAAGTGTAAAACAAGTGAAAACCTTAAATTCCCCAAAACAGAACATGGCTTAATTTTGTTGTCGAAATAATTTGTTCTTGTTGTTATTCTCTACAATAATTTGAACAGATGATGCACACAATTAAAAAAAACAAACATATTATGCCATGGACGGTGCAAAATTTGTTTTTAAAAATGTTGTATGCAAAATTGTTAAAATAGACGTGAGATGTTGGGATCCTGACAATAAAACATTCTTAGTTTTAAATTAATTACCAATTATCATCTGCAGATTTTTTTGTGCAACATTTAAAAAAAAAAAAAATAGCTATTTAAAATACAAATCAAAAAAAATTCCAGAGAAAATATGGCCACAAATATGTGTTCTCCCTAAACAGTGGTCCACTGGCCAAATGTCAATTAAAACACCTGAGGACCAGTCAAAATTCTCTCCAAGTGGTCCTGCTGGCTAGTTCAGTGTCGAAAAACACCCATGTTAATATGAAATATGGACCAGTGAAAAGGGTGAAGGACCAGTGAAATGAAAAGCTAACTGGTCCTGCTGGCCAGTCACTAAAAAATGCTAAGGGCAAACCCTGCTGGCATCTTTAAATAACGATGCTGTTTTTTCGGTGATACAACATTTTTGCATCAGCCTATCTTCTAACGTTTGATTCTCAGTCAACCTTGGCTTAGCTTGTAAAACTTCAGTGGCGTTGACGTTGTCTCCACTTATCCACCAACAGAAGGAGTTCCTGAAATTATTGGATGTACACGTTAGGTTGGTTGCCTTCACTGGCCCTGTAAAAGAATGTCATTTGTAACCAACGTTAAATAAAGGGAGTGGATACTTTTGGTAATTACTCAAGAAATACATTTCCATAAAAACTTACCTGGAAGGAGCACCTGAGAGCTGCTGATAGTATAAAACGAGAAACGATTCCCTCTGAAGTGATGTAGTTTTTGAGAAAGACGTAATTTCTCACTAAAATATTTGAACCTGAATTCTATGCAACAAGGGTGTTTTTTCTTTCATTATTTTCTTGCAACTTCAATGACCAATTGAGTCCAAATTTCTACAGGTTTGTTATTTTATGCATATGTTGGGATACACCAAGTGAGGATACTAGTCTTTGACATTTGCCAAAAGTATATCCCGCCTTTAAATTGAGAATTGAAAGATGGAAGGTGCGACAGTGACCCAAGAAATACTGAATTCCCTCCGAACATTCGATTTGTTATTTTTGGGGGCCACAGTACTGGGCTAGTGAATTGTGCACTTTGCCCCCGGGAAGTTTTAGTAATAGTAGCCCAGATTTTAAACACTTGTTTTCATCAATGTATCTTTCTGACGTATTTAATAGTAGCGATCACAACCAGTTTTCAGTAGCCCACAGGGCAAGTTGAGAGATGGTGTTTACTAGCCCCGTAGCAGTTTTTACTAGACAATGTACGCCAGGGCTCATGTTAGAGGTGAGCCTGCAGCATACTTGTATTTTATTCTTGTTCGAAGTAAAGTAATTTTGCCTTCTTTTAACTCAAAAAGTAAGTTCTCTTTTGAGTGACTAATGATAATAATAACAATATTAATATCGACTCTTGTAATTGATAGCGTAATTCCAAAGGGTGATCATTGTGCTTCGAACATTATCACTCCTGGTCTCTGGGCTGCCATTTATTTCATTCCTTAAACCATCTCAGCTCCCTGGGGAGTATACAGCCTGTGCTGCCAAGTATGTGGCGCACTAAGCTAAATCAATCACAAGAACCATCGCCCTCACAGGTACCCATTTACCCCTGGGTGATGAGAAGCATTTATAGTCAAGTGTCTTGCTCAAGGACACCATGTGTCATGACCGGGATTCGAACCCACACCCTGATGACTTAGCACCAGGGCCCAATTTCATAGAGCTGCTTAAGCACAAAAAGTAGCTAAGCACAACAAAATTATGCTTACCAGATTAAGGTTACCGGCCAAACTGTCATGTCACATGTACAATTTGTGACTGGTATCCTGCTGATTTGTGCTTAGCAGAAAATTGTTAAGCAATATATTCTGCTTAAGCAGCTCTATGAAATTGGGCACAGAACTTGAGTCCGATGCTCTATACCGCCCGACCACGACATGCCGCTGGTTGGCCGGAGAAGGTGTGGTAGCCTTAAAATGTACTCACACAAATGCTGATTGTCACTGTTATTGACTCCACCAACCGGTACTACCCCCAGGGATACTCCAATCACATGAAGAACAACGACAGCCTGGAAGTAAATTGAGTACTTCCAACTGACGGCAATTTCTCTCTCACAGTCACAACAAACCATGTTGTAATTTTCCTTTATCATTTTTATCAAATCTCTGCACAAATAACAAAAAACAAAAGGGCGACAAAATCAAGTTGACATATTGACTGATAGGGGATTAGTACTAGTACAAAATATCTTGTTGCATGATCACAGTAGATTTAAATATCTGCTTTCTTTATTTCCACAATTTCAGAACTACATTTATTTTTATAGAACCCATCCAATCGAGTCCGGAACTAAAAAATGAACAGAGATTTCAAAGAGGAGGGGCTCCAAATCCATGGTGACGATCAAATTCAGTTTTGTGATGCACTCATTTTCCATGCAATGGAGATAAAGACCTCATGAAAGTGGGAAGAAATATGGGATATGGGACGCAGAGCCAGAGCAGAGGCGCCATATTTTTCCGTAACACTAACAATAACAACATGATGCGTGACTGAGTGTAGAAAACGAATATGAATGATTGATGATTGATTGATACTTACATAAATTTGTGTATTAAACTGTTTTTACATCACACGACGTTATTATTGATAGCATACTGAATCTTGTATCATCCAGTGATGTTGTCATGTAACGTTACTCGGTTTGTAATTCCATGAAACATGAGAAATGAACGGATTTTTTGTCACAAAATGTGTACTTATTTCCCTCTATGTGACACGGTCCCTTTTCCCGAATCCTCGTACACAGTCTCTGAATATTGGGTCGTACAGTGTGATTGTGGGATCGAGTAATGTGCTATGTGAGGACGAAGTTGAAAGTATGTAAATTTTGACATGAACTTGCTAATAATTTCCCCGAAAGCGTGAAGCATTCGGCGAGCTCATTGTATCTATTGTTAGCAGTGACGGTAAACTGAAATCCCTGTAAAATGTTCAACGATGGATCATAGTGTTTTGGGTTGTTTGTATTTGGCCAGTAACCTCACTTTCAATTAACCGAAAGTGCTCCTTTCTCTGAATAAATCATGACCTCCATGATTAATGGAGTAAAAATGAACAAGTTTGCGTGGGCAAAACATCGTGCAATTGTGGGTTTTTTTTGCCACTCATTTTTAAAGGGAACCGGTAAAGAGAGACTGTGTGTACAAAGTCCACAGTTAAACAATCGATTGAAAATAATGATGTATTTGAATCAGGTGATTCTGTCAATCAGTTTCCCATTAAAAACAAAATACCCCCCCCCCATAAAAAAAACACACAACAAACTAAACAAAAATATTAAATAATAAGTAGTTTTAGAAGGCGACAGAAAAGATCCAGAAGTACCAGGCCCGTGAGAACACAAGTTTGCAAACCGGGGTGCTTGTATTTTCAAAGACAATTGCAGTGCGCTGAGCGCAAAACCATTGCTCGGGGTCCGGGCCCTCCTAAGGGCCCCGGAAGCTTTTAGTTCCTACATGCTCTGTCGTGCAATCTGAAACACTGGCACTTAGTATCTCTTTTTTGGGGCGGGATATTATTAATGTGATTTGCAAAATGATTACCCCACAAAGATTTTTGTTCACGAGGTGAAGCTGGGTGTCATTGAAAAGCCAGATTGAGTGAATATATTCGACAATGCACAATGTTACTTGTATTTAAACTCAGACATAAATCCTTGTTATTACAAATCTTTTCACAATAAACACAAAACAGACACGGAAACTCGTCAAACCTACCCTCTGAAAATTCTATATAACAAAAATAGAAAGAAAGAAAGAAAGACTCTCTATAAAAACAACAATTGGAAAACTCCATCTAGACACCAACCTTGTCCACTGTGACACCACCTTGCACCTCGTTACGGCAAACGGGCAGGGAACGATTGTTTTGGAAACGACGCTGCAAAGCGTCCTATGTTACCGTATGCGTTTTCCAAACTGCGGCTTGGGCTCCGGCTTCGGCTAAGGCTCCGTCATCAGTTTTGGAGCACTGACATGTGTCCAACACTTCAAACGAAGCCCGGAGCCCAAGCCCAAGCCGAGGCTTGAAAAAAGCCCTTCAATGGACTCCTATATTAAACTTGGGCGCGTTGCCAAAATCGATGGCTCAATGGGCAGCAGTTTAAACCAATTTCTTTTTTTAGCTAGCCCGGCTGTACGCGCAAGTGCTGTACGCCGAGCTGCCACTGCTGGGATATGGGCGGCCATTGTTGTTAAAAATGATATAACCGAAAGCAAACAAAACAAAATCATACAATAAATCACACAAATTCAGAGAATTTATACAAACATAAAAGTACAATCCCAAAACATGTTATGAAATGCAATACGATAACAATAATTATAGTAACAAATAAATATGAAACACATAGATACAAACAAAGACTGTTTTTCCAATTTTAGGCATTATATAAAATAAATTAAAAACAAGCCAATGAATGAATTTAGACGATACTCAAAGATAAGCACGTAATTTACAGTTAACAAATTAATAATAATAATGCTGCGTATAAAAACTATTAAAAAATAGTAATAACAAAACATGATACATGAAATTGCTTTTACAACGCAGAGCAAAAAGGTCAAATATTGTTAATTTTCGTTAATATTGTCATTGAATAACAAATTATTTCAGGTTCAGAAGTGATAATTCCAAAGGGAACAATAACTGACTCTTGTTAACGGTTACCGGTAATTTTTACGGCGATTATTTTTTAATAAGGATGAACACCATATTTTTCAAAGGCTTTGATTGATCATTATTAATTTCCCCCCTTCACAGTTGACTTGTAAATGTTAATACATGAAATTTTTAGTTTCCATGTAATTTTCTTTCATCATCATGACAATGTCAAAAACTAATCACTTAGCAAGAGCATTGATGCCAGGTAAAGAGCCATACAAAACAATATGTTTTCATCCTTATACAAAATAATCGCCATCAAAGTTGCCGGTAGCCGTTAATGAGAGGCACTTATCGTTCCCTACAGGGACTTTATCACTTCTCAACCTGAAATAATCCGTTTTCAATGACAATATTAAAGGAACATTACAGAATTGGTTTTTGCTAACAAAACAGTTGCTGGCAGTGTAAGCACTTTATATAATCCACCATATACATAAACTGACAAACCTGTAGAAGTTTGAGATCGATCGGCCATCTGGGTCACGAGAATATATTGCAAAACCGATTACAAATTTGCATGTGTTATACAATGCATGAATAAAACGCTCATGAGCGATAAACTCCAATCGGAAATTAGTTTGATTGATTTCTCATCAAATATGGCATTTCAGCCAGAAATATTTCTAGGGATGTTTTCTACTATCATCATCATTAGACCGTGTAAGTTTTATGTAAATCTGTGATCAAAAGTATATTTTACAATTACCAATTCTGTAATATGCCTTTAACGAGGTGGACAATATTGTACGTAAATAACAAGCCTGTGTTATCTTTTAGAATCTGAACCACGATTCTAGTAATCTACTGCAAGGGTCTTGAAAACTAGGCCTGAACATCTTTTCAGCAAACTCAAGCGTTAGGGATGCTGGGGTCGAAAATACTCAGACCATGAAGGTCTTCGGACCAAGATTGGAGTAAGCAATAGGTAGACTAGGCACCCTGTGGTCACGTTCACTAGGCCGTGTAAGTCTCGCGACGGTAAGGTCACCATTTAGCTTCCTGGCACCTCTTGTTTTTGTCACATCACTTTTTGACCCCCCAAAACACGGTTGGTGGAATGTTTACATGTACATTTAAAACTAACAATTTAACAAATAAAATTAGACTAGACTTATAGTGTTTGTGATAGATCTGGTCAGGGAACTCCGTAAGATTTGGCCGGTAAACGTAATGGTAGTCCCTGTGGTGGTTGGAGCACTTGGTACCCGGCCATTCTCAAAGCACCGGGGAAACACCTAAATAATATAGGGACAGCTGTGAGGGTCAGAAGACGGCGCTTTTAGGAACAGCGAGGCCTGCTGGTGTTTGAAACGTATACACAAAATTTGTTTTGGTATTTTATTTTAATCACAAGTTTAGTTATGATCTATTAATATTATTTTCCCCAAACCGATACACTGTAAGTGGGCAAAACTAGACTTGGTTCCAAGTCTTCCGATCGTGGTATTTGTATTGCCTGAATAGCGCCCTCCTGTGGATTAATCTTCGATTGCTACGGGTTGCGGGGGGCAGTACGGTTGGCGATTTTGTTTGTTTCCATACCACACGCTGGCACGTGCCCCCAGCCTTGATCAAGGCGTTGGCGTTTTGTCTTCAATTAATTAATTTTCTTTCTTTGCGCCTTACATGTGCCCGCCCGAGCTAGCTCCGTATATACGATCGGGATAACTACCGTAGCCACAAAATGCCAAGATGGTGGCTGTCCCCCCTGTGCAGCGTCCCCCTCCCAAAATAAAAGCATTGCCCTCCTCCACCCCGACTTGAAAGTAATGCCCTCCCCCTTTGCCCCCCCCCCCACCGAAAAAGTCCTGGCTGTGCCGCTGCAAGGCCTGTGGGGATATTTGATCACGTAGTACCATAAACATATTATTTTAGTCTGTGCGTATATAGTCACGCGTATAATCATGGAGGTTGACCTACTTCGCGGTCACCTTATCTTTCAGTTTCGGTGTCCAACTAGAAGGTCAATGCATTATGACCGTTAGTGTATACAGATTGCTGTTGTACTTGTAGCACCAGAATGTACAACAGTCATGGCACAGACAAAAGAACAACCCTCAACGCTAAGTAGGAAATGGCGCACTTTGCGTTTCATCATCCCCATTGTGCTGACCATCGAGTATTTCCTTGTGCTTGGATTCTTATATAATTACAGCATCTTATTCGTGAGTTTCCAGAGGGAGTTTGGTTCCGGAGCTGCATTCACTGGTAAGCTTAGTTGCGATAATCATAACCCTTCATCCTCCCGACGGTCGGAGACCGGAGTGTTACGAGTCATGCAATGCAAAAAAGTGGCGAAATTGCAATTTTTGTCAGATTTTTACCACTTTAAAAAAACATGACACACATTCTAAGAACATAGAATTGATCTTCAATGTGTGTTGAATCCATTCATAAATCGCTCAAAACATCGTTGACAAATTATTTGAAGAAAAAACGAACAAATCCATGTTCTTAGAATGTGTGTCATGCTTTTTGAAAGGGGTAAAAATTTGGCAAATCTGGTGACGACTAGTCTGACAAAAACGGTCGAAATCGCAATTTCGCCACTTTTTTGCATTGCATGACTACCCCTCCGGTCTCGACCGTCGGGAGGATGGAGGGTTACGTTTATCGCAACAATGGTATAAGCTGACACTGCTCGATCAAAATGTTGTGGTTGCATGATAATTTATATAACGCGGTAATTCTATTATGCCGGAAAATACCGGAAAACACATGGGAAACCACCGGAAAATCTACCTGCCTGTGTTCAAAAACAACAAAGCATTGATGTATTTCGAACTCCATCAAGGCTGCAGGTTGCTCCGCTTTGTTCAGCAGCGGCACGCGTATAGCCTGGACTTTTTTATGCTTAGCAGAATAATGTGTTACCAGCCAAATTACCCCGTAACCATGTCACATAATTTGTGACTGGTATCGGGCTCATTTTTGTTTGGCAGAGCTTTGCTGAGCGATCTTTTCTGCTTTAAAAGATGACCATCATAAAGCACTTTTTGAATTTCATCGGAAGCCGACAAATAGGCTCAGTGTTATTGCGACCTGCGGCCGTCACAGGCTCAACATTTTGAACAATCTGCAACGGGTACGGTGCCCTTAGTTGCCCAAAGGTCAAGTGTTGAAGCGCATGGCAAATACCACTGTTTGCATTATGCACGTGGTCTTTATTTAAAAGGAACATTACAAAATTGGTTTTTTGCTAACAAAACAGTTGCTTGCAGTGTAAGCACTTTATGTAATCCACCATATACATAAACTGACAAACCTGTAGAAGTTTGAGATCGATCAGCCATCTGGGTCACGAGAAAATAGTGAAAAACCGATTACACATTTGCATGAAATCATGTAGATTCAACAAAATGAATAAAACGCTCACTGAGCGATAAACTCCAATCGGAAAATTAGTTTATTCATTTCTCATCACATATGGCATTTCAGACAGAAATATTTCAAGGGATGTTTTCTACTATCATCATCATTAGACCGTGTAAGTTGTATGTAAATCTGTGATCAAAAAGTTTTTTTCTTACCAATTCTGTAATGTCCTTTAATATTTGGTTAGTATTGTTTGAAGCTTTGCATGGTGTGGAAAAATAGAAGGAACTATAAATAAATAAATAGTAAACTCCTGAAGACGAGCAGGAGTCAGTATACTGTTCGAAACGTCGAGACCACACCGGCTCTTTTCAGAGCCACCACTCTCACAAAAGAGATTTACAGTAAAATATGAGTCTGATGGTTATAAATATTGATCGTGGTCATTTTTTAAAGTGACGTAATGTCCCCCTAGGCAGCTAAAAATGCACACAAAATAACAGGCAGGAAGTGTTCTTAATTAATTCCTATGGTGACATTTAAAACTAAATTGATATACTGACTATTATGCAAAAAATAAAATCATGTTTAGCGTCCTGCCTTTTTGAAGAAAAAAAAAACGGAGGAGGGCCTTTTTTCTCTTTTTTTCAAAAATGGCCACCCGGCAAATTTTCCAAGACAACCGGCCGTCCTTTTTTTCAAGATGGTTGCCAGTTTTTGTCGGTGTTTTTTTTTTTAGGTGAACTTAAGTCTAAAAAATACGATCTTATTTATAAAACAAAATTCCACAGATCAACAGTCAACACCCACAAGCTGGATACACCTGTAGGACACCACTTCAATCTTCCTAACCACTCCATTTTTGACATGAATTTACAGGGCATTGAGGCACTAGGTAACTCCAGAGAGACTGTTCGTCTGAGTAGGGAGAAATTGTGGATAAGGCGCATAAAGACCATTCAACCCCATGGTTTGAACATCCAAGAAGGAAATGACTAATAACCCTTTGTCTTTGCCCTCTCCCTTTTCCCCCACAGATATCCATATTTTTAGTCTGCCCTATTAACTAATTATTTACTTTTCTTCCAACCTTCCATTTTGTCCTTTGTGTTTCCAACTTCTTTGTGGTCTAGCCATCCCCTTCCCTCCACCCCCCCCTTTGTCTTCATAATCCCTGCTTACCCCCTGCTTTTTCTGAATGCTTCTTGCTTTTCTCTCTCCACTCTCTCTATTCATGTTTTTCCACTTGACTGCTTTTGTCCCCCTTGTATGCATGTATGTGTGTTGTCTTGTCATTTAGCCTTCGAGAAAGACTCTGCTAGGGTCGAAACGTCAGGCCACTAACTAATTTTTTGCATTTATACTACAGGTCCTTTTGGCTGGTAAGCAGTTTGCAACAGCTAATTCTAATTTCTCATAAAACAAAATTGTCAGAGATCGTTAAAATTGATCAATTCTTTTCGTTCAAAAAAGGAGGTGGCTTCTAAAAAGGAAGCGGGCGGGGACGCTAAACATGTTTTTATTATTATTTGGCCTTACCATGAAGTAAACGGTGTATTGGGCCCTATATTTCCATTTCTGAACAAGTTTTTTAAAGAAACTTACACGACAATGTTTTTTTTTTTTTTTTTTTTACTTCAAATTGTGTGTTGGTTTATTTTCAGGTTGGTTAGGATCTTTGGCCAACTCCTTGTCATGTTTGGTGAGCCCTCTCACAAGTTCGCTTCTTCGACGGACTAGCAGACGAGCTGTGGTCGTCGGAGGTCATGCATTGATTTTCACAGGTGTGATGCTGACCTCTGTCATCCCTGACCTCGCGTACGGCATCTTGTCCTACGGGATCCTGGTGGGGGTTGGGGCCAACTTCGTCATCCATTCTTCGTCGTGTTTTCTGCTGGTGTGGTATAATAAGAACAGTAACTTTAGCCGGGCCAACGCCATAGCCGTTCTGGGATCCACGTTGGGTAAAATGCCACACTGGTTAACTTTTTTTATTCCCTATATATATAAAGATTACATTCCATTTTGTTTTAATGGGAAACCATCGGTTCGGCTGCGGGTAGCCCTATCAGCTTTTTTTGTGAAATCTTGTGTTCAGTAATTAATCAATACAAATAGAATATTAGAACATAAAAGGAATTATTCATTAAGCCGCTGGTTGAACTAGAATGGAAGTCCTCGTTTTGAAAAGACTCGCACTAAGAGTCCTTCTAAACGAATCAATCCAAAAGACTATCAGTCAGCAGTCTCGGTTGGGCAGTCTTTGTCTCGTGAGAGGCGTTACCACGACGAGAAGTTAAACGGCTTGTTCACAAGTCTATTGTCACCTGTATGTATGCCCCGTTCTCGTCGTCAGAAAGATGTTTGCATCTTTCGGACAACTTGACGATGCAATGGATGCTGCACTCTGTAAACTTTGGGGTCAAAATTGACCCGAATCCGGGTCCAGTTGGGGTCTGACCCATTTACAGGTCAGTATGGCCCAGAATCCGTGTCAAAATGACCCATAAAAAAGAGTTAAAATCCCATTAAAAAAAAAACCACTTTCCGGGTTGCGATTTTTTTCCCGTACCACACTAGAGCCAATGCATACACGCATAAAGTATGGGCGCTTTCCCGGATCCCTTCACTGTTGACCCCCTGTCTCTAGTGTGGTACGAAAAAAATATTGCTTCCGGGTTAGCCTGTCTCGGAAAAGGGTTAATCCACTAGAATCCGGATCCGGTGTTATTTTTCTGACCCGAAAGTGTTCAGATGGTGTGAATTATTCGTAGCACTGGAAACGGAAAACCCTTTTTACTACCCGTCAATTACTGTCCTGAGATTGGATTAAGTAATTGATGACTCAAAAGTCGTGTCTTTCTGTTAATACACAGGTTTGTTAGCTTTCAGTCCCGTGCTCACAGTCTGCATAACCCGTTACGGATGGCGGAATGCTTTGAGAATCCTATCTGGTGTGATCCTGGTGTTTGGTGTCGCCTTTGGGTTGATTCTGGTTGACCCGCCACCGACAAGTGAGCATAGTGAAACATGTACAAAAGAGGAAATGGATCTTGACGAGGATACACAAGAGGCGATTCCTTTGACCGAAGAGGGCGTGGACGTCGATCGTAAAAATGTCCAAGTCACGAGTTCATGTGAAGAACACGAAGAACAACACGAAGACTCGAGTCGGCAGCAGCAAGAGAAGAAATGTTGCTTCACATCAGGCAACGGCGAGGTCCTGGATATGATGACAAGTTTTGAACCCTGGGTGTGGAGCGTCGGGCTCGCCCTCTCTCTGGTGGGCTGGACATTTTTCATGATCAACTTCGTAAGCTGATTATTTTTCAACCATTAATGGGTGTGTCCAAAAGACCCCTTGCATGTGACGTCACAAGCTTAAACAGCGCCATCACTGAGGTCAAAGGAAGACGTACCATTCACTCGTCCCAAGCGCCTTGCCTTAAAACCAAAGGCGTTGGGATGGGCAAACGTATCAAGCACGCTCGTTGGTTAATGCTCAGTCCCATCATGCATCACACTCACACTGCAAGCACTGCACGCATGATGTAATTCCTGAACAAGAATCTGTGCAAGCTGATTAGCCCATCCCAGCGGTCCTGGATAGGCCGCTGGGGCCGAGCGAAGACGTACCAGTGGTTGAGAGTCGTACGCAGCGGATACACACCTGCACGTTTATATTGCATGTCATCTAAGATGGCGGCCAATGCAAGGTGTCTATTCGTTTGGGTACCAGCCTCTCTACCCTGGGCAGCGCGCCGTATCGATGATTTTCATCAAGCAAGACATTCTGGGAAAGACAAAAAAAGGCTCAGCGAGAGATCGTGCATCACTGGGAACGAGGTTGTTTGTGTACATTTTTGACTCCCCAATTTGCGGACAGGATAGGCGCGTATAAGTACGCTGCGCGTTGTGCAAGGGGTCAATCAAGTTTTAATAATCGCAAGTTAGTTATGAGATTGTTTTTTCTACAACTGATACACTTCAGGACACAGCACAGGAAGAGTAAAATGATTATCATTCTGTTCTTCATTATCTCACCGCTTCAACCAACTGAGCTTTCAGGGGGAAATGTTCTTCTAGAGGATTGGTACTGGTGGTATGAACTTAAGAATCAGTGAGCTTCAGACGGAGTTATTTCTCTGGATGATTGGCAGTGGTATGAACTGTAGAATCAGTGAGCTTTTAGACTGGAACTGTATCTTTCTTGAAACTTTTGTATTTAATCTTTGTCAATCCTATTTATATCTTACCGTATAGGCCAGTTTTATGGATGGGAAAGGTCTCAACAGTGACCAGATTTCCCTTGTCATTATGATCTTCGCTGTTGGAGAAATTGTTGGCAAAATTACGATCGCTGCCATCGGAGACAATCTTCCCTTTCAGCGTATTTACGTCCTTGCTCTGTCAATGCTTCTCGGCACCGTAGTTTTGGGTTTCATGTTGTATGTACACACGGTAAAGCAGATGATGGCAATATCAGTGGGTAAGCAAACGATTTGGAAGACTGGTCTAAATTCTCATTTGAATATTAAAGTAAAATAACACACATACTAAATGAAAGACGAAACAGAACAGTGCACGCTGTGATTGGTTCCATCATGATGTTTTTTTTTGTATCCGAGCGCGCAAATGGCACCGAGGCGAAGCTGAGGTTGCATAGTACACCAAGCCGGTGCACCGGCGCGTAGACGCGTGTACACGACCCACCGCGGTTTGCCGTGTACACGCGTCTGTGTAGCACATGACCGTGGTATAACAATTGAAGCTGTCTCATATTGTACTTTAACAGTGAATGTGATGTATTTTCAGCCATACAAGGTCACAGGTCACGTAAACCAATGTATCGTTCGGAGCTCTATAAATCATCATGGAGCTATGTATATCACGTTGTACGAGCCCTTGTCCCATAATAGACCGATCCATTAAGCTCCGCCCCCTTAATTGCAAGTTGACCGATCACAACCTTGGCTACGCCACCGAAAGTCCAACAAAAGTCACATTAGAAAGTAAACATGCGTGCGCGCGTACTTTAAAGCGCGTATTTCATATCGTGAGTGTGGCATTGGAGGGATGCACTTGTGCTGATGGCCACGTGTGCAATGGTGATGCAGCCATCGCTGTGATTGGTCAATATGTTAAGGGGGTGGAGCTTAATGGATTGGTCTGTTGTTTACATTTTACCCACACGTGCTTTATCCCTAAGGGCCCCCTGAAGGGGACCTGTAAAGAAAGAACAAATAGAACTGGTAAAAAAAAAATCGATTTGAGGGTTCATAGGGAACAAAATGTTTTCAAGGGAACACAATTTTATTTGTACCTGTTCTATTTCATCTTTATTTAGCTCTTTATAAGGGCGATCCGTTTCACGAAAGTTTTCAGCGAGATAAATAAATTCAATCTCACATTTTGTCTGAAAACTATAAGAACCACATTCATTGCGAGATTGTATTCTATTATTGTTCTGTTTAGCCTCGGGGTTGATACGGTCTGCCCTGTACGGTTGGATGGCTGCTATCTCGGCAGATCTCTTTGTCGATATGTATAGCACAAATGGCGTCGTGATCCTGACAATGTTTCCCTGTGGTGTAGGAATGCTACTCGGTGCTCCATTGTCCGGTAAGAACATTAAGTCGTTATGTACATTTTCCGGGCTAGGAATCTTGTCAGAATAGGAACTGCCCTACATAATGACAGCAAAATCATCTGACTGACCCACACACAGACAAACACTGTCCCGACTAACGGCATGAATGATTTACTAGTTTGTAAATCCATATTGAACATTATTGGTTCAATATAACAGTGTCAACAAAATTAACCCTTTGATTTGATTTGGCAGGAGGATTGTATGACATCACAGGTGACTACATTCTCAGCATTGTAGTCATCGGCGCCATCTTTGTTTGCTGTGCAATGCTATATCTGGCCATACCAATACGAAGGCGGCTACGAGCGCGTGGTGTATGCTGTCAGACAACGACCACCCCTGTACGGTTATAGCATTCCTACCTCCATGCGTTTATAGTAAGGCAATGTGCCGAATTGGTGGCTGGATTTCCGTCTCATCATGCCTTGAAGTAGGACGTCCTAAGGGTTGCACCCCACCAAATAAAGAGAAAACAGAGCGTCGACCTCATTAATATTGTTTGCGGCTTCATAGTATTGTGCCCACCGTATCTCAAAATGGCATTAGAGTCTCTTTTTGAGAACTTATTTCTAAAATGAACTCTCGCTCGAAAACACAGTCTTCCATACATTTCTGTTGAACAGGGAGAGTATGCAATAATCGTATTTGTCAGGAATAAATTGAAAGTCTCAACTTTTCTGTTACAAAAATATTTGAAGATCTTGTCTTTTGAGGGATTGTTGAAACAGTAGTTGAGTATTCTGCCCCGAGGTTGTTGACTCGGGACCTTGAGCATGTGGGGTGTACATTAGTCTTAAAAAATTAACAAATATAAAATGTCCCTGTTTTTTTAATTTTGGAGGGGCACAGCTCTTAAGTTGAATAACATTTTTTATGTGAATATCATGTACACTTTTCTTCATATTTGCCAACCGATAATTGTAAATAATCAAAGTTTATTTTGCTTTAATAATAAAGATGAATATACGTCTCAATCTGGAAGTATACAACTAGTTATCTGAGCCAAATTTTTGGTTCAGATGTACATGTATCACGTGACCTCATTTTTTTTTTAAAGCCATGAATCGGGTCCAATTTGAAGGTTATCGGAATGCATGTAGGCCTATCCTGATTTTGGAAGCAACTTAACAACCCCCAAAAATCGCCCAACTAGGGAAAAATGTTCCTTTAAAGGCGCAGTTTATCGGTCGCGCGACGGTCGCACGGCTGAAAGAACATAACGCGCGATCTTAAAAAACACACAAAACAAACAAACAAACAAACAAACAAACACAATTTCTATTTTTCAGTGACTACCCGCTCTGAAGACGCTGGCGTTCAACGGAACAAGCATAGCTGATCGGATGTCGACTGAGCTGCTGGTGGCGCACACCTGTCATTAGACTTGATCTCAAGTCTGACATCGCGGCGATTCTGCATCAGCCACGCAAAACGCAAACTGTCTCTCTTTTTAAAGATTGGCAATCTCACGCTCTATTCCACAAGAGGACGCTATTCCAGGCAATATTAAGTATAGATAGGTTGCAGTATGACGTAAATCGGCCATCTTTACGGGCAGTTTGGAACAAACAGTCATGCGTTTCGTGTGAGTACGGCGTGCAGCACGCGCACATTTTACAAAACTCACTGCACGATTGGTTAGTGAACAACGCGGCTGCGTTAATAAGTTGAGCGTTTGACGCACCTGCAAGCCAAAATGCACTTTGCCCGTAAAGATGGCGTCTACTGGGAACTATCTATAGACAAAAATCCTGCGATCACAGACTTGGAACAGAGACTCTCTTGTCATGGAATGCAACTCCGAATGGCTGCTCGTCGTCTCACATTGGTGTGGCAGGAGATTCTGTCCCCAATACTGAGAATCGTGTCTAAATTTCCTGCCACTCGATATCTCATAAAAATAAATAAATAAATTAAAACTTTCATTAAAGGTATTGCACGCTCTCTCTCTTAAGTCCATTAGGGCGTCCGCCGTCCCGTGGTGGTCCGAGAAACGAACTCCCTCCAAGCCTCCCTGTCCAGAGCGGTTGTCGTTAGCTCATGTATGCTTCTTCTTTTAAATGCACGCACGAGAAAACAAAAATGCGCCAATGATAAGTGATGACGTAAAATTAAAAACTAAGTTGTCGGGATTTAGACATTACGTCGTGTACGTGGAAGAAGGATGACGTCACGAAAAGTAACCGGAGAATGAGCGAAAGCAATAACTGCAAAATTGTGTTTTCAAGGTAGCTGAGTCTGAAAGTTTGATCGGTCGTCTGCCATTCATTATTTTAGTCATCATGGGAAGGTTGAACTCTGTACAGGAATGGGAAAACATCTCTTCAGGGTAGTTCTAGCAACAAAAATGTAACAGTCATGCCATTTTTATTTCAGGAGCCGTTTTATTGATTACGGCCTTTTGTTAATGGAAAAGTTCTTTGTGTGCCTGGAAGAGGAGCGTTTAGGGCCTACGCCCTTCCTCGCGTCCATCAGCCATCTTCAGATTATTGTGCTGATAGGCCAGGCTCCATGCAGGCTTAGGCTATATATTTACATGTATTTTGTGCATTGTCATGTCCGTGATATATTATGCGAAAATTTGGTATGCTTTTCGTTTTAAAATGGCATTGTCTGTCGAAATTCTTTCAGAGAAAAACATTCTGAAACATGATTTCTTCGGCGAAAATCGGGACATGCAACGCTTGACATCATCACGCCGCCATCTTAGAGGTAAAACGATCATACAACAATAGAGAACACACATCTTTTTGTGCGCGGCGCACAGGATTGGCAAGGATAAAGACAGGTACTGGTCTACAGGCCCAATGATTTAGTTGGATAAAATTAGCGTGCAGTGACGTAAGCTTTCCATATCTGTGCCAGGATTGGTTCGAGGTGATGTAGTTTGTCAGCTTGCAGCGTGTGCGTAATGTTTGTTCATCATGTAGTGTTGTTTTATTCACGCACATTGCATGTTTGAAGTGACTGCGAATCTCCACATGAAATGAATACAAGGTCAAAGGTACATCTGGCAACATCCGGACAAGCTGGTATCTGGCGTTATTCACGAGCCTCGAAGTGTGACGTCAGGTGTTCAAGCTACCTTCTTTTGACCCATAGCCGAGGGCGCCCTACACAAATGACGTCACTTGCATAAGGTCTATTGTATTTACAATGTTATTAAAGTCGGGCCTACAGTGTTCATGTACACTTTTATCCCATTGTGTTAAATCTAAAGTTGTTTTTTTGCCACTTTTTATAAGTAGGGATAAAGCATGCTAGGCAGTAACTATAGGGCCTATGATGATTGATCACACTCTTTTTTTGGTACTAGGTTTGTTGTTGTTGGTTGTTATTGGTGACAAATAAGAGGAGTGAGTCGACTGTACAACCCTTGACAATCGCTGTACAGTTCTGATTCCCGATCGTGGCGTCAAGTAATTTTTGTTCCCAACGACAAAACTAAACGCTTCATTATTTTCGAAATGGCAGTCGGTGGACACAACTCGCTTAAAAAAAACCTTTACTATTAAACTCACGGCTTCGGCATTATCCGTGACTTTTTAGTAAAGTTATATGAGATCAATGACCGTTACGCGTGACTGAGTTTTCACGTGGTTTTTGTCAGTAGTAGTAAATGTTCCACAAGGATACCATCAAAGCCCATTTTTAACATAATGCAATCATGACTGTGTGGTTTATAAGAGTTCATGCAATCTCTACTGTGGGATTGCAGAAGTAGAATGACTCCACTAACAGTTGTCAGTCGCAAATGGCGCTGGCTTCGTTTCATGATCCTTATTGCTTCCAGCATCCAGTTAGCCCTTATCAAAGGCATTGTGTACAACTACAGTATCTTGTTCGTGAGTTTCCGGGATGAGTTCGGCAGCAGCGAGGCGTTGGCGGGTATGTATGTCACACATGCACTTTAAGGTGATGTAGTGTCAACAATGTTGACTCCACAAAATGGCGGACCGTGTTAGTTCACGAAATAGAAGGAAAACCACACAATTTCGAGGGATATTTGTGTGAATCATATTCTACTTTTGAAACATCTTTCCAACCATTTTTCATTTCATAACAAACGCCGTTAGAGGCAACTTGCCCCTATAAACCGTGTACAAATGCAAAGTTTATAAACGCATACATTGTAAGAAAACCGTTAAGCAACGAATTTATTTGGAGGATGTTTAATTCTTTTGAAATTGAATAATATCCATATAAACATGAAAATACAAGTGTGTAAATTGTTAATAACAGATTCATATAAACTGTTTGTCTATTTTGATCTTGTTTGCAATCCCTCAGGATGGCCAGGCTCTACAGCCAATGCCTTAGGGTGCCTGTTAAGTCCTGTAGCCGGCGTACTTCTCCGAGTTGTACGCGGTCGCACTCTGATCGTGGTCGGTCACGTGATATTTCTAATAGGCTTGATGCTGACATCTGTGGCCCCTGACCTCTGGTATGTCATCCTGACTTTCGGGGTCGTTGTGGGTGTCGGAAACAACTTCGTTCTACTTGCTACAAATGTGATTGTTCTTAAATGGTACACTGCTGGGAATTTATTCGTCCGTGCAAGTGCTGCGCTCTCTCTTGGACCCCCATTAGGTAACTCGAAATTATGACTGTGCCAAGTTGCACGTATTTGAACACTGTAGTTTTTGTTCATTGACCCCTTGCATAATGACGTCCCACTGCGAAACAGCGCCCTCACTGAGGCAAAAGGAAGCAGATCATTGGACGATTTTTGTTTTGAGTCAAATTGCAATTAAAAGTTGGGTATCAAGAGTGTGTAGTAAACGCCGCGTGGCCTACTGCGCACTGGACTGTATAACACACGGGGAAAATGACTCCCAAAATGGCGCAGCCAAGATTATTGTCATGATTACGTCATTGTGAATGGGGGTCAATGATCATTCTGAAATGTGAACTCAGTGACATAATTGGGCGTTTTAAGTTTTTGGGGGGCAAATAAAAAAATTTGGGCCTCACATTATTTTCGCCAAGAGTGTTTAAATACGTACATACCACTAACCAACTAATCAACGTTGTTTAGGTGTGTTAATTTTCAGTCCTCTGCTAACTGTCTGCATTACCCGGTACGGATGGCGGAATGCTTTGAGAATAGTTTCAAGTGGAATCTTGGTGTTGGGTGTAGCTTGTGGGTTGTTTCTCAGGGACCCACCGACAACAGACAAGAACAACGACCGTCATGAACCAGATGGTGAAGATCTTGAAGAAGGTAGCAAGGAGGCAATTCCCTTGAATGAACTTGAGACAGACGTTGGTGAATTCGAAGATGTTGAACCACGTGTAACGCCAGAAGAAATTCCTGAGTATCCGCCGAGTATGTTGTGTGAAGAACACGAAGAAGAACACGAAGAAGAACTAGAGAATAAATGTTGCTTCACATCAGACCACTGCGAGGTCCTGGATATGATGACAAGGTTTGAACCCTGGGTGTGGAGCATCGGACTGACCCTTGCACAAATCGGATGGACATTTTTCAACATCAACTTCGTAAGTTCATTTTGACCGATAAAACAAATTTTGCCAAGCTTCCCGTTGAATGTTGTAGGAATTTCATACAACTGACAAAGTATGCGAGTGCTTTCTTGAGCGAATGATGTTTTATTGATACAGCTTCTTTATAATAAAAATATTCAATTTCCTTGCGGATATCCTGTACATCGTTTATGTTTTCCTTTTTTAATAATCTGAAATGTTAGACTGCAACTTTGGCTACAGCTGTTACCGCTGGCTGTACAGCGACAGCATTGAAGATCAGGGTGGCTTAATGTGGATTCTCTCCGCCTGGCGCCTGCCTTTCATCTCTATGGACCCGATTCAAATCACACCTCAAACTTGGGAGTCTTGCATGTGGAATGGGTTTTTAGCCCTACAAGGGTTTCTCGTTGGGGTTCCCTCCCACATTATAAAACGGAACGCGTCTTTCTTCTCGATTCCTGTTATTTTCGCTATTACTGCGCTGTTGGATGTGTAGTAAATAAATGTCTTGTTCCCTTTTACTGCGATCCGGACAAAGCCACTTCAGCTGCCAATTTAGACACGGCCCAGCCTCGTCCCCAGGGTGATTGATCTCGCCGCGCCATTTTCTTCCAGCATGCCTTGCTCGCTCGATCATCATACGAGAGGTTTCGATACGGCGCGCTTTTATTTCCGTACCACACTAGAGCCAATGCTTACACGCATAAGGTATGGGCGCTTTCCCGGATCCCTTCACTGTTGACCCTCTGTCTCAAGTGTGGTACGAAAAAAAGCATCGAGTGTAGCAGTGGCTCTCTTCGAAACTGCGTCTTCGGCTTCGTCTCCGTACCGATTGAGCGCAATGACTGGACGGAGCCTAAGACGTAGCCGAGAGGCCGTAGTTTCGAAAATGTCCAGATACGGCTTCGGAAGTGGCTATAACTAGATCACTTGAAAAATATATTCTTCAATGTTGGTGCAGCAGCCAAAATGGCTAGTGCAATGGATGTATTATAAACAAAATCCTACATGACAACCAGATAATAAATGTTGTTTTAGTTTAAAGGTACATTACAGAATTGGTAAGAAAAAAAACTTGTAAAAAATACTTTTGATCACAGATTTACATAAAACTTACACGGTCTAATGATGATGATAGTAGAAAACAGCCCTTGAAATATTTCTGTCTGAAATGCCATATTTGATGAGAAATGAATAAACTAATTTTCCGATTGGAGTTTATCGCTCAGTGAGCGTTTTATTCATTTTGTTGAATCTATAATTATGATTTCGTGCAAATTGTGTAATCGGTTTTTCACTATTTTCTCGTGACCCAGATGGCCGATCGATCTCAAACTTCTACAGGTTTGTCAGTTTATGTATATGGCGGATTACATAAAGTGCTTACAATGCCAGCAACTGTTTTGTTAGCAAAAACCAATTCTGTAATGTTCCTTTAATGCTATCCACCTTCAACCCTTCCCCATGTCTTCCTCCTCCTGTTCTTAGGCAAGTTTGATGGATAAGCGTGGTCTGACCAGTGAACAGATTTCTCTGGGAATTATGTGTTTTGCTATTGGAGAAATTGCCGGCAAAATTCTCATTGCTGTATTCGGTGGCAGCCTTCCCTTCCAAAGAATAATCTTCCTCTCTGCGTCGATGTTTTTTGCTACCGCTGAGTTTGGGTTGCTGTCCATGGCGTACACGCTAGAGCATTTCTTAGCTTTGTCGATAGGTAAAGTTTGCATATAGTTCTACAAATTAAAGAACTTCTGACTTGATTCAAGTATTCTTGATAAATACATTGTTGTCTCTGTTTGTAATTTAACAGTTTTCCTATATTGATTTTAAAGAAATAATTACTCAAGAATCTGTTCATGTTTCAACATTATTTTGCGTTCCATTTGGCTATAGTCAATTGGATGAGTAATAATTTTAGGCCATTTTATAACACCCCTTCTTTTGATTGTATCTGTTGATTGGCCGAGAGCGTGTCACATGATGTTGTGTATTTTTTTACTATTGTACATGTTCACCGACCAAACGAACTATTCAACGAACTGTTCAACGATAGCCTAGCAACCGATGTACTAGTGCATGGATACCCTGGTACCCTGACTACATTGACTACCATTGATTTAAACGAGCTGCTTGACAACCTCGAACCCGGTGTAATGAACAAAATATGTGCATTTGAAATACGGTTTAGAGAACGAACGTAACAGACCCTCTTATTTTGTCAAAACTCGGTATTTCAATGTAAGATTTTACAGTTCTTGTTTGACGATTGATTGCCACGTACGTAAGTGTGAATTAATTTTTATTAAAGTATACAGATAGAATCAAAGGAAGAGGTGTTATAAAACAAATATTGACTGCTTTGTCTCGTGGCGTAGTAAAACTAGTCACTCGAGGTGATCCCCGGAGCAGCCTATCTTACCGGGGATCACCTCGAGTGACTAGTTTTACTATGCCACTCGAAGCAGTCAATATTTGTATACTACACAGCTTTCTGTCTTGACTAAAGATTCGTCTGTTCAACGGTGTTGTGAAGTTAATTGTTTGCTAATTAATTAATTAATTAATTGTGTAAGATCTTTTCTCGTGGTGCTGATTAATATTATGCTGATAAACAGAATATGCGTCTACTGAGAAGCTAGAAAACCCAAGACAAATCATAATTTAAAAAGGTTTATAACAGAAACAACAATTTTATTTATGAAGAAAATGAGCTTAACATTGTGAACATTTGTTAATAAAAAGTCGGATAAATACTTATATATTCATACCTTCAGGGCTGGGCATAAAATAGTAAAAAATACATAAAAAATAACATGAATAATTCAATATATCTATTCCCTTCGCAATTCGTCCTCTACAAATATGATTTTTTTTACAATACTATTTTGTACGTGTTTAAAGAACGGTCATTTTAACTTGGATAGAATCAATGCAACTTATAGCTGCATTTATTGTAAAAAAAGTTTAATGACCGAAGGGGTTTGGTCTGTGTTTGATTTTTTACTGAAGCAAACATATTATTTCTGTTCTGGGCGGGGAGGGGTGGGGGCTGAGGGGGGGGGCTTCGGAAGATGAGGTTGTGTGCTCTACAAATTAATTAAATGTTGTCCAGTTCCGGATCGATGACGCTGAACTCCTCAAAGAAGGCGGGGGAAGAGATGGAAGGCGATTTCGTCTGTTCAGACAAAACGAAAGAAAACATTGTGAAAGATTTGAAAAGCTTATGGTAAAGTTATGCGTTGTGCAATGGCATGTCTATAAACTTGTTTTGAATTACAACTCATACTCTATAACAACCCTAACCCTGGCGCACATGTAGGTAGATCAAGGCGCTTTACAACATTCTTATCCCTATTTATCGGCCATAAGTTGGCTAGACCATTCCTCCAACTTTTTCAACTCCCTGGGGAGCATACAACCCCAAGCTGTATTAGCGCTAAGGGGTTCGAATCCTACCCAAAACTGTCTCAGCACCTTCATGTTTCCATTTACACCTGGGTTAAGAGAAGCGATTATGGTTGAGTGCCAAGCTCAAGGACACACGTGTCATGATTGGGAACAGGCGAACCCACACTCCAAGAGCTCTGCTTCGACACACCATACCCTAACCATGCCCCAAGCTATAACCCAACCCTATAATCACATAGAATTAGTGTCCCAATCTTTTGAAAAGTGGTCTAAAAAGACCAATGGTGCACGTAAAATGATGTCATTGTTTGCATCCACAGTAATTAGTAAACCGTTTTATAAACCAAAATAAGTCTCACATACGTTTCTTTCTGATGCGATGTTCAGCTGCAAGAGAGCATTGCTGATATCTTGAAAGCTTGGTCGATCCTTTGGTTCCAACTGCCAGCACTTTAACATCAAATCATACCTGACCATTGTATACAAAGAACGGAAATGAAATCATAGATTACTGGTATTTATTGCAGTTTTTATACCACACGCTAAAACAAACAAAATTGAAAGCGACCGTTTTCAAGTAATTTTCAAGTCGGAAGAGCAACCGCATTTCAAATTTCAATTGACTTGATTAGGGATTGAAGACACTGTCAGAACATTATACCTCGTGCTTTCGACGTAATTCTCATGGACATTGAAGTTGGTTGCCTGAAAAGTGGCGTAACTATTGGGAGGGGGCAGGGGGGGGCACGTTCCCCAAATGGATATCTGTCCCCATCCCCATCCCGGTGCCCCCAATTGAAATCTGGCCTTTCGAGATTAAACAAATTACCAGAGGAAAATCGCACGTTTAAGAAGCTTTAATGTGATTTATTTTAATGTAAAAAAAACCTATTTGTCCATTTACACGCAGACAATGTATTTGTTTTTACATTCACGTCAGATTATCTTACAACAAACAGTGAATGACGCAACATTAAGAGAAATGCAAACGGAAACTGCAGTTTTTATTGGCCAGAAGTGCCCCCTCTAAAATGTTATTCTAGTTGAGGCGCTGATAAGAATTGCCTCGTAAAACAAAACCCCACAACTGAAATGCTCTTACAGTTCGTCGGCACATTGCTCCGGCTTCGGCAAACGGTAGCCACTCAGTAGTTGACCCGGCAGGTGTTTGCTCTCTAGGTCCGGATAGGGCGTCCCACCTGGTCAAAAATGGTCCATAAACAATACAACACAATAAAGATAAACAAAGGACTGAGAAACCACTTATCATTTTCCAATCAATTTAAACACACAACATTCATGGTCGGCCTGACCCGAAATCTCGGGGAGAACATGCTTTGCTGGCCAGAACTCCTTTTCAGACTGACGTCAAACTGGTTGTGTTCTGGCTTCTGGTACTTGAAATTTGATCCAAAGATAGGAATTATACAAAATCGTGAGTAGGACCCACGAAGGGGTACTTCTATTGCGTGGCCCCGGTGGTGTAGCAGATCGTCATACAATCTGGGCCCAATTTCATAGAGCTACTTAAGCAGAAAATATTGCTTATTAATTTTCTTCTAAGCAGAAAAAAGCAGGATACCAGTCACACATTGCACTTGTTACATGGTAGTTTGGCTGGTAACCTTATTCTGGTAAGCATCATTTTGTTGTGCTTAGCTACTTTTTGTGATTTATTTCAAATGAACACGAGATAACTAGCTCAATGTTTTACCAATATCGGTTTTCGAAGGAATATCAATTTTGTATCGATTCAGTATACATACCGAACGTTACGATCTCCCAGAGTAAGATCCCAAACGACCAACTGCAAGGAAAAATACAACGAGACATGAATCGATTGTTTATCGATAAATTCGTTACAATATTAAGTGTACATTCTTTAAAAAAAAATTGTTCCTAAGAGTTGACCTCTCGTCACTGGGCATGCTCGGTGGTCTAGTGGATAAAGCTCTACTCTAGAATATGGGGGTCGTTGGTTCCAATCCCACCTTGGCCAAATGTCATAGAGCTGCTTAAGCACAAAAAGTAGCTAAACACAACAAAATTATGCTTACCAGAATAAGGTTACCAGCCAAACTACCATGTCACAATGTACAATCTGTGACTGGTATCCTGCATTTTCTGCTTAGCAGACAATATTGTTAAGCAATATTGTCTGCTCAAGCAGCTCTATGAAATTGGGCCCTTGTTAGTCTGCCTGCATGTAGATTGTTCCCCCAATACTCGTAAAAGCAGTATACAGCCTTGTCTGTTTACAAGCTGGCTAAAAGTTATTAAGTTTCAAAGCAGGTGCGGTCAGATTCCGTGTCGCATCGTAAAAGCAGTATACAGCCTTGTCTGTTTACAAGCTGGCTAAAAGTTATTAAGTTTCAAAGCAGGTGCGGTCAGGTTCCGTGTTGCATCAGTGTCTCGTTTATCATTTCGGCTTAGTGCATGAGTGTACCGACTATTTCAATCTGTTCTTTACACGGTTGCACAACTAGACGACTGTTTTATTATTTGTTATTATAAATCGGTGTCGTATCGATATCAGGTTTAATAAATAAAAACTGTCGATGGTGGATCGCAATAACAAAGCGGGCGCGCTTCACGGTTCATTTTCTCTCGGACGCCATCTTTGAATTCATTCTCACTGGATCGGAGGCAGACAGTTCACACTCAGCCTCGCTAACATGGGCAGCGCGCCGTATCGATCACCCCTGGGAACGAGGCTGGCTCACACTCAACGACACAGCAATAGACCTTATGCACATGACGTCATTTGAGTAGGGCGCCTCGTCTAGAGGTCAAAAGAAGATTGCTCATTGGCTCATTCTCTGCGCCGCGCGTACAAAATGTACTTTTTCCATTGTTTCGTCATCGTTTTACCTCTAAGATGGCGGCGTGATGACGTCAATGCATAAGGTCTATTGTCATTGGTTCAGCATGGTTAGTTATAAATGAATTAGTGTTCATAATATTTTTGAATTGTACTTACACGTCACTCTTACGCACGTGAATCCTGAGTGTCAGCGATTCAATGGACAACCATCGAGTAGCAACTCGTCGACCCTGGATACGACAAACATTGGAAATAAGACCGGCCATGAATTAGGAATTGACGAACTAATAGACGTAAACTTTATGGTAAATGTCTGTCATATTTATAAACATCAAATGGCAACAATGTGTTTCTTTAGAGCCTTAAAATAATGTTGATGTCTCAGTATTAATTTCTTTTAAATTATAACAAACTAAATTTAAAATAGGAAACGAGATTGACTTATTAGAAATGATTACATTTTAGGATATTACCGAATATTTATGGGCGCTCCTGTATTCATTGGGAAGTCCCAAATCAGCGATTTTAGCCGTCATGTCTGTCCCAAGAAGAATATTCCTGGCACAAAGATCTCGATGAATAATCTGCAAAAAAGGGAAAGCACGGCTGTGGCTAAAACTGCGCTGGTGTTTGATTGGTTTCTAGATACCACATTGGCATGATCTAGATTCAAGAGTCAAGAATAGCGGCATCAGTTAAAACCGTTTTTGTTTTTAAATCATACTTGCAGCACGTGGCAGCTTTTACAACACTGAGCCACTGGTTTGGAAAACACTCTGAATACATCCACCCAAACTAAACATAAAGACCGTGGTGATGACCTGACGACGTTAAAGCATTGACGCCGTAAAAGATGTCACCGTGATCCAGTGGTTAGACTGTCAGGACTTGCAATCACAAGGTTGTGGGCTCGAATCCGGCCAAGCTAAATCGCTGAATTCACAATGACTGGAATAAGCATCGTCGTCTAGTTACTGAATCACAATTTATTGATTAGTGCGATTCATAATCATAGACGTTAAACCAATGTTTGAATGAGAGAGATTGGCTGTTGCCAGCTTGGCGTTTATATCCCTTCGTGTGAGCTTTGCCGAGTTACCTTGTTGTAGGGAAAATCATAAACAAACAACGCTGATTTTGTTCCAATAAGAAGTCTTACCCCACATTCGGACAGGTGCTCCATCCCTTTAGCCACATCGAAACCTATTTGAAGTAATTTCGAGGCGGTCAGGTGGTGCTCACCCTCAGTGATCGACTGCTGTGGTTTGAGCTGAACAAGACGATTACTCCGCAGGAATTTACGGAGGTTGCCTGTAGAGAGGAACTCGGTTGCCACGTACAAAACGCCTGTGGATACAAAATAATAGTTATTATTGTATCACGTGACAAAACGTAACTTCATTTTGTTTTTGTTTATTTGTGTGTCGTTCGTACTTCGATGGTCACCATGCCAATTAGTTAGATTTTTGTAATAAAATATATAAATATATATATATATATATATTTTTTACATAGGTAGGGTTAGAAGCTTCTGTCTCAAACATAACTGATGCTATAAGCGTTAGAAAAAAATAGCTTTGGATACGCCTAGTACAATTAAGCTGGTATTACAATTCAATTTGCAAACTGGTGCGTTGGAATTCAACGTCGTCTCGAAAACTCAATACTGCACCTCGGTAAGGTCAGACTGCTTAGCTTTTGAGTCCAATTTGAAAATAATTGTTGTCGCTGCAAATCCTATAAACTATTATCACCACTGAGGTACTTCCGTAAACTATAATGGGGATCGGCTATTCATAAAATGTAACACTTTATTATACATTCAGTCGGCCTATTCTTACCGTCATGGAGACACGCACCCAACATGGCGACGATATTCGGGTGTGGTCCAATCATTCTCATAGTCAGAAATTCTTTCACTAGGTCATCCATAGCATTCTTGGGAACGACGTCGGTTTTATCTGCATGGAGAAATTGAGCAGAATAATGGTTCAGATCAAGACATAACGTTCTTTTATTGACATTTTTTTAAAATTTAAATAGAGAAACATGTCATTCTATTACATCTCAGGAAATAGTTGAACACCGAGAAAGTTATGGACGCGGTGCAAAGCTCAATGAAAGCAGATAACATACTGTTTAGCTTGGATTTAAGAAGGGCAAACTTACCGACATTTACATAAACTTAAAAAAATTGCCACATCGTTAAAATATTGAAAGTTTCACAAGTTATTAATAGGTCTCATTGAATAAAGTAGGCATAGATCAACCTCGTTTCCATGGAAAGTGCGCCGTCTCGTCCCCCCTCCAGTGAGGTGACATTGGCGAGCGAGATCAAGTACATGTGGGTTGAGTCAACTTATACCTTTGAGTGTTTTGATTGCTGCCTGTGTGATCTTTTCATCGATCTTCACAGTGCCCATGCGCACTTCGGTGAAGCAGCCTTTGCCAACTAGAGAGGTAGGCCCACTATCTATGGTAAGGTCTTCCCAGGCTATGTCACATTCAGCTGTCCAGAGACTAATATCATCGTAGGGGTGTACCTCATTACTCAGGGATTCCACTTTACAGAGAAATTGGGTGGCAACCTTGTGGTCAGAATCGGAAAAAAAAATACCATCAAGTAACGTCAAGGAAAACTATTTTTCGATTAACATTCTTTCTTGAAACTCTAAATGGTGGGAAAACAAAATGTTCACCGTCACACCATAATGGACCTTATGCATTGACGTCATCACCCCGCCATCTTAGAGGTTGAACGATGACGAAACAATGGAAAACGCGCATTTTCTTTTTTAAACGCGTGGCGCACAGGACGGGCCAATGAGCAACCTTCTTTTGACCATTAGCCGAGGGCGCCCTACTCAAAGTGTCGCCATGTGCATAAGGTCTGTAGGATTTGAGACTTAGCGTGGTGGAAAAAACAAACACCAGGCGATATGTAGGAGTTGGACTTTGCATAGTGGAAAAAAATCCCAAGCAAACGTAAGGTCTGCAGTGACATCGTGTAACAGGAGTTGAAACTTAATGTGGCGGGAAGACAATCTGGAAACTAAAGTTTGCAGTTACACCGTGCGTTTTATGTGTGGGTAGTTCTGAAATGAACTTGTGGTCGGTGCAACAACTCAACGTGTCGATCAGTTTGCTCTGATATAGTCTTCTTTCGAAGAAACTGATAAAAAAGAAAATCTCAAATGCTGTCAATATTACGCAATTGCAAGCCACTCAAACGTGTGGAGTTGCTCAGTTGTCATGTGCAGCATTGAGAAACATTACCCGTCCATCAACCATCCCGGTAAACGAAGGACGAGAGCGGTTCCTCTTGTTTAGTAAACTGACTACAATCAGACTAACGGCAAGTAGGGAAACGGCAGTCCCGAGTACGGCGACTAAGACAATGAGAGTATTGTTTACACCTCCTCCGTCGTCACATGGCTCAATCTCTGGGACTCCAGATAAAACTAAACACAACAAAAATAGATTCAATTCAATACAACTGTGCCAGGACTTTATTTTGATGGGTATAGATGCATGCCTACGTAAAACAAAGTTCTTGAAAAATAAAATAATCTAACAAAATTGCAATTCATCATTCGGTCACTATATTCACTGTGCTTGCCAAAACGCTACAAATTCAAATTAGACACACAATCAAAATGGTTGGTATGGACAGATAGATTTTGACACTTTTCTTTTCTTTTCTTGGGGGGGGGGGTGGTCATCAGATTATTGTGACAAATCTGCAGTGTATTTTGTGTTTTATGAACTTTAACGTGGAGAAATAATGAGTGATTTAAACCTGCGAATCCGCAAGGCTTACCTGTCACAGAAACTGGTTCTGAAAATGCCACGGATACCTCCTGTAGGTAGATTGAAAGAGAACAGACGTTAACGTTAACTGATATGATACGATGCTCGAACGAGAAGCGAAAACGGGGAAAAACGGGGTACCGTCAAAGAGTCCTACGTACCGTGCCGTTGCCTTTGCTGACTGCGCCGACGCGAATCTCGTAGTCGGTATCGCTTTCCAACGGAGCATTGAAGTAACCTCCGTATATCATCCCATCACCAATGACCAACCTTTCCCTCGCAGACTCCTTGAGGAACTCAGCCGCTATGTAATCATACGGAGAGTCAACGTAATGAAGCGACACTAGGGCCGCTCTCCTAGTCGCGGATGGGGAGGCAGTCCTCTTGACATGAACTACATAGGAACTAAAGAGAGAGAGAGAGAAGAGAGGAGAGAGAGAGAGAGAGAGAGAGAGAGAGAGAGAGAGAGAGAGAGAGAGAGAGAGAGAGAGAGAGAGAGAGAGAGAGAGGAGAGAGAGAGAGAGAGAGAGAGAGAGAGAGAGAGAGAGAGAGAGAGAGAGAGAGAGAGAGAGAAGAGAGAGAGAGAGATTTTTATTTTGACCATGTAGATGAGGAGATGGCTCATGCCATGTATGTGGGTAGCATTCCAACCGAGTTACAGAGTAAATATCAATTATTTACGGTGACTCTTGACACACACACACGAATTCGAGAATAATGAAGTTCACCGTGCAAGTCTGCTGCCACCTAGCGTTGTCAAAGTCTCCCACAAAGCGTATATAGCATTAACAGTTTTAACCATAGCATGATAAAAGCGGTCAATGTTCGTTTTTGTATCACCCAAAACATATGTTGTGCCTAGCCTAGAGGTATAAGTATCACAATGCTGCTTTTGCTGTGATGGGAATAGTACAATGGTTGCTATGGGTATAGTAGGCTTTCTAGTAATAATAAGGCAAATCTTGTGACGTGCTCTAAGTTGATCAAATCGCAAAATTGTTGTGAGGCTAGGGAAAGCCATATAATATAGCTTTATTTGTGGCTGTTAGTCGAATGAGGTACCAATGCTTACACAATGTATGCGTCGTCGAAGCTGGCAGTGTTCAGACCTATGGTCACGGTAGAGCGGGTGGATTTGTCTGCGTAGGATATCGGTGGGAGAGGCTCTGGAGGGTCTGGGAAAATTAAAGACAACATGGAGATGTGCCAGAGAAGGGTACCAAAACATAGACCTGGGCTCGATTTCACAAAGAGCTGAATCTTAGTGCTTTGTGAAATCGGCCCAAGGTTAGGCATAGTCATCACCTTGTTTACAAAACGAGTGCCAGGGCATTGTCCTGGCAGGCAAACTACGACATGGAAGTTCAACATTGTGTATCTTAATTCAACATGAGTTAAGTTGTTTAACTACATGCTGAACAAAGTTTGAAATGTGCTCCCTTTTTTCAAATCACTTGTTGCATGCTGAGAATCATAATGTTACAATCTCGTGAACCCTTTTGAGTTTTCTTTCAAGTCGAGCTGTGTACAAATCAAGCAGACATTCCAAGGCCCAACTGCACAGAGAGCTAAGATTGATCTGAAAATGTGTGACAATCCTTGCTGAGCAAAAGTGTGATGTCACAATACAAATCACTACGGTGATAACGAAAACTCATCTTAAGATGAATCTTTGAGCTTTGTGAAACCCAACATGCGATAAAGACTACAACCCTTCCTTGGTCCGTCATTTATGATATTACCACCCACTACAATCTTATTAACTAAGTGCATTTTTTGTCTCTGATTCTTATAATTTTGGACCATCTTGAAGTCAGACTCAATACATCCCATAGCCAGTAATAATTGTTACCGTATTGAGGTCGTGTGTACACTTCCAGCACTGCAACAACATCCGTAGAGTATTCATCCCACACCAAGACTCGTATCTCATATTTCGTGCCTGGTTCAAGACCGTCTAGACTGTACGGTAGTACCTCTACCTCAGCTCGAAGATACTCGTCCGTCTCTGTGAAACTAAGCTGGTGGGGTTTCTCCAGGGCTTTGTACTCCACCTATCAAAATATGACTCTTCTTGTGATCACTCGCCGACCCTCGGGGTCAATAGATAGTCATTAATGACCTCATTGCCGGTCAATAACGTGTATAATAGACCAATCTCTTACCGGTGTTTTCTACCATTATTGGGACGCAAGTATATACGCCCGTCGTTATTTTTACGCACCTCGACGTAACTCACAACGAGATTTAGCTGACGCACCTCGACGTAACTCACAACGAGATTTAGCCCTGCGGCACGACGCATTCAGGATCGTAAAAATGCGTCCAAATAATGGCGGGAAAACTGGCATAGGACTTATTCAATAATGATGGACCTGTTTTGTGGTGTAGGTATGCTCGTCAGGTTCCCTGTATACCCCTTAACGTTGATAACTCTCACTTCATGTATAAACGGGACCTAACTTTTTTTCCCTCCCTAGAGTCTCGGTGTCTGGACTGGCTGGTTTAAATGGATGAGAACAACACGTCATAAATGTTTTGCCGAAGACATAAACAAAAACAAATTGAACTTACGCTGTAGCGTTTGACTTGGCCTCGGACTTGGATGTTGGACGGTTTATCCCACTGGATGGTAACAGTTGTGTCTGTTCGGTTCATCAAGCGAAGGTTCGATACAAAATCTATGACAACAGCCGAAGAAGACACAACTTAAAAAACAACAGCAGCGAAACCTTGTTTGTGTATATTCTTATTATTACTATGTATTCGTCATCAATATTAAATGATTGATTTGTGTAATAAATTCAATGTAATCTGTTTTACGTGAACTTTCAACTTGAGTTGTTCCATTGATGACGTCACTCCACGGACCTGCTCCTACGGACGTCTTAGCTCGCACCTGTAATAGATTAATTTGGTTTTATAAAATAATTTCTTATCAGTTAGAAATAATCAATTTTCCCCTGTGAGAACATACTACCCAAACAAGTTTATTTGCTGAGCAAGGTCATCGAGGGTCACCAGCTGAACACAAGACATTGGCTGGTAGGAACTCTGCTTATAGCGAGATTTGTGCTAAGCAAATTATTCCTCTTACCAGCTAGTGATCTGGGAACTCAACGTTTAGTTTTCTACCTCAGGGGTGCTCGAAGCACTTGGACAAGCTTACGCTCTTCACAGTTTATCGGTACCGATTATCAAGTACCTGTATGGAGTAAGTGGAATTGATTGATAGGTTTTGCATTTGATAAATCAAATTGTTCCCAAGTTGGAGATCAGCGAAAACTGTTGTCGATGCTGAACTGTCGGCTCCCCAGAAGCTGATGTCGTAGTTGAGGATGATTCCATTGGGTGGGTTGGGCTCGACCCATTCAACAGTCAGGGAAGATGTATAAGCAGCAGTTACGGTCACGTTCAACGGTGCGGTGGGCTCTTTAAAGAAACAAGAAAATCAATCTCCAACTTTTACCCAAGTCGAGGTTGGTTAATTAGGTGTCTTTAATCAGCAATTAGCACCAACGCGCAGTAGAGGACAGCCCGAACCGTCTTTCACACAATAGTGTACGTTTTAAAACATTGTAATCTCGTAATAAACATGCTTACTTCAATTACCAATATTATTGTCATTTTACACTAGTTTATATGTAGTAAAGTCGGCTCATAAACGAACCCACCAATCTCTGTTCTTCAGAACCATATACAAGGGTTAAAGGTAGTGTACACTTTTGGTAACAGCTCAAAATCAGTGTCCACATTTTTGTGTGATTCAACATATGCATGAACAAACCTGTACAAGTTTGAGTTCAATATTGGTCATCGAGGTCACGAGAAAATAGTGAAAATGGTTGAGTCATCGGGGTGATGGGTTCGAATCCAGGTCGTGACACTTGTGTCCTTGAGCAAGATGCTTTACTATAATTGCTCCTCTCCACCCAGGGGTATAAATGGGGACCTGCGAGGGTAGAGGTTGGGTATTGTGTATGAAAAAGCCTTCGGTGCGCCACGACAGCACATGGCTGTATACTCCCCAGGGAGCTGAGAAAGATTACAGGAATGCTATTGGCCCAATGACCAGGGCACTAATGTAAAGCGCATTGATACGTTATTGTGAAATGCGCTATATAAGAACTAGTTATTATTATAATTATTATTATTAAAAGAGACCTTGTATGTTTTCTGTTTTTTCAAACATCGAGTTTTTATCACGCGTGATAAAAACTATTGTTTTACTCATTTCTCAGAAACGATAGAATTTTAGGCAGAAATATTTTAAGGAACCCTTTCTACCATTACTTACTTTAAATCATGTGAGTTATGTGTGAATCTGTGAACATTTGTATTTTTCGATCTTACCAATAGTGTATAGGGCCTTTAAGGTAAACTGAGTGAACCCATCTATCAAGGTAACTGCACTCGTAAAACTTCAGGGTCAGATGTCCAGGATTCCGGGTCCGAGGGGGGCCTGATCCATTTCTGGGTAAGGCTGACCCGGGAATTTGTCAAAAAAAGACCAGAAATGGGTCAAACTGACCCAGAAATGGGTCAGGACCCAAATGGGACCCGGAATCCAGGGCCCAATTTCATGGCTCTGCTTACCGTAAGCAAAGAATCGACGCTTGGGGAAGCAGGGAATTCCGCGCTTACGTCAAGCATATTTCACGGGTTAGCGGGGAATTTCGGCTTGTGCGCTTGCGTACTCCACGTTACTAGGCACAGCTAGCGCAGAAATTCGGCGCTTGAACAGTAAGCGGAGAATGGTCACCGCAAGCGCAGAATTCGGCGGTAAGTAGAGCCATGAAATTGGGCCCTGGTCGATTCTGACCGTCGAGTATGTAGAGTGTGGTGTTTCTTTATATACGGGTCTATCTATACCTGTCTCAGCGGTCCGTGCAGTAACACCATCCCCAAACGCTCCAGCCCCTTCACTAGTGTTGGCCGCAACCTGCAGCAGATACCCGGTATACGGCTGCAGACCATCTACGACCACATATTCTGTATCAACGGGTTGTTCAACAACCACGAGACTACTGGGAACCGAATCGATCTCACTCAGCTTGATGAAGTACCCGCTGGTAAAGCAGTTATCCGGGTGCCATGTTGCAGACAGCTGATACGGCCCGTCCGTTGTCACTTCAATGCCCGCAACCCAACTCTGGCCTGCAATGGTAAAACATCGTGGCGTGCCTGTGAAAAAAGCTATGCGAGGAACTGCTTCCAATAATAACTGTATGTGAAAACTGTTGATGTTTTTTGTTTGTGTGTGACCATTTACATATTGTAATGGATCTTTTTTTTTTGAAGTTGTGTAACTTTGTATCTTATATAACGAGGGCCCATTAGATAAGATGCCATAGAACAACTGTTAGGACTGCCTTGAGAAAACAAGACCCAATAAAATATGATTACAGAGCAAACGCACAAAATCCGCTGTCGAGTTTGTACAATTTAAAACAAAAGATATTGTAACATTCGTCGATAGATGAATTGTTGTTTGTTTTTAATTGTAAATTATATTTGGACAGGGGAATGTAAGTCTCTTGTTCTTACTTGAGCACAGGCAGTTGAATCCGAAGTATGGTGGCGCACAGCCGTCTAAGTAAAGCAACAAAACAAAGTTAAAATACAAAAATAGTATCAAACGCATAAAACAATATACCGGACTTCATAACAAAACAAAACAGACAAACAAACAAACATCCCCCACACTTACACACGTGTCTAAACACCTGCAATCGGTGACCTCCTATTGTCCATCTTTTGTTTGTACTCTGTACTCTGTACTTAGTGGCAACAGCTCCCATTGGTTTTGTACACGCTCTCCAACTGGGGACCTTCCCCCAACCGGGGACCCTATTGTCATCTTTTGTTATATAGGTCCCCGGTTTGAATGTGTACACCTACCCACCCCAACACCCCGGCAATCAAGGAAAATCTTCTTATAGAATACATAAAGTCCAGTAAAGTGTTTAAATTGGAGTTGAGTTCCCTAAAAACAATAAACTGCGAGTTCTTCCATCTTTCATTGACACAAAGCTGTCGCTATCTCTGATAATAATTATGATTGTGAGTTACCAGCAGAACCCTTGACCAAAATCACTGACCCATCCACCCTGGCACACTCACCTCCACTGCATTGACCAGTATCGATGAGGCATGTTTGTCCGTCTGCACATCGACATGTTTGCTTGCAATCAGCCCCATACGTCCCTTCCTCACATTCTGTTTAGATGATTAAAAACAGATAATGAGATGGATAGCAACATTAAAGTCTGCTCATGATAAGCACTGCATAATACTCAGTGTTAACCGATTCCTACGGGGAAAACTTCCGTAGGCTCCTCGATTTGGGATTCGAACCCAACGCCTTCCACTTGATCTCCAAGCTCACCAAATGGGTTTAACTAAATGTATAACAAAATATTTCGTTTGGAAGGCTCACCCTGCATGCAGTCAATTCCGGTATAACCCGAAGCACAGGAACATCCGTACGGGTCACGGAGACAAAACAGACGGCCTTGACAGGCGGTGGTGAGGTGTGGGTCGGTGCTGCTCCAGCAACTTCTCTCGGCAATCTTGCCAAAGACATGACGACCGTGACCTGAGTTTGGTTTATCGAAAACACCATTAAAATCGTTTTTTTGTTTGTTAGTTTAGTTCCCAAGGTTGGTGGCTCGGTGATTTCTTTCCCTGCTTTTCACCTCAGTCTTCGGGCCCCGGTTCTAATTCTCACTCCAGACCTGGAGCCTTGCACGTGGATAGGGTTTTTCAGTCCCCCCTGGTTGCGTGGGTTTTCCGCATTTGGAATTTTCCTTTCACATCTAAAACTGAACATTTCCCTTTCGTTTCCGATCCACTATCCTGGTATTAGAGCTAATGCGTTGTTGGGTGCGTAATGAAACATAATGATGAATTTATTAATAATCAGTGTGCAGTGTTGATGCCGCACGAAAATATATACTTTTGTTTGTTTTTAAGAAACTGAAATTCTACTTTTGGAAACCGTACTTACAGCTCGCAGTTATCACCACTGAAGCCCGGAGCGCAGATGCATGTTCCAGTGATTTCGTCACAAACACCGCTATTGTAACACTTACTGCAGACAAGCGAGCAAGATGGCGGCCCCCACATTCCAGCTGCACAACCTGCGTTAGATAGAAGAAAGGTAAAGTCTGTCCCGAGCCAAGATGGCTCATGCCGGTGGTTATATCCGGTTTCATTTGCATTAAACGACTGAGAATTATTTCTATAGACCTTTTGCACATGACGTCAATTTGAGTAGGGCGCCCTCGTCTAGAGGTCAAAAGAAGATTGCTCATTGGCTCATTCTCTGCGCCGCGCGTACAAAATGTGCTTTTCCCACTGTTTCGACATCGTTTTACCTCTAAGATGGCGGCGTGATGACGTCAATGCATAAGGTCTATTCCCCCTGGACAGGATGCTAGTCCATCGCAGGTAACTCACCGCTCTCACTGGTACCCATTTGTACTCCTGTGTTGGGAGAAGCAATTATGATAAAGTGCCTTGCTCAATGACACAGGTGTTGCGACTGCCCAGGCCAGGATTCGAACCCACATTATGTAAATTATAGAACTTGAGTCCACCCTGTCTATGTTCGATTATACCATTAATTACGTAAATGGTTCACTCCTTGCCAAACACAAACAGCTCGAAAACTTTAATTCAAGAAATTGAATAATAACAAAAGATGGATAATACAAACCTCGTACTATGAGTCTCATTATGCCGTGACGTTGTTGGTGTTCTTGGCCGTCCACGAAGCAGCTATATATCCCTTCGTCTGATTTGACAACACTTGGAATAGACACCGTGAGCTGATTGTTCCATCCATCTATTGCATCTCCATTATGCTTCCATCTGTAGTTGCTGTTGGTGAATTCCTGTTGAGCATCCTAAGTGTAACCGCCTCTCCAGTACTTGTCGTTAGCGTCCGATATACCGGTACAATATGAACATTTGTATCTGAAGAAATTTTTTGCAAAGAACACATTTTGGTTTTGTTTGTTTTTCGCACAAGTCGAAACATTACACAATGTGCATTTTAAAGTATGCCCAGATGAAATAATGCGTACCGTCATTCGGGAGGATAATCGTCTGTATCCGAGTCGTGGTTTCATTTTTCGAAGCTTCTGAGTAGAAAACGCCGACCCTGTCACTTCCATCTGGGTCCGGCAGAACAAGCGACCTCGTGGCACGGCCGTAGAAAACGTCGTCGGCCTCGCTGGACTGCGACGGAAGCCCATCTGAACTCCCCCGGTCGTCAACTGACGACCGAACGACACATCGGCAGTGATGTCCCTGCAGCCCTTGTAGGCGCCGATGACGACGTCGCCTTGGCCCACTACAGGCGGCTTGATGACTACGGTGAAGTCCAACCCTTCCTCTGCAAGTCCATTCGAAATGTCATTCTTGTTTAAAACGGAACCATGAAGAATCTACACGAAGTTACTCAATGCACTCTAACAACTACCGGGTCAGTATGACCCATGCCCAGAGTCTGTGTCAAAATGATCCAGAATTCGGTCAAATACTGACGCAGAATTCGAGTCAAAATCCATTAAAAAAATAAACAGTTTCTGGGTCATCAGCCTGACTCCGAAATGGGCCAGGAGTGCGTTAAAAAATATGTTAAAATTTTAAACTCTGGTTTCCCCACACAGTATACGGTCTCTAGGACTGCCAAGCGAATAAGGATGGTTTGGGTGTGGGGTAGGAGGGAGTGGGGGGGGGGCCTTCAATAAAAGAGCCACTCCACTCATAAAAAAAAGAGAGAAAAAAAAAGAAAATCTAAAATATATAAACATTTTCTGTGTACCTCCAACTTCAGCGTCCGGGTCCGTATCCAAGAGTTCATCCACCATAACTTCTGCCATCGACACCACCGTGTTGACCTGCGAATCGTGGTTGACGCTAACGTAGCGGGCCGTGACGAGCGGACTGGGTACGAACGGCACCAAGGCGCCCGTCTGGGACGTGTTGACCCTTATTCGAGATCCGATTATCCGGTTGAGAGTGTGATTGGAGCTGAGCCCTGCCCTCACTGCAGCGTTATTGAGTCTTGTAGCTGCATGGATAAAACAGTAGATGGATATGAGAGACGTGACTGTCGATATTGGCCAGTGAATGAGGAATTGTATTATATTTAAATTATTAATATTTTATATAAACTCACTGTAAGGCAACCAGTTACAGACTTTCTCAAAGAAGAAAACACGTACACTTAACGACACGTAATGCCTGTAAAAAGGTAACGACTCCCACCGTAAGAAAAATGTATCTCTTGTGTTGTGGAACTGCTGTGTTGTCACTCACTGCTGCTCTTTATCTCCAACTTACCTACAAATGTTGCTTCGTATTGACGAAGTATGCTGCAGAAAAAAATCGCGGGCCGCGCGTACACATCTGTGCGTATTCATTGTTTCACCTTCGGTTTACCTCTAAGATGGCGGCTGTATATGACGTCAATGCTTAAGGTCTATTCCAACATCTTGGGATTACACAAAATGATATCACACCTCCTTAAAATAACATGGAACGAAACAAAACCGCACACTGACTCTAACGTGACTTGTAAAGTCTGTATATTCTACGCACAGGTTGAATTGGACTTAATGCCTTGGGGAAAAACAGTTCTTGTTGTATAGACAAATAGAAGATTCAAGATTTTCTTACCGCAACAGGCAACTCTGATTTGCACAGTTATTTTTTTCAAGCAGTAGGTGTCACCAAGGTCAACTCTCCACCATGAACCAGTTTCAAACACTGAGGGAAAGCAAAGTTAAGCAATGGTTAAGATCACTGTATCATTAGAGAGCAGAGACAAACAACACAACTGGCAAGATATTTTGAAAACCCGGAAAGAAACACAAGAATAAGAGATATAAAGCAGGCAGTGTACAAATTAAGTTGTTGTGGTGATGATATTGTGGTGAAGGTTAATGTAAGGAAGAGTGTTAATGAAACTTGAAGTGAGGTTAAGAGGGTGGTAAAGATCGCGTTGGTGATTAAGGTTTGGATGTTAATGGTGATGGAGGTGTGGTGAAGATGGTGATGGACAATGTTATATGGGGATGGAGGTGTGGTGAAAATGTTGATGTACATTGTAATTATATGGCGATGGAGGTGGGGTGAAGATGGTGATGGACATTATAATTATATGGTGATGGAGGGTGGCGAAGATGGACATTGTTATCTTTTTTGAGAGGGCAGTGTAGTTCTTTGGTAATGGAGGTTGGTGAAGATGGTACTAAATGAGGTGTGGCGAAGATGGCGTAAATGAGGTGTGGTGAAGATGATGACGAAGAAGATTGTTTTTGTAAACGTTTCTATTTGTATTGTAAGTAGTAATTTGCAGCGCACATTCACTGTGTCGGTGTGCAAAAGGGGGACAGACTGCTCCCAGCCTCGATTTGGTTGAGGCTTCTTTGGTTTTTAGGTTTATGCAAATTGCAAGTCAACTTACTTGTAACTGATTCTGTGCCCTGATCCCCGTCGATAGCTTTATCTGCCTTGTAATTGCCGTTAGTTGTACTCTGATTAGCCTGCTTGCCTCGTAAATCAAGGGCTTCACCTTCGTAGTAAAAAAAAAACCATCAGACAAAATAAATTTAGAAATGTTATTACAAATGCCGAGATAGTTTACCGCACAGACATTCATTTCTTTCGTAAATAGACGTGGCTTCATGATTGCACGATTTGTTTATTTTGTTAACTCACATTGTCTTACTCTCCTCAGCAACGACACGCAGACGAGAACCCAAACCAAATAAATCATTTGACGATTCGTCCAATGAGATTCCATAAAATCCTTTCAAATGTTGGGAAGACTTCCACAACCACTTTGCTATAATTTACGTCATCTTTTGGGTTAATGACTGAGAGATGCAGATAGTGTAGACAACACTTTCAGAATATCAGGGTAACGCATTTAAAGAAACTGCAGTTGGAGTTGGTCTTGCTGCTGATGTTTCGTAATCAAGTGTGAAGTTTGTTCCATGATTGTGTTTCATAAGGGGCGCTCAGTTCATTCCAATAACGCCGACGCGCCGTATACTCTTGTCGTGACAAACGACGCTGATTGGCTCTGATTGGACGCGCGCGCTTCCGAGGTTGTCAAAAGATAAGTACATTTTTACAGCGATACTGAGCAATCGCACTTCAAATAAACAATGTACAACTTTTTAAGCCAAGTTCATGCTTCACGCGAAAGCGAAAGGGAAGTGAATTTTCTAGCGTCCCGCTATTTTACTGCATTTAAACTAAAAATACAACATGAAGCAAGACCAAAGAAGAATGCTGAGAGAGTATGACGTGATGCCTCGTTTACCACAAGCTTGAGCGGACCTATCACCAAACAAGAGGTTGGGTACAGGTTGGGCGTCTTGTAAACGCGCATCGCGTTTCGCGTTTCACACCCACGAAAAAAAGACTCTCACGCGCGGGGTGTTTCCAGGTTCGGCGACCTTTTCCTGATTAATTCATAGAGTTATTTATAGCACACCTCTCGTTGGTGCTGTACTCCGGTTGGCTGAAACCCGGTCACGGGGGAAAAGGGACGAAGGAGGGGGAGGGCCGGGGGGGGGGGCTCGCTCAGAACCCACCCTTCCGCATGAGATCGTGCAATGAATGGCTAGATACATGATGAAAGAAGAAAGAAGAGAGAGAGAGAGAGGAGAGAGAGAGAGAGAGAGAGAGAGAGAGAGAGAGAGAGAGAGAGAGAGAGAGAGAGAGAGAGAGAGAGAGAGAGAGAGAGAGAGAGAGAGAGAGAGAGAGAGAGAGAGAGAGAGAGAGAGAGAGAGAGAGAGAGAGAGAGAGATCATCAACCCGCCACCACCGAAAATGAGTAAAGTATAACGGCGTGGCAGGAGAACTGTGCCAAAGATTCGTTCTGTACAGCGAATGTGTATGATTTTATTTTTGATCCATGGAGGTAGAAATGCGAATAAATTGTTAGCCAAGTTAATGGTGAAAAAAAAACTAAAATATGACACTGGCACTGCCGCAGGGGGTCGTTCAAGGACAACCTGGAAACCCCTAACCTATTGGTAGAGGATTTGAAGAAGCTCTTTTTATACGTAATAATTAACACGCAAATTGCATAAACATAACTAAAATGGCAAACCATCTGAGTTCCAAGCGGTTCGATAACGGTAACTTGACCCATCACAACCTTGGCCACGCCACCAAAAGTCCGACACGCTAAAGTACTAAAAGCGCGCAAATTCATGTCGTGTGTGGCGTTACGGTTGTAGAGATGTGCTGCCCACATTGTGAAGGGGGGGGGGGGGGTGATGCAGCCAATGCTGTGATTGGTCAATATGTTAACGGGGCGGGGCTTCATGGATCTGTCTAAGGAGACATTCCTAAGCAGAGCTGCACCTGGGTCTTTGTTATGCAAATAAGGATTTTCTAGCGCTCGCTTTCAAAGCACGTTTGTGCGGTAAACAGGACATGGTATTAGTAATGGCCGACGTGGACTGGAGCAACGGGATGGCTGTACTTCAACTTCGATTTTGCTCGGGATTTGGACGTCGTGTTACTGGAGCCAATAGTGCACATTCAGGAGGAATGTTACACATAGCCTAACTGTTGGACTTTGAGAGCTTTTCATACATGAAAGGTTAAAAATGGCCTTTCATGAAAGAAGACTTGGCTGGTATTTGAAGGACACCAAAAACTCAAAACGGCGACCTTGTGCAATTCTTTCACCGCCCAGAGGAAAGTGGAGGTTTTTTTATTCTAAAAACTGCAGAACAATTTAAAACAGTTTCACCGTTGAGACCTTCAGTACGGCTATTAATATAGTTCCACGGAGTTAGCTTCTTAGCTCAAGCTACAAACTTAACTAAAGCAAACTTTGATGGACAAATTTAACTTCGGTGTTAAGCACCGCAAGTGGCTGGAGAGAGCTCGACCAGTGTGAATCGCTGCAGACTGCAGTTCAAAACTACACTATCGAGTCAAATACATCGTCCCTTTCTTTTTGAGGTAAGGCTTGGCAACATTACGTATAGTTATTTCACCAAAATCATAGACTTGAAGCTCGGAAATTACCCCCCCCCCCAACTTGAACTGTACAGCATTGATGTATTTATGGGTTCTTTTCTCAGGGCAGAGACGGGAACGACAGACATGACAGAGGCGGTAAGTGATGGACGAAGACGGGGGACGACTGAAGGCAGGTGACCGGCAGCCAGCAGCCGGCACCGAGCTCCCCCTGTTCAGCCAAGCTTCTAGAGACATGATATGGGGCCGGGACTGCTTTGTGAGTTGTGAGAAGTGGGGACATCTTCGTGCTAACGACTCTCAAGAGACTGTGACCAGATGGAAGTTGAAGATCTATGGATATGTGGTGTGGACGACATTGGAGGTCGCCAAAGGACCAAGGTTAGGAAAACTTTGCCGTATATTCGACCTCCACTTTGTTCAGCTCGCTGATGCGATTCACAATCTTTGATATAATAGTTGTTGGTTTATTTACATAACAAAAAATCTTTCAAGCAACTGGTAGTAAAAACAAAGGACCCCATGCAATAATTACTGCAGCTGTTCTTTTTCACTTTTTATGGGTCTACGCTGTGCTGTACAATGGAAAACAAATTGCTTTTTTTTTTACCACATAATAAACAAATTGAATGGAATTGAATGCACATCTAACCCTCTCTTACGAGTTACGATGGGTTGTAAAAAGAACCAGTGGTTATTGTACACTAGTTATAAAAAATATGTGAAACATTGACCTTTCTAAAAAACAAAGAAGAAAAGTTAGATATAAGAGTGCATTGAGTCATTTTGTGATATGGTGGACACATTGGTCAACTTCTCCCCCCTCCCTCTCTCCCTCCCCATCTTCCCCTAACCATCACCTGAGGGACCTAGCCCACTTCTCTCCGAGTAACCCCGACCTTGTTATGCAGGGCCCAATTTCATGGAGCTGCTTAAGCAAAAAATTTGCTTAAGCACGAAAATAGCTTGCTTATTTTACACATGTTACTGGCCAAAATTCCATGCCTTATACATTGCTTGTGACTGGTATTTAGCTGTTGTTTACTTAGCATAACAATTGAGTGTAGTCTTGGCCGGTAGTCTGATTTTACTAAGCAAGGATTTTTTTGCTTAAGCAAAATGTTGTGCTTAAGCAGCTCCATGAAATTGGGCCCTGGCCTCTGTATAGGGTCGCCTGTGTCCAAGGTCCATTGTTGCCTGTAAACCCTTTTGCCATTTTCTTTAAGAGTATTTATTATTGTATCATTGCTATTTGGTGAATGACAAAGGTTTATCGAATATACATAACACTATTACTTTTGGAAAACTCGGTCAGTATACACTCAAACCAATTCACTCCAAAAGTGTTCACCATATCTCAAAAAAGGCTAATAATAGTGGAGGTCGGATAACGCAAATTGTCCTGCAAGATAAAGACAAGAGTGTGAAGTCTGCGAATGGTAAGAGAAGATCTAATCCGTTCTCTTGCAGAGTCCCTCCCACTTTTCTTGCCCCCCCGGCCCCCCCCCCCCCCACGATGTTCAGCAATCTTGTTGATGTTGTCCTTGGTTGTTGTTTTCAAGATGACTTCAAACTGTCTTGGCATTTCTTGATTTGCATATTGGTCGAAACCAATGATGCTTTCATTATATAGGAGCTATAGTCTGAATGGAAATTTTCATCAGGATTGATACTTCAAGTCGTCAGTTGTCATGTTTATTTACAATTGTCATGATTTTATATTTCAAATAGCATAACATTTGTAAAGGAAGAATACCAAATCTAACTGAAACTTAAAAAGTGAAGCTTAAAACCCACCACTGCATGTTTTAGAAGTAATCATGCAGTCAAATATTCCAGTTTTAATCACCATTCATTTGATGCATAGTGTTTGATTTAGGAGTAGTACATAAATAATTTAGACCAGCTAAATTAATATGTGCATATTCCTAACATCAGCATGACATCATTCTGAATGTAGCTATTTTTCAATTTTAGCAAAACAATTAAACCTTGCTTTGGAGGAAATTTATTATAACCTGCTGTATAATCGCATTATTCCTGTCCGATCTGCGTTCATTTGATGATCAATGGCTGATTTAGGAGTATTAAATAGATAATTTAGACCAGCTAAATTGATTTTTACTATTCCTAATATCAGCATTACATCAATTTGAAGTTTAACCATTTTCAACCGAGTATATTGACACCAAGTCATTTAAATTTGAATTTTTAAGTAAAACAAATTACTCATAACATAATCTTAACAATGTAACTCACTTATTTGTAAAGAAAAAAAAAAGAAAAAAAGTTTAACATTTTCTAAGCCAAACACAACGAAATTAGTAATTACTGCTGTTGCTCTGAAATGCAAATCTATTGACTCATTATGCATTTTGCAAATAATTCCATCAAGCGAATTGTACCATAATGAGAGCGAGCGAGCACTGCGACAAAAAAAAAATAGGGAAAAAAGCAGAACAAGAGGACGAATAAGAACAAAGAAGCATCAGAAACACACAGATATTGAACAAAGTGTTTCCCCGTTGTGAAGCAGAGAGATTACTCATCAAAAGTTGTCAACGATGCCTGTAAGTTTGGTAAGACAGTAAAGGCCTAGAGTAATGATAGTGCTGGCTTAGAGATAGAACTTTCCCAACAGCTTCTAACCCTTTCTTTTACAGATTTTAAACTTTTTTCACAGATTGTAACCTTTCCTCCACAGCTAAACCTTTAACAGCCTAACCTTTTCTCCCCCTTTTCCTCCACAACTTGTTAAGTCCTTTTTTATCCACAGCCTTTAACCATTCTCTCGACAGGCTTTAACTTTTTTTTGTTTTCCATAGTAACCGATTCTTCCTAAAAGCAGATGCTTTGGCAGGTGGTGGCGCATCGGTGGCACTCCTCTGGGATACCGTAGATGATGACAGTTTGGGAAAGTATCAAGGTAATCTCATGGTAAACCCCTGTTTGGCTTCATGTGACCCAAAACATTAGCTAACCTTCTAGATCAGTTTCTTCCAAGTATGCAGATTGTGTTTTCTTCTGGAAGTTGATGAACTATACATTGTGCAGCCAAGATGATATCTAACTGCAGGGACATGTGATCATGCAAATAATGGTAAAGTATTGGTTTAAATGTAAATATGAAAAACTGGGCCAAGAAACTATTATTCTCTAAATTGTACTCAACCTAGACATTTGGAAGTAGAGCACGAACAAATTTGAAAACTTCAGTTGATGGTTAAATACTGCAAAAAAAATTGAAACATGCATCAATATATTTTTGGAATCTCATAAATAAATATCTAAACTGTTTAGTAATCAGCAGTCAAAACAATAGTGTGATTTGCGATTCTACACCAGCACGCTAAAACACAACCACAGAGAAAGCAAAAACTAAAGCACAACTTTAATTGCTTTTTCCACGATTGAAAATAATGCCACAATTCCTGAAACTATTGTGTTTAAGCTCTTGATCAATTTATTGCAAATAAAGTAACACAGTGGTCGGGTTGACTTTTCCCCTCAGTTCAGTCGTCTCTAGTGCATAACCAAAGCTCTTGCGATCAGCAGATACAGCTATGTAAACCATCTGGGGTGCCACAAACGCCTTGACTAAAGGCTACATTCTCTAGTACAGTGGCCACTGTAACCACAGCTGCTGTGATGTGCTGAAAGTCAACTGACCACTCGGTAAGTTTGACTGAAATTACACACTTAATTTTTGGTTAAACAAAGACAAATTTACTAGAGCAGGACTTGAATCTGTGACCTCCAAAATAATGTGCCGGCACTCTACCAAATGATTGCTATCTAGCCCTACTTGGATGTGTGTTCCCTGGCTATATGTCAGTTACATGTTTCTCACTAGCACCCTCTGAAAAAGATATTGACAAATAGGGAGACCACCAACATAGGGCTAGATAGATAAGTTAATAGAGCACCGGCACGTTAATCCGGAGGTAGCAGGTTCAAATCCTAATCTAGTCAATTTTTCTTTGTTCAACCCAAAATTATATAAAAATCTACCCAGTCAGTTTCCCTTGTGGTTTATTACTTGATATTTGAAATTATAAATTTTAAACTTCTTTGGAGATAAGTCCATGCTAATAATTTGGCAATAAAGAAGCACCTGTTGATCTGTTAAATAGACTGTGCAAGTCTCGCGCTCATTCGAACTTCCGGGACCATATGGAGTTTTACGTGGGCGAGATTTTGTTTCGTCAATTATTTTAGTTTAATGTAGTTTATGGCTATGAAAATTATATATGTTGTTGGGAATGTAATACTTAGTGATGAAAAATATGAAAGTAAAATCAATTCAACAATATAACGAAGAAAACCCGAGAATTAAACTTGACCTCAGCTTCCGGTTACTGCAAAAAAATTAAGAATTTTGTGTTCACCTCCGATAACAAAACTTATGTAAACGCTTGTTTTGGATGCGCGATGATAATTGCCAGATGCTTTAATTGCAACGCCAGGCCTTTTTATTGCAGTCTATGGATGTTGAGGCGTCAGCGTCCTCTATAAACTGCGGCAAGCATTAATTTTACGCCGGTGTGACCTTCGCGAATCCACGCAAGGGGTTTCTAAAAAGTTAAGATCAAAATAAGCATCCTTGTCCCAGAGTTTTAATTATTTTAAATAGTAATTGACACATTATTTGTGTATTTATTATAAAAGCTAAAACTAATTTTATAAAAATTGTACTGAGTATTTTTGTTGTTCAGATTTTGTCATTAGATATAATTTAAAACACAGATTTGATTTCAGAAAAACAAAATGTTCTTTGTTTGACGTGTTTTCTCGTTCCGATACGTGCGAGACTTGCACAGTCTATTGTGATGGTTTGTGATAGTAAATTTTGAAAAATACATTCATTTCATCCTCCAGTTTTCAATAACCACACCATAAATAAATCTGTTGAAATTTTATCAGCATATGGGGTCATGTGTAGAGGGGAAAATGCTATGTAAAAGTAATTTTTTTGTGTTTGCACTTTCAGCGACTATGAAGGACTGATTGGAGTTTGAGTTCAGAAAGACCCATCTTTAAATTAAACATTATTCATTTTCTCCAGTGAATTAAGATGCTTACAGATGTTGAGGCGATTTATATCCAACCATATAGGACGGGTGTCACCAGCTGAAAAAGAATGCATCAAGTCTAGGCAGATAACAGAGTCACAAGTTAGCTGTACCATGGTGGTGCCTACTACGGTAGAAAGGTGATAGGTGAGACCAAATTATGATTTCATCACTTGCTTTATAGATGACACATCTTTTTATACTCCTGCACATTGTTGTGAAGAAGTATTCTAAAAAGACTAATATTTGGGCTTGGTGAAATCAACTAGCCACATTTGAGTGAAACCAGGGGCCAATTTTAACAAAGCACTAAAATTCATCTTAAAACCCTGCAACAAGCTACCTTGCGGTCAAATCCAGTCAAACTCCATAAAATCCTCTATAAGAAAACCCCCTTTCAGACAGTGTAGTCATCCATGGGGTCGAGTTCATTAACAGCTGGTCACCATGACAAACTTAACTGCACTATAATTAAAAGTGCCTTAAAGAGCCACATTGTGCATTGCTCTAAACCCCCACACACACCCCCCTCCCACTCCCCCCATACTCCTCTGCCCATCACCAACTCCCCGCCCACTCCAACAACCACCCCCATCTCCAACCTCCACCCCGACCCCCACACACCCCAAACAGACTTAATGTAATTAAAACTTGCCTTCCCGGCAATGAGGCTAAAAGTTGCCAGCTAGATTATAATTGGGAGCCTAAGCTCGCAGGGTTCTAAGATGAGTTGGCAATATTACCATAGTGATCTGTATTGTGACAACACACTATATGCTCAGCAATTACAGTGATTCACAGTTAAAATAATTTGCTCTTTAGGAAATCGAGCACAGGGCTTGATCAAAGAGCTACGAGTCATCTTAAGATGCTTATCAATCTTATTTGCTAAGCAAGGTCGCAGTACAAATCTGTATGTTATTCATTCATTTATTCATTTATTCATTCATAAAAATCTTTAAAAAACGCAGGACTGACAAAGTTGAATTATGTTGCATTCAAGATTGTAATTATGTTGCATTCAAGATTGTAATTATGTGGCATTCAAGATTGTAATTACGTGGCATTCAAGATTGCAATTATGTTGCATTCAAGATTGCAATTACGTGGCATTCAAGATTGCAATTATGTGGCATTCAAGATTGCAATTATGTGGTATTCAAGATTGTAATTATGTGGCATTCAAGATTGCAATTATGTTGCATTCAAGATTGCAATTACGTGGCATTCAAGATTGCAATTATGTGGCATTCAAGATTGCAATTATGTGGCATTCAAGATTGCAATTATGTGGCATTCAAGATTGTAATTACGTGGCATTCAGATTGCAATTATGTGGCATTCAAGATTGTAATTACGTGGCATTCAAGATTGCAATTATGTGGCATTCAAGATTGTATTACGTGGCATTCAAGATTGCAATTATGTGGCATTCAAGATTGCAATTATGTTGCATTCAAGATTGCAATTATGTGGGATGACAAGATGAAACTTTGTGTTTTGTGAAATCGAGCCCTCGGGGGATTACGAAACGTTCATAGTAAGCTTTTTTAGACTAGACAATATGAATTATGGGTAAAGTTTTGAGGTGGGGGGGATGTCTGTCTGTTTCCTCGGTTTTGACAGAGTTTTGTTAAGATTGGTAGTACTAGTATAAACCTATTTGGGTCCTAATCAATGATGAGCCTTCAAGCGAAACCCATTCTTTACCCCCTTTTACGTACCAGACCATGGCTTGATTTTATAAAGCACTAAGATTCAACTTAAGACTAGTTGTCAGTATTACAAGTGGCACAACCAGACATTCTCTTCTTCTTTTTTTTTGGGGGGGGGGCAAGCAGGGGCAAAGACATAATTTGAGGGTGCTATTTCATGTTTTGAACCATTCATTTGTCAATTTTGTTCAATCTCATATGTGGGGGAGTAAGAGGGGTGGGGGAGGGCAAGGGTTCTGTGCAAGTGGGCTCCTGCCCCCTTCCCCATCCCCTGGTTACGCTACAAAGTATTACCATAGTAATTTGTATTGTGACATCACACTTTGCTTAGCAGCTAAGATTGATTTGAACTTGAGATCAATCTTAGCTCTTTGTGAAATTGAGCCAAGCACCTTGTCTTAAAGAATCCCCCCAAAAATAAAAAATAATAATAAAATACAACCTTGGAATACTCTCAAAATCCATCCCCTCTGCTGAAGCACAAATAGTTGCTAAGCACAAAACAATTTGGCCTCACAGAAGGTTACCAGCCCGAAACATATATCACACATAACATATGTGACTGGCTTCCTGCTTCAGTTTTCTTAGCAGAAAACTATTAAGCAACAATTTCGATGGGCCAAGTGCCCAATTTCATGGAACAGCTTAAGCAGACAATTGGGTTTAACAATTTTCTGCTAAGCAAAAATAAGCATGACACCAGTCACAAATGGTACATTCGGCATGATATTTTGGCTGGCAACCTGATTCTGGTAAGCAAAATTTCTTTGTGCTTAGTTAATATTTGTGCTTAAGCAGCTCTATGAAACTGGGTCCAGGTCATAGTTTTGTTTCGGAAGGAACATTATCATTAATAAGAAATATAAATACACCAAGACAATAAGATTAGATTTAACATTTTTTTTTATTGTTGCACTTCTGTCCGACAGAGCTCGAGACGTGTTTCTCAACAAAAATGAAAAATATCTTGTTTAAAATGGGATAATACTTTTAAAAGCAAACTTGAAATGGAGACATAATTATAGTCCGTGTAGTTAGACTTACAGTTAGAGCCACTCTTGTCAGACGAGATACCGACAAATTGTATCGGCCTTGACACATGAGGCAATGTGGAGGCAACCAACTGCACTGCATGCAAATTAAAGACTTTGTTTACCTAAGAGACATTTTTCAAGAGCATCTAACTTTCCAAGAGAAAATAGCATGAAATTTAAAATGTGAATGCTTTTCTTGTTGGAAATGACCTAGTTGTGGTTGCTTGCAAACTGCCTGGTGTGTTATGGCCGAGAAAAAACAAGATGGTCCATGCATTGCTTAGAACATTCTGCATAAATTAAAAATGGATATATTACATAATATTTACATCTTACTAATTAAACAAAAAAAACCTCAAACCATAGGCGACAACTAAAAGGCCCAACAAAAAAGACTGATTAAGAAATACTCTCTTTGAAGTGCCTGTAGCACATATTGTCTCACAAACTTTGCATGAAAAGTGTGCAAAAGTTGTAAGAGAAAAAAAAGGAGAAAGTTTTAACCTTTTCCCCACAAGACTCAGGAAAGCACTGAGCATACATCGATGTAGGAAAACAAAAAAATATATACATAATAACCCCTTGACCTATTGACCCCTTGCGCATGACCCGGAGCTCGTCCACCATTTTGGGAGTCATTTCATGTGTACATTTTGACTCGCAAAATGGCGGACAGGATAACTGCATGTAAGTGCACTCCGCAATGTGCAAGAGGTCAACAGCGTCATATAGTTCCTTACCCGACTTTTCATCTGTGCAAATCAAAAAGATATCTGTGCGTTTTCGCCTAAATGGCTTTTGAAAGTTGGGTCCTTCCCCGCCAACTGATCTTGGGGTTGACCGTCACCGACTCTGATTTGTTTCTTAATTTTTTATAAAGAATTCTATATTCTTTATAACTGATGCAGTTGTTACATCTATAAACTTGTAGCAGAACCGCTGTAATATAAAGGATTTGAACTGACCGCTTTCCATCGGTCATGCTCAGTGGTCTAGTGGTAAGACCATCTTCTCTAGAATCTAGAATCCTAGGGCTGTGGGTTCGAATCCCACCTGAGTAGTATGTCTGTGGAATTTTTCCACGTGAATCAGTAGAAAGCACTGAGTATACAGTTAGTGATCACACATCTATGTAGGGTAAAACACAAATAATTGTCTTTATCCCAGATGTAATGATTACAACTGCTAGAACTTTACTCCAAAATGATTATTCTGATAACACATTTGACTACCAACTTTCTTAAACAAGACAATACCATTTGGACTTCTTACAAAACTGTTACTGCCGTTTTCCAAAGCTCAGCTTGGGGAAGGGTGTGGTGGGGGTGGGGGTGGGGATTGGGTTGAGCACATGCTAGGAATGTAAGGACAAGTAATTTTTCCCAGTTGAGAATTGAGAGCTTAAGAAGGTACCTTTTGTCATATTTAAACTGTACCAATCATTCACTTTAATTTGTACAAAATACTTCGTTCAATATGGACTAATATCTGAAACACAGTTTCAAGGATAAGCTTTTAAAATATCGTCAATGATAGAAATCTGTTAGGTTTATGTACATATTTTACAATATTATTATTTTGTGTGGTAGAGCTAAGAGTACGCTAAGTATAATTGTGTCTTTACAGACAAATATTCAAACTATTTTTTTCGAGCTACAAAATGAATGAATTAAGGTTACACTTTAACAGTTCTTTAAATTGACTAAACACACTGAGGCACTTCACATTTTTTATTTTAACTTTTTCTTATTAAGGTGCTTCAGCTTTGCATTTTCTTTTGAAATCTAACAACTAACTGCACAATTTGTCAGTGCAATGCTTAACGTAAAAAGCCCAAAAGGTACTAAATGAAAATGAGGGTGAAAACATTGGTGTGGTTACTGTTACTTAACCCTGTCAACCCCAGTCAAAAAAAGGGTCTATCGTCACTACTTTTCACTATGCTATGGTCAGGTACCAGTATCCAAGTAGGGTACTCAACCATGGCAAGGTTTAGGTGCCACATACTGACTAAAGTGACCATTGCTGCAATCAGGTACCATGGTTTGGTACAAGTGACTGACTACTGCGAGCATAAAACAATTGCCAAGTACTAGTATTAGAGACTAAGTGCACAGTGAGTGCTAAATCATTACTTTTTGTTACGTACCATTGGATAACTAAAGTGAACATTAAACTATTGCTAGGGTTTTTCTTTTTTTATTTACTGAAATTATAGGAGATGTGAGATTGGAAAGTTATAGAATACACAAGTAAATCCTCAGAAGTGTGTGTTTGCAAAAACACTAGACTTGTTTCATTGTTGAGTTACTGGGCGATTGCTAAATTAATTGTGGTCCCCTCGGTATTTTGATCTCTCACAGCTTTATTTTTAATATCTATGGATCACAAGGTCACCCTGTCCAACTAACGCCTCCTTGTTCCACCAAACCCTAAAAGATAAAACAACAGATTAATAAACGATTAATAATTTGCTAAGTTCAACCCCACACCAGTTTTGAAAGAATTTCTTAAATCAAGCGGCAATTGAAATGTGCACCATATTCACAACTTTAAAGACAGAAGTCAAAATTACTGGGCCTAATATCACAGAACTGCTTATGAACAAAAAAGTAGCCAAGCACAAAACAAATTATGCTTACCAGAAAGAAAAAGGTTACCAGCCAAAATACCATGTCACATATGTATACCAACCGTAACTGGTATGCTGCTCATTCTGGCTCAGCAAAAAATCATTCAGCAATATTTTCTGCTGAATAAGTTCTAAAATTGGTCCCCTGTGTACAATTTCATAGAGCTGCTTAAGCAGAAATAGTGCTTAAATTGTTTCTGCTAAGCAAAAATGAGCGGATGAGCAGGATAATGGTCACAGACGGTACATGAGGAGTGCTTTGGCTGGTAATCTTATTCTAGTAAGCAAAGTTTAGTTGTGCTTAGCTAGTTTTTGTGCTTAAGGCAGCTCTATGAAACTGAGCCCAGGTCTGGTTCTTTTTGCCGTGAGCATACTAAACAGATCTATTAAGCCCCTCCCACCATTGCAACTGTCTATCAACAGCGCCATCTTGGGTAGCACGTATGGCATAAGCGTCTCACTCTGCCCTGCACAACACACAGCAATCAAAATGGCTGAAGCTTGGCTAGATTTTGCTATGTGATATTGACACGATAGATGTTTGGGTCGATGTTTGGGTCAATGTGCTATTAGGGGCAGAGCCTCATGGGTGAGTCTATGATGGGATAAACTCATACAATAGTAAAGGTTCAACAATAATAGAGTGAATTCCTGAACTTACCAGATGCAGTTCTTGTGCCTGATGAGCCTCCACCGCTAAAGCCTCCTCCACTTCCGCCGAATCCACCGCCCCAAATCCACCACCACCCCCACCGAAAAATCCACTGTTCCCGTAACCACGGCGTCCATAAGCCGGTGCGCCGTAACCGTAACCACGACTGCAAAGAGACGCAAAGGAACATGATTTCAAACTGTTTTCATGATGTATATTAAAAAAAATAGTATAACAATTGCTGTAGGGGCATTTTGACCTATTTTTACTATTTAGGTCAAACATGCCAATAAACTCTAGAGCTCTCATCTCCTAATATCTAATTGAGTTTGATTCTCAGTTTGTGTTCAGCAAATAAATATTTCTCCTTTAGGTTTTATTGTAGTTTATTTCCAAGTTTAAACATTTTTATACATGGTTCTTGTGCACTGCAGGAAAATCCAGGTTTTTAGAAAATGAAATATTTTAAACTTAAGTTAACAATTCTCAGGAATTGTTAATACAAGACTGTTCTGCAAGAAGTAAACTTTAAGATAAACAAAAATCAGCTCATTTTTCTAGAAAAAGTTTCCAGAAACCCTAAACACCCAAAATACTTTAATTGTGACAGGAAACAGAAGGTTAGGTACAAATATTTTCTTCACTTTTAAAATTTGTTTTCAAAACAAAACTTACTTTCCTCTGCTCCCAAATAAGTACCCAGCATTCCACCAGTTGCAGCTCCAGACCAGAATCACTCCACCTCCACCCAGTCCCCCGCCACCACCAGCCTGTCCTGTGCCATAACCTCCTCCCCTGGAACCTCCTCCCCTGGAACCAGAGCAGCTATCCGATCCATAGCCTGGTCTGAATCCTGGTGGTGGGGGATTTCCCCCAGTACCAGAGCCATAACCAGCTTGCCTAGGGTAGCCATCATCTGGATTGTCTGAAGTGGGGATGGGGTTAAGGGTCCTCAGTTTCACTCTGCGTACATGTCAGGGCTCAAATTTTACACTGGACCGCTGGCCTCAGGCCAGTGATTATTAACCTGTGTAGGCATTTTTTCTTCTCACTTTAATTCTGGTCTTGTACTCAAACTTCCGGTCCAGTAAATGTTTTGAGCTACAAGCCCTGCGGTCTTGTGGATATTTCCCCCAAATTCTAGCCCTGCATGTGCAAGGTTCTCTATCGGTTCAATCACAAAAGTTTCCACATGGCTGTTTAATTACTTTCTAGTCACTATCATCAATAGTGGACGCTTAATTTTATGATGATTATCAGACCTGCTAGGGATTTTGTGCTGAGCTTATTTTGATTTCTACGGGGGTCGGTCTTCGAATGACTTTGACTGTATTTCAGAGGAAAATATTTCTATGGAGGATTCGTATTGATATGAACTTTGCAATCGGTGAACTTTCAGAGGGAAATATTTTTCTAGAGGGTTTGTACTGGTATGAACTTGATAACCAGTGAGCTTTCAGATTGCAATGTAATCGACTTGTTTTTTAACAACAATCATGCAACTTGTCTTAAACCAACTCTAGTCTTAAAGCAACGACTTAAGACAGGGCAAACATGATCACGTGTTCAACCTCACAATCAATAGGATTGCTTCAACTGGTGTATTTATGAACGATTATTTACATAAAACAGACATCAAAGAAAAAGGATATTCATGAGCACTAGTAGTAGCTATACAACTCCTGTAGATCCCATAGATAATCACTCCGATGATTGCTAGAGTGATCCAATCACCAATCCCTGAGCTTTTCCTCTTGTAGCCATAGCTGTTCCCATGGTTACCATCATTACGTAGTAACTATGCTGACGTTGGTAACCACTTTTCTTCGTACCTTCCTTGGTGAGGTCCAAGGTGTACTCCAGCTGGAAAGATAAACGAGTTTTTTACAAAATTTAAGCACAGATAGAAGAGGTGATGATTGGACGATTAAGATTCCTTTAAAAACATCACTTCTTATTATTATTCCCCAGGCCTACTTGCCCACAAGCAACCCCTATCCTCCACTCTATGGTCACTCAACACCAAAATGTTTGGATTTGGACAAGATTGGTATGCCTGGCCCAGTGGTAAGCAAGTGTTACCTGGGCCTACAGTTCTCAATCCTCCCCTAACCTCAATACTCGACACCAAAATGTTTGGACTTGGATAAAATTGAACACATTTTAAATGAAGTTCAGCAAAGATCACTTGTTGCCGCTTTCGTTCAAGCTGGTTATTGATATGAAATTGATTGGTTCTAGCAGAGACTTACCCCACAGGATCCTTTAAGGATATACTCGTCATCAGGGTGTGAATAGCCCTCACATGTCACTTCAATCTTTCCAAATCGGTAATCGTTATCCATATCTGACTTACACTCCCACTGAAGAATTCAAAACAAAAAGATAATGGCATCAGTAAACAAGTGGAAGTGCAACAAGTTACTTATGTGTTTGCCGTCAAGCACACAGGACTCGAGCTGTATTTTTTCTGATCAGTAGGCAGAGTGTGGGTTTGAGTCCGGTCTTGACACTTGTGTCCTTAAGCAATACAGCTTCTAGCTGTTGGCAAATCTAACCTAGAGTAGAAGAAACCTTGCAATCCCACCCCCCCCCCATGCCGGGGCAAATCAACCCACAAGGCCGTACTGTGTTCACAATAGCTATTATTTCAGAGGCTTTGCATAAACTCCCTGTAACCAAAGTACAGGTTACGGTGGAAGTCTCAGCAAATTTTTGGGCTGTGCAGACATTTTTCAGACTAGTTATTAGGCCCCTGTTTTTTACACAGCACTAAATGCTAAGCATTTTGTTCATCCTCTTTAAGTTACTCCAGTGTGCATTTTTTTCAGATATAGGTTGAATGTACACTTTCAGCACCCTGTTTACAGTGCTTTTTCATTACTTTAACCTCGGCAAGAAGTTGATAATGGCCTCACATTTTGACCTTAGCAGAGTCTTTCTCAAGGACTAAACAAGTTTTTTACACTGCAAACTATAAAGACACCCCCCCTTAATACCTGGATGTCATAGCCATCTGAGCCTCGATTGTAGCACTGGACAACTTGTGGTTTAAAGGCTGAACAACCTGCTGATCCACCAATGCACTTGAGCTGAAAAAGGAAATCAAAAATGTATGTTGAGATCAATCCATACAAAATGAAAACAGGCAAAACAACCAGGGGATCCAACCACGCACTTCAGCTAGAAAACATCAAATCAGTTTTAAAACATTTAATACCAAGGGAAAAATAAAAAACGAAAACAGTCTGGTGATCCTCCACTAAACTTGAGGTTAGCAGGATAATCAAAAATAATTAGAAACCAATACAAAGCAAGGGTTCATCTGAATTGTTCAAGATTGTAATGAAAAAAAAAGCACTTTTCAAGACCCCCCCCCCAGAACAGACTAATCCCTAAAAGGGTGTGCACAACATTGCTAAGACTAAAAATATTTATGTTCACAGATTTGCACGTAACTTACATGGTATAAAGATGGTCATGGTGGTCAAACATATAAAAGGGGTCTTTTACTGTTTTCTTATGACTCTGATAACTGACTGAGCTTAAATTTTCACAGGTTTGTTATTTCATGGATATGTTGGTTACACAAAGTGTGGATACTGGTGATTGACAGTTACCAATGTTGCACCCTGCCTTTATAAGCCACACCCACCACAGCTTACTGCCCATGATGCCATTCACTCTGCATTACACTCACCTGTGGTACTGGACTGCTTCGTCTACCTGTGGTCATGTGATCAGCGCGTAGAGTCAGCACTTTAATATCATTCAATATGACTTGGTCATTTCCTAAAAACGAAACAAAACAAATACCAGGAAACTGCCATTTAATTTCTTCAAAACAATTAATAAAATCACATATACTATAATAATGTTTTGAGTTAGATGGTTGTACCTAATTGTTCACGTCACGACATTCGCTACGCATTTGCATTTGAAGTGGAAGCGGCTGGACTTAAAAAAGTAAGATTTGAAGTGTTGCATGGAGTCAATACAACTAGAAAAAGTTTGCGGGAGACATTTCATGCGGGTAAAGTCTCTCTTATGAAAGAGTAGTGGTGGCTCTGAGAAAAACTAGAGTTGAAAAAATAGTTGTGACGTTTCGCGTTTTGAAGTTTAAAAAGTATGCCCATCTCTACTTCTTCTTTAGGAAAACATTAGCCATGTTTAGACTGTTGAACTTGTTTATTTGTAAGATTGTTGAACAAAAAACAAGACTTTGGCCAACAGTCCAATGGTGGGATTATTAAATCATACAGGTAATTCTAACCCCCATGGTACTTCTTCAAATGTCATTTTGTATAGTATTTTATGAATGATTATTAACTTACCTCCACCAAATCCAAACGATGCACAAACATCGCTAACAACAGAAGTTCCCAACAGGAAGACTTGTAAACATCTAAAAATCGCCATCCTGGTCCGGTCCTGGGTAAAAATAATGCAAGGCCTAAATTTTTGAAATTGTTGATAAATAGTACAAAATAATAAAATCAATGAAGCCCCGTTTGCTTCAAAATTCAATGCAAGCTTTTTCACAAAATGAATACTATGTACTGATGTCTAGAAATAAAGGCCATGAATCCAATATAGAAATTTGACATGTTGCCTTTGCTTTAGTATAGTATTATATACAATCGGGTGTAAACAATGATGATGTGGCCTTAACTAAATAGCTAAAAATAATCCATGACGAACTCCGTGGACCAGTGATTCCCAAGAGTTGACCAAATACAAAGGCCATTGTTACATATTAAGATTGATTCAACCCTTGTTTGACTAAAAGACTTGTCACACAGTCATGTCACCGTTCAAAATTCTGATGAAATGGAGCAAGCTTATTATTGGCACTTTGTGCTCACTTAATTGAGGAGTTTTAGTTCCAAGTTCGTTTTTATTTATTTTAAAAATGAATTAATAACTTGTCTGAATCGACCGATTCTGAATTTAAACAAAATCAATATATATTGTACACTGTATATTTATAATTTCATGCAATATCACTCACTTACGTAGCTTTTCGTTATTATTTGAGCCACGAAAATACAACTTATTGGTACTTTTCCGTTCAGCCCCTTCCGCTGATGTTCAGCTGACGAAACGACACATCGGAAAAATGTGTACAAGAGAGAGCCGAACAACACCTTCAAATTGACTCCAAAAAGGCTACATAAAGTAGTTTCACAGATCACACAAAAATCACAATTATTATTATTTTTAACGCATTTTCTTCTTTTAAAAAAGCATGCCATGAAACATAAATGAATATATTGTGGGTTATTTGACCCCATTTTAAACTAAAACGTGAAAAAATAAAGGTTTGAAGTGAAAGCAGTTCCGTTCTGTAATAAACATTGCGCCATGAAAAATCGAGGTCGTAAAGTTCAAAGGTTAAATATTGACCTCCTCACCGACTACAGACTATCGTATCGCATGCATGCAGTGCGCGAATAAGTTGGTAATTTGTAACCTAAAAAACACTCGTTTTGTTACTAGTTTAGAGAATAAACGATGGGTATTGCTCGTGTAGATAACTTAGACGGTAAAGAACCAATCAGCAATGTTTTGAACACGACGGCTGTTGGAGGTGCTGCAGGTAAATAAAACATTCTTTTTTGAGTTACTGTCGCTAGATTAGAAATCAAATAAATAGAATTTTAAATTTATTTGTTTGGATCAAATTCAAAATGAAATGTGTTCTTCTAATTCTATTCTGATTTCTAATTTATACCATACGTTGTTTTCAAGTTCTGACAGTCAGGACAGTGTTAGGTAATGTAACTTGAAATATAAAAGTGCTATTTGTGAAGGAACCAGCACTCCAGCAATTATGGCAGTACAATTGCTCAGAATCCACAAATCGGACCACTTCACTTTATTGTTGTAGTCACTCATTGTCAAACTCAAGTCAAAGGGAATTCATAGGGGCCAAAAAGTGTCTGCTGCCAAGTAGTGTCCGCTTATTAACAATCTGTGATCTGATTGCTCAGAATGTGTCATATGTCATTGTTTGCGGAGCCTTGCCAATTATTTATATAGGCCTAGTGTCCGCATAAAAAGTGAATACCCTGATATTATGATGTAGCCTTGCTGTTGAGCTGCCAAGTTTAAGCATCAAACAATTCAATTTTTCATCTGATTAATTGTCTTCTACAATTTTGTTTGAACTCTTTCGAAGACTTTATTATCTGTGATTAATATAATTGTAAGAACTATTAAACTAACGTTTCATCATCTTAACACTTCCTCATTCATCTCATTTTAATTGTATGACTGTATGAGATTTATAAAATCTTATGAGTACATTAGATGTTAACTGTTTTCTCTGATATAATCACACCAATTCCTGTTAGTGTTAGTTTCTGTTAATGTTTCACAGTAACTTTGTATTCAATTTGCTTGAATGAAATGAGATTAAGGTGATTGTGGCCTAGTACAATACTTTCTGTTATCTTCTTGGTTGCCAAATACTGCCAGCTCCTGCAAAATATTGTCTGTTTAATGAACTTCTTGCACAAATTTTGTTTAAATACTGTCCGTTAACTTGTTGCAAAAAAGTTGTCCACCTGGAAAATACTGTCCAATCCTGCTGAGTGCCAAATACTGAACATTCCTCTCCACTTGGCAACCTGACACAATTTAGAATCGGACACCATTTGGCAAGAAGTACTTGCCAAATAGAGTCCTGCGCCACTGCGCATGCGGACACTTTTGCGGGGCCTTATCATAAACCACTTAGTCCATATTAGGCATGTTTTTTGTAAATGAGACTAAAAATGTATTAAAAAAAGGTAGGAGACGTGCATATTAATGCACAGTCTATCTTATTAATTGTTGACGAGGCTTAGATGAGTATGAACTAGTAGAATAGTATTAGAAGTAGATAGTAATCATCAATACATAAATCAAGAATGAAGTTGTATCTTTTTTTGTTCCAGGTGTCGCTTACACAACATGCAATCTTGTTATGTTCTTCCCTAAGACCTTCGGAGAAGCAGTAGGAAGGTCACTTAACCACACAGCAACATTTGGTAAGAACTGTAGAGTGTTCGCTCAAGCATTATCAGTGATTGATAGTGGATTGTGTCATGTACGCTTGTAGTAATTTGTAACAGTGCGCCCTCTTATGACACGATTTAACCTACCTGACCAGCTCTCACTAACGTCATGCGAATCCTGCAGCAATGTGTCAGGCCTGGAATTACACGGAGGCCATGGCCTCTGTTGCCCCTGGTCTTGGCCTCGGTGCCCCTTCAAAAGTGCCCCTTCAATGGAAGTGCCCTTTGCAAAATGAAAATGGCCTAGCCCTCTCAAACATGAAATGCCAGGCCTGATGGGTTGTCTTTTTCTTTGTTTTCTCCCCAGCCTGTCCTCGGGAACCAATCAGCGCGTAATCGCAGAAATAAATTTACACAAATTGTTAGGTGACCCAGGGTCATGTTAACAATAATAACTGATGCCAATTATTTCTGTGATTACATGCTGATTGGTTCCCTTGGAACGGCATGGGAGAAAAAACAAAGACAAAGTTAACTTAATTCCCAAGATGTTAATTAAGAGCTGGTCAAGATTTTAAAACTATGCCACAAGAAGGCTCCTTATTACGAATCACTAACAATCACTGACGACTTGGGTCAAGACTGCTCAAATGCAGGAGATGTTATTCAGTTTATGCCATTGTGTACAAAGTAAACTATTTACTTTCAGGCATGCAACTTTTCAGCTGAAAGTTGATTTTCTTGTTTTTGGTGTTTCACTTCTCAGCTTTATCATTGAAAACTGAAAAATACAATGCAAAGTCTTGCAGCACCTTGCACTTTCCTTTTTGTTTTTGACAAACTGCAGTTTCATGCCTGTTAGAAACTGCAGTTGCATGCACGTTAGAAACTGCAGTTGCATGCATGTTAGAAACTGCAGTTGCATGCATGTTAGAAATTGCGTAGATTTTTTGCTAATTTTAGATTTGTATTTAAAGACACTGGACACCTTTGGTAATTGTCAAAGACCAGTATTCTCAGTTGGTGTATCTCAACATATGCGCAAAATAACAAACCTGTGAAAATTTGAACTCATATTGGTCGTCGAAGTTGCGAGATAATAATGGAAGAAAAAACACCCTTGTCACACGAAGTTGTGTGCTTTCAGATGCTTGATAAGTTGATTTCGAGAACTCACGCGTGAGGTCTCAAAATCAATTCAAATATTTTACTGAGAAATTACCTCTTTCTCAAAAACTACGTTACTTCAGAGGGAACAGCTCTCCATTGCTCGTTACCAAGTAAGTTTTTCTGCTAACAATTATTTTGAGTAATTACCAATAGTGTCCAGTGCCTTTAAGTGAGAAAGGAAAAGAAAAAACCTAACCCCACAAAACCCAAAACAAACAAACAATCAAACACAAAACAAACAAACGAACAAACCAAGCAGCCTCCAAGAAGAAAGCTGGCGAAAAGTGTAATTTATTTTACGGGCCTAACTATATAACATGTAGATTGTTTTACGATCAACCATTGTTTGTTCTCTCTTTGATAGCTGCGCTTGGTGCAGTATTTGGAGCAGGAACCACAATATCAGCATCTGTTAGGGGTAAAGATGACTTGTACAATTACTTCATCGGAGGATGCATGTCAGGAGCTGTGCTTGGAGCTAAGAGTAAGTTTGATAATAATAGTTAGCCAGTACCTTTTATTATTGTTATTTATTTTTATGATTTATTTTAAAAATCCAACATGGTTGGCAGCCACAGAAGTGGCTGAAAAACCTTTTTTTTTTTTTTTTTTTTCTTACAATAGATCGTTCAAGTCTCGCGCATTAGGCATATTTGAAACTTTTAAAATTCTTTGGTTCTTTCTTTGAAGGACCATAGAAAGGTGTTTTCTTCATCTTTTCTGAAGGTGAAGAAAGCAAACTCACGCACTTTAATGAGCCCCAATGTTTGAATATACGTAGAACTTGCACAGTCTGTAGAATAGCATTAGTCTGAAAATCTACTGAGAGTAGTATACAGTTTGTCTTGCAAAACCCTACATTAACCCTCCTACTGTCAGTGACTCTTGGCAACATTTTCCAGTGAGTTGACCAACCATTTGAAACCATTCGACTGCCAAGGTTGTCTACGGTGGCACAACTGTGCACAGAACTAACTGTGTACTGTGTACGTGCATTCCCTCATGGTATCATATTGCAGGCTGGCATAGTGTATCTATCATTCAAAACCACAGTGAATGGTATTGAATGGTCAGACAGCAAGAGGGTTAAAAAAAGAGAGCAGCTGTACAAATGCTATTATCAAGTTTCTGTTGGTGCAGCTCCAATGAGTTGTCCCTCAGTTTTACCAAATGACACTGAGTCAATTATCCGGGCTCGAATTTGGCGAAAAATATCCACAAGACTGCAGGGCTTGTAGCTCAAAAATTTTACTGGAGCAAAAATTTTGACTTACAAGACCCGAATCAAAACGAGAAATAAACTCTTTACACTGTGTCACAATTAAATTATTTCTATTTGAACAAACTAAAGAAAAGATTGGTGTATTTTTATTTGTCGTATGGGTAATACCTTCATACTGAATAGAACTGAAAAATATTTTATTGGATTAAAAAGTCAACATTTGAACATCATTTTTGAAATTTAAGATGAGGTGAGGTATTATTATTTAAAAACACAAGACCGTTGAACTTGTCAGGTCTTGAGTTTAAAGGCCAAACACTAGAAGAAAATGGCCTCTGGCTTGCGGTCTAGTGTAAATTTTGAGCCCTGCAATTGCCTCGGTATCATGCCTGATATGCAGATGTTTCATATTCACTACTAGTTCACCAACATGCCTCATGCTTGGATGTAGTTGTCTAGATGACTTTATTTCTTCTATTTTGTTTCCCTACCACAGCCCACAGTTACCCCATTGGATCAGGAGCATGTGTCGGTTTCGGCTCACTAGCGGCATTCTCCAAGTTATGGCATCGACAAGGATGGGGCCCAGTCGTCCCTAAACCAACATACTGATAAAAAAGATGATTTATTTAATGTTGAAGATGTTTGTGGCATAGAGTTATTAACCTTTCAGAGACGACCAGGAGCTTGTTTGATCATGTAGCAGCCCCTACCAAGAGTGTTAAACTCTGGTCCCCCCCAGCCTAGAATTTCATCTTTGAGAGGGCAAGGCCATTTTTCATTTTAATGAGGGCTCTTCCATTGGAAAATCTTACAGTCTATGGGAAACCGTTGAAAGGGCACCAAGGCCAAGACCAGGGGCAACAGAGGCCATGGTCTCTGTGAAATTCCCGGCCTGCCCCCGACTCCCCTAAGGTCTTGGTATGGTGCAAGAACTAGCGTTTGTCAATGTCTAGGGGTACTCAATTAAAATGAACGTAAACCCCTCTTTAGGTACCTTGCAAACACTTTACTACATAGTTTGGTCTTTGAAGGGTTATTTTCAATATGCAAATTTCTTGAGTTGTTTGCTTAGGGAGCGTCTCAAAAAGTTGTAGGCACGAAAAGAAGGATCCCTGAGGGATACGTCTGCAGTTCAGTGGAGCGTTAGAACGTTCTGCTGGACCAAGACATTGTGCGCAACTACGGAATTATTCCTACATGAGTGGCTATGGGCATTAGCATTTTGAGCGTTCCAATAGAACGCTACGGCCGTCCAACAGACCAGTCCATGTATGTCCACAGGAATGCTGAATACTTCCAGTTCCAAGTAGAAGGTTCTTTCTGTCTAGACATTTGAGACACTCCCTAACGCATGCATGATTTGTTTTATGATAGTTGGGTCACTCTCCAAGTTTGCTTACTTTCTTGAGACCAAGGCCCATTTTCATAGAGCTGCTTAAGCACAAAAGGTAGCTAAGCACAGCAAAGTTATGCTTACCAGAATAAGGTTACCGGCCAAACTACCATGTCACATGTACAATTTGTGACTGGTATCTTGCTGATTTCTGCTTAGCAGATAATTGTTAAGCAATATTCTATGCTTAAGCAGCTCTATGAAAGTGGGCCCAGAGCTTGATTGCACAAAGCACTAAGATTCACCTTAAGATGAGTTGTCAATATTACCATAGTGATTTGTATTGTGACATCACACATTGCTTAGTAATTAAGATTGATACACATGGTAGCTCTTAGTGAAATCAGCCCCAGTGACACGTTTCATTAAACTGTTAAGCAGAAAACATTTGTGCTAAGAAAAATTTTGCAGAAAACCAGTCACAAACCATCACATGGTATTTGGGCTGGTAACCCATTTTTGTTAAGCAATATTTTTCTTTGCTTAGGCAATTTTTTGGGTGCTTAACAATTTGATGGATATGTGACCAAGGTCCAAGATGATAAAAAGCCAGTAAGCAGAAGTTTTCTGTTCACAGAACATCCAGTCAAGAATTTCTTGTTAATAACAAGAGCCACACCAAGTAAATAAAATAACAAATAATCAAAACTGAAATGGCCTCTCCTATCATATAGAAAGTTTGCAGTTTGCATGTGAGAAAGTTTTAGTGAGATGATGTCGATCATCAAGTCCATTGGATTGAAATAATTGCTTAATTCAAAACCACAGTGGATGGTCTGATTTTAGTGAAAGTATACAAACAAAAATTGTTTCTCTGGAAAACTGTTGTTATTTTTCTCTTGTAAATAAAATAATTAATGAAGTTAACAAAAAGTGAAATTCAGATTTTTTAATTGTTTGGTTTGTTAGTCAATATTATTGTAGTACGTACATGTATTGTGTGACCTCGCACATAACATTGGTAAGATTGAAAATATGAATGTTCACAGATTTACACAGGTGACTTGCATGATACAAAGATGGTCACGGTGGAAAACTTCCCTTGAAATATTTTTGCGTGAAATTCTTTAGTTAAATAACTAAAGAATTTCAATATTGAGAAATGGGTAAAATACTAAGTTTTGATCTAACATGACCGAAACCTGAAGTTTGAAAACTGAAAACATAGAAGTTTTTTTAAAAAACTTTTTTCTCATGATTCTGATGACCGATTTGTTATTTCATGTATGTGTTGGGTCACATTTATGCATACTAGTCTTTGACATTTACAAATGTTGTATCATCCTTAAAGTGAATGCGACACGCCAAAAAAGAAACTAAAATAAAATGTCCTAGAGTAAAAGAAAAAACACTTGAGTTATGACATTCAAGTACTGATGCACTTTAAATAAACGTTTTTATTCAATATACATCTGATAAAGCAGTCTCCCACATGGCAAGTAGCAGTTTATACACACTGGAACAAGTCCTAAATGATTCCTCACTGACCATTGAGGAAGGAATTTTAAAGATCTGTTGATGTGAATGTGCATTTCAAAATCTACCCCTGTCCAAAGGAAATTTTGAATGGCGTGTTGTGGCTGAGCATTAAGAGCCTTGGACTCCAAGCTCTGCTGGTGTTTCTGATTGGCAGAGTGTGGGTTCGAGTCCCGGTCGTGACACTTGTGTCCTTGAGTGTGATACTTTACCATGATAATTGCATGATAATAAGCCAAAGGTCCCGGGTACTAGGATTGGTAGTGGACATACAAGAACCAGGGTCATGGAAGAGTAGGGGTTAACCCCTGGTTCTTATAGCAAGCACCCTTGTATACAGGTTTCCTCAGGCTTGCGAGCTACAGTGATTAAGTCCACTCATGAGGCATCCTTGTTTTCATTACCAGAAATATGTCTTACTAATAATAATACATGGGATGAAATGATTGATGTTAGAAAAACCCAGAACACTTATCATCAAAGAGTAGGGGTTTACCCCGGTGTTTCTGGTTCTCATAGCAAGCACCCTTGTATACAGGTTTCCTCAGGCTTGCGAGCTACAGTGATTAAGTCCACTCATGAGGCATCCTTGTTTTCATTACCAGAAATATGTCTTACTAATAATAATAAATGGGATAAAACGATTGATGTTAGAAACCCAAGGGTAAAGTCTCAAACAACCAATAAGCACTAAATAACGTTCATCAAAAAGTCTTCAAAAAGTGTCCAAGCAGGGAAATGTCATGCACCAAAAAATGAATATTGAATGATAACTAAATTCTCTCAATTAAACTGTTTTCATCAAACCATAAGAAGTGATTTGCTCACAAAAAGTATTTGACTTCAAAATTATATTAATGAAATAGTTTGGACATGGTCATAAAAAAATATCAATCAACTCTAATACATATTCTTAAATAATAAAATGACACTGTTATGTTAGATGTGCTGTTCAAAAATGTTGAAAGAAAGAGGTTTGAAATAGTGTGGTAAATTGGCAAGGGTTATGTTAACACACCCTGAAACACAAATGTTATAAAAAAAGTGTGAAAGCAATAGCATGTATATGAAAACAATAATTATTTGCGGATTTGTACATACAAAACTAAACACACTTTGAGTAAATTTGTACACACATTTGAATAACTTTTTCACATTACACCAAGGAAATTCATAAACCACTTTTAAATTTAAAACATCAATTCAAAGAGTACATCAGTCAGTTATTGTGCCCCTCCAGTGTCAAGTGACATTTGACCTTGTGCCCCTCCTGTGCCATGTGACATTTGACCTTGTGCCCCTCCTGTGCCAAGTGACATTTGACCTTGTGCCCCTCCTGTGCCAAGTGACATTTGACCTTTTCAAACATCAAGTTTTGGTTTCACAAGATCAAAACTATGTGTTTAAATAATTTCTCAAAAACTATAGCATTTCAGGCAAAAATATTTAAATTGAAGTTTTCCACCATGACCATCTTTACTTTATACCATGTAAGTTATGAGTAACTCTCGGAACATTTACATTTTCACCCTTACCAATGTTGAGCATACCCTTAAACCTTGTCCAGAAAGACCATTGAATCAACTTACAACAGTTCAGATATTCTTTGAGTACCTTGTTTTTGACTAAAATAAGTCTTCAAAATATTTTAACTTATAACAGTACAAAAAATAAAACCAAAATTGTACCCTAGTTTCGGTCGTTAACACTAGTTGCACTTCAAACTTTCAAACCATGCAACTCTCAAAGCTATGTTTAAAATCTAAGAATACAACCGAGTAAATGAAGTATGACTCAAATTGCTGCAATGCCTAGGTTTATAGAAGATGTGACCTGTGACATCACATGTTTACAAAAGAGCCACAGAGCCTGGACTTCCGGCGGGCACTTTAGTACACAGCTCAATGGAAGAATACAACAAATCTTGTGTTTTATGGAGATTGCACTGTCTGATTTTCCTCAACTTTTGATATAAAGAAAGGGGGGACATCTCAAAAGCTGTACAGCTGTTGCTTTTGTAAATTTTGAATTTATGTGAAAATTATGACACAAAATATAAATTTTCCCATTGAGTCTGTGTAGCATCTTGCCCGTCAGGAATAGCATTATAATGTACGAGGTCAGCACTCTGTAAACAAATGTAACATGGTCTATACAAACCAAGGAAAAGATGCTTTTCAAACAGGTAAAAGTACTTGTGTTAAATAGTACAAAGTATGTATAGAAATGCACTTGCTACCTGGGACAAATGAAAGGTAATCGGTGGGAGAAACAAGTGGGTTTATAATGATTCAATCTTAGCGTTCTCATGAATTAAAAATTAACCCACTATGCACCCCTCACTTGCCTCGTTTCAGGAACCAGGTTTTTAAATTTTCATTGTTCAAGGCGGGATATACTTTTGGCAAATGCCAAAGACTAGTATCCTCACTTGGTGTATCCCAACATGTGCATCAAACCTGTAGACATTTGGGCTCAACTTGTCATCAAAGTTGCAAGAAAACAATGAAAAAAAAAACACCCTTGTTGCATAGAATTGTGTGCTTTCAAATGCCTGAGAAAGGCTTCATGCATGAGGCCTTTTTCAGATTCAAATACTTTAGTGAGAAAGTACTTCTTTCTCAGAGGGAGTCGTTTCTCACAATGTTTTATACTATTAGCAGCTCAAATGTGCTCCTTACCAAGTAAGTTTTTATGGTGATGTATTTCTTGAGTAATTACCAAAAGTATCCACTGCCTTTAAGACTGATAATTGATGTTGCTTGGTGTACCCTCTAATCAAACTAACAAACCCTGTCTCAAGCCACCATGGTGTACCACTCCACTAGAGTGGACACACCCCTGATTCGATCCTTGGACTTGTCAAGTCAATAACCCCATACTGTCCAGCAACTATAATGTGATTAGTCAATGCTGTCTAGCATCCAGTTGTGATTGGTTAAGGCTGTCTAGCATCCTGTTGTGATTGGTTAACGCTGTCTAGCATTTTGTTGTGATTGGTTAACGCTGTCTAGCATCCTGTTGTGATTGGTCAATGCTAGATCCTACATCTTGTTTTGATTGATCAAAATACTTTCTTTGGTATCAACAATATAATACAACCATATTTTAAAAGCAACTGATAAAAATATTGACCGTATTTTGCTTAAAACTATAACTATAACTAGACTATAACTATAACTATAACTAGACAAAACCGACACAATTCAAAAGAAAAACTTGGACTTGTCAAGTCAATAACCATACTGTCCAGCAACTATAATGTGATTAGTCAATGCTGTCTAGCATCAGTTGTGATTGGTTAAGGCTGTCTAGCATCCTGTTGTGATTGGTTAACGCTGTCTAGCATTTTGTTGTGATTGTTAACGTGTCTAGCTCCTGTTGTGATTGGTCAATGCTAGATCCTACATCTTGTTTGATTGATCAAAATACTTTCTTGGTATCAACATTAATACAACCATATTTAAAGCAACTGATACAATATTGACCCGTATTTTTGCTTAAAAACTATACTATAACTAGACTATAACTAAACTTACTAGACCAAAACGACAACAATTCAAAGAAAAATTGTTGGTAACAAAGACATTCATAAAAAAAATATGTAAAATTGCATCGAGGATAAAGAATAGGCCTACTATTTTGTTCTTTTAATCCTACACACCAACGTGTGATCTGCACTGTATACTCAAATCCACAGGCATATCACTACGGTGGGATTCAAACCCATGACCCCCTCCATTCTGGAGCAGGTGTCTTACCACTAGACCACTAAGACTTCTTATGTTTGTACTTCATGGAACACTGAGGTAGATAATAGTTGTGCTTTCTATTACTGTAATTTTTTTTTAAATGACAATGCAAACGATTGGTGTTGAATCTGAAAGTTTTGGAGACATGTTTGAAAAAATAAACAAAAATAACTCCCCCATCCCCCCCCCCCAAAAAAAAATGACCAAACAACAAAACCTAACACATCTGTATTTTAGTTCTTTACTTTTTAAAACACAGGATGAAAAAAGTGGGATTTAAGTTTTTAAAATATCTTTTGAGAAGATTCTAGTTCACTTCTCTGGGTGTTACGGAGAAACAATGGAGGTTTACAGTAGCACCATACTGGTATTATCCTTTTTTAGAATTGTGAATGCTTTGACCAGAGGCATTAGGCATATCAGTGTTTAGGTTGGATCATCTACATGAACAAGCACTTATTCAAAACATTGTTTGCTGTTACCCACACACCGAGGTGTGTAAAGCACTGTATACTCAGTACTTTCTTGCATATTTACTTGAGTTGGATTCGAACCCATGACCTTTGCCATTCTAGAGCAGATGTCTTACCAACTAGACCACTGAGACGGCCCAGTAGCTAGAGGCAGTAAGAATTCCATACCTTAGCAGCGGGTACTACAACAATTTAATACATGTGCAGGGCTCGCCCTTAACACTAGCCCGGCGTACATTGTCTAGTAAAAAATTCAACGGGCTAGTAAACACCACTTCTCAACTTCCCCTGTGGGCTACTAAAAACTGTGCAACCTACTTGTTTAAAATGCTAATTTCTTTCTTTTTGAATGTGAATAATTATTGTATAAAATGTGTTAATCGTTATTGAGTGTGTGAATTTAACTTCATTTGATCATTACACATACAAAAAAATACATTTATGGCAATTCCTGTTTAAAATCTTGGCTACTTAAACTTCCTGGGGGCAAGTAAAATGCACAGTTTACTGGCCCGGCGGGCTACTTTACAAAAAGGTTAAGCGCAAGGCCTGATGCAGATGTTATATCACATCGGGGATAAAGAATATTATTTGATTTTACCCATACACCGATGTGTGTAAAGCATTTTATACCCGCACATATAACAAGAATGATGTGCTCTTTCTCAACAGTGCACAGTTTGTTGGGACATGCTTAATAGCATGACAGTAAATAATGAATGTATAGTGTAATTCAGCAATAAGTGCTACATAGGCACCACAGCATGTGCTGTGGGTGCCCTTGAAAACCTTCAATACTAATTCAAATGTTCCTCATAGGGTGCCCTTCATTTTGGGGAAATTGCTGTGCCCTTTTGAAAATGAAATTCAAGGCCTGGGCTCAGGCGGGAACAGTGTTTATGTACTGTGACCAGTTAGGCGGATATGGGTTGAAGACAATTTTATAACTGTTGACGTTTTCAATGTTTTTGAAACAAAAATTATGCCATCTGAGCAAACAAATCTACTGTAAAACTTCACTGAATTTCATTTGTTCATTCAATATTATAAATTTGTCACACCAAGTTACACGAAGAACTTGGCAATTCATGAACCAATTTGATTATAGTTTCTCACAATTGATTTAAACCAGAACAAAAGTTGCTAAATCCTAATTTGTTTTTTTTCTCTACAACATCATTTGCCACCAGTTTCTCCAAATTTCAACTGCGCCGACTTCTCCTTTGCCTGTCGTTGCAAGTCCTTTGCCTTCTCTTTGAATTGTTGTGATAATTTCTCATTCTTCGCCGTACCGTCTCCAAGCTTGTACATACGGCTAACGTTAGCGCAGCCATAGACATGATCGAGCTCACAGCTCTTAAGCGTATACTGGAAGGCTTTACTCATGTCCTTCTGAACGGTGTCCAGACCCTGGAGGTAAATACTTCCGAGTTGGTAGCAGCTCTCTTGGTGGTCACTGTCACAGGCCTTCCGGAGGCACTGGGCTGCCCTTGGGACATCCCGGGTCTCGCCACCACTCAGCGCTACACCAGCACCATAACACCCTGTCATGTACCCTCCATCACAGCTCTTTGTGAAGTACTCTATAGCCTTTTGTCTATCTTTGCTAACACCTTCAAAGAAAAAGTAAAATGAGAATATCAATCTAGGATTACAAATCTTGTTCTGATCTTATCCTCAGCATGAGCTAATGATCAACATCTTGAGAGATCAATTTGTGCTCATATTCCGAGGTTAATATTTTGAAGTTATGTGGTATGTAGTGGCCGAGCGGTTAGGAGCACTGGACTCAAGCTCTGGTGTTTCCGATCAGCATAGTGTGGGTTTGAGTCCCAGTCTCGACATTTTTACTGTGTCCTTAAGCAAGACATCATTAATGCTTCGTCCTTCAGATGGGACGTAAAGCTGTAGGTCCCATGTGTTGTGTAATGAACGTTAAAAAACCCAGTGCACTTTCCGTAAAGTGATTCGGTTTGCCCCAATGTTTTTGTCTAAATGATTCCATGTACAACTGCAGGCCTGCTATGGTCATGACGACAGTCCACCTTCCATCAGAAGCCGCAACTTGATTTGGACAAGTTTGAAGGTTGTTAGGGTAAACAACCATTTGATCACAGCTGACTACCTTTTCATAAAATAAACCTGTAACTTAAAAAGTGTCTGAACAAACCTCTTCCATACAGATGTAATGCTCCCAGCTTGTTGCATGCTACAACATGGTTGTACTTGTTGCAGCTCAGACTATAGGCTGTAGTGGCTTTTTCATAGTCGCCTTTTATAGATGCGTAAAATTCCGCCAGTCTGTAGCAACCTGTAATTAAGATATAGAGTGCAGATGAATACGTTCAAATCCAGGCCTGATACTTTAAGGTATTGTACACTTTTGGTAACAGCTCAAAATCAGTGTCCAGATTTTGTGTGATTCAACATATATGCATGAACAAACAAACCTGTGAAAGTTTGAGCTCAATTGGTCATTGAGGTCACGAGAAAATAGTGAAAAGAGACCTTATGTGTTTTCTGTTTTTACAAACATCGAGTGTTTATCATGCGTGATAAAAACTATTGTTTTACTCGTTTCTCGGAAGCAATAGCATTTTAGGCAGAAATATTTTAAGGAACCCTTTTTACCATTACTTACTTTAAATCATGTAAGTTATGTGTGAATCTGTGAACATTTGTGTTTTTCGATCTTACCAATAGTGTAAAGGGCCTTTAAACGGGGGCATTGGAGGCAATTGCCTTTGTTGCCCCTGGTCGTTGCCTTTGTTGCCCCTTGAAATGTTCCAATAGAAATTGACAATATCCTCATATAGAGAGACCCTTTACCAAGAAAGGAACGCCTTGGTGCCCTTTTTACCCTTTCAAAAAAGAAGCATAAGGCATGTCAATAATTCTGTTTAGCCAGCAAGCTATCAATCAGGAAAACCCTTACAAGGTGCTACATGTAGATAATTCCGAACAGCATACCTGTAGAAATTATCGCAACTAGCATGGGATTCCCTTTGGCCTTGGGGTGAAAAGCGTACATTCAATTCAATTCAATTCAAGAATACATTTATTTCCATACTCTCATAAAAGAATAACAACAGTTACATGTATTACGGAGTAAAGCAAAACATATCTTTAAGTAAGAGTAAACATAAATAGAGTACGGGGCCGTTTTGGTAAGCATGAGCTTGTAAAAAACAGCCAGACAGACAAGAAAACAAGACAACCAGACAGACAGACAAACAGACAGAAGGACAGATGAACATAACACATGACACAACGAATTCGTGATAAAAGCGACAAGATGGCGAAACAGGTTAAGCTGAAAATAAATAAGACAAGTATTGAAGAGATGGATGTGGTTCAATTACATAGGATGGGGAAGCTAAGATACATAATGGGAGATAATGTCACGTTTGAAAGCAGACTTAAAATATTATATTACATATTATATTATAAAGAAAGTCTGCTTATTAACAATCCTTGGAGTATATTTAGTGGTAATTTTGTTAGCATAGTCATTGATCATGTTGATGGGTGGGGATGACCAACTCTGCAAGTAAAAATCATGAAATGAACGGAGATCATTTCTGTGTACTTCTAAGTTATTGTGTTGTGTTTCAGTGTGGTGAAAATGAAGACAGACAGATCGGAAGTTTAGACACACAACAAAACAACAAGGCTCACAAAATTGGCTGAAATTGAAACTGTGCACATCACGAAGGGTATGTGACGCACCAATCATACTTGTTACTATAATGCTTTCACTTGATTTGAACCCAGCCCAGTTTCGGTTAGCCCCATAAAACAGTTCCAATCCAATGCACAGGTACATGATACAGCGTATATAGGGCACATTTGGGGAATGGGGGTCAAGTTTCGGCAATTCAGTCTCATTGTCTACCTACCTTCCCCCGTCTTTTCACGGTGACACTGGTAGTTGTACTCCGTTTCGAGATTATGGAGATACTCCTTCACTTCTTCTTCACTATTGAAATTAACCCTATTCATTTTAGCTAGAGGAATTATCGAGTAATTTGCACAAAAAGGAGAAAATGTTATGATTGAATTTGTTATGCAATGGATCTGAGCAGTTCCTCTTTGCAATAGCGCCCTCTGTTGTTATACTTTCGCCTTACTTATTTTGAGCTGCAGCTAGCTGCATGTGGAAACTTTTACCGATAAATTGTATTGTGGAAGTTCATAACCAAAAAGAAAGAAGCAACTCTTGAAAAAAAGAAGAAAACAATTATTGTGGATATCAAGGGGGGATTTTACACACAACTTTCACTAATGGCTGGTCGTCAGACAAACAAATGTGCAAAATCCAACAGCTTTTAAGATACTTTTATAAATGCTCATTATAGCCAATAATACTAATAATAGTCAATCGTTTCAATTGGAATTTAATTTACACCAGCGGCTTCAAAATTACCGGTTTATAGTTCAAATTGTAATAAAAAAGATTAGAAATAACTTGAAAATGAGACATGATGGAAGTTTGTTTTTGTATAGAGTAGATTTTATTGTCAAGGTTTGTTATATTCACACAATTATACCGACTTAGATGAAACTTTAGTAATGAGGCCAATCAAAAACCAATCTGATATTTTTTTTGCTTAGCAAGCTACGGCTACAACTGTTGCTAAGGGTGTTCCTATACTTTAATCTATGATGATGCGGCAATCCATAGCCGTAGCCACTTGACCAGTGGCCAGAGTGCAGTCAATTAAGAATCAGTCCACTAACTACAAGACTAGTCAACAGGTTATGTAGTCCAACTTTTGCTAATCCGTAGTTTTAAAGATGTATGACTATAGAATGCAGGAACATTTCAAAGCCATCAACAAAAATTTGGTTTGTTACAGGTGTAGAGGAATGTTTAGCAAATGGAAGTACAGTCCACAAAGTGGCCCCGTAATCTACAATTGCTCCAATATTATGTATTATTTTTCTGGCTTTTCAATTCCAAATCTCCTCCCAAAAGTTCATCAAAACAGGACGACTATTTTAAGTCCTGTCAGAATATTCTGATCCAGTAAAATTAGCGATAGTGGTGAAAATCCTAATAAAGTTTGTAGTTTTTTCTCGGATCTCTGGAAGTCATAAATTGTTAATCATTGTAATCTAGAAAAACCAGTACTTTAAATGGTTTTAAACAGTAACTTTCTTCCTTATGTCTTTAAAACTTCATGTTTAATTGTTCGACTTTGAGGTTGGACACTTTTATAATTAACAGCAATTTTTGCAAAACCAATATTTATAAAAAACCAATGGAAAAACAAAACATGTCTGGTCAAACCGTACAACCTCTATACTACGTGTAGCTATTTACAGTTTGTTTATAGATGTAAACCAAATAAATTGTACCAGGAAAATTCATTTTATAAAAAGACCGCTTTGAAAAAATGTCTTTACAGGCAGGACACTTTTGGTAGTTGTCAAAGACTAGTATCCCCACTTGGTGTATCCCAATATATGCATAAAATTACAAATCTGTCAAAAGTTGCAAGAGTAATGAAAGGAAAAAACGCCCTTGTTGCATAGAATTAGAATTGTGTGCTTTCAAGTGCCTTAGAAACTGGAGCCTTTCTCAGATTCTTATATATTTTAGTGATTAATTTATACCTCTTTCTCAAAAACTACATTACTTCAGAGGAAATCGTTTCTGAAAATATTTTATACTATCAGCAAAGCTCTCAGGTGCTCCTTACCAAGTACATTTTTGTGGTAATGTATTTCTTGAGTAATTACCAAAAGTATCCACTGCCTTTAACGAAGCACCCACTACTCCATCAGAATATAAACGAGGTATGAGTAAACTGACTTTAACTTGATAATTACTAAACTAGCAGAACTTTGAGTTGGAGAAATTTATCTTTAATCAAGTATGAAATAAATTTATCAAATTCTTAATGCTGGCTCGGAGAGAATCATTGATCAATGATCACTTGACTAATGGTCGGGATTTGTCTTCGTCACAACAAACATGCGCTTTGTATTTATCTACCTCCGCCATGTACTTGGACCACGGATCCTGAGCTTGCTGAAAAAAGGAGAATAAAAAACAGGGGAAAAAGGGAAAATGTTAACAAATTATGGCCATGGGGTTGGGGTTGGGGTTGGGGTTGGGGTTGGGGTTGGGGTTGGGGTTGGGGTTGGGGTTGGGGTTGGGGTGAGGGTGGGCATTAGTGCACTCATCTCTTTACAGGCCTTAAAAAGAAGAATTTATAAATTCTTGATGTTATAAATAAGAATCAAAAGAATAAAACTATTAATTTGACAGTTATTTTTCATTCCTTTGACAGCCTCAGGCTTCTTTCAAAATTCTCCAACAAAATGTGAGGCAAACACGAAAGAGGTAAAGGGGGGCTGGGAGGGGAGAGACAAGAAATTCCTCTGGTTTAATTTGTGTCTGTTTGCATCTTCTTAGCATTGAGCTTGCGTACCTGCGATTCTGGAGTCCTCTGCTTCTTAACGGTTCCTGTCTTCAAAGAAAGTTTCCCGCCTTTCCGTTTACCAACCTGTTGAAAAAAAGAAATCTAGTGGATTAAGGACGGAATCAAACTCAAGAAGACATTGAGTAATGTAGTTAAACCAGACCTATCTACCCCTCTCCCTGTTGTGTCTCCTTCGGCTTCATTGTTCACCCATTTCTTTTTTTGTGGGCTTTCAGCCTCTCTCTTTTCATTTCTTCACTTGAATGCTTTCGTTAACCTTGCTCTTATGGTTTAACCCTCTTGCTGTCTGACCATTCAATAGTCAATACCATTCACTGTGGTTTTGAATGATAGATAAACTATGCCAGCCTGCAATATGATACCATGACTGAGGGAATGCATGTACACAGTTAGTTCTGTGCACAGTTGTGCCACCGTACACAACCTTTTGGCAGTCAAATGGTTTCAAATGGTTGGTCAACTCACTGGAAAATGTTGCCAAGAGTCACTGAGAGTAGGAGGGTTAATACATGTGTTGTATTGTCATTTAGCTTTCGAGAAAGACTCTCTGCTGGGGTCGAAATGTCAGGTCACACATGTACAACTACCTAAAAATTGCAAAAACATAATCAATTGCTGATCATAAATGAAGATGTGATGAGATGGCGGTCAGAAGGGGAATATTTTTCCCACAAAAGACTTACATGTGACAAAAGGCTATACTTTTTCTGGGCTGTTGTGACTGTAGATGTGGTTTTACTGGAATTTTCTGTTGTTGTCACTTCCTCGCTCGCCTTTTCTTGCTCCCATTTTGACTTTCGCTTTTCATGTTTTATTTCTGAATTACTGTCGATATCTTCTGCACTTTGTTGTGTGGATAACGTTTGCACATTGTCATCACCGGACTGTTCAATACCAGAATTTGTTTTGTTGATTGCTGTTTGATCAAGCAACAATGTTTCTTTATTTATGGGAGTAAGTCCACTCGACACTTCGGAGGCATTGGGCTGTCGTTGACTGCTGCTTCCCGGTAGCTCACCGTCCTTCACCCCGCTGACTGACTGGTCTCCTTTACCTCGGAGTTTTTCTTCTTCCATCCTTTTCCTGAACATTTCCATGAAACTTCCGTCATTAACGAAGGTATTCACTCCCCCCTTTTCTTCCATTTTGGCGATTTTTCGTGAAATATTACAACCAGGGACCAACAAAACTTTCGCAGAAACCTAACGCAATTACAGCCGTCAGGTATCGTATGTTCCATAACATTAAACAGACATATCAGCTCCCGCCGTGAGGGTATCTGACTATATCGTTGTCTTTGTCATAGCGCCACCAAGCGCCTGTTCGTAGCCATTATTATTACCACCCCCTGGTAAACCGATGGGTCCAATCATAACAAATTATTGTCTAAGCACCAAACAATATTTTCCTTACTGGAAAAGGGTTACCATCCAAAATACCATGTTATGTGCTCAATTTGTGACTGGTTCCCTGCAAATTTTTTGCTAAGCAGAACATTTTAAAGCATGGCAATCTCTTGCTTAATGCCTAAGCAGCTCTATATAATCGGGCCCAGGGATTGGAAAAACAAAGAAGTTGCTGGATGCGGCAAGAATAGAATTGAAGGTAGATAGCACTCAAATGTATCCAACTTCAGTCTTTTAGCGCAAATCTATGGAGTGGGCATCATTTATACTGAGTATATGCAGCTTGGTTGTAGTTTAATTACATTTGTGGGGTAAGAAATGGACCAGTTTGGAAACTGAGAGTACCGGCCCGCCTTCAGCACAAAAAGTAGCTCAGCACAACCAAAATGCTTACCAGAATTAGGTTACCAGACAAAATACCATGTCGCATGTACAATTTTTGACTAGTAGGCCTATTCTGCTCAATTTTGCTTTTGCAAAAAATTGATAAGCAATATTTTCTGCTTAAAGGAACATTACAGAATTGGTAAGAAAAAAACTTGTAAAATATACTTTTGATCACAGATTTACATTTACACGGTCTAATGATGATGACAGTAGAAATCATCCCTTGAAATACACATTGAAATGCAATGTGTACCAATATTTTGACTTGGCCTTGCTACCATGGGTAGACACTGTATTGATTGGTTGATTTGGTTTGGAGCTACATGTATTTATATACAAATACAACAGGATTTGCCTTGGCTCTGGTGCTCAAAAAGACATTAAAGTACAATAAACAGGAAAATTTAAGAAACACATAGTATTAAAAAATTAAAGGAAGATTACAGAATTGGTAAGAAAAAAACTTGTAAAATATACTTTTTGATCACAGATTTACATAAAACTTACACGGTCTAATGATGATGATAGTAGAAAACATCCCTTGAAATATTTCTGTCTGAAATGCCATATTTGATGAGAAATGAATAAACTAATTTTCCGATTGGAGTTTATCGCTCAGTGAACGTTTGATTTATTTGTTGAATCTATATGATTTCATGCAAATGTGCAATCGGTTTTTCACTATTTTCTATTGACCCAGATGGCCGATCGATCTCAAACTTCTACAGGTTTGTCATTTTATGTATATGTGGATTACATAAAGTGCTTACACTGCCAGCAACTATTTTGTTAGCAAAAACCAGTTCTGTAATGTTCCTTTAAGCAACTCTATGAAATTGGGCCTAGTACAGATGATGACAAAAAGGACGGAGGTCTAAACGAGACTAAGATTACGTAGCCGCCTTGATCTGACGTCTGGTTTGTTGGAAAGCCTTACATTGTACTTTGCAAAGTTTTTCCCGCAGAGTTCGCTGCGTCTCTCAGTGTTGGCATAGAGTGCCTTTCCTTTGTGCATGGGCAAACATTCATAACAATTTAAAAATCCCCAAATCAAACAAAATGTTTAATATTTTGTTGCTGCGCCAAAAAATCAGCAAGTAGATCACATTATTCTTTTGGCTGGTTACCAAGTTCTGCTAATGAGTATAGTACGTGTTTTTCAGCCTTATCATTTTAGAACACACATTTATTTTGTAAATCTGTGTTGTTTTCTCACCTCTCTCTTCAGGGTTGGGCAGAGGTCCTTCACTGTTTTGTCAATAATAAACACTGAAATTAAGCGTGTAATACTTTCATTGGCTTGCGGCAGGGTTGCCTTGGCTGTGGTCTATAATGTTCGATGATTAATTAAAAATGTCGCAGGTTTACGCCCGGACTGTGCCCAGTATTTGTCCGGTTAATACGACTTTGAAGTGTCAAACTTCGCTCTGTTTATTTACACATCAAGTCTACAAAAATGCAGTCAGTCCATTGTTCCAAAGTTATCTTTTCTTTGTCAACTACAATGGCTTGACGATGATGCGATGTCAATGACTGCGTGGGTGTTGGCAGCTGCAAACAACTTCAGATATAACTTTTGGATACCTGCACAAAACGAAATAATAACACTGAAATGAAAGACACTTGAAGCTTTGAGAATAATTATGTGAAACAACAAAATAATCAGTTGCGTGGTGTACTACTATAATAGCGCCCTCTGCGACAACTCTCTCCACGATCTATTGGATGCTTTTGAAGTGTTCTTCCAAACCGGTTACTTTTAAGGAGGAATTATAAAAGACGGACCTTCCCTTGCTGAACGACGGTTAACCAACCGGACAAAATGACCCTTCTGAAACCACCATGGTCCACGTCCAACCTACTAATCTAAATTGCTAAACGACTGTTCACTAACCGGACAAAATGACCCTCCCGAACCACCATGGCCCCCCAAACTCTCCTTCTAAATTGCTGAACGACAGTTCAGGCCATCTCGGACAAAATGACAATCTGAAACAACCAAAGCCCCCCTCCTACCTCCCCCTTCAAAATTGCTGAACTACTGTTCACCAACCGGGCAAAATGACCCCCGAAACCAACATGATCCCGTCCAACCCCCCCTTCTAAATTACTGAATGAGTGTCTATAATGTTTACACTGTCCAAAAATCAGAAACCTCCATGTTCTCCATCTAACTTCTCTTCCAATTGGGCCCTCTTATCCAATCCAAAAATTACTCAGTTTTATTTTATTATTTCAGTCTTCAATATGAGTGTTCCCCATTTTTTCGGTGGCGGTTGCTCCCGGAGAAATTCAAAAGGAAAGAAACTTTAGTAGGAAGTTAATTATTCCTTGGATGTATACGCACAGACAATCGATGAAACAGACACCATGTAGAAACCGAACGTGAAAGCACACATGATTAATCTTTATTCATGATAACAAAACTTGGCCCTCTGATAACAAAGATCAGTTATTTAGTCTCAAGTGTTATACAAAGTTCAAACTCATTAAAAAAAGAAAATTACGTCATAACCCAATACATTATTACCCAATAAATGAACAATAAGTTGATATAATCTGCGCTGGACTTGCTTCTGAACAATAACCAAACCAGAACGTGTCAAATTATAAAATGATGGCAAAGGAAAGAAAACCCACCCAAAATTGTGTACAAATAAACGTGCGTGTTCAACCGCCGTTTGAAAATCACAGCTCCTGTTTTGTGTCGATGCTAAACAAAGCAACATCGTCCGTTTCAATTCATTATGAGAATTTTACAGGTCCACCAAAACCAAGTACTAACAATTCTATCTGAAGGTCATGTAAAAAAAATATACATGGAAATCAGTTGAAACACCATCATCTTGTGCTGCGGTGTACACAATGTGAACACTTGAACGGTTTCGCTGTCAAATTGTTTCGATCGACCACCAAGCTCTCTTGTCACTTTTATTTGAAATAAATTAGATTTTAATGTGAAAATAGGTTTAGTATCTTTACTTTATTGTAAAAAACTAAATCAAGTTATCGATAAAGCTATAAACTTTGCAGCAATTTAACGGTTTTGTGTGCACAAGGGATAGAGCATATGTACAGCACCACTTTAAATAAACCCAAAGAAATAATTGTGTACAATCTAAGACGAAGGAGTGATTATAGAGACGGAGCCATTTCATGGCATCCACCGTGAACGTCTTCAGTGAATTGAACAAAAGAAGGGGTACACCACTACTTGTGGAAAGAGAACATCCATTCCAATCATTAATTTTTTTTTCAGGAATTATTGTCAAGTAGTAAATAAATAATGAATGTTTACGAGCGCAATGTTACCATGGGTTGAAACACACGAGGAGATGAGTAGCCAAAGTGTGAATGGAACATTCCATCTTTCAACGAATGAAATAATTGCAATGATTGCAAAACAATCATTATTTCTTATTATATCCAAATAGATTTTTGTCATTTGATTGGAGGACTAAAGCTATCATGAAATAAACAAACTGTACAAAATTGTTCTAACTTCTTGCATCAAGTACATGTGCGTTTTGTATTGCTGTGTAGATTGCGTGGTCTAGAGTGTGCAATAATCAAACAGATTAAATGATGATCTTGCTCGGCGAATAGTACCACACTCCACGGTTTATGGAGCCATAAATGCAAAGCAAAACCAGATTATAGCCACAGTTTGTAACAAAGTCACACAAATATTCAAAAATAGTGTTCAATTTGTTGGAAGCAAAGCAACCAATCATAAGAATGTATATTTTGTTTATTGAAATTTTGCAGAAATGTTGAATTTGGTCACAATATCTGTATAGGCCTTCCAGCGACTGAATGTTTTGCTAATATTCGGCCCTCCATGCTAACCAGCGCGGTTTGATGGTCAACAAATGAAAGGTCTATAGGCCATTGTAATGATTTGATGAATAAATGCAACGTGACCTACATGGCTACAATCCTCCAATCAAATGACACGGATCTGATTGGGTGTTTCATTAAACAAAATTAGCGAATAATATATTTTTTTTTCAAAACTGTAGAAAATGTCAAAAGTAAAATCATTTAATTTGAGATAACTTAACAGCTGTTCTCTGGCCAGTAAACAATCAAAACACAAAGCATCAAGAGTGGCTGGAAAAAAGGCTCATTTACATAGTCACTCATTAGTGGCAGAGCGGCAAGCAAGTATATCAAGCTGTCTGGCATTGGGCCTAGCACAACAATTCACCATTAGCATCGCAACTTCCTTGATTAGCAGAACTGCGTTACCAGCCAAAAATACCGCTCAATGAACATTGCTCGTGACTGGTTCCCTGATATGCTAATCAAATAAAACTGTTAAGACGATAGCTTAACGAAATAAACACAATCAATCTGATACCAAACTGTCATAATGTCAAGCAGAATGTGAAATCAGGATTCTGCCCTTTGATTGGTTCAGAGCGCGTCACATGATATGTCTTACTTTACTAGAAAGCCACGCGGACGCGACGCGCTATACACGCAGCAAACAATGTGCAGCAATATCAGCTTCTTGGTACCTAGACGTCTACCCACAATACGTTATTTGGGGGGTGTTATAAAAATAAACGTTGACTGCTTTCACTCGTGATTTGACTCGGTCATCCCCGGAGCGGTCTATTTTCCCTCGGCTTCGCCTCAGGAAAGTAGATCGCACCGAGGATCACCTCGTAGGTTCATCCACCACTCGAACCAGTCCATAATATTCGAATATTGTATAGTACATAACATCCACCCCCTCCCCTGATTGCGGAGATTTCACGTTGAAAACGAAGAGCCCCTTCAAATCACGAGTGTGCAAGCAGTTTTGTAAACCACCACCGCGTTTTACAATATTTTCAGATGCATCTCAATATACGTCTTGTTGTTTCCTTAACGAGAGTGTCTTTATCTCCAATAATATCCAAGGTGGCATCAACACTTCTTCAGCATACACACTAATCAATAAGGTTTATATTTGTGATCAAAAGTTGAACATTGTCGAGAAACGTTAATAAAAAATTGATAAAGCAAAACGTTTAAGTTTGTATCAATGACAAGTTACTGTTGAGACGACTTGCTCTTTGTTCCTGATGATTTCCTCTTGATTAGTTCCTTCAGTCTCGCCACATCCTTCTGTAGCAAAGATGTTTCATGACGCAACTGGATGTTCTCCTGCTCCAAGTAAGCCGAGCGAGCCGCTCGGTAATCAATCAAAAGTCTCTTGGCATCTCGGCACTTTTTGGCGGCTTGGTTGTTGCGTCTTCGCTTGTCCCAGTATTTCGCACTATCGTCCATGCTCATTTGAAGATTGCGCACGCTGCCGTGCATGGGGAATCCCTCTGTTGTACCCTTGTTGAGAGCTGCTAAAGCCTGGGCTGCCTCAACCATCCTCTCGTGAGCTTCGTTCAAGGTAAGTTCAGATGGTTCGGACTTTATTGGATACTCCAAGACGGAACTACAGGGATGGGGGCTGATGTTGCCATCACTCGAGGAGCTTGAAGGAGGAGGTGTTAAGCTGTCTAACCTAGGGCGAACGCGTTGAAGGTCTTCCCGGGTGACCGTAGAACTTTGTGGGAGAGGAATACTGGACATTTCAGAGGACACGTTTTTTTTATCTTGCACGATGGCTCATCGGTTGTTGCTGTCTTACCCCCAACGCCCACGTCACAGCTCTGTGCAAGAGAACGCTTTAACTTATCGCGAAGTTTAAGAGGGAGTTTCGAGAGCTCAATGCCTGACGAGAAGGCACTATGTGGAGAGGGTGGGGACGGGTGTTTCTGTTGGGAATCTATCGCGTTAGTTTGTACAGTCGGGGGCACCGATGGGATCACCGATGGGCAGAAGGATGTACTCTCGGAAGGCGGGGTCACTTTGGTCGTGCCGTTAAGGACACCTACGGAAGGCTGTCGAACTATCCGCGGTCGATCTCTCAGGTTTTCTTGTTTGACCATCAGCTGATGCGAGTTCCCGAGGTAGGAATGGAATGCGCTAACCTCCACGTTCCGTGGCAAAGCAACTGGTACCCTCTGAGACACTGTTTCAGTAGCTAGCCTATCATCGAATGGACGCACCATAGGTTGCAACGAAGTGGTCTGATAGGGTAGCAAGTTCTTGCGTTGGTCGGATGGGTAGACTTTTGTGGGTGAGGCTGCTTGGAAGAATGGTAAATCTTGATCATAACCGGAGAAAGCAACTCCCAGGCCTAACTGTTTTCCAGTCAACGATGAATGGATCACGTCTTCACTCTTGGCATTTTTATCTTTGTTAGGTCTGCCGTTGCCACCTTTCATGGCCTGCAGCTCTGCTTTCAGCTTTTCGTTCTCCATGGCGAGGCTCATCACGTGCGTTTCCAAAACGAGGTCCGTCAGACGTCTCTTCTCTCTGGATCGTTTGGCGGCATCGTTGTTCTTCCGGCGCTTGTCCCAATACTGGATATCCTTGGAGTCTTCTGAGGTGAACACTCGCTGCTTACGGGACATGATCAGTTCTGGCATAGTCAGTTCTGACATGTTCGTGCCAAAGTCATCTGGGTCGGGGCCGTTGGTGAGCTTCGTTGCAACCGATGGAAGCATGGGCAGGGTCCCCGGTTCGGACAGGCGGCCGTTCGGGTGGACACGCTGGACGGGCTTGCCGCAGTGACGGTGCTGCGTCAGGCAGTCCCTGTTCAGTTGGTCCGATGTCTTGATGGACAAATTCAACGCAGATGTCTGGGGAAGTGGAGCTGCTGCTGCCATCGTGATCCTTCGTTTGAAATTCTGTAGCAAAAACAAGAAATAAAAGAACTGTTTAAAATTCTGCTCCTTTGTTGTTTACTTTGGCAGCCTACTTGATTCCCACTCAATAGGACAGTGCTCTCGTTTCGCAACACTCATTTACGACCTCATTACAAATGTTACGTGTCTTCTATTTTTGAAACTAGGAGTGTAGTTTCTATTAATGATCGACCAAACTCCAGTTGTTGCATGTCAGCGAACCCATACATTGACGACTCGTATCAAATGGTTCGCTCGACCCCACCGCATGGAAAGGGCTGATGAGCTTGTACAAATTCTTGTTCAGGATGTAATGATGCATGATGAGACTCGTTTTTAGGCCAATTGCTGATCGGCGCAATGCGAATAAACACACGATATGATAATATACACAATTAATTAGCCCTGCACCCAAGTTGCAAGAACAATATAGCTAAATTTGTTGTTTGGTTGTTTGTTGTTGTTTTTTAACTGTTAATGTAGCGATCGAGCCCCCTTTTTAAAGTACAAATCAAAGAATGGAAATAATTATCCCAGCACCTCTGGTTCAGGCGCTGGGACCAAGGGAATGTTTGACATACTTTTCAGACGATAGATGGCAGCAATTAGGTGGGCAACTTCACTGTTACACGTGCTACTATTAGAATGTGGGCAAGCTGCAAATAATGATATAAACACTGCCACCTAGCGTCTCAAAGTGTCTTATGCACCACCATAGATCACAAAAACTCGACCTTTAAAATGACCAATCACTCCAGTAAAGTTAACCTTATCTGATAGTAGCTGTAATCATAGAGAAAGGACCTTTCTCTATGCTGTAATCCATTCACAAGTTAGATTTTGATGAATCCCTTTGTCATGCTTTCGGTTCGCCTCTCAATTATGCCTAGCATGACGTCACTGGTGCATGTTATTCACACTGTCCCCCCCCGGAATGTGCTATTCGTGCATAAGAATTGGCCTCAGGCTTGGCACGAATTTGAATTCCTTTGACAAGAAACAGTTGCTGAGTCACATGGCTCGGGAAAGCTTTGGTGTAGTTACGTAATAGACGGCAAACAATCTCTTCTGAATGAACGCGAATGCTACATGCCGGGCTCTTTGCCCGTACTTTCTCTATGGGTTAACGCACTCTTGCCCCGAACCGTGGGACGCAGTAGCAGCATTGTCTTCAACATGGGGAACCAATACAAGTGCTAAGGATAATAATTACAAATCCTCGGGTCTCTTTGTAAAAAAAAAAAAAGTTTTCTTCATAAAACCAGATTGGCTTTCGATAAAAAGTTGTAATAACGGTGTATGAAAATGGTTTCAATTGGTAGAGAACTTTTGCGAATGTTGGTAATTTCGAGTATTGTAAATATAAATCAAGTTTTGATGGATACTTTTTCTCCAACATAAAGTTGATTGATGTATCATTTCACAGGAAGAAAGACAGGACTACTTACATGTTTTTAAAAGTAAAACATACATATTCCGAAATGGTAAACTGATACGCTGAGTAGATAAATAACTGACCCGTACTTTTAAAAGGTAGACAAAGGTTACAAAGAAGAGTTACGCAAGTTCCTCTATAACAACCAAAATACTCAATCAATACAGGGTAGATTAAGATCAAACTGACTAAAGAACCACAGCGAACCACGAGCGAACTGACTGAGAAAACCATTCTCTTGTCATAAAACGTAATAAAGGTTTCTGGTTGGGTTGTTACGTCACCGTGGCGGCCTAAACAAACACGGCATAACTTCGCGATGATTAGCAGGATTGGCTCTCTATAGAGCGGGGCATCTTATTTAACGAATTCAGCTCAGATCCGGTTTCAGATCATCGTTCTTAGACAGTATGGAGAAACTTGCATTTGCTCCCGTAAATTGATAATTGGGTCGATGGGTTAATTCTAATGGGTTAACATTGAAACAATCGCGGCATTATTCAGAAACCACTACTCGATATAGAGCCATAGAACCAATCGGTTTTGGGAAGCGTAGAAAGAAGGACCAGGGCCCAATTTCATGGCTCTGCTAACCGCCGAATTCTGCGCTTGCGGTGACCATTCTCCGCTTACTGTTCAAGCGCCGAATTTCTGCGCTAGCTGTGTACGCGTAGAATGCCTAGTAACGTGGAGTATGCACGCGCACAAGCCGAAATTCCCCGCTAACCCGTGAAATACGCTTGACGTAAGCGCAGAATTCCCTGCTTCCGCAAGCGCCGATTCTTTGCTTACGGTAAGCAGAGCCATGAAATTGGGCCCAGATGATGACGAAGAAATACATTCATCGGTGCATTTACTTGTAACTTATCATGGAGGAAGGAAAAATGAGGAAAAATAAAATAAAAAAAAATAAAAAAATCCAGAACTGAAACTTGGAAAGCGGAAGCGTAAAATAAATTACACAACAACAAACAGCAATAGTGTTTTTTGGAGGGAAAAATGCAGACATTATTGATGGGCCAGATTCCAGTTTGTTGGAACTTGATGATTTTACAACAATTTAAACACAAACACAAAATACGAGATCCGGAAGGAACACAACACCAACACACAAAGATTAACAAACGGCCAGAAACTCGAAAAAGAAAAAAACAAAATTATTTTCGAGAAAAATAAACTTACAAATTGAAAAATAGAATGTGTACCTCACAAAAATCCGAAAAGTCCTTTCAGAACAAAATATTCACTTGAACAGTTGGTCGCTTGTTGAAAGATGCTCTCTGGCTGGCTGACTTGATACAAATCTCATCAACATCTTCCAAAGCAATTCCTCACAACTTCAGCTCTCCAAAAACTAACGCCCAATACAAATCTAACGCAGGTTTTGTGTTCAGGTAGAACAACTGAGTACAGAGCTATCCAACCGATACGTGCAGCTAGCTGGATTAGTATTATTTTACTAAATTGAAAACAACTCGGGAGATACTTTTCCCTACACCTCGAGTTCTTACAGGAGCAAGTAACATTACGTAATACGCTGCGCAAGCGCAGTGGCTACTGGTTTGTCACATACTCCGGAGCTATCTGGAGTTGCGTAACGGTTGTGACCTTCGGCGAGAGAAGGTACCACGCTCGAGATTATTGTTGTATAAAGAGAACGATGACCATTGTACATGTCTAATGTGTTCTTTTCACTACGGTTATGCCATACAATGTACACGTACATGTTTTGGCTTAGCGCGTGACGAAGGAGGGACATAAAACGTCCTTGCCCCTTCTCATCTTAGCTTGGTGCGGGACAGACCATGACAGACGGACCTTGCACTGCCTCCACGCTCACGGCGTGACCATCGGAAGGTGTGCCACTGGTCTGCCCGCACCATTGTGACATCACAGTTGACAAAAGAGCCACAAAGCCGGACTTCTTATTACAGGCACGATTTGCACGATTGGAAATCTTATCAGTGAGCGAGTTAATTTAAAAACATTTATTGAAAAAAAAGGTCAAGTGAAGAGTGTCTAACTTCAGTAGTTCCGGACCCATCTCTGGTATCCATTTATTTATTGGTATTCATATTTGGAGAGTCTATATAGCTAATTACCATGTAGCTATCTGCCAATCGTTCCCCACGATAGAGGAACATATTTCTGCAACGATTAACTTTAAAGATTATCTGGCAAACGCAGACATCAACAGCAATCTTGGTCAAGATAGAATTGTTAAGTCATCGTCCACTCTTCTTGCATGGTTTCTTCTACACTAAGTTGAGAATCGCTCCCATTTTAAGATAAGCTCAAAACGTGATCAATATAATCAGCTCTTATGAAGAGGGCCATGAAATAATGTTACGTAATAAAAGTTTCGCATGCGCATTTCACACTGTTAGGTCACATACTATAATGGTGCATACTCTGTAGTGTGCAACGTGGACCACGAGGTTCGGTCTCTTCACTGCAAAAAATATTAACACTTTTCGGTGTTACTAGAGGCCTACACCAATTTGGTGTAATTTGAACACTTTTTGTGTTATTACTTACACCCATATGGGTGTGGCAGTACACCATGAATGTAAAGAATAACACCAATGTGTTAAAATAACACCCACAATTTTAACACCGGTGAAAATTCTTGGTGTGGTCCTCTATTAACACCGGGGTTGTTAAATTTGACACCCCAGTTTGTGCTGTGTTGGTGGTTCAACCATAGAGGAATAAGAACGTCCCCAGTATGATTGGCAGCCAACTTGTTTGTTTCCAAATTCAATGCAATGTAACCAAACCGAGGCTAGAAGGGAAGTAATAGTCTGGTTTAATATGGGTATGATGACAATCATTTGGAATCACTATCAATATCAAAGAAGGAACGCGACCAAGATTGCGGCATCATATCACCATCAGCTTCTTCATGGAAAAGGCTACCCGATAAGTTTCGTGGGGTTTTGTTGTTGTAATAAACTCGTTTTATGAGTTTGTATAATATAGCTTTTGAAAAGTACCTTTGATTATTACATTATTTAAAATACACCCGGGTGTCACTGTCCTCCATGGGTGTAAAAAATAAATACATTCATCCCGTTAAGTTAGATTGCAATCCAGGTCCCTACGATTGAAGGCCCAGATTTGTTGTCCTTGTCACGAGCCTTTCCTACAGAGGTTGTCCCTCACTAATATTTGCAGTTGTCTGCCGTCACGATGGATGATAATAAGAAGAGCTCACTGCATGCATTGTCCATGGTGTGCAGACGAAGGCTGCACTTATGAGCTATTACTTTATCCCCGGCGAGGTCTGGGAGAGTTGGACATCGTATACATGTCCTGTCTGTCACCCCAGGTCAGACCATGGTCAGTCTATTGGAGCTTATGGTCAGACCTAAGGCTACCACCTGTCCCCGGTGCGACCCCGGGTCTAGGTCATCCTCCGGCCACGCAGTCTAAATAGATCAGGCCACTGGGGACGTCTAGTGATAAAACGTACCCAGACTGGAGGCTCATCACAGGGGCGTGTTTGATAGGCTGAACAATACAACAACGGTGGCCTTCGTACTGTGTGGATTATGTAACAGGCCCAGACACGAATTTGTTGAGTGGTGTCCAGTCACGTCTCAAAATGCGGGCACAGGGTCAGCTCAGGGTCAAGTAAAGGCCACGGGGTGGTCTGGAGTTTAAAAGTGCAATCGGAGGGTCATCTAACCCAGTCACACAGCCGCTGACCATCGCGCACCAAATCCATTCTATACAGTCATTCAGGTACCAGAAAAACAATGCTTTTTAGTTACTTACAAGTTACCAAATTAGCCTTATGATGCATTGATATTAGTCTCTATATACGTTTCAATGCTGCCATCATATTTTTCTTTATTGTTTTGAAATGTATAGCCTATGTATCTTCTTTAAAAAAACAACATTAATGGCCTCGCGTTTCGACCATTGCATCTTATACTTATACACTAGTTAAATAATAAGAAATGTTGCATTTTGTATCCTAAATTCTTCATGAATTCATAAATATGAAAATAAAAGCTATTCAGCTAAACATTTTTTGAGAAAACCCGCCGCTTTCCTCATATCAAAAATTTCGTAACAATTGTGAAGAGTAATTTCCATAAGGTGTAAGGATTTTATTTTGTCTGCCATTGTCTGCCTCTAGAATGTCTCGACTCTGTGGTCCTGTTTTTGTAAACATGTTTGTTTGTTTGGTTGGTTGGTTTATTTCCATTTGCACAACTTGAAAATACATGAAATAACAATAGTTATAATATTAATGACAAATGTAATAATTATGGTACACATGGAGGTAACATCCATCTTGATTTTCTCCCATTCAAATCAATGTAACCAAACCGAGGCTGGAATGAGAAATAGTCTGGTTCCTTTATGTACAATGAGTATAAGCTTCCATTACTGTTATTGGATAGAGGGAACATGGCCAAGATGGCAGCAGCATGGTAAAGGTCTATAACCCTCTTATCAGAGTGGAGTACCCAGACTGCTATTGGTTCGAAAATATACTAATTGCATACATAAATGCATATAATACAAAAAGATAATGTATTGTTAGTAGAAGCCATACATTACATAATGTTACGTTCTTGGAGTCCTCGTGTGTTTATTTGTATAGTCTAAGTGAGTTGAGAACGTTATCTAACTGCGAATAAGGTTCGGGAATAATTAAAAACCATCCTTGAGCTAAATCACGGAGGAAGGAAATAAGAAATCAGGGCAACACATTGCCCCTTGAGGGCCTCCCGCTGATCTCATGACTGGGGCATAGGATTATCCCATTGGTGTCTATTTTGAGTATTTAGGGCCAAATTAAAAAAAACAAAAACATGTTTAGCGTCCCCGCCCGCTTCCTTTTAAGAGGCCGCCTCTTTTTTTATTTTAATTTTTAATTTTTTTTTATAGGATCAATTTTTACGATTTCAGACCCCAACAAAATAATCTAAAATACAAAAAACATCGGATTTTTTTTACTTGAGCACACAGGACGCTAAACATGTTTTAAAAAATATTTTGCCTAGAAGGTGTCGAGGGTACAATGGAGACATGTTGGTACTCTCTCACGCATGAGAGGGTACCTCAAGGTAATTAATAAATGACTCTCAAGCAATAGCAACATGAGCACACACGCAGTGGAGAGAACTTGTCTTGCCCCCCCCCCCCCCCCCTTAGCGGTTTGGACATTCTCGAGTGTGCTCGGAACTTTTCGGGTACTATTCGGCTCCCGTACAAGTTAAGGACGCACTGCGCTAAATAGACAAAAAAAAAAACAAGCGTAAACCCACGACTTTTTCTATATAAACCAAAGATTGGAAGGTCGTGGCTTTTATTGAGTGTTGAGAAAAAAGCTCCAATATTGTGCCCCGGGGTTGATGACTTTCAATCTGGAGCATAAAATTACCACATTTTGCTGAAGAGTGTAGGGTCATTTTAAACAAGATGGAGTCTGGCCAATTTACTCGTTCAGGGGTGTTTCCAATTATTGGATGAGGCTAGCTCAAAACGCTAATTAAACGGCTAACCTATATAGGCCTACCAAAAATTGAAAAGAAAAATGAAGTTTAGATGGCAGGAAATATTTTTGGTTTGTTTTCAAGAGGCTGAGAGACTTTTTTGTTTTAGTGTCATAAAATATTTAGCATTTAGCATTGGTTGCTATGGGGAGCTTAATATTTTAGTGTGGTGCACCCGTCAACTCTTGATAGTATACGCATAATCAGAACTATACGTAAACGATGTCAATTTACAAGTGTCTGCTGCCACCATGCGTTTTAAGTCTGCCAGCGATACTAATCGTCACTCCATTGATACTGGCTGGTTCATATCTATCCAGTCAGCACACAAAGACACAATCATCAACCATGGACCCAACCGATATTCCGTAAATTGGTTCCGACCAGACCAAAGTCACACCACATGTTCATTACAAAGCGTCTGCTGATAATATTGCTGACGAGATGATAAACTTTAGCCTCCGTTAACGCTGGGGGCCACACCCGTGGTCTTTAAACTGACAATTTCCAAAACGTAACGGTGTGTGCACAGCCATAGGGCTTGATTTTGACAATACATTAATTTTTCAATCGCACAATCCTCAAATTACACAAACCAGATACATAATGTACTTCATTCCTTCACGAACATATTTTGGTTTAAGTTAAAAAAAAAACAATCATGCAAGACTAACCTTTATCTGGCCTGTCTGTCATTGTACCGTGCGCGGCGCGGGAACATTGGTTCACACATTCAGTCGAAATGAGCACTAACAAAAAGTCAACGCTTTCTCATCAACTTTGCCATACATTTGGGTTGTAGGGCGTTATTGAAAAGTGCAAGATTAAAAAAAAAAAAAAAAAAAATTAGAAGTAATGTGTGGATGTTAATTGAACGCAGATACCTTAACGTGGATACCCTTTTTTTATTGAGCTGCTGGATCTATTAAGTGAATTTGCAAATCAAAATAGAAAAGCAAGAAGAAGAAAAAAACAACAACAACCAACCAACTAAACAAACAAAAACAACCCAAAGCAAAAAAGGTCTTCACAAGTAACAGCATTCTACAAAATACAAAATTCGAAGACAAATAACAAGTTCCACACAGTCTCTTTAACCACCTATATCACGATCAGCACTCCGTCTTTGTTACGCATTATATCACATTTTGCTCAGTTAACAAACCCACGATGGGCCGATTAAAGTCGATGACAGTGTCTGCATTACGCTGAAGAGCAAACCTACTCATAATATTGTCATATTTCTTAGAAAACGTAATTTTGATAAAGAGTTGTGTTGACCAAAGTTTGGAAAAGTGTATTTGGTTTGTAAATCTTTTGTACTGGCGTTTGGATTACTCAAAAGACAACTGAAACACCAATATTATTAGTCAGCCAGTAAAAACCTATTTCTAAACTATTCCCGTTTTGAGACAACAGAATTACTTTAATTCGTGGCTAGGTTTGTGTATCAAAAATGCATAGTTACTTAAGCATTAATTTTGTTTGGCAGAGCCTCAGAAAAAAACGTGTGTGTCGATTGGTTCGTTTTGTTTTGTTTCCAAGACGAGCAAAACAAAACAATTATTGACAAACGTAAAAACGCATGACTTTGTATAATTCCACTTGTATTTTGTTTGTACACAATGTTCTGTTGTATTCGAGTTCGACACTACACTAATCACTACCTCAGTTGGGGCACACCTATCTGAACAGCTTCTTCTCTTGTGACCAGCATTTACGAGTTTCATGGTTTGACTAAGGAGTTCTTGAAAAGTTTGACGCTATGGATGGAAACAAGAAAATACATCTTGCTAAAATAATAAATATATGAATACACGAAGTTATGTTAATGGTGCAAGAGGAATTGCCAAGAACACTGTCGAGATAATTTTCATGTAAACCGTAATTTACTTTGACATTTCATCGGATGTTCTTAGAATTAAAAAAAGGGGGAAAATGTCAAGCAGTAAAAGCCAGGTTACTCATCCGGAACAGTTCCCGGGAAAGCGATAAAAGACAAGTTCAATGATTGAAGTAATTTAACAGTGACTGGAAGGCCTTGAACCTACTGACCCGTTGACTGTGCGGTTAACACCAAGTGTATCACACATTCCTGATTCTTTTTAAAAACGTTGTTATGCCAAAAACCTTCCCAGGTTTATTTTTAGAATCCTTGGAATTCTGTTTGATGCCAAATAAAACAACACACTTGAGTTCTTGTAAACCGTAATAATACACTGACTGTTTGCCCCCCGTACAACCACGGGCTCAATGTGGGACTTACTGTTTTGTTTGGTGGGGTAAAATGCTTTCATCATGTCGTCTCATTGCAAATGGAAGTCTAGCTTTTAAAGACAAACTGTATATGGATTTGGCAAACATCGAGAAAAATATTGATTATATAGTTACATTTTTGATGCTCACTGATTCTAACACCAGTACCAACCCTCCAGTGAAATATTTCCCTCTGAAAGCTCACCGATTCTAAAGTTCATACCAGTTCCAATTCTCCAGAGAATTCCCTCTGAAAGCTCACTGATTCTAAAATTCATACCAGTACCAATCCTCTAGAGAAATATTTCCATCTGAAAGTTCACTGATTCTAAAGTTCATACCAGTACCAATCCTCCAGAGAAATATTTCCCTCTGAAAGCTCACTGATTCTAAAGTTCATACCAGTACCAATTCTCCAGAGAAATAATTCCCTCTGAAAGCTCACTGATTCTAAAATTCATACCACTATCAATCCTTCAGAGAAATATTTCACTCTAAAAGCTCACTTAATCTGAAGTTCATACCAGTATCAATCCTCCAGTGAAATATTTCCATCGGAAAGCTAACTGATTCTGAAGTTCATACCAGAACCAATCCTCCAGAGAAATATTTCCATTTGAAAACTCACTGATTCTAAAGTTCATACCAGTACCAATCCTCTATAGAAAGATTTCCGTTAGAAAACTCACTGATTCTAAAGGTCATACCAGTATCAATCCTTCAGAGAAACATTTCCATCTGAAAGCTCACCGATTCTAATGTTCAAACCAGTACCAATCCTCCAGAGAAATATTTCCATTTGAAAACTGACTGATTCTAAATCTAAGGTTCATACCAGTACCAATCCTCCAGAGAAATATTTCCATTTGAAAACTCACTGATTCTAAAGTTCATACCAGTACCAATCCTCCAGAGAAATATTTCCATTTGAAAACTGACTGATTCTAAATCTAAGGTTCATACCAGTATCAATCCTTCAGAGAAACATTTCCGTTTGAAAACTCACTGATTCTAAAGTTCAATCCTGCAGAGAAAGATTTCAGAAACCCTCTGAAAGGCTGTTACAGTCAAGAAAACATCATTGAGGTCCTTGAAAATCACTGCTTATTTCCATTGCTGCACTTGAAGTAAACCAGTTTTTGTTGTTTTCACCTTCTTGTTTTAAACACAAATTTCGTATGTCGTGAGAAAGTGTTCCCATGTTCAAAAAAACATTTGTAACCACACCCTTATTTTGAAATTATCTAATCTGTGTTTCGATGAGCTAAATCGGACAAGTTCGGAACACATGTTCCAAATTAATTATTATTTTCTTAAATTCATTAAACATGAACAATTTGATTCCTCTCGAAAAAATTAATTTATTTGTGGTATTTCGATGGAGTCATTTAATCAGGGTTAATGAATCCTTGATTACAGTGGGTTATAGTGTATACTTTCATCCAAACGAACAGCGTACCACAGCTAGGCGAAATGTAGGCCTACATAAACTGTCCGCCATTCTCAGTTTTAAAGACACTGGACACCTTTGGTAATTGTCAAAGACCAGTCTTCTCACTTGGTGTATTTCAACATAATATGCACAAAATAACAAACCTGTGAAAATTTTAACTCAATTGGTCGTCGAAGTTGCGAGATAATAATGGAGGAAAAAACACCATTGTCACACGAAGTTGTGTGCTTTCAGATGCTTGATTTCGATTTCGAGACCTCACGCGTAAGGTCTCAAAATCAATTCAAATATTTTACTGAGAAATTACTTCTTTCTCAAAAACTACGTTACTTCAGAGGGAGCCGTTTCTCCCAAGGTGTTATACTACCAACAGCTCTCCATGGCTCGTTACCGAGTAAGTTGTTATGCTAACAATTATTTTGAGAAATTACCAATAGTGTCCAGTGCCTTTAAGCTGCTAGCTGCAAGCCTATCTGAGATAGAGAGGGAGAATGGTGGATGAAGGGGGTGCATGGGTGCGTAGGTTGGGGGGAGGGGGTGGGATGAGAGAGGAGAAAGTGCATGGAGTCACAAGCGAGGTAAAGAAAGAATCCTGAACACTACAACTCTGTTTATACATAACTTGACAATTTCTGACCAACTCTCAATCATTTTACTTGTGAACACCAGTTATAATTGCCCAAGCTTGCGATGACACACCAGACCATTAGAGCATGCAATGAACATGACCAGACACACACAAATAAAAAATTGTGCTGATCGACCGTTCCTATAGCTAAATCATCTTCACGTTACGGCTCCTGTGGTTAGCGCGAAATGATTCTAATAATAATATACAGATGAACAAATTAAACGAGTTTACTCAACCAACCGAGGTGTCGAAAACTGTATTCTACTAATACTGGTTATTTACCTGATGTTTAGTCTCGCATGTAGTTCTCTGTTCACACGTCACAAAATATCCCGACCCGGAGGAGTCTATTGAGGAAGGGAGAGACCTTCTGCTGGAGAAGCCGAACGACGTGTTGACGGTTACCGCCCTCGATCTGCCAACTCCTGCCTGGTGTAGACCGCAGCAAAAAGGAGACAAAATCGATGCTGATTTCTGGGAAGAAGTGCAACTAGGCTGTACCTAGGTTCATCGCTGGACCAGAGCCCTTGCACTTGATCGCCCTTTATGTATAGTTTGTCCTTAACCCTGTGCTTAAAAGCGTGTCAGGCTAGGTCAGTTAACCACGCTCCCAGCTTCCCGATTGGTCCCCGGGTTTGGGGCCCACGTATTTTTTTTTCCTTCTTCTTTTCTGCGGTAACCGTGACAGTCAGCATTGCATAACAGTGGCCAGGCGGCTAGGATGACATAAAGGCATCGTTTCCCGACCCAGCGTCCCTGTGGGCTAGATTGTGTAACTTGCGTCGGTGATTGGCCCTGCCGTTACGGGGTGCACGTTCACGGGGGCTGCCCGTTTACATTCGATTAGCATGCAGCGTATCTAGGGCAATAACATCAGATGACCGTGCCAGCTGCCGTGGCTTGCATAGAAAACACAACCACACAATCAGTCTGGGACTGGAATCCAACTTTACTTTAGAACTAGGTCGCTGTCATAGGGACGACCTCGGAAAAACACTACAGACGCTGAAAACAAAACTAAATGCTTCCTCTTTTGTAACACTGAACTTGTTTGCTTTAAATAACCGAAACCAGACATGTAGTCGGTTCAGACATGACTGTGGCAAAAGAAGTAATGTTGTACTTTATTTCAACCTCGTAATTTCAAAAATGTTTTAACTTCAAGTCTTGCTCAATATGAGGCCTAAACTCATGTAAAAGAAAAGCAATTACGCAAAGTCTTCAATGTTTTTTTCTGTAACACGTCTGGGTTCCACACTGTGATGTAAATTATATAGACGCCATTGTCATGTAAATATAATATGATTCTTCATTTCAAAATCGGGGAAAAAGAGACTTAAAGGAACATTACAGAATTGGTAAGAACAACACTTGTAAAATATACTTTTTGATCACAGATTTACATAAAACTTACACGGTCTAATGATGATGATAGTAGAAAACATCCCTTGAAATATTTCTGTCTGAAATGCCATATTTGATGAGAAATGAATAAACTAATTTTCCGATTGGAGTATCGCTCAGTGAGCGTTTTATTCATTTGTTGAATCTATATGATTTCATGCAAATGTGTAATCGGTTTTTCACTATTTTCTCGTGACCCAGATGGCCGATCGATCTCAAACTTCTACAGGTTTGTCAGTTTATGTATATGGTGGATTACATAAAGTGCTTACACTGCCAGCAACTGTATGTTATCAAAAACCAATTATGTAATATTCCTTTAATGAAAAAAAATGGTCTGGTTCCTTTCAATATGATGAAAAGAGTATTATCATTATCATTGGATAGTCAGGGGTGATGGCCACGGCATACTATAAACATCTTGCACTATGGTAGAACGATTCGGTCGACATAACGATCATCACTTGACATTACATACTAATCGACTATTTATGTAAACACAACCAAGTTTAAAGCTCAACACGTTTGATAACAATCTTCACCACTACGTCAGGTCGGTTCAAAGTGGACAGACACAGTTTTAGGGTGAACGGGTTCTGCTTCTAAAGGAACCTGTGTAAAAGATTAAAGGAACATTACAGAATTGGTAATTGTAAAATATTTTTGATCACAGATTTACATAAAACTTACACGGTCTAATGATGATGATAGTAGAAAACATCCCTTGAAACATTTCTGTCTGAAATGCCATATTTGATGAGAAATGAATAAACTAATTTTCCGATTGGAGTTTATCGCTCAGTGAGCGTTTTATTCATTTGTTGAACCTATATGATTTCATGCAAATGTGTAATCGGTTTTTCACTATTTTCTCGTGACCCAGATGGCCGATCGATCTCAAACTTCTACAGGTTTGTCAGTTTATGTATATGGTGGATTACATAAAGTGCTTACACTGCCAGCAACTGTTTTGTGAACAAAAACCAATTCTGTAGTATTCCTTTAAGGATGAACGTCCGAATGATTTGCCTGCAGTCTTGTTTGCAGTATACCCTGGAGTCAAAGTTACACTACTTGTGCCTCGGCGGGATCGAGTCTGGTGTTACCGTGGAGGAAGGAATTTTTACGAGACTCTCTAGGTCTATGCCAACATTAAAAAAACAGCAACGTCAATTTCGTTCAAGTTGATCTTTTATATAATACAAAATTGTTGGTTGTGGCTATACTGGTGTTGCCTGAAATAATGGCAATACTTAAACATCTGTAATGTAAGCAGTTTTTGTTATAGTTCAGCACAGAAAATACATGCTAAGCTAAAGAGGGTTATCCATTGACATTGTCTGATTGTTGAAAATGGTGCCCCATAATTTCTGTTGAGCAAAATCAGCTAAGCAGTTACTGCCCAACGGTTTAATGAAATGCATGATTCTGATTTTTTCTTGAATAAAAAGAAGTGCCATAGAAATAAAATTCAACACCTGTAAAGAGTATAAACTGTGGTTGACCATTTCCTCTTTTTAAAGCAAAGTTTGATTTCTGTTATAATCTGTTATTGACGTTTCATATGTGATCTCTTCATGTCCCTAATACATTTTAATTTGGGTGTCGTAGGAGGAGGGGGGGGGGTGGCAAGCATGGGTCGAAACATTATCTGGCGTTGAACTATTTATTTGTGCATTGCTTGATCTCATTGATTGGGTGCTTGGTGGGGGGGGGGGTAGGGGGATGTTCAGGAGACATCTTTCTAAAGCTAAAAGTGACCCCCTCCCCTCCCTCCAAGAGTTATTTTTTACAATTACAGTCTTCTTGCAGTTTGCCTTGCACGCACGCCACCTTTTTGTAAGAGTAGCGGGTACCGTTATTTGAGACTTAATACCCGTAAGTAGTAAGTCGCTAATGAATGGACCTGGAGGTCATAAATTGTAATAAGTTAATATAGTGACCGAGGATGACCCCGCAGCAGACCTACGGTGGCTACCACTGTTCCCGGACCACTCACAGAAATGAACCATGTAGCTCCATGCTATGCTCCATGCATGCACTGACCTTTCGGGCCAATCCATTGGTAGGGCCTCGTTAAATACAATGATTCTATTCTCAAGCTTGTAGAACAATTGATTTTAAAACAAAACAAAATCAAGCTGAAAACTGTTTGATAAACAATTTAGGGCTGAAGGAGTTGCAGTTAAGCGATATTATTTTTTAAAGGGCAGTGGCGAAACCAGAGGGGCGGGGCAGCGATGAGATCGAAAAATGCACAATGAATGGTTTGATATACTGAAAAGCCCCCCCTTACTAAATGGTGTCTTTGTCCCCGCTTGCCCCCCCCCCCCCTAAATGAAAATATCTGGTTACTCCAGACTGATACGAGAGGACGGATCGAGAGAGGCTGCTCCGAAGGTTTGTTCCCCCCGGGGCGAGACGGTGCTGAGAGTGCGACAGTCCGTGGGCTGCTGGAGAGAACAATTAGTTGCTTTCTGTCTTGCCTAGTACGAGTTGCATGCCCATGTTCATGTACATTAACATTGTCGTTTTACGATTATGACTAGTACCACCCCACACTCTTGGCTGTGGAAGTTCACGGTGTGATTTTGAATTTTGTTTTATGATGTGCCCGTATCCAAATCAATGGCTCTTCGGCAGTCTGGCCTGGGAGCGTCTTCTCGGCGGTAGTCGAAGTCGCGTAATTCGGACGAGGTTGACTCTCTTTCACATCGAAGGAGGAAGATTTTTTAATTTTTTTTAATCATGCGCTGTTTTCTTCTATACCTTGATTAGCAAAGATATTGGTCACTTACAAACTATATAATTATAAATACTCATACGCGCCATAACAAATTATGATAAACATGCATGGGCTTGATCAGACGAGTGGGATCCGGGACAGTAGAACCGTGGAGGTATATAGAACAGAGGAACACTAAAGGAACATACAATGCTGGTCCCAGGAATCCTTTGTATTTTTGTGTCCTGCTAAGTCTTTGGAGTGTGTTTAGATAAAGGTAGGGTACACCTTTAGAAGGTATACACTCTATTCATACCATGTTTTATTGAATATTATCATTGCACTCGTCATTATTTCAGGGAATAATGTTTCAATTTTTGTATAATTACGAACCCTTACACTTACAGGGCGTTCCAATACATTGTTGTTCAGCTAATAATTACTTAGATAACACTTGTGGCGAATAATAAATTCCACAGCAAATGTGGTTGCGTGGCACTGTAATTAGCATTAAAGTCTGGTTATGAAACCGCCTTTGCGTGGTTTCGTCGATTACCCAACATTTCCACGGCAGTCCCTAGCACGGCGAACGTGACATGACTGGCGGTCGGCCTTCACGGTGAGGTGAAAGACCGCCAACAACCCTTTTGTGTGACGGATATACATGCAGGACGGCGGCGGGTAAAATAGTACACAGAACCGGGGGGGGGGGGGGAGGGGAGGGATGATACCGCCGTGTGACGCAACAGAGTGCTGGGTGATTCCTTTGATAATCACATATCAATGAATTGATAGGTTATCAATATTTCTCTTGTCATAAGGTAGTGGGCTTTACTGGAAACATAATTGGATGGAAAGGGTAATGTGCAATTGTATTGTCTTAATTAGCAACAGACGAATCAACCATCTCGGCTCAGTCTCGCAAGTTTGTTTGTAAAACTGATTGATTGGGGAAAGCGCAGTCCAATCCAGACATTTTGATCGAATTTCCTTATGTGACGTCATATAAACATGCAGTTCTGGAAAATCTGCTTTAAATTGGAAAATTTTTCTCAACTTCCTCAATTTGAGCCCCTTCCAGCCTCGGTTTGGATACATTAAATCTAAACCGAGGCTGGAAGGGGGTCAGATGGAGGAAGTCGAGACAATTTGTCAAAAGCAGATTTTTTCAAAAGCAGAAGACACAAAGTGATCCCCACGAAAGAATCCAGATATAAAAAAGGAAAACAGGGCACCTAGCTGCCCCCCCCCCCTAATTGAAAAAGCATTCCCCCATTAATGACAATATCCTAGCTAAGCCTAGCTGCATATATAAAACTTGATAGATGTACATGTAAGTGTTGTTGGATTTTCGTTTTGTTCTGTATCGTTTTATGAACATCTGAAACCAACTCAAAAATGACGTAGTTACATCATCGAATCAGTTTCGAGCTGTTTACGGACTGATGGATGGAAGGAACTTTAAAGGCAGTGGACACTATTGGTAATTACTCAAAATAATTATTAGCATAAAACCTTACTTGGTAACGAGTAATGGGGAGAGGTTGACAGTATAAAACATTGTGAGAAACGGCTCCCTCTGAAGTGACATAGTTTTCGAGAAAGAAGTAATTTTCCACGAATTTGATTTTGAGACCTCAGAATTAGATTTTGAGGTCTCGAAATCAACCATCTGAAAGCACACAACCTCGTGTGACAAGGGTGCTTTTTCTTACATAGTTATCTCGCAACTTCGACGACCAATTGAGCTCAAGTTTTTACAGGTTTGTTATTTTATCCATATGTTGAGATACACCAAGTGAGAAGACTGGTCTTTGACAATTACCAATAGTGTCTAGTGTCTTTAAGTAACGATGTAAATCGGTTGATGTATACCTGCAAACACATCTCTCCAATTACATGCTGCCTTTAGGAAGATACACTAAACACACTCGAGTATCGATATACTTGTTTTGAGGACGTCTTGGTATTCAATGTGCGGTAAATAAGACAACACGGATGTAGTGATTATTTGGATCCAAGTGGGATGTTGTAGTTTTTTTTTTTTTTTTGGGGGGGGGGGTTTCTTTTATAAGTTCACACTTTTAACCCTTTCATTGTTCAATATTATAATTTCCCCCTTGTACCGTTAATTCTTACTTCTTAAATTTGTTGTTCAATTTTGTTTGGCAATTACACGGCGGCTTTAAAGGGACATCAAGCATAATATATTTACGTAAATATTGACAAAAGTATTCAGGTAAATATAATGTGAATATTCACTTAAATATTAACGTTAACATTCGCATGACGGCCGAAATCGTGAATATTTGAATAATAACGCAAACATTTACGTTACGTTCAATACATTTGGCGAAACAACGCAAACTGATGATTTTTTTACACAAGCTACCCCAGCGCAACATTCAGTTTCTCAACAAGACAAGAACCCCACCATACAAATGTAAATTTTATCGTCTGTAAATGTTTATGCTTCCTGTTTAGCCTACTCTTTGATCGACGGTGCACAAAATATGTTTTCATGGTGGTGGTGGTGGGGGGGGGGGCGGTGAGGGGCTGGTGTTTATTGGGGATAAGGGGTGAGGGGTCATACTTTCTTGATAAAATTTCAAACGTTTTAGGTTCTTTTTTAGACATATCACAGACTTAATCATAATAGTGTTTTTTTGTATATACATATTTTTAAAGTTATCTTTTATGGTAATATTATGTTTGGTTGCCAGTAAATTGTCTCACATGACATGAACTGTTTACAGTTTTGTTTTTTCCCATGGGGGTGGGGTTGGTGAAACTGGGAGGTGGTTACTGGAGGGAGCTGGAAATCTGAGTGAGGTGTCACGTGGTTATGCTGCTATTCCACCAATCATGGTTTTCTAAAGATAAATAAATTGAGCCCGCACTGACTCTCCTAGTCTTGGTTCCAAGACCATTGGTGTTTGCTCAATACACATAATCAGTATCAACGTTCGGGTGTATAGTGTATACACTGTGCACGTTTGTAATGAATAAACATAGAGGGAACAAAATTACAAAGCGCCCTCTATGTTTATTCATTTCAAACGTACACAGTGTATACAACCGAACGTTGGTACTGATTGTGTGTACCGAGCAAACACCAATGGTCTTGGAACCAAGACTATGACTCTCCTTGATGGTGCTATCAACCAGGGCAGATAAGAAATTACTACATCATTGTGCTGGTCGATTATTTATGATTTCTAGCTACGAGTTCGGTTTGACTTCCCCTCTGTTGGTTTCCGGTTTGAGTCATTAAACCGATTATGAATTAGAGAATGTCTGTTTGGTATGCGACTCGGCATTATGTAACGGATCAATTTTCCAACGGATAACGATTTGCGGGACCTTTTTCAAGACGTCATCGCGCAAATTCAGCTTGATTACAAAAGTAAATAAAGCTATAAAAAGCTCATGTCATGTGAGGCAATTTACAGGCAACCAGTTTCACGCAATAAAAAACAACAAAGAAAGTATATGAATAAATGAATAAACAAATCACATTTTAATTGTCGGACTCCGTATGTTACTTTTGTGAAAAAGACAAAAACAACAACATACAGTTCTACTAAAAACAAATTGCCGTTCAAACATTGCATACAATGTTTAATTCTTTGTTTTTTAAAGCAAATTTTGAGAAACATCCCAGTGACGGGACCGACCGGAAAGGACCGTCCACAAACACATTTGTTTACGACCGCTAGTTTTCAAAACATCCAAACCAAAATGCTCGGTGTAACGTACTTTATCCAAACAAGAACAATAATTAAACGACCTAAAAACAAACAAGCCCCACCAAACCACCATTTCCCTAAACAGTCGATAACAATGCACTGAACAATGAATAAATATCTGCCATTGTGATACATATACGCAGTACTTTGTTGGACAATTTTACCAGAACATCCCCAACCCTATTAGCTTCTCCACAAAAACAAAACAGACTACTGATAAAAATACGTGTCTCAACTATAGAATATTGTTATCGCCCAGCAACAGGCAACATGATCAAGCACAATATCCCACGACTACCGGACAGGGCATGTTCAGTAACCTGTTGTTGTTATTTAAAACAGCAACAATGTTTTTCCAGCAACCATTCAATTTCCTCTCGAGAGATGAACCAGTTTTGGATTGAATAATCACTCTTGTGTCTGTAAAGTAGAACGTGTTTAAGCAGATGATTGAGTATTGAGCAACCCTTTTTTATTAATGTGCGACTGCGTTAGGCCCCCTATTGGTTTAGAAAGAGTGGCATTCTAACCCTTTTTTCAGAAAAAAAATGTAAAAGGTTTGTCAATAAAAAAAGAGAAGAAATTACCAAGGATGTTATGCTCATCGGCTACCTTTATCTGTGTGACGTTTATTTATTTATCTGAAAAATATGATTTGATACATGAAATTAAGAGAACGCGTGTTCAAAGAGGGCCGAAATGTTTGCGATGGCTGGAAAGGATGCCCCGTGGTTTTATCATTTTTAACGATAGTTCAATTTGTAATATATACAAAAATGAGTAGTTAAATATATATTTGTTGATCTTTTGAATTAAATATTTACAATGAACAATTTATTCTTTACCCATGAATGAAAACTGCCGAATGTTATCTCAGTCTGCTTTCCAAACCTGGTGATCGATTTAAAAGGATCGAAACATGGGTTTCAAGATCTCCGGGTCTAGTAGGACCATTGTATGGATCAAAATGCAATGAACTGTCTGGATACAAATCGAAATTTACGCCAGTTGTTTGTGCTCTAAATCAACCGCAAGTGTGATAAAGATATTAGGTGTACTGCATCTAGGCCAAGTGATTCCAGGAATCCAGACATTTCAGTTTCCTTATTTCCGGATGGTTTACATGAGAAGGGAAGTGTGCTACATTAAGCTCGGGATGCCATGATAAAGCCGCTATGATCTTGTTGTTTCTGGTCTCATGACCTTTGACTCCTTTGAGACTTCTTAGATTTACCACCGGAAGTCCCCTTTTGCAAAATGATATTGTCCGTGCTCCCTTAAAAATGAAAATATAAAAAAAGATGTAAAAAACGCCTTAAAGGAACATTACAGAATTGGTTTTTGCTAACAAAACAGTTGCTGGCAGTGTAAGCACTTCATGTAATCCATCATATACATAAACTGACAAACCTGTAGAAGTTTGAGATCGATCGGCCATCTGGGTCACGAGAAAATAGTGAAAAACCGATTACACATTTGCATGAAATCATATAAATTCAACAAATTAATAAAACGCTCACTGAGCGATAAACTCCAATCGGAAATTTAGTTTATTCATGTCTCATCAAATATGGCATTTCAGACATAAATATTTCAAGGGATGTTTTCTACTATCATCATCATTAGACCGTGTAAGTTTTATGTAAATCTGTGATCAAAAAGTATTACAAGTTTGTTTCTTACCAATTCTGTAATGTTCCTTTAAGTTCAATATTCACACTAAATGCCCGCAACTCATTTTTACAACTTTTCAAATTGTTGCCTTTGTCTAGGGCCGTGTCCGAATTAGCGGCTACCGCTACGGCTACGGCTAGACTTCCGCGTCATCATGTGTTGAAGTTTAATACGTCGTTCACCCGACTCTTCTCATCCTCAAGTACTTGCAAATACTCATCAATAGAGGGCGCAGTTTAACTGCATTGGCTTTATTTACCGTTTGGCTTGACGAATGGCACCATCTGAGGAAGGGTTTCTTGGTGCAAACATTGAGGGGACCCAGAACGGGTGATGTAAGTACCAGTATCTGATCAACCATACTCCTTGAGATAATGTCCCGGAGAAAGCATTGTGCTCTCTTTGTAAGATTATCCACAAAGCCCAACATTATTGCAAGAAATGTATGTCACAACTGTAGTTTCACAACTTACTGCAGTCCAGTACCTGCACTGCACGGGTTAGTTCACGATGGTATGTTTGGGTCATGTAGGAAGGGACAATGTTCGGATAAAAACAACAATATTGTTAGATTCGAGAATGTTATAAACTTCAAAAGGATAAGACGAAAAAGTGTATACAATAATTCATTAGTGCAAGGGAACTCGAGGCACCAGGGACTTCACTACTGCGCTGCCATTCATTTGCTGTTGACCAACCGTGTATGCAGTGTGTTGTCACACGTAAGCTACTCTTTCAGGCAACTTGAGTCAAGCAACCTCACCAAACACATTCGTAACACAATGTATACATTATATAACCATGTGCGGCATTACGTAATCCGTTTCATTGGACGTACACCCGTGTTTTTGTTTTGAAGTACAGAGGGTAATCGTAATACTAATAAATAGACACAGGGGATAATGGAGCTATTTCCGGCGGGTTTTATCACAAATACCCTTCAGGACCTTCACGTGATCCTTGAAAGCTTTGGCAACAACATTTTGTGGTGGTGCTGCCAGTAGAGTGGCAATGCCATCGGCCATGTGGCTAAGAGACTATTATATACACAAGATAGACCGAGCCTAAACTTCGTCATTCGACTTTGGTTATTATTGATGGTATGGTAGTGGATGTCACGGAATAAAAAAATAGAAAAAACAAACAAACAAACAATCAAAAAGCGAAACACATTTTTGATTGAAGTTATTCACAAAAATGAACAGGCCTAGGCCTAATTGTGTGTGTAGTGTAGTTTCGCAGAAGTTGTTATAACATTGTACTTTACCCTAGGAAATGATATTGAAATTTAAGTATGAGTGCTTTTCTTATGGAGACTGCCTGGAACTGGTTTTGTGTGTAACTTGTCTGGTGTGACATGAGCCTGTAACCGTATAAACGCACACGTTTAGTGCTATCTGTATATGTTACATTTGTTTACAGAGTGGTCACCTCGTACATTATAATGCTATTCATGACGGGCAATTAAGATGCTACACAGGCTCAATGGAACAATCTATATTTTGTGTCATAATTTTCACATAAATTCAAAATTTACAAAAGCAACAGCTGTACAGCTTTTGAGATGTCCCCCCCCTTCTTCATATCAAAAGTTGAGGAAAATCAGACAGTGCGATCTCCATAAAACATAAGATTTGTTGTATTCTTCCATTGAGCTGTGTACAAATGTGCCCGCCGGAAGTCCAGGCTCTGTGGCTCTTTTGTAAACATGAATTGTGATGTCACAGGTCACATCGTCTATAGAACGTTAGACTTAGGGTTAGAGTTTGTTTCACCTGATATCATTCACAACGTAGCTAATTGTACGTGTACCATACCACAGATCAGAACACTTATCATCGAAGAGTAGGGGTTAACCCCGGTGTTTCTGGTTCACACATAGGAAGTACCTTTGTTTACAGGTTTCCTCAGGCTTGCAACAATGCAACATACAGTGATTAAGTTCACTTATGAGGTATCCTTGGTTTCATGACCAGAAACATCATCATAATCTTTTTTGTAAATCACATATTATTATTTGAAGGTCATAGGATTGTTAAAAATGGTGTGTTGTTGTGCCCTGATATTGTCGGCTTTCAACCTTGGGCATATTTGATTTGATTTCAAGAAGCCTCGGGACTTCAAAATATTCATTAAAGTATTTTTAGTATTGAGAATTTAGCATTTGGTTGGGCTTAGGATTAGAATGTGCAAAGTGTCTTGCATCCAAACTCGAAATTGCCCCCTATCTGCGTTGACGGAGCTATAGATCAAGCGAGGGCGCTATAACATTTGAACACTTTGTTATAATCATGTTTTCTCATTTCACATTGGTGTTACACAAGCCTACTACTATTATGTCGCAACTATTAATAGGACCATGTCTACCCTATATCCGTAAGTAACCCCCAATCAAAATAGGTTTTCAAGAAGGGATTCACTAAAAACCTTCATCACTTTGCTTACATCTTGTTTGTCTTTGTTGCGATCACATTGATGGAGTCAAACCGGGAGCGGACTGAATACTGGCTCTATTTTTGAGGACAGGCCATGTCCGAAATGGCTGACATAGCTACGGCTACTGCTGAATGGCTGCGTCATCATGCGTTGAAGTATAGGACGTCCTTAGCAATACCCTTAGCAATAGTCGTAGCCACCAATTCGGATATAGGCTACAGTATTACTATAATGTTTAATGCCGCATGATGACGGTGCACCCACACTCGACTTTGGACCAACTAGGTAAACAACAATCTATGCATACATTATGCAACTCGATTGTTTAACGCAGGGCACGTTGAAAATATCCACCCGACTAAATAAAAGAAAATTGTTTGCCCAAGTCAGTCACTGTGACTACGTCAAGCGCCCTCTTGCGACTACCTCAACGTATCGGTCGTACCATGGTCGTACCCTTCCATTCCGTTTATATACTAAAAACTGCTTTTTCCTCCGCGCAAAATGCTGGCCGAATTCAGTGACTCGAATAACAGACGCGAGAATCGTGACTTTAGTTTCCTCTCGCTGCGGTCACGGCATCTTCCGGGACATTTCCCTCCGTCAACATCCGCCGACGAAATCTCCCCGCTGATGACGAGGAGGAGGTTGGGAAGCCCGGATTCGGCCTGAGAGAGACACATAACGGGGCTGGATGTCTGCGTTGTGTGCAATGCGTGACTAGGATGAGAACCGGTGGATACTTAGCCGAGACTGAAATAATTAACATATTACCCGTAGATACCCGATACTCGCATTGATTGGAATGAAATGGATTCTTTACTGTATGAATGTAGGATAGTAGTAATTAACAGTAATGGGCGCAATTTATCAAGCTCATCGTCTGGTGGACGGGGCTGGCTGTAGACCTTTAATGTCAGTGTCCCTTGAAGTTGCACTAAATGGCATTTTGTCGTGACAAATGGCAACGACGAACAAATTGCGTTTGTAACGCTGAGTGCACATAATATTTGTATGGTTCAACAGTGAGATTAAGACTGAATTCATTATGCACTCTTATTCACCTGATTAATTAAATGCTTCATTGTGCAGACATTATACAATGCATAAAACACACTTATTTACTCTCCTCGTCAATACGGCTGTTCTGTATGTGAATGTTGGTTTCCCCGTGTGTTCTGAATTGTATACAGAGTTTTGTAAAGGTGACATAAATAATCAGAACTTCTAATTTAAACCTTGAGGTGATTTGGTGAGGAACTTATGTTTATTTATTTGCATTCTTGTATTGATTTTGTAATTTCTAGTTGTTTATCATCTGTTCTCCTTATTGTTAAATATTTCGCAATTCGGCCTTTGGCCGCGATGGAATGTTTCATAATAAACCGATTCAAATAATAATAATAAAAATCAAAGAACTCCAACAGTTAGACGATCAGACCGTCTGGAAGGTCTGATCATGAAATCATAATTATTTATGTATTAAAAACCTTGAATAATCGCGGTAAAGTAGGACAGAGAAAGAGGGGATGCTTGCAACCGGAGAACGGGACGGCAATCCAAAGCAAGTGCCCCTTTCTACCGAGTCTTTATGAAATAACAATTAACTGAAACCGTGAAATCGAGAAGCACTCTTTGAAAATGACACGAGCCAATACACCAAAAAGCCTCTCAATTTTGAACTGTTAACATCGAACTTTGGCGTCCACTGCGAACTTATAACTCAACAGCGCCCTCAACAGCTGTAGTTAGTCCAGTCGATGAGGTTGTTTTATTTCAACGTTCACTCGAAAAATAATTTGCTCAAAAATACCTGAGACAGGTTTTAACTTTTGAAATAAGATATCAACATAACTGATTAAATCAGCTTGCAACATTTCATGCTGGGGAAGACGATCTGAACTAGTTGAAATCAATTCATTTTTGTAATTTTCGTTTGATTGATTACAAATTAATAAATAAGTGAATAAACCCGTGCCTCGATTGGACAACTTTAAAACAACATCCTTCACTTTCGAGTTCCAGTTTTCTCAGAGAAGATAAACGGACATGGATGTTATGTTCTCCGAGATCCACTAAAATAATGGACTAAAAAACATTGTTAAAAACACAAATTGGTTTATTCCATTTAAGTTAAAACATAAAAGAATGTACACAGTATGGCAACCGATAGATTGAATTGAACTATACAGGAACACGGGTTATATAAAATTGAGTCAAGTAGAATATTTGATTGACACAAACATAACCAAACAAAACTCTATCAAGAAGAAGAAGAAACAAAGGTTAGGAAGAATGTATAAAGGTCATGCTTTATGGGTGTATAGCTAGCATTATTTCACATGATCTATACATGGAGTGTTCGGAGTGGATACTGGGCACGTATGGAGCACCAGCAGCACATTATATCAACTCTGGACGTGAACAAACAAGATGGATACGTGACTTGAACAGAATTGCCGTGGACATGAGGGCTCGTATTGTTTGGCCCGTTCAAACCAAGGGAACAACACCGAGGATGGACGGGCAATTAGTCTGGCACCAGTTTGTAAAATGAGGGGAAGTCTTAAAGATGTTAGGTACGTTTTGGGGCCGATTTGACACGCAAGATTATTATTTAAATAGTTGATATATTTTTGTTTGTAGACTCGAGAGAATGTTAAGCTTCCAGTTAATAAATAATCTGCCAATGATAAGTAACTGAAAACCAAAAAATGAATTGTTGTGGAGATCCTGACATTATCTCGCGTCCATCAGCCATGTACAAACAATAATACTAATAAAATTAATAGTAGTATTAGGTATTTATAATGCGCCAAATCAATCCAAGAGAATTTCAAGGCGTAATTGTGTATGTTAATTATTTTTTATGCATTGTCCGTGGCAAATGCGAAAGTTTTCGAATGTATCTTTTTCGCTTTGAATTATCTCTCAAAATTCGTTCAGAGAGAGATTAAAAAAAAAACTCTTTCGGCGAAAATCGGTCCATGAACTTCAAATACTAGCATTGAGATGAAATGGCTTCAGATATAGGGAGGGGGGCAGTGGAGAGAGTGATTTTTTAATAAATTACAGCTGGTTTTTCTCAATATTTGCACTATTTTGGGTTAACCTTGACCTCAATTGATTGGATCTATTTGAACGTGACACCCTACTTAGTTGGTCAATCATAGGGAACCATAAATTATGGACGAAGTCTGATCGCGCTGCAGATTTGACCTCCACTGCAAAATCATGCCTCACTGCAGTGTATGGTCGCCTGAAATCTGGAAATTAAAAAAAAATCAACTTCGGATTTGATGAGTTTAAGGTGATTAATTTTAACAGATAAACATCATAAATAAAACCAATCTTCTAAAGATGTGTTGAAATCAGGCCGGCCATGAGGATCAACGTGGCTTTAAATTGGAACAAAACAAACAAATTACTTGAAGATGTTTAGTCCTGAAGATATAGATATGATTAGGGCTATTTTCAGCAGCTATCTTTCAAGTACATTCCTGTAAATGTTATAAAAATACTTTTGTTGTTGGTGCCGGAGAATGTTTTTACTTTGTAGGCAATATTAGTGGAATGATTGTGTGACTCCTGTTCTATTGACCTGTGTTGACGAATGTAGTCGTGGTGGTGGTTACACTATATCCACCTTAAACACGCCAGTTTTACATTACTTCAAATAGTGATTGCGTGCGCCTTGGCCGAAGGCTACGCAAACCACGTCTTTGAACACCACAACAACCCGAGGGGAGGCCACGAGTGGGCGAGATGTCCACTCTGTCAAAACAACCCAAGTCCGGCCCGCATTAGAAAAAAGAAAGGCATACGTGTACGTCGATGCCGGTCTTCTAACATTTTGATTGGTGCGACTTCACATCACCTGCTAACTGTCTCCCAACTCACTGGTTTTTTAGAAATAGAATGCTAGGGTTTTATGTGACTACCCTTGCATTGACTTGTCAGTTGGATGAGCTATGTTTTCTTTTGGATTAACTGTGTTTGATGGTTTGAAGGGTGAGGTACACCATTTCAAATTTCTTGCTGTCTTGTCATTATGTGATCATGAAGTCGAGAGCGGTTAGATAATGAGGTACACTGTTTTAGGCATTGTGATTTATATATTATAAAATAATCTTTTGAACGTTGTTGTTGTTTTTTGGCCGATGTAAAGGTTAGCGATTCTAAGTTCTACTTTGTACTAAGTTATCCTTTTAAGGCCGAGCTTGAGGGGGGGGGGGGGGAGCCCTCGTTGTTTCAATATGTCACAATCAGTTCCTGCCCACAACTTTGATTGTTACTATACAGTACAGGCTATGCTCGCCCACACAGTTGTACAATCAGGTTTTCACATTATCGTATAATGTACATGTCGTTTCAATAACTGTCAAATTAACACTGTTGCGTTTCTTGTTACACGGCCAGTATTCCCAAACCTGCTCAGACTACCGGATACACCACGTTTTATCAAGCCACTGTGCATAATTATCTAGAGTATAACATCATTTGATTACGGTGAGCACGAGGTTACCTTTTGTAATAAAATAATCGTACATCAGAAGTCAACGAACCCAAGTCACTCCCCTCAAGCGCCAAGATCGGGAGGAACAAAAAATTACAATTTCAAATCGATTTCACGAATGAAAGGGGTTAGATTTATGAAACATAAATTTGCCTGGATGGCGTGGAGCAGTGTGTGTCGTAGATTAATATGTGATGAATCCCACTTGAGTAGTGAGGTATCCATATCATCCATGCATGTTTAATGGCATAATGTTGTAGAAGAGAGCTCGATCGTATACCGTTTATAAGCGAAGCACTCACAACGACAGAAAAACCCCACGCTTAACGTAAAACACGAACCGTTGTTTTTAATAAAAACGTAATCACTGAATGCGAAAATAATCTTCACGAATTGGGTGTATTAGACCTATGGTTATTGAAAATAAATTTACTCTTAAAAAATGAAGAAGGTTTATTTTTTAAGTTCAAAGACGCGATTCTTCTTTCGATCGCTACGAAGCTACAAAACTAGACAGCAAGTTCGACAGAAGGGATTACAAAGTATGAATAAATATCACGGTCAGTGACGAGTACGACAGTGGCTTTGATATGAAATCAATACATATATCAATCATTGATATCTGTGTGTTTTAGGGGAGGGGTCCGTTTTAACTGAATGTTGTTCTTTCTTGCAGATGGCACTTCTCTTATCAGATCGTGCCCGTGTCGTATTTATGAACAAATAATCATAGCACCTTGGGATTGCCGGGTAATTCTCATGCCGTAGTGACCGTGCAGTGCTCACTGTCGCCCCTTGCGCGATGGTGACCGCGAGGTCGAGAGAAATGTATTATTTTTGTTAGTCATTCCGAAATATGGCATAAAGTGTCAGTTAAAGGAACATTACAGAATTGGTAAGAAAAAAACTTGTAAAATATACTTTTTGATCACAAATTTACATAAAACTTACACGGTCTAATGATGATGATAGTAGAAAACATCCCTTAAAATATTTCTGTCTGAAATGCCATATTTGATGAGAAATGAATAAACGAATTTTCCGATTGGAGTTTATCGCTCAGTGAGCGTTTTATTCATTTGTTGATTTCATGCAAATGTGTTATCTGTTTTTCACTATTTTCTCATGACCCAGATGGCCGATCGATCTCAAACTTCTACAGGTTTGTCAGTTTATGTATATGGTGGATTACATAAAGTGCTTACACTGCCAGCAACTGTTTTGTTAGCAAAAACCAATTCTGTAATGTTCCTTTAAAGCTTTAATGTTTAATGGGTTACTCATATTATTATTATTAGGAGTTATTTCAGATACTGACAAAGGAGCATTCATAACTGGTTAAAGGAACATTACAGAATTGGTTTTTGCTAACAAAACAGTTGCTGGCAGTGTAAGCACTTTATGTAATCCATATTACATAAACTGACAAACCTGTAGAAGTTTGAGATCGATCGGCCATCTGGGTCACGAGAAAATAGTGAAAAACCGATTACAAATTTACATGAAATCATATAGATTCAACAAATGAATAAAACGCTCACTGAGCGATAAACTCCAATCGGAAAATTAGTTTATTAATTTCTCATCAAATATGGCATTTCAGACAGAAATATTCCAAGGGACTGTTTTCTACTATCATCATCATTAGACCGTGTAAGTTTTATGTAAATCTGTGATCAAAAGTATATTTTACAAGTTTTTTTTTACCAATTCTGTATTTATGTTTCTGCATTCTTACAGTTGCTTTCTGTTTGAGTACAATTATGTTTGATTTTACAGTAAATATTTACGCTTATACATGGATGAATTTACAGATTATTTTTTGGAGCGTGGTAATCATTTTGTTGCCTTCACACTGAAGGCAAATTGCCACAGGGCCAAGAGCATCGACAGGCCACTAAGCAACTCCAAAAATCAAAACGAGAAAGCGATTATCCTCATTACAAAAAAATAATTCAAATCAGTTATCTCAAAAGACCCGTCTCCATTTTTAAGTGACCTAAGGGGTCAGTCACTTTCGCGCCTTGCTTTTATCTACAGAGGGCGCCCTCGTATACAAATCGCGCTCGGACTGTAATCCACACTCCATAGCGAAAAACTCCCCAAGTGCCGTTTGAAATCCAAGTCCCAGCGAAGAGGTTCGGAGATCATTTTCGTCTGGATTTGTCTGAGGATGGATCTTGCTGCAATATTCATCGCACGGGCTCGCCGATTAGCTTCACCTCTTGCATATTTTAAGTCGCAGCTTCTGGGAGTCTGTTCTGGAGAAAATTGACATGGTCTGATAATAGATGGCGCCGTGATATTGCGTCACGAGGGGGTAGCCTCAAAATGATAATTTGTTGTTGTAGTAAACACTGATTTAGTACTTTAAATCTACTGACAGTATATAAAATAAGTGAAATAAACTGACCTGTGAGAAATCACTGAATATATAACTGTTCAGTAGAGGTCGATAAAATACAGTGTAATATTTTACTTGTGTTGCTGTTTCTATTAAATTCACGGTTTAATTTCTTCATGCCTATGGATGGACAGCAAGGAAGATCACTCTTGGCTTGAACACGGTATCTCGAAAATGACATCAGCTCTGATGATTTCATTTCTTTGTTGGTTTAGTACCAGATGCAACTTTTTAACTGAATCCCTTCGGGGCACTAGCAAATAATACAATAAGGCATATTTATGTGGAGAACCTCCAGTGTAAATAAGCCGACCAATTATGTACCCATAATATTGTCCTCCAATATCTGATAAGATCATATATTGTAACAAGGGCAGAGTAAATTAAAGGGTGAACCTACATGATTATGGTCATCCTATAGTCATTTGTTCCACGACACCCCAGCACATCAACACTGGCACAATCTCCATGTATGTGGTATTAGCACATAGCAATGGTGTACACAATTTCAGAATCTAGTCAGATCTTATTGTTATTTAGTTATTTAAGTATTTATTTCTGTTCTTATCCAACAGCCAGTTTGCGCCAATAGCAGGATGGATAGGAAACAAGAAGATCATTATGTCATTCAACCAATGATAATGAAGTCCTATCTAGCTGGAGGTGAACCACGTGGAAGGTAAGCAATCATGAATATTCATTTTGTGTGTGGAGATTCTTCCACACAGTCGTGACCGAGAGGGTTCAGAACGAGTATGGTGTAACCATGAAATGCATTAATGATTGTTTACCCAGAAATCTTGCGCACCATTATACTTGAAGACAGTGTAAGACTAGCTGTAGTATATCAATATAGACCAATGTAACCTGAACACGTTGACATGTTGTGTCACAATTTCCACTTATTTAAAGGAACATTACAGAATTGGTAAGAAAAAAACCTGTAAAATATACTTTTTGATCACAGATTTACATAAAACTTACACGGTCTAATGATGATGATAGTAGAAAACATCCCTTGAAAAAAATTCTGTCTGAAATGCCATATTTGATGAGAAACGAATAAACTGATTTTCCGATTGGAGTTTATCGCTCAGTGGGCGTTTTATTCATTTATTGAATCTATATGATTTCATGCAAATGTGTAATCGTTTTTTCACTATTTTCTCGTGACCCAGATGGCCGATCGATCTCAAACTTCTACAGGTTTGTCAGTTTATGTATATGGTGGATTACATAAAGTGCTTACACTGCCAGCAACTGTTTTGTTAGCAAAAAAACAATTCTTTAATGTTCCTTTAAGAGTTTTAAACAAAAAAGCTGAACAAGTTTTGAGGTTTGCCCCTCTCTTCATGTCAAAATTTGATAAAAATCAGACAGTGCCATCTCCATAAAATGTGAGATGTTTTCTTCCTTTGAGCTGTGTACAAATAATGTCCATGCACTGCGGCTCTTTAGTAAACCTGTGACGTCACAGGTTACTTGGTCCATCAGTTAATGGGGCATATATTTATCGCCTAGCTGCTAAACATAAATCCTTAGTCTTTGATTCGAGACGTGAAACAACTTGATTCTCAGATTTTTTTCATTAGCAAATAGTTACAATCCGCTCCATTCATTGGAACTAAAAAAAAAGAAAATGTTTGCGATGCCAATTTTCTTAAGCACTCACCGAAATTTGATTTCAACCTCGGAAGGGGGCGGGGGAGACTGCAATTCAGAGGGCGTTCGTATGCTATTAATGACTGAAACCATGGTGATGCCAAACGAAAATAACACCGTTGGATTTCCTGGTGTGATCACAAACAGGTTTGCGATGGGCAGAATGTACAATTTCCCTGGGGCTGGTGCGATAAGTGCATTAAGATCGACCATATCGCACAGTCATTAATGCCTCGCTGGTAAAATAAGGTGTTCATATGTGAACATTCGACTGCTGTATTATCAAATGAGCCGTGGAGAATGAGATCGCTGCGTGTTAGTGTTGTGCATTTTTCTGAAAAGTTTAAAATGAATAATGTTCGGGAAGAGTTCGTTTTCGTTCTACTTGTTGCTTGCAGGAAAATGTAGGTAGTTCAGGGAAACCAACCATTGCTATTATTTAAAAAAAATTATAATAATCGGAAACAATTGTTATTCTCTCAAGAAATGTTGTGTAAATTACCGAAAATGCGATCAATATTAAGCTAGTGCGTTCATTGTAATTTTTTTTTTAAATGAGACATAATTATTATATTCACCAGGGGACACTATTCTACTCTTCTTGAAATTTATCAGTTCAGCTAATGAGAGAGGATTTAACCAAATATAACGAGAGCAAACAGAATATAGTGCCAGTGCCCCCAATTGTCTCACGGCCAAAACAACGTTACTCTATACCCTAAAAGCAGTAATGGGGGAGACATACCTAACGTACAGCACAAGATGTAATTTAAAAAGAAGAAGAAGAAGAAATAAAAAAAAAACCCAAAACAAACACAAAAATGAGAGCTGAAATTTGGTAGGATATTACGTGGCACCATCAAGCATTCTAGTGGTGTAGTATTTCTTGTAGGTCAATTACAAAAAGTGCACCTAGGCTGTTAGTCGACATCAAATAGGCCAATGTACCATTCATTCAAACGGGCACTACATGAACACCAAAATGAAACCGTGCATCTACAACAACTTGCAGGCCAAAACGTTTCCCAACTATTACACTCTCCAACAGATGAGGCGACAAAACACCAACACCGAGGGTGTTCAGCCGGATTATCACACCCAATACTGCAGAAGGAATAAATTGACACCGCTGGTGTTATTGTAACACCCTAGTTTTTTTGCTTCTTCGGAGGGTATGAATTCAAGGGGTATCAAATCTGGAGACGGTTAAGTGGGTTCTATTGACAGGTGTCTGTTCCTTGTTTGTGTGATGGGTTTAGGGACTTGAGTGAAAGTGATCCGAACGGCAAACTTGTGTACTGTTAATTTTTTACATCGAATCCGACCGCCACTTTTTTTAAAACTCATAATGGCTCAATCATAATAAGAACTGATACCGTATACTATTTTTGTTTAATATAATGAATGGAAACATCTCTCGTCGATCGAAGGGGAAAAATAAAGTACATGGGTAGATATAATTAAAACAAAAACAAACAAGTAAGAATGTTTTCACACGATGGGCGAACGCGTGCTTGTTTATACGTTAAACATAATAATACTATTTAGACGATCAGTTTGGCTAGATGATTATTTATGTTTAATGTTCGTGATGTAATTTGAGTGACAACGATATTGAATGAACTTCTGAACAGCAGCGGTTATCTTTTCAATGAAATCGTCATACTTTTATGAAGCCAAAAAAATGAGAATGTAAAACATGTCAAAGTTTTTTTGTCCCTGGTCGTGATGCCTCGTAAGTGAATATGCCGTAACTGATCGAGTAAATGTGTGTTTTTTTTCCCTATCTCAAGCTCTGATGCCTAGAGTGACGTGTACAACTCAGACATAGGTATCAAATTCTGTTAGTGAAATAGGTCAGAGCCAATGTGTCCGACGCCACTCAGCGACCCCTGGACACATCTCTCTCCCTCTCTGTTGTGACAGTGACAGGGACCCTTCTTCGTTCTGGGTGCGATTACCGCACATACAAGCAACAGATACAAATCTCCACACGGTCTAATCCCTTGATTTTTATATATCTACCTTGGCCACAAATGGCAGCAGCAGCGCGTGGAGGAAAGCAACAAGCTGAACCCCGCGTGGATTCTGCGTGTGGCGTCAACCCCAGCACGCGTAATCGGATTTCTCGAAAGCAGCTCGTACCGGAGAGCACATGTAGACACGGTGAATATATGAACCTTTTTAGCAAGTGGAGCGCGTCTTTGTCGTTGATTAATTGGCCCGTGGTCGCTGATGTGAGAGACGACAACGGCAGAATGTAAAAGTTCACTCAGGTTTTTTTTATATTTTTTTTTATAAAGCTGAGAGACACGTTGATTATTGCTCGTGGTTGCAGTTTTTTTTGGTCGGGGTTGCGTGGGATTAGAATTACTGCTGATGGAGACTGGTGGTTGGGGGGGGGGGGGGGCTTCATAGAGGGATATGGAAGAAGATACCGTGTGGATGATGACCAGGAATAAATCAGGCACCTTATCTTATTAATTTCAGCTTTATTTATTTAAATTTTGACAACTTTGAGAGATGCACTTGTGTTGCTGCACTTTTCAGTTGCCTAAAACGAAAGAAAAAAATAAAATAAAATAAAAATAGATAAATATATAAAGATACATGATAAAAATACAAAGAAAAGTCATCTTCCTACCGAAAAATTCAGTTTTTTGGGGGCAAAAGAGTAAAGAAACAAGTACACTGTAGCGCAAATAAAAAAATACACTTAGATTTGGCAAACATAAAAAATACACACATACAAAAAATGTCTTTGTATAAAACTCGAAAACAGACAAAAAGAATCAAGAATCGCCACAACTGACAAAAAGGGAAGAACCGAAAGAAAATATAGCTGATTCCTCAATGGTATACGAAGACAGAATGTCACTGAACATAACACAGATATGTAAAAATTAAAATCTCCATTTTGTACTTCTTTGTTTAATGATGATCGCCACATTATACTTAAACCATTTCATATTCAACATACATGTCTCTTTATATCAACCATTGAACATTTCCTCGTTGTACACAAAGTTTGAATTTGAACCATGCAAATAACCCTTTGTATATTTGTTATGTGTTTACATTGAAATACTAGATTACCAGCCGTGAATACAAAATGCGAGTCCATAAGTTAATCAGTGGAATAATCAGCAAGCATTTTTGGTCGAGTGTCAGTATAATTGGTTATTTATTAACGTTTGTGTGGATGATTTCTAAAGATAATGTCTTTATTTGCTTGTTAATTGTACTGGGGGAGGGAAGGGGAGGGGGTTGAAGGAACAATCTTAAATCTCAAAGTGCTTCAGGTGGTCAAATAGATACAAATCTAGCAGTATGCCACGTCATAAGATGTCACCGTCAGCTATAGTTTCAGATTGCCACCAGGTTAGCTAGAGACAAATTATGTGTGGGAATAATATATGCAGTCATTAAAGGAACATTACAGAATTGGTTTTTACTATTCGAAACAGTTGTTGGCAGTGTAGGCACTTTATGTAATCCACCATATACATAAACTGACAAACCTGTAGAAGTTTGAGATCGATAGGCAATCTGGGTCACGAGAAAATAGTGAAAAACCGATTACACATGTGCATGAAATCATATAGATTCAGCAAATGAATAAAACGCCCACTGAGCGATAAACTCCAATCGGAAAATTAGTTTATTCATTTCTCATCAAATATGGCATTTCAGACAGAAATATTTCAAGGGATGTTTTCTACTATCATCATCATTAGACCGTGTAAGTTTTATGTAAATCTGTGATCAAAAAGTATATTTTACAAGATTTTTTTCTTACCAATTCTGTAATGTTCCTTTAAGCATATTGGTCCATCGCTTCCCGCCCATCATTCTAAAGTCTCGCTTACATATTAAAGGAAATATGCCATTAATCTCTTTATTAGTTTCAGTTAAATACTATTTTGTGGGTGTTGTGCTTTCTTTTTAATTATTTGTAATTCGAAAGTGTATTTGAATGTGTGAACTTTGCATAGTCAACTATAATACCTAGTATTAATTACGATTGTTACAGATAATCTTTGTGGCACTATCTTTGTCAAGTACCCTGTATCCAGTAGCAGATATGGATTCTCATTCTCGTTTTTGAGGTAAGGGCCAGACTATTTTTGTTTCTTTTACTCCAAACTCCGATTTAAGTTTTGAATTAAAACAGGAAAGTATCAAGATGAAAATCAAGACGATAATGTACGTTAAGTCGTGTCCGAGTTGGCGGTTACATATACGGCTGCGACTGTTGCTAAGGGTGTTGCTAAGGGTGTGTCCTATACTTCAACGCATGATGATGACGCAGCGATCCATCCATATACATAGCCGTAGCCGTAGCCTTATAAGCTGGACACTCTGTGCAGGATGCAAGACTATTTCACGATGCCCAATTAAGGATTCCTAATTGGTCAATGAGTCTCACCATTATGATAATTTTGATCAATACAGTTGCGGACGTCATGGTAGTCATCATGCAAGAATGTATGAAATTTCTTTGTATGGGCAAATTCTAGCCTTTATAATATGTTAATTGAAAAATAACAAGTTGCCCGACTATACGCCTTTAGTGGATGTATTCTTATCTGGGCGCCGTTTACTACAATCTGCAATGTTGTGACGTCATCCATGGAGTGTAAATGCGGACTTACTTGACATGAAGTACAGATATGTACTGGCAGCTACATTTAAAAGGTCAATATTGTCATATTATTGTTTATGCTGGTGAAGTGAATTGAAATGTTACGTCTATAATGATTGTTTGCACTCAAGTGTTACTCGCACAAAATAAAAAAAACAAAGCTCTGTGGCCCATAAATGATTTGAGATTGATAATCAACCAAATTATGTTTTTTGTACAAAGGAGAAAGTTGGACTTCAAATAGCTGTGATGTATATCAATTTCAGGGGGATTTTCTTTTGCTTTCATAACTTTGTGTGAGACGAAGTACGAGATTGATAGGTTTAAACAACAACAACAACAACAACAACAACAACAACAACAACAACAACAACAACAACAACAACAACAACAACAACAACAACAACAACAACAACACAACAACAACAACAACAACAACAACAACAACAACAACAACAACAACAACAACCAACAACAACACAATTCAATCTGAAAGCTCACTGATGCTAAAGTTCATACCAGTACAAATCCTCCAGAGAAATATTTCCCTCTGAAAACTCACTGATTAAAAAGTTCATACCAGTGCAAATCCTCCAGAGAAATATTTCCCTCTGAAAGCTCACTGATTCTAAAATTCATACCAGTACCAATCCTCCAGAGAAATAATTCCCCCTGAAAGCTCACTGATTCTAAAGTTCATACCAGTACCAATCCTACAGAGAAATAATTCCCCTGAAAGCTCACTGATTCTAAAGTTCATAGTACCAGTCCCCAAAAGAAATATTTTTGTCTGGAATATAGCCGAGAAAAGAGCTTTTGAAGACTGCTAATAACCGTTGCTTATTTGGAATGATCCTGCCGAATTAAAACTCATGTTTATGAATGTGAACAAAATCCCTAAAAAAACATAAACTGCTTGTTGCCGTTTTCACTCAACGAGACCACCCAAGTTGATGAAAATTTAACAGGTTAATGGTTGATTTGTGGGTTAATTACTGTATGTCCACGAGTAGTTGATGTCGCTCTTCCGAAAACCACAATTGTATAATCGTCCCTTTAATTGTGTGTAGACGCTTTATACGGCACTGGTTGATTCGACACGTGGATATTAATCCGGCGTTCACTTTGGGCCACGCTAGGTTGACTTGAAGCAATCTGATCTTACAGATGGAGAGAGAGAGAGAGATAGAGTCATCTCTTGCTGAGGACAGCCAGCAAAATGTCTCTCTTTCTTCTAATGTCCCTCTCTCTAGCCTCTTTCCCTTATTGATATGAATACATAATCTGGCTGTGAAGGATGCATAGACTGGCTGGCCCCGGGGTAACGACTTGCTGTCCGGCCTAGTAGTGCGGTCTCCCCATTTGGGACACACACAACTGCGCTGGGAACATCCGGCTCTGCGATGGTTTGGGTTCATTTCAGGGTGACGGGATGGAAGGGCTTTTTTCTTCTTCTCCATTCCTTGGACATTTTAAACGCCATGGCAACGGGTGGTGTTATAATTTGATATCTGCTTATCGATTTTCACACATTGATTACTCGGTAATTTGGTAACTACGACGAAACACGGTAATTGATGGATGTAGTGCTGGATTTGATTATTTATGTCAAGTTTAGCTATCACCCGGAAAAGCTCTTTGGAGATTCGTTTATTGAGTTTATTATGGATTGTTCGAAAAGTCACGATGTATAACAAGTTTCTTGTGGCTGTTTCGTTTCCACTTAACTTATTTTTTGTAAATGCACGTCTTCCGACTCTGATCGATGGAATGAGTGCTATGGAAACGTATCGTAAATTAATGATAATTGATTACATTCGATTAAAAGCTCCGCCGGTGAATTAATTTTACTTATTGATTATTCGAACGGTATAGTCAAGTACGAATCTTATTGGATTTTTGCTCACTGCTTCTAGTTTAGGTTTGTTTAAAAAAGTGATTTTTTTTTGTTAAAACTGTGCACAAAAGTCTTCAATCGATTTTCGGTATGAGTGTTTTGTTGTAACTACTGGACGAACGATCTTCGCTTATCGATCAGCCTAATTATTCGAACACTAATGTTTGAATATTTCATTGATCTTTTGTTATTATTATTATTTTTTTTAATTTAGCTTATGCCAGTTGTGTCCAGTGGTCTGAGGTGAGACTTGAACCCAGTTCCATTGTTCTGAAAAGTGAAGAAAGCGCCCTCACGCGCTGATCTGATTACAGTCAAATTTAAGTGTTGAAGTTTTGTTTTTTGATTAGTGTCAAGTTTTCATTCTGTTCATGTAGAGGATTTATCTAGAAACCCAACTCTCCCCAGCACCTATCATTTTGTCAAATTACACTCGAAATGCACACCCCTGATGCACAAGTCCGTTTGCATCTCCATAAAAGGGCTTACAAATATAGAATTCCACAAATTAGTATCAAATGACAATCTGATTCTGATTGGTTCCTGGCGATCATCTTGCAGGGTCAAAGTTCAACTCCATGCCGATACCCAAAGACGTCAACTTGAATTTAAGACGCATTAGTGTTTTCTTTTTGTCGGTTAGAAGTACATTAAACCTGGTGAAAGTTAATCTTTTTTGAAACGCGACCCCCCGGCTCTCGAGCGATGCACCGGAGACTCGGGGATGCGAGTGTCGCTGTAGATGACTCGGAGAGTAACAATACAAAATGTGGACAGGTAAATTTTCATCATTATAAACGCTTGTGTTGTCATTACGTGGAGCTGGGGGACCCCTCTCGCTCTTTCTCGCTCATTCCCGGTCGTTGAACTCTCCTTCAAGATGGCTTCACTGCGTTGAGACTGACAAGCCTCGCGCCGTGTATGAATAAGCATGCATAATGCTGTTCAGTTGCTAGAAAGAAAAAAAAAACATTCGTAGTCTGAGTTCATGTGTGAAAATAATCACATTATACTCTGCGTATGTCAGAATGTGGGGACTTCATTTCGCTGAGTTAAATCGTGGTATCAATCATAAGGTAATCCATGTTGAATACTTGACGAGTATAAAATGCAATAGATGGAGTGAACTTCAAGGCTGAGAGATGATTAAACACGATTCCCAGGGAAACATTGTGATGTAAAATCAAGTATTAGTTTTCGTTTGATGAGCCACGCGTGTGTCTTAGAACTAAGTTGGTTTTATGTGATTGTGTGCGGGCAGAGATGGCCTTTAAAACCCGGACCTCTTGTGTCAGTTGGCCGAAACTGGTCATCACCACTGTGGACTGAGGTGACCGTTAAAGCCCGAATCTCTGACGTTAGTTGGTCAATACCGGTGATTGTCACTGGATACAGGTGACGACTGACCTCAGCTGGCAAAGACCGGTCACTATCACGCACTGTGGACTGATGTGACTGAGGTGACCGTAAAGCCCGAATCTCTGACGTCAGTTGGCCAATACCGGTGATTGTCGCTGGATACAGGTGGCGACTGACCTCAGCTGGCAAAGACCGGTCACTATCACGCACTGTGGACTGAGATGACCGTTAAAAGACAGCGCCCTGACCTCAGTTGGCACAGATTGTGATTTGGCTATGCTGTCGGCTAATGGTCTGCTATTGTCAGAGTCAATCTGCCTGTGCATAAATCTAACGATATGGTACACGTCTACAACTGCCTGCGCGTCTCCTTCAATGCGCACCGCACGGTACTGCGCACGGGGAATCCGACTCACAAAATGGCGCAAAATAACGAAGAGAGAGAAAAATGTTTTAATGTTTGTTGACGTCAGCTGAGTTGGGTCAATATTCGCTTCGCAAAAAAGTACACTGGAAGCATCAGCCAGACTATCAAATTCAACAGTAAAAGGCAAAAAATTACAGATTTTTTTTTGGAGAGTTTGAAAAAAGTGGTTATTTTACATGTCGGATATTATCACATCCGAACCATTTTGAAAGTGACTGCGTAGTGAGATGTGACGTCATCGTTTCACGAATAATTCCCACTGGATCAAAAGTTGTGCTCGGAAAGTCCTCATTAATTTCCACATGACGTCACGAGTCGTGCTGCTCTAATGCACGTGAGGTTTCTTGACATTTGTAGTTTGCCTTTACCTTTACCTGAATCCAATCTAAAATTCTGTTCAAGCCTTTAAAAAAAGGGAGGGGGATAACAACTCATCAACTATATAAATGAAATGTATTTTTCTTTCATCGTATGGATAAACAAATCTTTAAAAAAAATTGTTTAATTTAATTTAATATTTCTACGTAAAAAAAAAAAAAAAGAAACACGCAAAAATTTGCTTCTTTTGCAAGATTTAAATCCAACAGAGTGTTGATTAGTTTGTTTATAATATTCTATTTTGTTGTAGGTGTGAGGCATTTCATAATTGCCGATTTATTACAACTTATTACTAGCCGTTGATTTATCCCTGATGAACAGTAGGCCTACTATAGTTTGAAGGCGGTTTTAAATTTGAAGGCGGCACAGCCAACGATCCTTATCAACAAGTTAGAAGGAAATCAACATGGCTCTCAGCGGACATCGATTCCCTAATGCAATAAAACATGATTGAGTCTGGGTTCCTCTCCATCATTTAGCGATTCTCCACACATCCAATCAGAGGTGAATGTATTTCCGGCATTTTGCCTCGTTCCTCCAAAAGACACTCTCTTCATGTCGACTTAAGTTACTTCCTCCATCTCAAACCAAAGCCCAAATTCATTACTTCCCCTTCATGACTTACAAGAGTTCATACGCGGGTTCGAGCGAAATAAATCCGCCCGATAACCTACAGCGTGTAATGGACGACGCCAAAGTGTTTCCTTGTAGGTTGTGACGTCATGCCCAACAGTTTGTAATTGCCAGGGCCTGGAGGTTTTGTTTGAGGCAGAAGGAGCAAAAATATGACATGATCCGAAGCGATCTTGCTTGCTTGGGCATAAGTAACATTGCCGCACTCCTTCAATCCTGCAGCAGTTGTTTCTTTCTTCTTCTCATCAGCCCAGTCCCACCGAGGATTTATGCAGAAGTAGCGGCCGAACTGTGTTTTATAATACTTGTTGTGTAAATCTTAAAAAAAAAAAAAAATCGATTTTAATATGGCGACCACGCTTCGTTAACCATACACATCGAATATCGCGATTACCGTCGAGCTCACGCCGAGTGTTTCTAATCGTGCCACCACGAGCAACCTTGTTTCCATACCCTCCCCTTATTTGTTTCTGGTCGACCTCAGTTTGCGAAATTCCCCAGGCGTGTAGAAAATGTCAGACTATACATTGGATTGTCTTCTTATCGTTGTGCCATTATTTCTCGGATGGACATTTTTTGTGTATTTAGAACACAAGGGTGTGGGGAGAAAATAAAGTATCAAAGATATTACCTCCGGAACGGTTTTCTCTGAATCGAGGATCTTCGTCAGGGGTATTTTCATCTTAGTGCTTTGTTTCATACATTACATTCAAAGCCCTTACGATGACTTCCATACGACGAGACAAGGCGGAAATTGCAAGGCGGCTGGCGAGCTTTTAATTAGGTTCTTCGGATGGACGGTATAAGGGGAAGAAAATGAGGAGAGATCGTACGGATTGGACTGTCCGAGAGGGTTTGTATATTAAGGAAGAGACGGGCAAGACCCGGCCCAGCTCTTCAGAGTCAAGTGTAGCTAGTGTTCCTGCATTTTAGTGAAACCAAACACGATTGGCCTAAGAGCGATCGGGCTAGTGCAGTCCCCCCTCAGAATGTCATCTCCTTCAGCTCCTGAAATGCAGATGTACTGCTGCGTATAGCAAAAAAAAGTCATTCATCGTTTTGTTGCTTGTGTTCCTTCGTGCACGGCCAGTGTTAATTGCCTCATTTACAATCAACTCTTGAATATGTTTTACATGCATGCATCTTGTATTGGCACTTGTAACTGTCGCCAAGCAAACAGAGGGCGACTCAGTCGACGACTTTCCACAAAGTGCACTACACTTTCTGTTCTACCTAAGTGGCTGAATCTTCTTTAGATTTCTATCATTTCTTGTCTATCTCAGCCTCAAGGGACCACAGCCACGGACAAGGCGGGTAACAGTATTTGTCTTGAAAAACCTCTAATATTATCTCGTCAAACGTCCATTGCCAATACCCCAGACACTTTAACTTGCGAGTGGAAGAACACCAAGTAAGAGTTCTGGCCACGAATGCATTACAATTATTGACCTACCGTGGTCAAACACGAGGCAAGTCACACTTTGGAGATTTTGTTAATTTTCACCTTTTTGGAAAAAGGTTCTCCTTGCAGCATTCTGAAAAGAAATATGAAATCAATACAATATTTGAAATGCAATTTTTTTTTTTTTTAAATCTGGAACAACCGCCGGTGCTACCTGTTACCGGCCCAGGGGGGTACTCGATTGTACCCAGCCAACCAAACTATAGTGTACCTCGTGTTGAGATTGGGGGAACATGGTTAGCCAGGTCACTAGCTATTTATTATGGTGCCTTCGAGGCTACCGAATAGAAACCAAGGTGGCTGCCTCCCCAGTCTTCCACACCCCCCTGCGGACTCAAACGAGTGGATCAGGTGGTGGCTTGGCGAGCCTTGGTTGCAGGGGGAGATTTCTCTGGAGGTTTGGGGACACGATTCGTGGTCGCCTGTGATTTTTTTTTTTTTTTTGTTTTTTTGATGAAGCAAAAGAGGCGGCAGCTCCGTGTTTTGAAGTGCAGGTGATCAATTATTCCATCGGTGTAATTAGTTCTGATCAATAGGTGTCCACACTTAGTGCTGGGTTTGGGGGTTAGACACCACTGAGGGTAACGCACGTAGCACACTCGCTAATCTCGATACCTTCTCCGGTGGTGGCCAGGAATGCTTTTCTTTTGTCCGTCCACGTTCATGACTACACCGTCCGCGAGGTGGAGGAATGGGATGTACAATCACCGGCAAAGAGGCAAATTAGTAGAGCAAACAATCGTCCGTTAGCATTGTACGTATGTTGCCGCAGGATTACACAATAGTGGTCTGTGGTTGAGTCAATATGCACAGGGGGGCAAAGAATTAAAAACAAAATTAGAAGTAGAGAATTTTTGACCCATGTGGGAAAGTGGTGCCGCTTGCTTTGCACTTATAAACGAAAACGCAGATGACAAACATCGTATAGCTTGGTCTGACCAGTGACTATACAACACATTGTGATTGACCAATGACCATGGACAATAAAGCATGTGCTGTTAACGACAGGTGTAAATATTTTATAACAAAAATACGAGTGACTAAATTGTCATCTGAATTATTCACCATTGAACTACTTCTTCTCAGAACCAACAATACATCAACATTGTCAGCTTGTTATTCTGAATAAGTACCTATCAAAAAATAAATAAAACAAAATATTTATATGAATAATATGCGTAAACAAATAAAAAAAGAGAGAATATATTACCCCTCAGTAATGCAACACTATTCAACAACCAATGTTAGAGACAAGGGTGTGAAAAATCATTCTATCCAAACCCAAACCAAATAATAACTTATAGGATATTGCCTTTTCCATTTCTACAACAGACGAACCACATAATAAAATTAGCCGAATGACAATGACTAAAAAATCCCTGGAACGTGATTGCTGACTTTCGGCAATAATACACAGTGTATAATATGGCGATGCATGCGCGGGCAGCATTATAAACTGCATGTATGGGATGATCCAACGGGGAGATTATGCGAGAGAAATGCAGCGAACTTTAAAATTAGTACAATCAACTCTTGTATCCGGTGCGATCATCACTGTTCCTAGAATGCTCCATGCCGGACCACGGTGGCGAAGAACTTGCTTATGTAGCTGTTAGACTGTTATGGCGAGCGGCTACCTTTGTTCTGTGTTTATTACCCCAGATAAAGATTTATTTAATTCTTTATCGAATTGAGGAAGACAGCTAGCTATTATTTTGACCAATATCACTTAAAGACGGGGTGAATCATTCACAAGAAAAATGTATAATTCATATAAGATACCCGTTACCATGGTCACATATTTATTGTAAATATTCGAAATGCTTTTATGGCGATGGTATAATGTGATGGATTAAACTTGCCATTTATTTAGGATTCGAAGAACATAGTTTATTGGACAGCAAAATAGTCTCATCTCTTAGTACGTGGGAGATATCTACATTTACTTGACATTTATCTAAGCTTTAATGTTTAGTGTTTTGTGATTTAGATAAGTCAGAGTTTATAGTATTTTTGGGGGTGTGTGAATTTGTTATCTTAAAGGCATAGTGCATTGAGATTTTCTAAAAGAAAAATTGTTCAGGTCCTCTGGTTTTCAATCAACATAATTATCAAAATTATACATTATGAAATTTCATTACAAACTGATGTTGAAAAAGATTTATAATAATGACAATTGATTCAATGAAAATGTTATCGGAAAAATACAGTAACAGTTTTTATTACCATACTACCAACTTCCAATTAAATCAGCCTTGATTGAAATTTAAAGAAGAAGAACAACAAGAAGAAGCAAAGTGTATATATGATTCTTTGTTCATATATATTCGTTTATGTATTTCAAAGGAACACTTCAAGTAATAAACCATGAAAGGAAACTGATTGGAAACTTCAAGGTAACTTTATCTGTGTTTTCTTGGAGTAGGATTGGGTGGAATTGGGGGTTGGGGGGGGGAGGGGTGAGACAAATTGCCAATGATCCATTTATAACACCAAACAGTATAACCAGTGCCATAACTAAGAGAGAGGGGGTGGGGGTGGGGGTGGGGAGTGCTCCCCCATTGATGTCCGTTCCCCGTGGACCCTCCCCATTTAAAAAACTTGACGTGTAAGAGTAAAAATTACAAGAGTAAAATGTTACATTTTATCAGCTTAAATGTGATAATTTCTATGTTTGTAAAACTATTTTTCCATTTACATGCAGACAACGTACTTTGACTCGCGTCAAATAGTATCTACAAAATATGAAATGGCATAAACGAGATGGCTGAAAAGGGACTTGTTCTATAAGAGAATCGAAACCGTGAAACTTGGCCAGAAATGCCCCCAAGGAAAACTGGTTTTACCAAATTTTACCCCTAGTTTCGGCGCTGGGTACAACTGCACCCCTTACGCCCTCCTATGTCAAAGGTTTGCTTTTCTTTCCCTTTTTACATAAGAAAATATAAAATTAATTTATTTGAAATCTTCGGACATTAAAAACGTCTTGACCATCAGGAGACGTCCAAGGAAGGAAACAAATTAATTAAAAACTGTCAACAACAAATACGTGTCTTCTAAATTATAAAAACAACATTACTCACATCAGAATTAATTTCAAGAAAAAGGGAAGGTCGCGGTAACCGACCCGTTCATAAAAAGACAGAATTTAATGATTGAATATTGAGTACAATAACCAACTCATTCTTGTTCATAGAACAAACAAAGAGAGAGAGGCCCGTGGTGATTAAACATTTTCATCACTAAGAAAATTTGGAAAGCAAAAAAAAAAAAACCGCAACTGCTATTGTAGTTTTTTTTTAATCACTAGCTCAATGCAGTTACTTTAAAGGAACATTACAGAATTGGTTTTGCTAACAAAACAGTTGCTGGCAGTGTAAGCACTTTATGTAATCCACCATATACATAAACTGACAAACCTGTAGAAGTTTGAGATCGATCGGCCATCTGGGTCACGAGAAAATAGTGAAAAACCGATTACACATTTTGCATGAAATCATATAGATTCAACAAATGAATAAAACGCTCACTGAGCGATAAACTCCAATCGGAAAATTGGTTTATTCATTTCTCATGAAATACGGCATTTCAGACAGAAATATTTCAAGGGATGTTTTCTACTATCATCATCATTAGACCGTGTAAGTTTTATGTAAATCTGTGATCAAAAAGTCTATTTTACAAGTTTGTTTCTTACCAATTCTGTAATGTTCCTTTAAGACTGATGTATACTCGGCCTAGCCCCGTGAGGTGCAGCTGAAGTAATGTTTGGGAAAAAAAAGGTGTCCATGTTTAGTCTTAGTCCCTGAACCAAGATACGATACAGTAATGGTTAATTTCTAGACTAGCGATTCCTCTGGCGTTCTTTTTTGTGTCTTTTTTAAATCAAGATGCACCGTTGTAGTGTAAGGCAGGTATAGGTGAGGGAATTTCGCCTGTGATGAAGTATGGGATTTGGTGCACAATCTGAGTATGTTATGATAAAAATATTGGGCTTATATAGGACAATCGCAGATTTGTCCTTTTGAAAACATATAAATAAAGCATAACAATGACAGCCATTTTGAAAATTTTGAAAAATTGCTTGTTAGAATACAAATACTTTTTTTCAAAGGATAAATCTGCAATGACCCTAGAACCAATTACCTTTTTTTTTTAACTACTTACTCTGACTGTGTGCCAGATTCCATGCTTATATCATAGAGCTCTCTCCCTTTCCCGGCTCGGTGGTGGAGATTCGAGGGGTAATGCCGTTCAGCTCCAAAGGGGGGGGGGGGTCAGTCCTCGCCTCGCTCCCGACCCATCAAAGGCACAATTTCCCCAAATATGTTCCCGATCTGCCCCACTGTATTTGGTTACGTTTGCATGGCTGTTTCTTTGTTTGAACCAATGGCACGCAATGGTTACATCGGCAGGAATGTTGACACAATCGAATACCCGATGTACGTATGCGCCTTCTCTGATTCAAGATAATGTACATTGATGATATTGTTGGCAAAACCTCCTACTGGTATACCTATTCGCCCTGTGCATGCCTGGTCGGCCTTTTGCGTGTAGAGCCTCGAATTGGGGACAGCAGTTAATAGAAGCATTATATAACTCTGTAATGTACGGCAGTGTAATGAAACTTTCATCCAATCAGATACATAAATACACTTACAAATGAAGCACGAAGTCGAGGCTCTACACGCACATGGCGGATCCATGCATCCAGTAGCGGTTGGCACTGATAGTTTTAGAAAAACACTTTTGAATACAGACAGTCAGTGAATCTATGTAAGGTACGTCAGCGATCATGTCGGAATAGCTGCTGACATACCTTCAAAATTGTAATCATTGATGCCCGCACAACTATACGTTATCTAATTTCAGTTTGGAGTTTTCATTTATCAAAAACAAGAAATGTATTGATGTGAACATTATTGATTTACCTGGTTTTCTGAAGATGTAAATTAAAAGCCAAGCCCATAAAGGGTCAACATGATGGACGTGTACGCTTTAGTCTGTCTACTTCGGATTAGTTATTATCGAACAAATTACAGAGCTGATAGCTTCAGCCTAAATGCCCAGTGATTAGAAAGTTGAATACCTGAAGCAATCCTCAAGAGAACCATTCCCGTCTGAAACACCGTCAAAACTGAGCTGATGGCATTCAAAGACGCCCAACTTACCGGGTGATTCGTCTCTCGATTGCGGCAGTATAAACACGCCAAAAATCCCCGTCAAAATATAAAGTTTACCGTTGTTTTCGCTAAATTTATCTCACATGTTGGTAGGTTTTGTAGTAAGGTATGTTTGTGAGATTATCTCAGTCTTCCAAAGAACAATTGATGAGTGCTCCTTTAAAGGAACATTACAGAATTGTTTTTTTTTTGCAATCAAAACAGTTGCTGGCAGTGTAAGCACTTTATGTAATCCACCGTATACATAAACTGACAAACCTGTAGAAGTTTGAGATCGATCGGCCAAAATAGGTAAAAAACCGATTACACATTGGCATGAAATCATAGATTCAAAAAACGAATAAAACGCTCACTGAGCGATAAACTCCAATCAGAAAATTAGTTTATTCATTTCTCATCAAATATGGCGTTTCAGACAGAAATACTTCAAGGGATGTTTTCTACTAATCATCATCATTAGACCGTGTAAGTTTTATGTAAATCTGTGATCAAAAAAGTATATTTGACAAGTTTTTTTCTTTCCAACTCTGTAATGTTCCTTTAAAATAAGAAGATGATCCCTGGACGTATACGCACTAACTGTCTCTGTAATCACTCGCATGCCCGTTATAAAGTCATCCCAGCTTGCTTGCTCAATATCTCCCATTGACTGCCGTCGATGGAGGGGTCCAGAGTCCGTATTGGATTTAATTTAAATTCATGAGACGGCTCACCGATGGAGCCAATGGATCTAGTTGATTCCTTCTAATTTGACACTTTTAGTTTAGGCTCTTTACCTGGAGGCAAGCTCTTTCGCTGGAACATGAGGGATCATTTACATAAAATGACATGTTCATTTTATAGTTGGTGATTAAGAATTTTAACACGATTCATCTGAGGATTTGTATTTTTTTTTCTGGTTTATAATTTGCGAAGTTTATTTTTTGTATGGGCGTTTCTTTCCCCCTAATCCAGCCCACTTTATCCTGTTTTGACTTACGGTTTTTGCAAAAAACTGAACGTGCATAAAATCGCAGACAAAATGTAACTGTCATTCTGTTTGCTTCTTCTTGAAGGCGTGACCACCTGTTCACAGGGAGTATGCCGGATTGCGTCTACTGAAAACTAGCGACTAAAGGAATGAAGGTAGGCCTACCCCGTAAAATAGCAATTATTATTTTCTCTTCTCCCTCTACATTTTCCTTGTGTGGTCTCAATTTCATAGAGCTGCTTAATACAGAAAAAAGGTCTTGCTGAGTTCAACGAACGTGCCAAAAACTGTGTTCAGTTCTGGCTGAAACACAACGTGGACAAGATATTAAGAGGAAGACGAAGAAGAACATTGTCCTGCTAAGCAAAAACAAGCAGGATACCAGTCACAGATGGTACATGTGATATGGTGTATTAGCTGATAACCATATTTTGGTGAACATTATTTTGTTGTGCTTAGCTACTTGTTTTGTTTTTAAGCAGCTCTCCGAAACTTGTCACTGGCTATGTTCTGATGGGGAATGTTTAAATATACACGTTAAGATGTATCATTATTCCTATTTATACTCTTTTTTTTTAAACTCATGAAGCCATTTATTTCCATCGATTTCTACTGCTGTTTTTCGTTTTATACTCCGCTACTGTTATTGTCGAGCGAGTTGATTTTAATAATGTCGTGTACACATCTGTGTTTTACCGTCATTTTGTTTTTTTGAAAATGAGTCTACCCCGGTTGTCTTCATTCGATCTTATGGCAGCTGTTCGAACTCGTTTTGTGTTTTATTCTTTTTTTTATTGCTATTGGGTTCACCCAACTTGTTTTCATTGAATCCTAGAAAGGGAAAAAAAATAATATACAAAAAAAAAAATCTTGATCGATTTCCTGTCACACGTTTTTTTCTTCACCGGCCTGAGGGCTTCTACTCCCGGTCAGTTTTAAAGAACCTACGGTGTCATTACCAACTCGAAATATACACAAGGTAAACATCTCCGTGAACGCGTGGGACAGCCCGGTGGCGGTTCTTTCTTCAAAAAATAAATATCGAAAATATCATAAACCTAAAATTCATTTTTTTCAAAAAGACTGTCTAGAATGTCACCCCCCCCTTTGTAGCGACATTGACCTACTTTTTACCACACCCCCACCAAACGATAAAATATAATATTAGCAAAATGAAATAGATTTAACTTAATATTATCTGAAAACCCAGCATTTGTGAGACATTTTAGGAGAGGCTTCTGAGAACTGTTCACACCCTCTTTTTATGCGTGTACAAAGTTGTCATGGTGGCCAGATTTCCGCAGACTGAATCGTTTTTAACGATTTTTTTTCTGAACGATTTTGTTGTTGTTGAGATAATGCTGTTTCAAAACCTTTTGCGCACGCCACAGAAAATGCACCAAATACATGAAACGTTAGATAATAGTAGGATCCCTACAATAATTCATGTGTAGTTTTTTATTAACTACCAATTATCATTGGATGATTATTTGTGTCCAATATCTTGAAGGAACATTACAGAATTGGTAAGAAAAAAAATTTGTAAAATATACTTCTTGATCACAGATTTACATAAAACTTACAAAGTCTAATGATGATGATAGTAGAAAACATCCCTTGAATATTTCTGTCTGAAATGCCATATTTAATGAGAAATGAATAAACTAATTTTCCGATTGGAGTTTATCGCTCAGTGAGCGTTTTATTCATTTTTTGAATCTATATGATTTCATGCAAATGTGTAATCGGTTTTTCACTATTCTCTAGTGACCCAGATGGCCGATCGATCTCAAACTTCTACAGGTTTGTCAGTTTATGTATATGGTGGATTACATAAAGTGCTTACACTGCCAGCAACTGTTTTGTTAGCAAAAACCAATTCTGTAACGTTCCTTTAAAAGAAAGCTTATATCTTCTCAAACCATAAAAATAGCTATTAAAAATTCACCTCTTAATCGTTGGGTCAAATCTGCCAAAACTTGGCCCTAGCTTCTGAAAGTAAAGGGGATGGTACATCGATGGGAACTTCACTTTTCTAATAATTAACAAACACAAAATACAAACAACCTGAGGAAACGTCTTTTAAGTGAGCACGTCTTAGAGGAAAAAATGGTTTAATCGGGGATTTTCTTGTACGTTCATGTCTTGTGATTTCGGCAATCGATGGAACCGTTTGTGGATTTGGGTTCTTAAAATGCCATGACAGTATATAGAAGGAAAGAATTTTCTCTTGAGTAACAATAATAAAAATGTATATAATATCATAAAAAAATAATAATAAACAAATATATATATTATATAGCACCAAATCCGTCAAATTGACACTCAAGGCACCGGTATGAACTTTTTATAATCAAGATTCCAGATTGAAACCAATTAATCGTGTATCGATGATTATCATAAGGCCCCCCTCATTATTGAATGAGAATCAAGTCCAAGAAATAATGCAGAGTCATTCCTTGAAGGATAAAACAAACAATTCATTCATAGTTTGTGAAACATAGTCAATGCCTATTTCCTTAATTAGGTTTATCGATTGTATTTCTTATTTATTTTATGTGCTTGTACTATTTACTTGCCCGAGGAAAAAAAAAGAAGAAGAATGAGTGAAATAAATTTAATATATAATAATATATGTACATATTATAAATAATAAATATAAGAGATGGTAGTCCATCGGTAACGAAGACCCCCCAGCTTCCTTCAGCTGAAACAAAAAACCCAAAGAAAGGACAGAAAAAACTGTCACACTGTAGTTATGTTTTTATCTCAATACAAGCGGTTAGTACATTAGTACCACTGACGTGTTCTATACCCTAATAATAATGTCCAGGAAATGTATTTGATAAAATATGCCTAGCATGACATTTCCAAATTCACAATATCACCCGAATCCAGCCTTCTTGTCAATACGATGCTCTTTGTACACGCTGACATTAATGCGTCTTGTGACAATGCTCACGATAATGATATGCACAGTCATATTGCACTGCTATTTTCCAGGACAAATCTTTCACAAAAGTATAACAACAAAAAACCCTAACAAACGACACAATACACAGTGATGGAAGACGTACAAGTTACTCTGGGTTCATTCATCTGTTTTCTCCCAAACGCAAGCACGTTCGTCGTAAGCAAACACAATCCATCCCCTGTAAAAAGTCATTCATTTAATACATTATTAAAATCGGGGGAAAAAAAAAATTACGGCTCGGAAAATTAAATCAGTGCGCTGAACAAAATGACTACGGGCCTCGTCAAAAAACATCAAAGTCAAATTAAGGAGAAGCACGGCAGTACATCGTGGATGATGTTACTCTTCGCAAAAAAATTAATAATTTGATGTAATTTGATAACTTGGTCGAATCGTTGCGGGAGAATTTACATGTTATATGCATGGGATTGTCAACGCGGTTTACAGTGATCATGTGTGCAGAGGCACGCATTCCGATTCGATTACTAAACACCACATTCAAACCTGGGCTTCTTTTTTTGGCAGTGAAAATAAACACGGTGCGACATCGGTTTTGGATTTCTCAGCGGGTGAAACACAGTACAAGTTGTCGACACCGGCCAGTTCGTTTTTATGAATCTCATTAATTTCACTTGGAATAATGTTTAGGTTTTTTTTTTCGAATAACATCGTCGTTTTGGAAAAAATTAGCGATGGAACTGTACCGCGTTCATTTTCAAGTCGTATCGATGCGGTTCTGGACTTCGTTGCACTTTGATCTGTCTAAACCTAATTTAAGTACAGTTAGTCTGGTTCCCTTTTAGCACCAGTGTTCCTCATTGTTATTACGCTCATGGAACTAGACAAGTATTTCACATCCGGTGCTAAATGCAACTTATAACAACAAGGTATTTGTTAAGTTTCTTCGCGCATTCGTGTCAACCTTTTATGAAATAATACTAGTTTTCAAAAAATAATCAACTTTTTTTATTATTTGTTTTCCATTTTTTATAGATACTCTTTTCTACGTCTGTAAAATCGTAAAGTTCAAATATTCACAATAATATCAGTAAACAATATGGCTGCTGAAATCATAAAAACAACACAAAGAAACAACCGACAACAACAACAACAACAACAACAAAACACATCATGCTGTCTGACCATTCGATAATAACTACTTGTATATTTCTTACACTTTCGAAAATACAAATTTCCATTATGGAGTATCTACATTTACCAAGTGCCCAATGTTCATTAACAGTAACGAGTAGTAGTTCTCATTGCACCAAAAAGAGTTCTGACTGTTTCCCCTTAAGTCTTGTGGGTTCGAATCCCGGTCATGACACTTGTGCCCTTGAGCAAGGCACTTAACCATAATTGCTTCGTAAAAAGTTGGAAAGGTAGTGCATTCTGCTCTACCAGCCAGGCTCCCAGTGGATGATACCCATGCCTACATCCTTACGGACTGTGAAGGGGGTAACCCTGTTTCAGCCCCAGGAGTAGGTGGCAACGTGCCTCTGGTGTCAGTTGATTTGGGTCAACAGCCCAGCAGTTAAGTGTAGCCCTCACCTTGAGTGGCCGTCCGGCCTTGTGAGTAAGGCGATATCCCATAAAAAAATATATAAAAAAACCTATATCTGTCTATACACCCATTTGGATGAACAGGTTGTCGAGTCATAGTGGTTAACGGTTCACTTTTATTAATCCTGGCCATCTTGGAACAAGTTTGTGTTGTCGTCTGATTCCAATATTTTTGTTGTTTTCTTGCCCTGATCGGTGACTGCTTTGCTGCCTTAATATTTTTGTACCGCTATCAGGTCAACAGTTGCTCTACTTTTCAAAGGATTTTAAATGTACATTTTACTTTACTTTTTTCTTGTGTGTTTCTTGAAAATTGTGGTCGAATAATTATTGTTAATAAATTGCTAAAATGTTTGGACTGAAAATCACCTGTTATTAAAAAAAAACCGTAATTACAATTCGTCACTGTTGGAGTAAAATGCATCGGAACAAGAAAAATAACGATCTGTCCTTGAGTGTCTTTATCTTTTCTTAGACAGGACGTAATTTCTTGACTTAAAGGAACTTTACAGAATTGGTTTTTGTTAACAAAACAGTTGCTGGCAGTGTAATCACTTTATGTAATCCACCATGTACATAAACTGACAAACCTGTAGAAGTTTGAGATCGATCGGCCATCTGGGTCACGAGAAAATAGTGAAAAACCGATTACACATTTGCATGAAATCATATAGGTTCAAAAAATGAATAAAACGCTCACTGAGCGATAAACTCCAATCGGAGAATTAGTTTATTCATTTCTCATCAACTATGGCATTTCAGACAGAAATATTTCAAGGGATGTTTTCTACTATCATCATCATTAGACCGTGTAAGTTTTATGTAAATCTGTGATCAAAAGTATATTTTACAATTACCAATTCTGTAATGTTCCTTTAAAGGCAAAGCATACCCTTGGATTCCGGAACCGTTCGATTGTTTGAATCCTATATAAATGTAGACATATACAATACAACTAACCTGTGAAAATGTCATTTCAAAAGGTATTTTTTTTTCTTTTTTTTTAAATATGCCGAATATCCGGAGCGGTTATGTCCACCCAGGAAGAATAATCCGTAATCGGAATTCAAAATCTGACAAACGTTTCATGCAGAAACGTTTTCGCAAAATGAAATGTTTTTTAATTCCCTCTCTCTTGAAACCACATTACTTAGAAGGGAAAAGTTAAAAAAAAATTGTATACATTATCACAGATGCAGTGCTTCGTACCAAGTAGGTTTTAATTGTCATTACTTGTTGGAGCAATTGCCAAAAGTATACCCTCCCTTCAAACATAATAATTATAAACACACATATTATCAAACTTAAATTTTGTTTTAGAATGTTTCTAATGACTCTGAAATCTTTTGAATTCATAAAGTTAGTTTTTGCCTAAATTATTGTACACAAGAAGTTACAAATAATCGGGGAAGTTAAAAAAAAAAAAAAAAACCTTTGACCTGTTTTTTTTTTTAAATGAAAAATGATTTAGTTGTTTTAGATTGGCAGAGGAGTGTAGATTCTTGAGTCTTGCTATAAAGATATTTTATTAGTTGAATTCACAAATAAGTTCTGCAGTTTTTCCTTCATCGGGAAACCAAGTTTGAACTCATTGGTTGACTTTCTATAAGTTCAATAATATTTGGGTTCAATTACATCTGTTTGACGTCATTGTAAAGCTCTTTTAAGCGATGATGATCAAAAAATTTGAAAAAGATAAACTCGGTTCTAACTGTGCGAAAACAGCCGGTCTCGAACGACTTCAATGATATTAGCATCGTCTCTTGCTATGGATTTATAACAGCTGCATTCACAAACAATTTGTTTGATTTTGTTTCCGATTTCTACAACGACAATCGTTGATGTTTAGTTTTAGAGAGAAAATATTAAAGGCACTGGACACTATCGGTAATTACGAGCAAATGGATAGCTGTTGATAGTATAAAACATTGTGAGAAACGGCTCCCTCTGAAGTAACGTAGTTTTTGAGAAAGAAGTAATTTCTCAGTAAAATATTTGAATTGATTTTGAGACCTCACGCATCTGAAAGCACACAACTTCGTGTGACAAGGGTGTTTTTTCTTCCATTATTATCTCGCAACTTCGACGACCAATTGAGTTCAAATTTATTTTCACAGGTTTGTTATTTTGTGCATATGTTGAGATACACCAAGTGAGAAGACTGGTCTTTGACAATTACCAATGGTGTCCAGTGTCTTTAAGTCCTGCCACGAAGACATTGTTTACTGTTTTATGAAAAGGGCTTTCATTTTATTCTTTTACTAAGAACTCTCATGACGATTCTTGTCATGTGTAGTATTCATTGTACAGCATCACCGTGTCTCGCTCTGTGTACCCGAACGCCTTTTAGCAACCAATGTTGCACTGGGTATCGAGTGATTGTAAAAAAAAAAAAAATTCTCGAGCATGCAGCCATGTTTTTGTTAGGGGAGTTGTACGGTAAATTGTCCAATTGCTCGTCTTGGCATGTACCAAACACCGAAGAATGAAGACTCAATCGCAGACAAACAAGAGCCAATATAATGGGAAGAGGCTGAATTGCGTGTCATGGATGCGTCACAACGTCGTCTGGGGAGTAGATTCATCCAGTCTGAAAAGATGGAAGGATTAAGTATTTGGAAGAAAAAAAATTAGTCGTCTAAAAATGTCATGTTTAACATAAAGCTGTATGGTATGGTGGCCGTGGACTGGGCTGCTTTGGCATTGATAAATTGATGTAATAGGTATGAATTGATTTTTATTAAACACCTCCCCACCCCCCCCCCCCAAGACAAAAGAACACAACCAAAAAAACACACTAAAAACAAACAATCAAACAAACAAACACCCCCGAAAAAAAGAAAAAGAAAATCAAAAACAAAGGAAAACCGCGCATTGTCTTAAATGCTACGAAAATATTTCTTACCTGCCTTTTATTTGGTTAAACTCCGTTTTGTTCTTTTCCTCAAAAGTTGGGATCACCTCACCTACGCAAGAGATCTAAGAGGACATTTATTAGCCGCGTTAAGAGGTAAGCTCGGTGCTTGCCTAGGTCCCTATGACATGTTTATTGACAAATATGAAATTAAACTTCAAATGATGCGTCATATCATAAATGTATTAGCTGTCAATCAACAGTGTCCCAGTTAATTTATGAGGTTCGATAGAAAAGGGATTTATTTACAAATGATAACATTAGTTTTCCATTCACTGGCCTGGTTGGTCGTCTTTATTTACAAACCAAAATGTAAGAAGATTTTTTTTTACAAAATTTTTCCACCCATAGTAAGTATAGTTTTCAATGAAACTTAATAGAAATTAAATACATTTTTGCATCACAAATGGCATTAAGAATAAAAACAATCTGTAAAATATTATCTTCTCTGTCAAATATTATCTCCAGAGAACAAGCAAAATTCTTCCAGACTATCCCATCATCAATGATGACCAGCACACCGTTGACGAAATGCCACCATTTATTGGAACAGAACGATTTTTAATAATACAGAAAACTTGGTGGTTCGATTCAAAATCTAAACCGCTTGTCAATTTTATAATGTTACTGTTCGAATTCAAAGACTCTTCAGGTTTTAGGAAGCTCCGTGAGTGGTTCAAGATGAAAGATGAAAATACTCGTTTTGAAGACGGAGGCTAAAAAATGCTCTGTTGAGAAATGAACCTAAACTTGATAACCGGTCCGAAAATGGGTCAAAAGATTTATATCAAATTAAAATGCCCTCTTCACTCAATTAGGACGGGGTGACATACATCTCATGCAGAAACTCATCTGTAAATGTTCATTAAAAAGAGTTGCCAGGATAAAAAAAAATGAAGAAGATGTTTGGCCTGGCATATTTACCATCTGGTTAAAGGTTTTTAGAGTAATGTGGTGTGTGGTATGTGCACTTCGGAATCTAGCGTTCTCTTTCGTTAGTTCTTGGTAGTCAGACGGACACGAAAGGTGATTGGAAATGAAGTGATATTTAACAATATCCAACCACATTATGAGGACAACAGGGCATCCCAAAGAGTCTTTAAAAAAAAAGAAGAAGAAGTAGAAGAAGTAGTAGAAAAAGAAGAACCCCAAAACAAATCAGAAAATAGAAAACGATGCCCTCGCTGTCTGCAGGCCTCTGTGCTATCTTTTCATCTTAATTCTGAATTAGGTAATCAGTCGAAGACATGAGCTCCCTTGCCTGGGGGTCAAATACCTTAGAAAAAACCCGACCTCCCTATAAAATAGAAAGTGACTTTTTTTTTATTTTTATTATTTTGTATTATTTTTTAGATACAATTTTGAAAACATTATGCCAAGGGTGCCTCAAAGTTGCTTTTAACGTATTCGTTTTTGTGAACGAAAAGAACGTTTACTGTCGACAGCTTCCCGTATTTATTGTAAACTACTGACAAAATACCTTTTTCGTTCTGGTTGGTGTTCAACATGGCATTAAATAACACAATATGGTTTGTTCATAAACCTTTGCGCACGATTTATTTTGCTTTCGCTTGGTGATGACACATAATATTCGACAGAACTATTCAAATCTCAACAACTTATCCAGACAGATTCATTGGAAACAGGAGCAAAAGGTAATAAATTTACCTTTATTGGAAACAACCAGTTACACAAGTAACTGTTAAAGGAACGTTACAGAATTGGTAAGAAAAAACTTGTAAAAATATACTTTTGATCACAGATTTACATAAAACTTACACGGTCTAATGATGATGATGATAGAAAACATCCCTTGAAATATTTATGTCTGAAATGCCATATTTCATGAGAAATGAATAAACCAATTTTCCGATTGGAGTTTATCGCTCAGTGAGCGTTTTATTCATTTGTTGAATCAATATGATTTCATGCAAAATGTGTAATCGGTTTTTCACTATTTTCTCGTGACCCAGATGGGCCGATCGATCTCAAACTTCTACAGGTTTGTCAGTTTATGTATATGGTAGATTACATAAAGTGCTTACACTGCCAGCAACTGTTTTGTTAGCAAAACCAATACTGTATTGTTCCTTTAACATGCAAATAGTGAATAATTAATTGGGGAAAATTCGATCAAGAGTTTAATCAAAGTTGTCGATAACTTCCCCGAGTGGATGACAGACGAGCACTTAGTCCTGATTTCTAGATTGATTCAAAGTCTTATTTCATTGGGAAAAAACATTCTTATTTCTATAGGCCTACGCTTAAATTAAAGGCATGGACACTTTGGGTAATTACTCAAAATAATTGTTAGCATAAAAACTTACTTGGTAACGCGCAATGGAGAGCTGTTGATAGTATAAAACATTGTGAGAAACGGCTCCCTCTGAAGTAACGTAGTTTTTGAGAAAGAGGTAATTTCTCACTCAAATAATAAAAGGACTTCCAGCTGAAGCCTTTTATTATGCATCTGAAGCACACAAAGTAATGCAACAAGGGTGTTTTTTCTTTCATTATTTTCTTGCAAATTCGATGACCAATTGAGCCCAAATTTTCACAGGTTTGTTATATGTTGGGATACACCAAGTGAGAATACTGGTCTTCGACAATTACCAAACGTGTCCAGCATCTTTGCTTGTGTCAAAGTACATCCAGCTTAATAAAACGCAAACATCACGTGGTGGTCTTTTTATAAACCTCCATCTTTGAAGGCACAGTACACGTTTGGTAATTGGAGCCTACTGATTGTTTTAATCCTATATAAATGTAGGTACATACAATAAAACTAACCTTTGAAAATCCACTTGAAAAGGTGGTGGCGTTTTTGAGATATCACCGAAAAATCGGAGCGAATATTTCCAGGCAGGAAGAATATTCCCGTAGGAATACGCAGTCTGAGAAGCGTAACAGAAACGCTTCTCAGATTCAAATTTTGTGGAATAAAAAGTGATATATTTTCCATAACCGTAATACTTCGAAGTTAAAAAGTTTCTCAAATTCATTATACTACCCAAGGCTGCTGTACTTCTTACCATGGAGGTAGAATTAGACCTCCATGTTCTTACCAAGTAAGTTTTTATTGCCATTCATTTTCAGAGTCATTACCAAACGTGTACTGTGCCTTTAAAGGAACATTACAGAATTGTTTTTTGCTAACAAAACAGTTGCTGGCAGTGTAAGCACTTTATGTAATCCACCATACACCTGTAGAAGTTTGAGATCGATCGGCCATCTGGGTCACGAGAAAATAGTGAAAAACCGATTACACACTTGCATGAAAATCATATAGATTCAACAAATGAATAAAACGCTCACTGAGCGATAAACTCCAATCGGAAAATTAGTTTATTCATTTCTCATCAAATATGGCATTTAAGACAGAAATATTTTTCAAGGGATGTTTTCTACTATCATCATCATTAGACCGTGTAAGTTTTATGTAAATCTGTGATCAAAAAGTATATTTTTTACAAGTTCTCAATTCTGTAATGTCCCTTTAAGCGTAATATCAAGCCACTGCATGCGATTCTTCATGTGTAGAAATCAAACAAGGGTCATAATGTAAACCAGGAATGCCGAAGCACGCTGAAATATTGGCCACGGAATGATTAAAGTCAAATATTTGGACACTGGGATAAAAAAAGAAACGAGAAGGTTGCTTTTTTTCGATTGAGCACGGACTCGTTACGGGTGTAAAGAGAGCCTGTATGGGGGGAACCAGACTGATTGAAAACCACGGAAATATTACACCCGTTGCGACCGGGCGAGCGTATCATGCCAATTATTGCATTTTGGAAAGCACCACTTTGCTTATTAAAGCAAAGGGTGCCGATCACGGATTCGGTTTCGAACTCGAACTGACTCATGATATCATCAAGTCAATATCTGATAAAAGAAATCGATACAAAACCTTAAAAGAATGCTCTTAAAAAAAAAAAAAAAAAAAAAAAAACCCAGGAAATATTGATATTAAATTCAAATTTAGTCGCCTGCCCTCCAGAAAGGTTCGCCGTGAAGAGGGGGGGGGGGGGGGGTCGGAATCGGGTCTTGAGGTCTTGCATTAAAGAAACCCTTCATCATGTTGCTCTCACAATGAAGACGGGGATTCCACTCAGATGCATGACAATCCAAGATTAGGAAGATGCAGAAGCTTAAGACGGTGTTTTGCATACAAGGCGAACGAGTCGAGAGAAAGTAAAGAGAGAGAGACTAGGGAGCTAAGGGAAAGACACATCATATAAGACACAAGGCCCCCGGGAGGACCACGTGGATTTTCTTCAGCGAGATTCCGCTCCGTGTAGTCCTCACGCGGCTTCGCTGTACTCCTAATTAGCGCTGCATGAAAAATTCATTGTGCGGGTTCTTTCTTGGGCAAGGCCGGCGGTCGCTGGCCCAGGGGTCCTCCGCTCAATTCTCCCGCTTTTTTCCCCCAAATGATGGACACATTATTATGAGTTTGTAGGACACCTTGTAGCTTTGTATCAGGGAAGATCAGGTCGGCGGTAATTATAAATTAGACTAGGGAATTGTGGGATACGCAGAAACCAAATCTCGAACAGTAAAATGTATCTCGTAACTGGTGAGACTTTTATGTGGTTCAAACCAGAGTTTACTTATTATGTGACGGTGTTCTTGTGGTGTTATTTGGGGGTCTGTAGCTTGTGATGTCTAGGTGTTTTGTTGGTGTTCTGATGGCGTTATTTAGTGGCACTATAGCTTGTGATGTAAAGTGTTTTGTTGGTGTTCTGATGGTGTTATTTGGTTGCTCTGTAGCTTGTGATGTCAAAGTGTTTTTTTTGTGTGTTCTGATGGCGTTATTTGGTTGCTCTGTATAAGATGTTGGTGTTCTGATGGCGTATGATTTAAATCCATTTGTGCTCGAGCTGGCATGTGCAGAAGTGTATCGTGTTTATAGTGCTCCAGTCGTTTTTCAATAATAATTTTCTACACCAGTTCCCATATCACCACATTTAATATCATGTATATTCCCCTGACTGCTCTATATGAAAATCACATCTGACTCACATATGGCCCCTAGAGTCACCAGCCTGTGAAATCGCAAGCGCCCACGCCGCCGATTTTGTCTTCTTTTTTTCTCCCAGATAATTTTAAAGATATTTTAATTTCGTCGAAGGCTCTGTCCCCCTAAAAACCTGTAATTAATCACTGGCAGCGTTTCCGGGTATTTACTTGCTCTGGTTCCAGATGAGTAAGACATTCTTATCAAGTGGTAGAGTATGTCACTTATTGACCAAACTACGAGGCAGGTAATGGGTTAATCGGGTGGGACACTTCAAAAGGAAAAAAAAAGGCATGCAATTTCACTCAGTTATGAACACGTTCGTCGTGTAACCACTATTAAATCTGCTATTAGCTGTTCAACTTTGCACCCGGGAACTTAGAGGGAGATTTTCAAAGAGTAGGAAAAACCGATAATCATGACCCAAGATCGCCACCCAATCTCTTGTTTTTGTCCCCCCTCCCCCATCTTTAAAGCTTTAATCGATCCCCTTAGGAAATGACAAAAGTGCATCTGCGATCCCCGCTCGCAATTAACGTCGGCAAAATGTAAAAGGAACGAATCACATCCATCAAGCATCAATGGGTGTACAAACCACGGCGTTTGTCACATTGTTTATCTCGGTGTCTGCTCACCCATCCCTCACCCTATCTGTCACACACTCTCTCTACCTCTCCCTACAAGAGCAGTAAAAGGGTGAATGGAATTCCTTATTGTATGGCAACAAGATTGATGTAGACATTTCCGGCTCGGACGAGGCCGCTGAGCAAACCCCAATCTCTTGGTCTATAAAGCCAACGAAACCCCGAATGAACGGGGCGTACCATCTAACTCTGATGACCCACGCCAGGACGACGAGACGCTTAGACCCGCTGCAGCTTCCCGACTGATGCAGAGACTGTCATCAGCAAACTCGGACTATTTACTCTGTTTGATTAAAGAAACGCTCAGTCGAGTTGCTTTCTCGGCTAGCGTCGACAAATCTAGCCTTCCCTGGGTCCTTATATATTATGAGCGGAGAACTTTGCTCCCAGGCCCTACACCATTTACCATTGCTGTCTTGACGCTTTCATTGTAACTTGACACATTTTAAAGACATGCTTTATGTCTTCGGGGTACATTCGGAATTCAAAAACATCCGCTCATTTTCGAGAATGCCAAATTGCGTCAGAGGTGGGTGTGGAATTATCATAAGCAAATAGCGAACAATGCCGTACAGGGATTGCACATGCGTGGAAAGATATATGTCATTAGAAATGATGTCAAAGATGATCTACTTTGTCATCACATAATTACTGCATAGACAGTGCTAATCATACATAGATGTAGAAGTATGGAACCATATTGTTCTTATCATTGGTGCTCAACAGCTAATTTATAAACTGTTGAAATTACCCCCCCCCCCAACAGGTAAAATATCAGCACTGTAGCCTGTATAAATAAACCGCACAAAAAGAAAGACAAAAGCTGTGGCAAAATGCTTACCAACCAAAATGATTAGTTGTATAAATGCAAGAAAGGGAAGTTGATAATGATAACAATAACAATAACAGCAACAACAAAAATAATAGTAATAATAATAATAACAATAGCCAGCGATCTTTTGCATGCTGTGATAAAAATGAAATAATAATAATGATAATAATAATAATAATAATAATAATAATAATAATAATATGAAAGCTTAGTACCAGCCGGTAACTGTAAAGTCACGACGCTCATGGCATGGTTCGAAAACTAAAAAAATATCACAACATTCGAAAACAAAATTATTATCATTTTGCATAATTCAAATAATCTGCATCTTAAACGTAAGCATTGCATAATTATAACACAAACTACCAGCACAAGAAATCATGGTTCAAAGTTAAGATTTTTAATTTTTTTTTTTTCCAAAGCCCGAAATGAATTAAATTAATATTGTTCTGAATAGTACCTTCGCCTCGGTCTTCTGAATGTTTTTCACTAAATGAGAGACGCGCCCTGATTTGTTAACATACTGAGGAGGAAGAAAGCCACAAAGACGTAACAGAATTACATCAATAATTTATTTTCTTTGCAAAGTGCTTTTACCCGAAAGGGTCTTTCATCTGTGGGAGCCGAAAGTTTTCTTCTTCACTGTTCACTGAGGATGTCAATTATTGACAATAATTGTAATGTCGTCGAATTAGACACGCCGAATATTCTGTTTTCTGGGACGCTTTGAAAAACAAGTTGTAAATGATAAACCGGCCTTTGACAAAATATATTTGTGCATTTCAATGTGTTAAAATAGCAACATTTCTTTTTGATTTGGCTAAAGAAAGGTAACAATATTTGTTTTTGTTTTCAAAAACAAAAGAGTAAATGGCACTATCCATTTTTTAAAATTTTGTTTTAACCAAAATAGTTGATGGCGCTGTCATTAATTAGCCTTTGAGAAAGACTATGCTGGGGTCGAAACGTCAGGTCATTTACTATTTTAGTTTTGCAAATTAAATGCCATAATAGTTACTACAATCCTTCTCAAAATGTTTGTAGCTAAAATAATCATCATAATATAAATCAAATCCAATTTATTGGTCATCAAATTACAGGATATTATTAAGAAATTATATTTGTTTCATAGCTGTAGAAATGTTCTCAATTCACGAGTGAAATCATGATCATAACAGTCATAATGATTAATTATGAGTAGCTAAATATATGAAATATACATTTATTCTTAAATCAGAAACAGTGGTTTATGACTTGAGCAGTGCGTTCTTTTGTTATGACAGACAAGGATTGGGGGTGAAGTAAACAGGTAATCAACAACACAAAATATTGGGCAGATTTCAGGTAAATACAAACTGATTTATCGATTATGATACTGGTGACCTTACCTGGGGGAATTGTAAGTCATGCCCGTCCATGGAGGTAGATGATGTGACGTATTGGGATGGTTTTTGTTTGATGAAGACAGTGAACACTGGCATCTTAGATTGAGTTGTTTTTTTGAGTTGTCGTCGTGTGAACTCTTCACTACGTGTATTCTCAAGCAATAACATCAATTAACTGTATTATTAACCCGAGAATACCCGTAATCAAGAGATCTTCATCGTCCCTCCTCGTTCTCACCAACACATCACCCCCACTCTCCTCCTCATCAGGGATCGACTGTCAGTTGGGGTTACGAGGACGCATCAATCTCGGGTACCCGTCGCCTGTCTCTCCTCCACCCGCCACGACCACACACACCACCCGAGGAAAACTATACCCTGAGAAATTAGCTGCAAGCTTGAGAGAGCACCATCCCGTGCTTTGTGAATCATTCTGATTTGTATACTACTAAAAACCCTGCGCATAATGGGAGCGCTGTGGTGTTTTTTTTTAGTACGGAGTGCATGTGCATCTTTCAACTCGGGCTAACCAGTCTGACTTCATTACTGGCAGTGATTGCATGCTTGTCAATCTCAACCAATCGTAATTAGCTCTAGCCAGTATTATGCTGGTTTTTTTTCTCCTTCTGCTCGTGCCACTGTGCGTTTAACGAGGAAACCCGTCATTTATATATCCCTAATGGCCGCTGGGTTTGTTACCAGGAGTCTTTAAAAAAAATAATAATAATTAGAGGGGATTGACGCCGGGGTCTTACCTGCGAATTCACAGTACGTTCACTCCATCGAATAATTATCGAAATACATTTTGAGGTGATATCAATTAAGAAATGCAATATTTTGTGTAAAATATGGAGTTATATCATTAACAAGACACATACCTTGTGCAGTGTGCACGCAGAATAATCCGGCAAGCTGCAATCGTAGAGGCTAACGCTTCCATATGGATCATCTGAACTGACACGTGCAAAACCTGTCGATGGCAGCGCAGTTGAGTATCGATCGGAAAATAGCTTTCCCTGACGGATGCTAAAAATTATGCGCTTGTCAAGACAGGACCCCTTCGGCTGTGAGACGTACGTGCCGGGCGCGACGGAGCGAGCATAGTGTTGGAGAAGCGAGAGGTATAGAAGTAAGAAGAAAGGGAAAGATGGTGATGGTGATGATGATGATGGTGCGATAGGGAAAAGCAACAGCGAACGAAAGAACCTCACCTGTAACGATGCATTATGTGACTTAAAGCTTTCTCTCTCTCTCTCTCTCCCCGTTGCGTGGCGTGCTGGATTCGGCACGACCCCGGCAGCAGCTCGATCATGACGTGTGTATAAGAATATAACATCAGGTGGTTTTTTTTAGTTGTGGAGTGTATCGGGGTTCCATACTGTGTCCACCACAGGCAAAACCTAACAGATGGTGCCACCCATCGAGTGGTCAAACACTCCTAACACAGATGACAGCCCTCTGCTCTCCTCCCGAACACACTGATGAATAAATTAAAAGAGAACATCTCCTGCAAAGGTGGTTTTTAGCGATATTTTTGTGTGTGTGTAAAAAGTCACGATGTGTTAAAACACCTTAGTCATTCACATTGAATGCAATACGCTACCTTGGAATGATCGGTGTTTCGTCGTCGCGTGTTCCTCGTTTTACGCACCGCAGTTGACTGAGGCACAACGCGTAACGTACAGGCTAAGTGCAAGTCGCAAGATAAATTGTTGTTGAAAAGCAGCCGGCGACGGAATATTTAACACTGGCCATTTATTTTCTCCCCTGTCGAAAAACGACGACTCGAGGACACGCCCATTTCTCAATCTTGCAAAACTGATTTCTTATGTGTAAAAGATCGTGACTGAGTGAATGAGCGTATGTGTGTGTGTGAGGCCCCGTGGCTTGGGGGGAGACGGGGAACTACCATTGGACGCCGTGTCCTATGCGAGAATGCAACGGGCAACCCACTGCGCATCAATGAATTGCATTGACACGCGCTCGTGTGCTTTACCTGTCAGAATCGCAAAGCCCGCCCAGGCCAGATTGTAATGTCGGTCGTGTAGTTCATGTTACGGGGACTGGCCGTCGAGAATTGGGGCAAACAGAGCGAGGCTTTGATTCGAAAGAGAAGAAGAAAGGTTCATCTAATGTACGATTGAACATCTACAAAAACTAACTCAGTCGTTTCAACAAAACATAACGTTGAGTTTTGAAAAATGCTCTCCGCCACCATCTACTCGTTTTCCAAAAAATACAAGCGGAGTGCCACTATCCTTTATTGTTATCAAATAATTGTGTTTATGCAGGAATCATAAGAATGAGACACTGTAAAGTTACAATGCCATGATGTGTGACTAGTTTGTCACTTTCATAATTAATATGCAAATAATCATTGGTATAGAAAAATGACGAACTGTTTTACCTATTTGACATTAGCCGATTAACTTTACTCATTTCATTAATATTCCTTTGTGACATTATTAATCTAAATATAAATAATTTTTTATTGTGTAACAAATTATTCATAGTTCTCTTAAATTTGTATTTTTATTGATTTTAATAATTGATTTTGTATGCTTCAAAAAGCTGTTGTTAGTGGTCTTTCATGGTGGTTTTAATTACAAGTCGTTTACAGTAACTGTGAGGTTGCACCCAACTAAATAGCGTCTGAAACAACGCGCCGAACCCCATTCATTATTTGGAGGTCCCAAAAATGTAAATAACAGATTTGAGGGTCAATCATTTTAGGGATTGTTGAAATGGGATCCAGTTGTATCTTGAGGTTTTGACTCTCAGTTTTGGGTAAGCTAGCCCTGAAAAATGTTTCTTATTGTGTTCATTTCCTAGGGCCCCCCCCTTTTTTTTTTAAACAAGATTGTCACTTTTCTGTTCAGATTTGAGTATCTGTGGCATTTGATTTCTTTGTGACGGGCGTAGCTCGGAGATGCCCAGGACTACCCTAAGTTCATTGAAAGGAGGTCACTGCACATTGTTTTCGCAAATAACTGAGAGACTTTTAACTATCTTAAAAGTGTTTTTTGAGCACTTACCGTTTAACGTTGGTTACTATTGTATGGGGCTTCTAATTAGTGGGTGGCGCACATTCACAAATGATATTTTCATCTGAAAGCTCATTGATTCTAAAGTTCATACCAGCACCAACCCTCCACAGAAAATATTTCCATCTGAAAGTTCACTGATTCTAAAGTTCATACCAGTACCAATCCTCCAGAGAAATAATTCCCCATGAAAGCTCACTGATTCTAAAGCTCATACCAGTACCAATCCTCCAGAGAAATAGTTCCTTCTGAAAGCTCACTGATTATAAAAAATCATACCAGTACTTATCCGACAGAGAAATCCGTCTAAAAATACTGTCAAAGTCAAGAAGATGTCGTTTGAAGACCTCCAAAAGTTACTCTGTGCTCATTTTGATCAACAAAACTGTTTTCCCGCTGTTCTCACTAACACAACATCACTGAATTGTGATGGACGTTTGGATTTTGTCACAATTGAAAACCAGTATTTATACCTTTAAGTTTGATAATAATAGTTGACTCAAACAATAATCATAATATTATGCAATGATGAAAGAGTAAACGCAAAATGATTGCCTAATAATTGGATAGAGTTACCGCAGGCTTGGAAGGTGACAGATAATCGTCCCGTTTCATAGGTAACTTATTGTTTAGAGTCTCTCTGAAGTAGTCCACTCAAGACCAAGATGGCCGGTTCGAGCTCACCCTATAAATGTTTTATCCTCAACCGTTCGGGGAATATGTTAGTGGCATGGTTACTCGGCCCTACACATGCCGCGCTCTAGATCAAAGACAGTGGCATCAGCAAGGCGTTATTGACGCCCTCATCAAAGGGAACCTATTACCGGCTGCTTTGTTGGGGGGTGAACAATATTATGCAGCCCGAGGTTTCCCAACACCAAACCAACGGACAGCTAAGCACACATTGGTGATGAGTTTCTGCGGCAGCACTCTGCTCACCTTCAGGTTAAAGTCCGATTATTACTAACCCATGTCGTGTTCCCTGTGTGCTGTAGCAGACTATTACACCGCCAAGCCTAGGATTCGCTTCATTGATTTGACTTGGACAAGCTGACTGCAGAAGAATTTAAAATGTGATTTCTTTATTACTACCTAGGTAGAACGGCAGTGAACGATCCAGCATGTTTTAGTGAAAACTTTTTTTCCTTCTTTTTTTTTAAACAAAAAGAGTGACTTTGCACATTCCATGGCATTTCCTGGCAGGCAATATACTACACTTGTCATTATGGGACACGTTACACAATGTGTTATAATTTCAACGTAAATGAAAGAGTTATGTGCCCCCTTTCTTCATATCAAGAGATAATACAAATGATACAGTGCAATCTTTATGAAATGTAAGATTTTACGTTTTCTTCCATTGAGCTGTGACTAATTAGTTGTGCCTTCAGAAAATCCAGGCTATGTGGATCTTTTGTAAACATTCGACGTCACGGGTCATTTGGTCGATACACTAAGAGGAGATGAAGTTAATCATTTTACTATTGATAGATTACAAAGTGAGTGTTGTTTTTGATTTTATGAAAATGATGAAAGACCACGCAGTCTCAACGGGATGTTTGCATATTCGCTCCCATCAGAGCAAATAACCGCATCTCTCCACAATTTGATGTTTCGTGATGGTGTAAATACCATTTAAAGGCACTGGACACGTTTGGTAATTGTCAAAGACCAGTCTTTCTCACTTGGTGTATCCCAACATATGCATAAAATAACAAACCTGTGAAACTGTGGGCTCAATTGGTCATCGAATTTGCAAGAAATAATGAAAAAAAAAACACCCTTGTTGCATTACTGTTGTGTGCTTTCAGATGCATAATAAAAGGCTTCAGCTGAAGTCTTTTATTATTTGAGTGAGAAATTACCTCTTTCTCAAAAACTACGTTACTTCAGAGGGAGCCGTTTCTCACGATGTTTTATACTATCAACAGCTCTCCATTGCTCGTTACCAAGTAAGTTTTTATTGCTAACACTTATTTTGAGTAATTACCAAAAGTGTCCAGTGCCTTTAAAAAGAAGCGGGTTAAACGGCCCTAGTGACGGGGGCATTTTTCTCTTTTCCTTACGCCTTCTAATCGGTGAATTTCACGGTGCAGGCCTTCGCTGTGTCCATCGTCTCTGACAGACCCCCGCGTGAATTCCCTCTACAGTGAGCCAAGTGAATATTTCCAGCCGCATTAAGACGGCATATTGGAAGCGCGGGAAATAACATATGACGAATCTCACATTATGGAGAATACAGTTGGTTTAATTCAATGTGACGTGAACTCTCCTTTTGAAATATGGCAAGTTGCTAATACAAAATTCTTCGCTTGGGGTGAACCGGTATTTATTTTCTTGACCAGGAAGCCATTATAATAATGTAATTACTATTTTCTATCAACTGCAGAGAAGCTAGATTTTTTTTATAGAAATATTCATTAATTATAAAATTGTAGTTTCACTTTGACTAATGGCGAATAGAAACAAGTTAAAATTTATGTTCATTAACTATGTTTTTTTAAATCTTGGGTAGATACACTCGGAATTAATTTAGAAAAAACAACAATTCTGTATATCATTCGTTGTACAATACAATTATGCCCTTTTACACCGAGCATATATTATTTAAGATGATTGCCGGAACATTCATAGTCGGTTTTCAATCCGAAGGAAAATGAATTCATTTTGGGAATACAATGGAGACATTATTTGTAAGACACCGAACTTGCCAAAGGATTGTCATGTACGCAGCCCCCCCCCCAAAAAAAATGAGCAGAGGGCCCAGGGGCAGTCCCCCGGCCATGCATCCCAAACGAGGGGGTAACGGTCTTCATTTACGTTCTGTAAAACCTCCAACGGAAAAAGGAATGTAATCTGACGGTGTTCGGTCGGATCTCCTCTGCCGGGTAAATCAATGAATTACACGGGTCACGTCACCAGCTTCCCCTGGGGGGCCTGTGCAAGATCCATCATTACATCTCGTTTTTTTTTCGGTCTTGTGTCTATTGGTTAGTTGCGCGAATTAACTGCTGAGAAAGTCAGGCGACAGGCTCCGTCCGTTGATTACCATCAACAGTAAGGGTAAAAAGAGAAAAGGCGCGCGAGAGAGGTTTTTTTGAGAGGGAGATGGTCGGGAGCGAGGCGCGCGTTTTTTTCCCCGCCGAGCGTTTTTTTTTTTTTTTTTTTTTTTTTTTTAATGCCGGCTGTTTGGTCTTTTCGGGGACAGGCAATTTGTCGAAACCAATCAGTAGATGGGAGATTTGCGCGGGAAAAAGTACCGCTCCGTGGTGTGGTAGGCTGTTTGTTTAAGACTCTATGTAGGAATATTATCAAGTGGTGACAGTATTATGTGTATCATAACAGTTGTTCATTGAATCACACGCTCGTCTCGTGTGGGCTGCTGCAAAAGTTTATACAACGAGTGTCAGTAACAAGTGCGATTGAGGGCCTCAACATTCTGTTCCACTGTTGTTGCAATTGATTTGTTTGTCATTTCTCGCCATCCGCAGAGCATGTTGTGTTCATTGTTTTAGCTAAGCCATGTGTTGCACACAATTATGAGGATGTTTTCTTTAAAAATTATACCATGTTTCCATGACTAAAGACACCATTGATTCCTTTTTTTAGGTTTTGAGTTTTTTTTATATGACTCAACACGTCGTTTAAACTAAACATAATAACATTTTACATATTGAGAAATTGTCCTAAAACTGTAGAAAAAGTTTGGCCGGAAAACAAACCTGATATACACAATTTTCTCAGAGTACTGATCGTTGGTGAAGACAATCAGAATATATCGATCGAAACGTCGGTGCCATTTCCAGTACAGATCACAAAAAAAAAACTAGAACAGAGACCTTTAATGACATGCCTTGCAATATCTCTATGAATTAGGCCTGTGTGGTATCCAGATATGTAAATGTCACTTTAAATTGTTTAAAATATGTTTTTCCTTTTTTCCTTATCTTCTTGTTTTTATCTTCGCGGAAAAGTCGCGCTTCAAAGTCCAAGAAACGTTTTAGTCCCAGTCTCAACGGCATCGATCCATAAAAGCTGTTGATTTTACATATGACTTGGTTCAGCTTAAATTCACCGTCTCTCGAACGGCTCATTTATCGACGTCTTGTCACAGTCATGTCCGCGCTACCGGTGGTTCAGACAAATAAAGTGGCTGGATTTACTACTACAGTGGGTTGAAACTTGGGTGCGAGAAACAGCAGCGGCTCAACTCGAAACTGCGTCATTGGATTCGGTTGTCAGTTTCAAAATGTATCTAGCTGTGGATTACTGGATCAGTGAACACCTCTTGTCTTGCCAGTGAAAAGTAGCTTGATATGGCCATCAAAACCATGTGGTTTAAATTTGAGATTATCTCAAAGTATGACCGATACAAACATGGCCTCGTTGTAAGATGCAATCAGGCGGAGCTTTGAGGAGTACTATATAGTAGAGTGTGGGTTCGAGTCCCCGTTATGGCACATGCGTTCTTGAGCAAGATACCATAATTGCTTTGTCCGCTGGATGGGACATTAAGCTGTAGGTCCCGTGTAATAGGATTGGTAGTGCACGTAAAAGAACCCAGAACACTTATCGTGGAAGAGTAGGGGTTAACCCCGGTGTTTCTGGTTCACATAGCAAGCACCCTTGTTTACAGGTTTCCTCAGGCTTGCGAGCTACAGTGATCAAGTTCACTTATGAGGTATCCTTTGTTTCATTAATAACAGAAATGTGTAACCAAAATAATATGAAGCAACCAACATTGTAAAACAGACTGCCGAATAGTGCGTCACATGGGACAGTTGTAAACAATAATACGGTCAGAAGATGGAAAGCTTGCGTGTCTCGGTCTGAATTACTAATGGCTAAAAAGCTCTTTTTTTCTGAATTGTCGAGAGGAAAAATAGAAACCCAACGGGACTTTACTTCGACGAGCGGTTCGTCGCGAACCACCCATCGAATCAAGTTACCCATCCTGGACCTACTTGACTTAAAGTATTACAGAGTCGGTGGAGGGCGCATGCTCAGTCTTGATTCATGATGCTATAGTTGTTGGAATGGTCAAAGGTTATATACCCCCAGAATTGTTTAAATAAGCGCGTCCAGGTATCACTTTCAAATGTCACGTTTGTGTTGCCGCCTTTATACAGAAACAATCCAGCCGCAAAATCCTTCCGTTTTTGTGAGAAGCTAAGCGATGACGTCATTATGTGGCTACTAATACAGGATTTGCCTGTGGGAATTCCGAGGCAAACTCATGCAACAATTAAAACGTAGTTGTTTATGGTTTATTTCTTTTAATTTTGTTTTTATTTAATGTGTATGAATTTTTTTTTTTAAGGAATCAACGATCTTATCGGTCCTGTAATCCGGTCCCGGGAAGTTACTGGAACGTCTCCATAATCCGGCCCGGGAGTTTACCGGAACACAATGGAATAGTTATACGGAAAGCAACCGGCTTTGTGCTCAGGAGCAATTGCGTAGGCTAGTAAGTTCTGAAACTGTTTTAGACTACTTCCCACTCTCAGTAACTTCCTCTATTTCCCAAGTTGAGCCCAGTATCCCCCCGCTCAGGGCATTTTTGTTCATATTCTTTTAGAATGAATTCGAATAATGGTTAAATTTTGTCATAATCTACCTTAATTTTGCAGATTATAGTCAGTTTCGTAACCCTATTCGCTGCAGTAATTCCCAATCCCTTGATTTTAAAATGTCAAGGAAAAAAACTCAGATTTAGTTCGAAGGATATTGAGGTTGTTCAACTTGAAAGTTTAGTCAATCTTCAAGTAAATATGACAGCCCCAAGTTTTACACAAATTGCGAATTGAGCTTAAAACCAGAAAACTTGCCATGCGTTCTCTCTTTTTTTAATAACAAAGCGACGAACTTAATCCCGTGATTTAAATTTAATACTGTTTATTTTTTTTTATGAGAAACAAAACCCGCCTGAACTCAACTTTGCACTTCTTGTCTCGAATGCATTCTATGTAATATTAAAAATGGGTGTTAATGTATGAAAGGTAGTAAAGGGAGATAAAGTTCGGATCCGCATTACGTTCAACTTCATGCGAGATTGCGGTTTAGAATGACGTGCCGTCAAGGCACTGTATGCGTCACGCCGTGTGATAAAAATAAATCTCAACTCACGATCGCGGTGAAAGCTGTGGAAATACGGCGCGGTAATTAGTGGGCGGCCTTTTATTTTGTGTTATTTTTTTTAACTGAAAAACGACCGGGTATGTTGTTTGTTTAGACTTGACGTCATTTTGACGTCACTTCATTGTACGTGGAATAATGCTTCGGCTGAGCATTCAATGGGGGAGAGAGAGAATGAATGGAGGTAAATAATATTAGCAAAGCAATATCAATCCAGTTGCGGAAATTGCTTAATATAATCAATGCATTATCCTCAAGACTGATTGGAGGTGATAGCTTGATGAACGGCACTTGAACCTTGACCCTAGGGCTGACCTTGCAAGTGTTGAACTACCTGACGTATCAAGTCCTATGTCGGGCAACCTCGTCCCCATGGTTTACTTTATTTCCAACAATGTTTATACAAACCTCCTTACTCGGACCGTGATTGGACAAAACCAAATGTTAACCTTTGTCAGAACAGCCGGCGGCAACCAATGTACAAACAGGCTATTAAATCTGGTACCGGACCACGAGACATGACGAAGATGTGAATTTCGAAAAGCAGCCAGACTAATCTAATTTGCATACGTATCCAAATTTTTTGGATATGCAAATTATCCAATACCAGGGTGAGAGAGCGGTCAACCTCGTACTGCTCGACACACCCTGGGGACGAGGTTGTATGTTGGGGATATCTGTTATGTATTTTTCTAGAGTAAGAAGTTTTTATAATTGTACGCCGCTTGTCCGATGATCACATCTATCGTGGGATAATGAATTGGAATTACAAATCCCTACAAACCATAAGCCCAAAATAGACTATTTGTCCTCGTTTTTTAAAATCATGTCATATTCCTTTTAAAAACACAATCTGTAGATTTATTCCCTAGGATCAACCGTAAACCACTCTCAAATTGAAGTCTGCATAATAATGGTATAAAATGCCCTGAGCCAAAAGCAACATTTTCAATTAATCATTTCAGAATATTCAAACTTCTCTGACTAAAGTTTGGTTGAAATTCAACCACAAAATAAGCTACATCGCTACTCTGAAGAGATAATTCACCCAAGGCAATCTCTTACCCCCGAAATAAAAGAACTGATACACAGAAAAACAATCTGCCCTCTTAAAGATATAGCGAAGATGTACCCAAGCTAATACATCTTGACTAAATCAGCCTTAGCTACAGAGCACCACTCTCGGTTTAGTCTTCCCCATCGTCTGGCGATCTGTCTTCATTTACAGATGAGTCTTAAAAACCCCCGTAAGACACTTTTCTCTTGGCATATAAATGGGGATTGCGGAAGCAAGGCTCGGTGCACTACACTCAGATCAAAGTCTATAAATCTTCCATCTAAGTGAAGCCCTAAATTTATGCCCATGTTATGAGAGAGATGCAGTCATTATTAAGGATGGAAAATGCATGTAAAATTTAGAGGGGGGAAAATCACGGGGGACGTCTTAAAAAATGTACAGGTTCCCCCCCCCCCGTAGATTGGCTTTGGCCTGAAGACTTACAAGGGTAAATTATCCGGTGCATTCTTTTAGGGGATTTGGGGGGAAAAAGCCCGAGAGAAAAAAAAAACCATCATATGCATATTTGCAGCACTCTATGAATATTTATTGCAACTCGACTGTTACATTTTTGAGATATCGGTTTTTTGTTTTTCTTGGGGAATAAAACTTGACATCAGTTAACCGATTAGGTGGAGAATTGTTGCTGTAATTGCAATGGTCATTTATACTATATCGAGAAGTCTTCCTGTGATTTTGCATCACAGTCTGTCCAATCTAGGTGAGCATTGATGGGTTCAATAACCTCTTCTCCATTTTTAGAGTTGGCTGGGCTCCAAAAAGGGGTTTAATTCACTTATTCCTCATCGGTGTAACCTCAAACTACAAACGTGAAACGGCAAATATTCCTCAAGAAGTTTAGATTTATAAAGATTCAGTTTAAACTTCTCGACCTTCCTATTAATTGAGTTCATTTCGATCCAGTCACATTTCCCCCAATTTTAGAGGACGGACCATTTAATGAAAACCCTGCGAATTTTAAGCAGACTTGTACGTGTTGAACTCCAGCAGGTTATGAAGGAACCTCTTTATTTCGTGGAAGTGAGTTTTCCAGACACGAGTCGGCAACTTTTGACACAGCCGAACCCAAATTTGCCATTATCATTTACGTCAGATTGAACCAATGCAAACATTTTGCTACACTCCGAACCAACTCATAGAAACCGAGCTAACCCGTGTTTTATTATGAGTTCTGAAGGTTAAGAACATTAAAATATAAGTAAATATATATATATAGCCCCACCCTGTACCTAGATTATAGCCCCAACCTGTACCTAGACATGTAACCCTGACCTGTACATAGATATAACCCCAACCTGTACCTAGATAAATAGCACCAACCCTGTACCTATTTATAGCCCCAACCCTGTACCTAGGTACATAGCCCAAACCCTAACCATGTACCTTGATAGTGCAATTTAGGCATTGGCTACATTTAGGTATTGGCTACGTTAAGTTACTGGCTACGTTTAGGTATTGGCTACATTTAGGTATTGGCTACATTGAGTATGGGTACTTTTAGGTATGGCTACATTTAGGTATTGGCTACATTTGAGTATTGGAACTTTTAGTATTGGCTACATTTTGGAATGGCTCTTAGTATGGCTACATTTAAGTATTGGCTACATTTAGGAATTGGCTACATTAAGGTATTGGCTACATTTAAGTATTGGCTACATTTAGGAATTGGCTACATTAGGGGTTTCTACATTTAAGTATTGGCTACATTTAGGTATTGGCTACATTAAGTTGACATTATATTGGCTACATTTAGAATGGCTCATTAGTTGGCTACACTTAGGTATTGGCTACATTAGAATTGGCTACATTAGGGTACTGGCTACATTTAGATATACATTAGGTATGGCTACTTGCTTTATTTAGGTATTGTTCATTTAGTATGGCACATAGGTTTGTACATTTAGTTTTGCTACATTTAGGTGTGCTACTTTGAGTCGATTAACAGTAACATTAGATTTAAAATATATTAATAGTTTTGATATTACAGGATAAGTATAAGTCTGAAGGATTAAAAAAAATGTTTTGTTGATTAATATAAATGTTGTCTACGCATGCCCAAAAAAAAACACGTGACTCTTTTGTATTCACAGAGAAAGGACGGGAGAAAATTCATTCTCAATTACTTTCTGATTTTCCCTTGTGGTAATGTTGTGATACGATTACTATTCTGCATGCTGCATAGAACCGTGCAGTACAAATCAAGGAGTATATCCACATTTTCAATTTCACGATAAATTAAAATGGCCTTTGTTTTTACTCTTTGTGAATTGTCTGTTCGACTGCCGTACATGCCCTCTTGCCCTAACCGTACCCTCTGGGGGTTTAGCCACGATTATTGCATCTGTAAATACGCAAAATCGTCTGGCCGGACCTCCCAGCAAACGGCAATTCGTTGCTTCGATTTCCAATAAAACCCAAAGACTTCAGCAACTTTCTTCGGCAATGAAATAATGCATTTTTTTCTTCTTCTTTTCTTGTGTGTGAGGGCCGGATTCGCCTCCTCTTGCGTGAAATAGTCATTATCTTCTTGTTGGGATGCGAATCTGCAATTTGATTTGCTTCTAAATTGAACTGGACATGGGGAAGAGCGTTGTTGTGACAGCCGCTGTTCCGTTTCGACTCGCTGTGGGAGTTAAACGGTCTAGCGGCTCCATTGGGTAAAAGGCCCCCGCGCTCTCTTACAATGCATCGGGACCACATCGTGGAGGGGAACAAGACTGTTTTTGAATGCGCGCCATTTTATGCATAATCAACTGAATGAATCACTGCCCTTGTGTTTGTGAAAACATCCATGATTTCATTAATCAAGAGGCGAAGTGACTTCTTTGTCACTTAAAATCGTGATCTACCATGTCTGTGCAGTAGAGAAATATCAAGAACCAGAAATTCCTGGATCTCAACCGCGGTGCAGACAATATAGAAACCCATCCAATTTAGTTTACACAAAACATATATCAATCTAAACAAGAAATTGAGAACAACATTCGTTTTTATATAAATATAGAGAATATATTTCTACACAACTGGATGATCGAAATTAATGCCCCCACAACAAAAAGTGATGTAATATTAGACACTTCTGAAATTATTTAAGATGTCTAGGAAATAGCCCGTGGAAAAGATTCATGGTAAACTGAACTGCGTTTATATCACATTATTATACCATACTTTTTTGAAAACTATTTGATTTTTTTAAACTTTGTTTTTAAAGGCATACACCCTTCTTATACAGAAGAGATTTGATATCACGAACTAGAAAATGATTGAGATTTAAGCTCATTCATGAATTTGTCGTGCAAACACCTTATTGTATTAAGGCTATAGGATAAAATACATAGGACTTTTGTGTGCACCTTATGTGGTCGTCGAATGAACGTCTTTAACGCATAGGAAAGGTTAGAGTCACTTACATCCAATATTGGATACTTGACTTCATGTTTGAGAGAAGCAAGAGGTCTGTCAGATGGATTTGACCTCACCCTTTGAACTTTTGAGACAACTCTAATAAGACCTATCTTTAGGAAGCAAACATACAGTGAACACAGCAACCTTTTTAGCTCACATCTTCGTAAATCTCTGGGTTTGCCAAAATAGAAATAAGACAAAATCTTGTCTAAGCTTTGTACACACTGGACCTGTACTCCACTTCGCCCCCTTGTGTTGTTGAAAGCCCGCATGTTTTAACATCATCAAATATTTTCTGAACACCGTATGGGGGCGAAGGCTGAAACACTGTTTCAAGACACTGTGATCTGAATAATAGTTTTATGTCTAATGGCTTGTTCTGTCTCACTCCTACTACCCTAAAGCATGCGCAGAAGAAATTTAAAATGAACACATTTTGTCTCTAAAAGCCTCCGTAGTTTGCCTATCTGTAAGTTTGTCCATACCCCTCTCAATTATGTATAAGTGCCTTCCACATCACCTGGTACATTTCATTTGTTCGTTTAGCTTCTCGTCTGTTTAGCTGTTTGTCTTTTTGCTTGTTGTTTATCTATATATCTTTTAGGGATTGTGTTGTTGTTGTTTTTTCGTCTTCGGGTGTCGTATTGTCTTATACACTTCATGCTCGTATTCTCAGCTGTTTACGTCTGTCTTTCTGCTCTGTTTATTTGCCCTTTTGTGAATGTTTTTTCCCCCTCAGCTGTGGTGTTCTACACTTCTTTCATATTTGTAAGTTTGTCTCCTCAGCTGTCTGCCTGTCTGTCTGTCCGTATCTCAGTTCTGTGTTTATCTAGCCTTTTGGTGGCTGTCGTTTTGTCAGTCTAACCCACCCTTTAAATATCAGCATACTGGCACTATCTATATATCTGGCCTTTTCCGTAAGATGCCTGTCCATCTCAGCCGCAAGCAGACCTCACCATGGATTATTTGCCAGCAAAAATGTGGCTGTTTATACATCGGACAACTTTTCCCCTCTTTATTTCGCCTTTCTTCTCCCCTTCGCGCGCTCCGACGGGAGAATAAAATCCCACAGTTAAATCGATCGGCTAGGAACAGCATTGACTTTACGTCGCTCACCGGCTCGGACGTTCCGGTGTCGCGGAGGTCCGGTTCGAGATCGGAGTCGATATCGCCGAGTTAGAGCGTCCCCCGAGTGCCCACAGAACCTGTCATAAAGACGGTGTTACGTCCCTCGCTGGGGCTCAAATTCACCGGAACGGGGTGGTCGAAATCAGATTGCAGTCACAGGGGAGACGTCAGTTGAGGACAGAGTGAACAATTCATATCGAATTATTGCTCATTATTCGCTATCATGTGTATTCCTTGGCTGGTTCTAAAACAAGCTGACAGTGTGTGGAATTATAGACGGTCGCTATAATGAGGAGTCATTCAATATGCTTAGTGAGACCTGAGTTTAGTTTTGCAACATGAAAATTTCATTACAAAAAATGAATAATTCCCGTAATTCAACGCTAGTTTATTCAAGCAGAATGGAAACAAAGAAAATTATCACTTCCAGACATTGATAGAATATACAATAATAATAACGAAGCAGAGAAAATTAAGAAGTAAATTATGCATACAACATATCAAACCACTGCTTAAAATAATTATTTAGCGACCTGTTTGAACTATGTTGTTTGTTACAGATGGTCTACCTTGAGTACTGTTATTTCTAACTGTGAAGAACCGAAGAATAGCTTGACGTTTCGACCAGTGTGCTCTGTATATTTTCATGAAAACGTAGAGAAGAAATTATGTATGCAGATTCAAAGAACCAGTTCTTGAAGGAAAATTAATTTGTTTAGAGCTCACAGAGCTAACAAAAAATAATAAAATAATTGAAGACAGGGATCGAAGCAGACGACCAAGCAAATATTAAAATAATATCAACAATCAAAAAAACTGTTACAACATAACCAACATAACCAAAATAAGCAACCTAAATAACAGCAGAAATACTAAATAATAATTCTAAATTAAAAATCCAACCCCAACAAATTTACCGACGATTTGTCCTCCGAACCATGGCACAACAGAATGTATGAATTAATTTTTTTTTTTTACACATAATTACCCTCTCGAGAGTCAAGACGATGATAATTACAATAATTAGGAAGTCATCAAAATCTGAATCAGTATGGAACCAAAAAAAAAACCCACACAAACCAAAAAGCAAGCTCCCTACTGATTTATCCAACCAGCATCAAGAGCTTCAGACCAGAAGGTCCAGCTAAGATAATCTAACTCATTAAGCTCACAGAGGCTTCCAGATTTGGAGAATGGTGGGGGGAAGGGGCTTAGCCAATTAGGTTCCTAATCAGGTGCTTGTAGACGACAGTCGGGTTATCATTACCGCAATAATGAGCACCCTAGTCATTTCACTGAATGAAATAATAGGCAATGGGGGAAGATAACTTGGATTTTTTTCTTCTACGTATAGAGAGATGGTGGGAGGCTCCGTTAATTGCTCATCAATGGCTTTTGACGAAGGAATGATAATTAATAAGCCTTTATACTCGGCGCAGTCCCGTGGGCGTTCTTGGTCCATATGGACCGAGTCATATACGACTGTGTGGTATCAGAGGCTGGCCCAAGCCTAAATGTAGCCTTAAACATGTACCCATTTGTAGTCCGGGCCACCAAGTATATAGGTGTACATTTAGAATCGAGTTACATTAGGGTTCCGAGCTACAATTAGGTGCTGCACATATGACTGAACATAACACTAAATATTAAGAGCATTCTGGTTCCATGTGGAGGTTATATTCATAGTCAATGTGTGTTTGATCTTAAAGGTGCACTCTAGACCTTCCTCAACCTTCCTTGAACAACTCAGAAGTATAACCTTTTTACCTCTGAATACCGAAGCCAAAGGCCCTCTGAATCAGAGGCATAAGGCTGTTGACAAAGCTCACATTATTCAGTTGTTGTTTAGAGGAACAAAGCTTAGAAAGAAAAGACTCGGAAAGGCAAACAACTCGATATTTCAATGTTTTGCAATAGTTTAGTCTGTTGTGATTTATCACTGCTGTGGTTATCCTAGTTAGTGATATTTATTGATTGCCAATATTGTTGAGATTATTTGTTGATGTGTCCAACAGCGTTGTTTTGTTGTTGCTATTATCATTTTGGTTGTTGTTGCTGTTGTTGACGTCGTTGTTTTTGTTGTCGTCGTCGTTGCTGGTGTTGCTATTGTCGTCGTCGTCGCCATCTTTGTTGTCACCGTCGTCGTTGTTGATGTTGTTGTTTGTGCTTTGTTTTTATAGTTGTTCAAGTGTTATTATAATTTTTTGCGATCATAATCTGTGCTAAGTAATTTCCCATGCCGTCGTTTTTAATTTAGCGTATAGACAATATTGGTTCACATTAGTTTAACAGATTCTTGTGGTAATTTGTTTCTCCATGGAGCTTGATATTACAGTCACATATTTATCTCATCAATTTAATGCAATAGTCCCGCATCGCTCACTCTAATTGATACGCGAGCCGACAACGTTTGCCATGACTTTCAAAAAGGCTATACACAGCAAACTCAGCCCACACCACACAGTGTAATCAGTGCAGAACATTAAGCAGAAATCAATCGTATAAACATACGGGATGCCAAGCTCACATTTCATTGCCTTTCTCGTCGGAATATTTCATATACACCTTTCATTGGAAATTGATGTTGGCTTGGTGCTCTGTTTGTGGAAAAGTCTAATATCTAAAGCTGATATATTCATGATTTTTCCATAAGTCGAATGATTGTATTTTTGTTAGTTATGTTTAAAGCTGCAATGCCTCAATTTTGATCTTGGTTGTAACATCCTGTTGTCCATCCAATTTTCATCTCTTCTTATAGGGCCCATATGAAGTATTGTTATATATTAAAGTGAAATATATTAATATATACTCCTATATTGAGAAAATTAACTCATTTCAAAATGCAAGTTTAAAGGTGATTTAAAAAAAAATTAGTTTGTATTTTTAGGGCGTAATTAAGTAGCAGTATATGTGCCAATATTGCTGATAATGCAACAGTACAATAACGCATGTCTACTTACCCATCATGCGGTTTTGTTAATACTAACAATGCTGCGCGTGTTATTTATATATATATATATATATTTATTAAAGAGAGCGCAATAACTAGTACGGCAGTTTTATCAATATTACCAATGGTGTGCCTTACCTTGATTCAAAGAGAGTATTCACCTAGCAACAGTTTTATCAACACATTGAGGTGATACCTTGTTAAACTGAAATAGAACATAGCTATTCTCCCTAGCAGTTGTAACCAAGAATCAAATTTTATAGATTTTGTTCTCAAACAGAATGTAAAACTTTCTCCGTTCTTTACTAATGACGTACCTTATTTTGATTCATATAAAGCAGCACGTAAAGCGAAGGACTTTGAAAGTCATTACCAATACTAATAGTGAATAAGAAGTTTGTGACTCTACAAGTGCCTTATATTGATTCAAACAGCTGACGCACGCCAGTAGTTAGTTTATTTTACCAACGCCAGGTTGTACACTATCTTTATTCATAGAAAGTAACAACTCATAATTACTATATAGCCAATAATACCGACGCTGTTCACAATCAAGATTCAAAGTACTTATACTACACTGACACTGACTGACGACAAATTTAGTTTACCCCCAGTTATTGACCTATCACCATTATTCGTTGTTCTTGTTCTATCTTATTAATTTCATTTCATTAAGTTATGAATAATAAACTAGTTACTTATTCACATAGGGCTAAATATAAATAAATGTGAATAACGCATGGATAAGAACAACTTTAATGCCATTATTTATCTTAAAATTCATGCCAAGACGGTACACTGAGCGTTGCTTTGACGATGTTGAATTTATTGCATTTGGATATTCACATCTGTACACCACTGTCCCCACTACACAAACAGGTATTCATTATGATTGTGGCTATCCGCTATTCCTTATTACAGAACCATATTTTCTCTTTATTAACAACCTGCTTCGTGTGTTGCAACAAGAAGTCAAATGCATGCTTCAGCGGAAAAAGCGCGCCAAAATTACTGGGAAATTGACAAATCATTTCACGCGCGCTGATCTCCCTTCGAATTGAACATTTGTTGCATTAGACACGCCTGGTCGCACATGCACTGGCCGTGGAGCAAGACTTCTACGGCGATCGTGACAGGAAAGTGAAAATGCCTCCGTCATCCCGAGATTCTACTGGGAGGACTAATCCTGTTTATGTTTTTATTAAAAAGATCTATGCAACTTAGCTCACATTTTATCCGCACCGTCGAGCAATTCTGGTAAATTACGTCAGCCCGAAGGCCGCTTGAAATAAGGCGCGATGACAAACTGGCAAATCGTTAAAGATTCTTTTCCATTTATACTTGACTAAATCTTTGTTTAATTTGTTCAATCCCGCCCAATATATATATTTTTCGTTGATTCCATCACACAGTGGTCAGTGATAGATTGACAGGATGCAGGCAATGTATGGTGCACCTTTTTACTCTTGATTCGTTATACAAACAACCTTTTAGTGTTTCAGCATTTAAGATGTCACAAGTGTCTATGACTTCAACATGTGTCGCCATGTTGCCATGCAAGACGTCTTAATGTATAGCCTTTAAGCGACAGTGTTCTCATGAATATAACAAAGAGCACGTATCCTGTTGTTTGCCTTCTCCAAGAAGAGAACAACAAGACTTATTTTGACGAGAGATTTTGCCGCCCTTTTTGGGCCATTTCTTTACCGCAATATCGCTTAACAGCCGTATAGTGACATTTCAAGGTGCCCTCTCTGATCAGTCGTACATTTATCTTTGGCTGATCTCTCAATATGCCATACTCAGTCAGCTGAGCTGGAATCGCGTGCTGGCAGACGTTTTCTATACACTCCGCTTCCCGCGCTTTTTTGGGGGTTGTTGTTGTAGGGGGTTGGAAGATTGGGGGTTAGTTACTCACTGGCCACACTGTGACCGTACTTGGCCTTTCTGATTGATCTCTTATCAGGGTTTACACTGCAATGTCCTGGGTCGTTTTAAACCACCAGATCAAGGCCCCTCCGTTATACAAGAAGCCCCGTGTTTGCCAAAATGGAAAATTGAATTGGATATGCTAATCCCGCTCTTGGAGCGTTGCCATGGAAACGGCATGGAACTAAGTACCTTTCAGCCGGGCCAGATCTTGATGTACGCTCGGCTGACAGGTAACCTTGCAGAGAATAAAATTATTTCTGCTGAAAATGCTGGGCTCCTTTCAGGAATAAATTGATAGAAGAAAAGGAATTATTTTTCAGTGTAGGTCCCACATGGGAATTGAATAATGTTTTATTGTGGTGAACCTTGGCTAAATCTTATACTGGCACAATTGGGCCTTGTCTACGCAACTTCCTTTATTTGCTTACGGTTAAATTAATTATGTGAATATATTAATACAAATACAAGGCAATTTATAATACAAACAAGAAAGGAATATTTCGAAGAGATGGATTTTTTTAGTTTGAATAAAGATTGGCCAATTGTACACTCCAATCAACTAATGCAACCCGTATAAAAAAAAATGCGCGGACCCATTTGAAAGTAGTCCACCAGAATTGAATTGGCACTTGTAACGTGCTATCTTAAAAAGTGACACGACAGTCAAAGATACACAGAAGCAAAACTAGACCAGTTTTCCCAATATTTTGTATTTCCATGAAATGTCTAAATCAACAAACCTTATCGAATATTTATTGGCAGTCTGAACAGTGGCATTTGTATGAACTTTAACCTTTGATTCACATAGTTGTAATGTCACGTTCGCTAGAATTAATTTTGTATATATATTTTATTTTTAAGATCTACATTTTCTTTCAGTTATCTCGGAATATATCTATGAAAAGAAACCAAGACGCCGCTTGATTGGTAAGTTGTTCAGTTTCCTCCGATAGTTTTTGTTTAAATGCGTTTTCATTGCTTCAAAAGAAGGGTCTAGTTTTAACTTATCAAATGTGTCCTCTTTTTGAAACCCTGAAACTGTGAGTACATATCCTATTTATAAGATTCTATCTATATAAAGAACTAAACGCTTAGTAACGGTTGGTCTAGTTTTACCAGCATTCCCAAATACCGCACTTCATCTTTAAATAAATCAACTGAAACGACACTGAAATTGACATCTGAGCGAAACTCGGCCGTCTGTACATGGGCATTTTATATCCACAGGAAGGTCCGAAACGAAGCTCATGTATAATTCACAGTCACACACCTCGGCTCTGCCGTGCCTTACGGCGCCATCTTCAATTCGACATGTGAAGTTTGACAGGGTCTAACACGCGTCCAGAACCCCGAGGAGCACCAATACATTGTCTGTAGCTTGAATTACCTCGCTAGGGAGAGAGGCAACTCGTGGGTGCGTGCTTCGAATCAGGTATCTACGGGAGAGAAATAAGGCCCCCACAGTACCCCCCCCCTCTCTCTCTCTCCGTACGATAGTGCCAAAGCACTTGCGGGTTTATCTTTGAAACACTGTCCCTTACTACGCCAGTGGTGTCAGAGAGTCTGGGTACGAGGACAGTCATCCTCTAATCCATCAGGCTCCGTGCAGGGCAATGATTAATCCCTGGTGATAAGTATGCACGTCGTGAGATCACTGTATCCCATGGATTATAGGGATGGAACCTATGCAAATAACTCCGGCGAGGTGAGCTGGACATACGGCCCGTTCTCTCGTCGTGCTTCTCCTTTCTGTCTTCACGGCGTCTTTTACGATTCGACTAATCTTGATACATTGTGGTAAATGAGACCCCCTTCACTTCAACCTAATCACAGAGCAGGTGTCCCGGTTGAGTCATGTACGGACAGTGCAATCGGCAAAACCGAAGATCCATAATGTGACAACCATTATTGCTCAAACATTTTGACATCTGGAAAATAACAATTATTTGCTATTTTCCCAAGGGTTATTCGAGGTCAATTCAAGTCTGTATGATTTACAGCGTATAGGCTTGAGAGAGATCAGCTAAAAGGTTTCTTTTTAGAACATCGACGAAGTTTCTCATAAGAAAATGTAAGGTCTGGTTGGGGAGTTGGTTATCACCTGTTGACAGTCGCAGAGGCTTACGATTCCTAGCGTTTTTACTTATTTCATTTTGGAGAAATGTCCCCTTTTTAAAAAGGTTCTAGATTTCAAGACTCAGATTAAACTTTAATGAGATCCATGGAATTCGTGTATGGTATATCATTACATTACTTTAAAAAGGTGCAATATGACTCTTTGGTTTATACATGAATACAAATTAAATAATAAACAAATCCAATAAAATTTGAGTTTCATTCCTGACGTTGATGGCAGCGTCCTGTCGATGGTTCCCCGATTGACCAATGTGGATGGAGAGTCAACGCCAAACCAGCGTAGAAATGCCGGTTTTGATTGGCGCCATCACCTTTAATAACTTGTGTGTGCCGTCTGTTAATGAGGAGGGAAGAATACGAAGATGTCTAATTGGGTAGTTTTTGACAACTCCCAAGTGCGATTCGGTGGCCCAATTGGGGAGGCACTGTAGCTCGAAGATAGACTTAGAGATTTAATAGGGAAGGTCATTTGTGATACCAAAATAACAAGTGTTGTTTATTAGAAGAAAGACCGAGAATGGGATCGAGGGTGCAGGGTCGACCTACGGGACCCGGAGGCTGGGTCAACTCTGACCCGTGAGTTCTTAGAGTGTGCTGTTGATCCGTTGGACATTGACCAAAACTGTTCTCTTGTTACGTAATGGAACTATTGCAGTGATACTACAATCATGTATAGAATGTTTCTCCCAACTTCTTCAAAGTTGTACTAATTTTGTTGAGCATATTTCACTCAATGGCGTTTAAAACAAGTTTTAAGTGTATTTCATGAAGATGTCACTATATGACTGTCATGTTCAAGTATTTGCACTGCGTATGCACTCTGTTGCCCATAGAAATTATACCGTATTCACATCACACGATGGCAAATCAATGTGCGTACGGTGAACATCATGCATGAATTCTTTTGCAAGCGGAAAGTGGCTCGCAAATAACTTTCAGAAGTAAAGACACGAAGAAGAAGAAGGGAACAAACCGAGCCTGATTTCCACATCACCCTTTTATTGCACTCTGTTGCACGTAAAAAAATTAGACTTAGGTACATTCACCTCTTCCTTAGTAATCAACTTGCGTGACTAAACCGTTCACATGAGATACTGCAGAGTAGAGTGCCTTACAAATTTCTTTCCAACTAAAAATTGAACCCTTGTGCGGGAGTAACCCTAGGAATTACACAATGAAAGTTGCCATCGTGGTACCACTAAATAACGGCTCTCCAGTTAGCCAAAAAGTTTGATTGAAAAGGGGGGGGGGGTGGAGAGGAATGTTGGAAAACTGAAAATCTAGCACAGGCTGTCAGCAAGACATCTGGGCCCAATTTCATAGAGATGCTAAGCAAACAATTTGCTTAGCATGAAATTTCTTCCTTAATAAAAACAGGGTTACCAACCAAATTTCCATGTGTTGCATATGCTTGTTACTGGTGTTCAGCTGTTGTTTGCTTATCCTGAAAATCACGTGGAAATTTGGTTGGTAATCCTGTTTTTATTAATGAAGAAATGTCATGCTAAGCAAATTGTTGTGCTTAGCATCTCTATGAAATTGGGCCCTGGAAGCCTTCTACAAAGAACAGATTGCTTTACTTTATCAGAGGCTTAGATCTGGGAAAATTTTGTGCACGAAGTATATGAGTGCAAATATTTTTCAGCAAAAGACACAAAAAAACACACAAAAAAGCTGACACAACTCTTGAACCTGAACCCCATCTTAGATATGTGGAACGGTTACAGTATAGGATATCACGGACTTCGACTCTAGAGAAAACAGTGAACTAAAATAAAATGTGCCATGACGTGAAAAAAAAAAAAAAAATGAAAAATAAGAATACATCTATTATCATGACATATAATTTTTTTTCTTGGTATGGTTTATGTAAACGTTGACGGTGAAAACTAATCTAGTAGAAGGATGGGAGCTTGTACGTGGTCTTAGGTAAAAACCACATCAGTCTCTTGGATGCAGGTTTCTTATTTTTTTAATACTATAGAAAAGCTAAACCACTCCGATCTCCATGGTGAAATAAATTACTTCTCAACGAAGACTTCCAAAATACTGATTGATTCCAAATTGAAAAGCTTCATTCTGGGGGACAATGCAGCATTTCGGTCCACCTAATTGGATCCCGTACAAAGAGCACGCTATGTTTCCTAAAAGCTATCGCTGTGTTCGGAAATGGTGAACAGCGACCTTCGTGGACTCTTAAATTAAGTGAAATTCACAGAAAGCATGTTCCCCAACTCCAAACAGCCTCAATTCGCCGTGTAATGGTCTAGTCCACGACTCGCATTACGTTAGCTATCAAATTGACCCAGTGCCTGTTTTCATGCATTTTTTTTCTTCGAAACAGCTGCACTTTTCTATACGCTTTTCTATATATCAAAAAAGTACCTTTCGTTGTGACCAGTTTTCGTCAGTTCTATATTCCACGCTCGAGAAGATTCATTTGGTTCCGTACTCCACTCATTGTAAACCACGTGCAGCTGTTGTGTTCGTTTTTATGGCATATTTAAGAGGAAAACAAAGTCTCGCCTCTAGTTTGTGAGATGCCCGTTTACAGTCTTAGCTTTGTTTTAAATTTTGTTTGAAGCGGTTTGTTTAACTATTGATTTATACAGTATATATTACAACAACAACAATAAATGTTAATGGCCTAAACGTGTCGACCCTTTAGGAGAGTTTTTCATCAAGGTTAAACAAAAATGGTAAAACAGTTACTCTCATTTTTGTAAGTGTTATTATTACTTTGGGATGGGGGCACGTCTAAACTGATTGCGTGGGTCCCTGCCTGATTGCGTGGGTTTTCCCTGGAATATTTCTCTGTGGTTTTCCTCCCACACCTAAAACTGAAACTTCCTTCATTGTCTTCTCTCCACGGGGTTCTTGGCCAGTATAGTGATTAAGTTCGCTTTCTGAGAGTCTTTGGCTTCACAACCAGAATTAATAAACAAATAAATAAATAAATAAACTATTTTTCAATTTATGTTCTTTTTGCACAACTTAATGTGATTTTGTAACGATAGAGGCAATGGGAGAAAGTCCTACTGTACAATACCCACTCAGCACAGACGACTCATTGACTCATTGTCAGTTTAAACAGATGGCCTAAATATATAAACCATCACATTATTATTTTTTTTTCAAGAAGTATTTTTGACCAAATAGAAACAGCGTCTGTGTGAGTCTGCAAATAAAAGGAAATTATTATTTGTTTACGATATTTGTTTTTACCGATATTTACTCACGAAGAAGAATAAGAAAACAAGGGGGAGGGGGAGTTCAAGATATTGAAATTCGGGCTAGCAGAGTGAGACTTGATCTCAATCTACTCTAGATTGATTTGAATGGAAGACCCGAGTCAATTCAAGTCAATTCAAGTCAATCTAGCCTGGATGTCGGCCGTTACGACGAAGACGACAATTTATGCATCGTGGACACAGTCCAACTGAAGGTTAGCGTGACCCCGTTCTTGAGAATTCCCACTGAATTCATGTGAATGACATTTACTAAAAAGATGTAGTTCAAACAGATAAGGAAGACGCTGCTGGCATCGTGTCAAGGTTGAGTCTTGATGCGACGATGGAATTGCCCCGGGGAGACTGGGTTATTTGTATCTCAAGCGAAAGATGTTCCACTTTCAAGAAAAAAAATATGCCAGAATATGCGTTTTGGCAAATTGAAAAAACAAACATATAGTAAACGTGAGCATGCCATCATAGTTGTCGTGTTCCCAGTGTATAGCGGCAGTAATGTATACTGATTCCCTGTAAATAAACAAGGGTTCAGACTGTTGTTGTCTATTTTAGTATGATGTCTGATAGCGGCTGTGGCTGTGCGGTAGTGTGGCTTGAAAGCCACGTATGTGAAGTGTATGAGACCCTTAGCAACAACAGTCGTAGCCACAATGATATGAATCTATAAAATAATTTCAAAATTGTTTTGTTCTGTAGGTAAGGGTTATAAGCATAAACATAATATTTTTGAAAATAGAGGATTTCATTATGAGTCATTCGAACATCTTCTCTTCTTGTTCTTCTGGTTTTTTCTCTTCTTGTTAAATTGTTCTTCATCTTTTCCTTCTTCCTCTTCTTCTTATGTCTGAAGAGCCCACTGCCTCTTTGGGTACATTGTGTTTAATTAAACTGCCTGCCAGACAATTGGTAAACTCTAAAACAATATAAAGTCATCGGAACCTGTGAATCGAATTTTCTAGAAAACAATTGTAGTGCCGTATTCAATGAGTGTTTCGCGCGGTATTGTTATGATGTACGCCTTGACTTCCGAGGATTGGAATGAATTTGCCTTCCGCGAAATCTAAGTGCACAGCAAACATTTCTTAATTACATCCTGGCTGCATAGCGGTGTTTCGACAGTGACTTCCTAGTGTGATGTCACTAAACAGCGCCCCCTATTAAAAGCAAGTGATTTAGTGGTTTGTACTTCATCATCGTCATAAACGGAGTCACCGACCTTATACTGTCCCCACTAGCTCGCCTTCATGAGGAAATATACTTGAAAAGAAAAATCAATATAAACGACTCCATCAAGTGCATGGGTAGTCGTATTTGTATGCAGTCGAGATTGATATGTTACTTTAATCGAGATGAGGGGTTTTTTGTACTCGAGAGAACGTCTTCTAAGAAATCTCAAGTTAAAATCTCCCCTCAACATCGGAGAAAAGGCTTATTTTAGGTTATCTGTTTCCCGTAGAAAGGAAACATCAATTTAAAGACGCAGGTTCGTTCAGATTTTCCTCACGATCGCAGGACAGACATCCTTCCGTGAGTAATGACCGTTGGGGGACATAGTTCACTTTAGTTTAGTTGTTGAAGTTTCAAAAGTGTGTTTGGGACAACTAAAAGTGCTCTGAAATAAAGATAAACATGGCCTTTGGAATAAAATATGCTTTAGATTTCTTACAGAAACATTTCAAAAAAGCTAATCACAACACTTTAATCATCGAAAGTTTGCCCAAATTATTTCTTTCTATTTGCTCGAAATTTGCGTCTTGGGCATGGATTGCTTTTTGTTTTTAAATCTATGTAAATTTAATGATCATAATCATTACAAAAATTGGATTATTTCATGACAAAATATTTTATCTCCCGTGAGTGACACGTATATGTACCAGAAAATCCCCGTTTTACCTTGAGTAACTCTGCTTTTTACGTATTGTGAATGTTTTACGGCTGTTATATTTGCTTGACTTCATTCTCCCCCAGAAATGCCATGGCATTTTTTCGTTCCGTTGCAGCCAAAATCTGAACCATGTTTTTGTCCCCGCTGATGATGCAAATACCACTCATCGTCAGAGCTGTTTTCTGGTTCACGTCGGGTCATTTCGTCTTGTTTTTTTCCCTTGGATTAGTTTAATTCAACCCTTCTAGTGCAAATGCCACCCCATTAGTCAATAAGGCCATCTCTTATCATACATTGTGTTAATGTACTCTAAATCACACTATCTACTAACGAGTGTCTTTCAGCGAAGCTAAACGCACATTACGTGTAGTTTAGGGCGATGTCTCTCTGCCGTTTTATCAGTGGATATTTCTCTTTTTGCAATTGTCACTCCATCACCACTACCCTTTCTAAAATGGCATTTCAATAAATCTTTTGTCTCTCACAGGATCTGTTACCACGACGGAGTTTTAGCAACTTATAGCCGGGCCGTCTTGATGATGACATAATCCCCCCGCGTCTTGCGACCCCGGCAGCGCCGGGGTGAGAACTGACCAAGACTCGACATCGCCTCTCAGCCTCCACATGCGCAGTGGTTTTTTTCAAATTGTGCGCAGCTAGCTAAACGTGAATTCAAATAATACCGGACAATCGCCATAATCAATGCATATAATGAAACCCACTCTCAGACCATGCTTTTGTAGTCGCTGTCTCCTCCTAAGTACAATCGGTGGAAGAGCTTGCCTCTTCCTTGGCTAGTATTAATCTAGCTCCTGCCGTTCCTTTTACTTAGAGATCCCCCCTCAGGAGATTCTTCATACTTCCGGCCATTGGGTGGAGACAAACGGAGTACTACTTTCTTATCGATGTGCATTATCTCCAATCCGGGAGGATGACACACTGTAGGGACAATTGCCATCGATTAAAACCCAGGGGGTAATTCCAAATGCACGCTGTCAAATTCCCATTTTTTTTTTTAACAGAACAAAAAAACACCCTACACTGACTTCAGCTTTTTAGTGTATTTTGTAAAGAAAGGTAAAAGGTAGAAATACATAATTTCTTACTTGGGTTCTCCGGGGTTGGGAATATACGATTGCTGTATTTCTTAATGGATGCCGCGATTTCACGCCGTTGGTTTCCACGCCACTGCCTCCTTTCCTCACTGATGCCGTTGCAGGAGGCGATCCACCATCCATACTGTAGCACATTTAAAACATGTTGCTTCGTCTGACGGAACCAGATGGCTCACACGGATGGGTTAACAATAAGCAGCTCTAACCACATTTTAGCTGGACTGTTGTTGTTGTTGATGTGATCAACTAAAATATAACACACACACCTTGCCTATCCGGGTCAACAGATTCACAGAAACATTTTTACAGTCGAACCACACCCCAAGAACATTTTTCATCCGGTGAACAGCAGCGCTGGTTGTAGCCGAAACATGCAGGATTTCGATTGGAGGAGTGTAGCAACGCCCGATGAGGAGAATACACTCTGCAACAGCTATCCTTTGCATCCTCCGTGACGTCAATGATGACGCAGTTAGTTCGTTTTAAAAACGTGGAGACAGAGACTATTAGATCTTCAAAAAACACAAGCACAGTTGAATTTGAATTATAACCTGTGTATTTAATTACAACACAAACTATCAGATACGTTTTTTAAAATGATGAATATTGTCGCGACGAACCAAACTAGACCGATTTTTTTTAATGCTACCTTTTGTATTTTATATTGTGTAATAAAAGGTCATTTGAATGCAATCTTTGAGCAGTTGGCCTTTGGTTCTAAGGTAGAACAGACAACAGATTCAGGTCATGGATAAAGCTGACAACGAAGGGTGGATTTTTAAAGGATATTTCTTAGGCATTTCTAAGTAGATGCCCAACTATATCAATATACAACATTATGTTAAATCACATTTATGGGGAATGGGCAAACACGTCGAATTCAATGTAATGCAAATAAAAAGTAACATTTCCAAAGAAGATCAGCGTCGCTTCTTTAATTAGACGGACGGACAAACGCTAAAAAAACATGATACTGAAGAGTACGTCTCTCTGTAAACGAGTCCGATAGTCTGGCATTGCCCCCCTCGGATCCCCTCTACACAAGACAATACATCATTTTGTTCATTCTTTTTTTTATTATTTATTTATTTTGCTCTCTATTTATCTCATGCCCCATATATAATTGTAAATTTTATTCTTTGCTATGTCTTGTCCACAGTTTCAGCAGGTTTTGTCATCCATTTAATCGTGTAGCTGTTTTTATTATTATTATTATATATATTTTTTAAATCTGTAAACCGCGTGCAATTCAGCTGTTGGCTGCGACGCACACATGGTAAAAAATGATAAACCGTTATGAAAAAAATGAATGAAACATTCCTGCTTGTGGTAGGAAAATGCATTTCATCTGCAGAACCTGTCCATGCCTAAAACGATAAAATGTTGGGAGTTTGAAGTTAACATCTGATGTAGAAAAATATATGTAACCTTAATTTGGGTTTCATAACCAAACCCGTAAGCTAGCTACCGGGGTCTGAGTTCGAAGGCAGAAACGAAGAGGGCCGACCTTGGCTCTTGCATGTAATCGGGTAGAGATACCATCAATGAAAAACGGAGATACCACGATGGGTGTTGAATGCATCGCACTGTCGCCTCCTGTACTAATCGTATGTTTTACTTGACACTACTTCATATGATCAAGCAATGGATGTCCCGCATCCTGCAACAATTCTCCGAGCTGATACATTCATATTGGCGCGAACTCGTTCATCTTCCCGTCCCGTCCGCGCCCAATTGAAGGACCTGCGTTTTACCTAAGGGCAAAACACAGCCAGGAGACAGTGTGGCGTTACAATGTACCATCTGCAGTCGGCCAATGGTATTAATTGAATACTGAAAAAAACATTAATCTCCCAAGAAGGTACTAGAACTATTCATCATCATTGTTGATGTACGAACACCTGGCTTCTTATCTCTGTGCTGGTATAATCCCTTGCAGTCTGCCGTGCGTCTGGGATCCAGACACAGACTGATGAATATTGTCGAGCAGAAGATCTTCCTTTCCATTCCGCAGATCCGGCTGTGGCTTAGTCACTCTTAAGCCATTATAGCACACACGTCTACATTATGGCTGAAGGAACAATGGAGCATAGCCGTAACTGGTACCGCAACCAGAGCAGTGTTTTTGTTTGTTTGTTTGTTTGTTTGTTTGTTTATTTGTATTGTTCTGAGATGTTTTGCTTATTTTGAACATTATTGTAACTTGTCCAAGATCACTATTGTACAGCAGAAAGACATTGTTCTGTATCAACAATATCTGAATATTCCTTTATGAAGACAAAACATGTTCATTTCTTTCCTCTATTTTGAAAAATGCAAAAATCATTTTGAAACTTAAATTTGTTTGAATTCCAGATGCTGTAGATTGTACAAAGATGAGAGAGAAAGGTAAAACAATGTTTATTGCTACGTTTATGAAAATTGTTGAGCACTGTGAATTTTAAAATTAATGCACAGAAACCAGAGGCATCGTTCCTTGAAACATGGTTCATCAAGAAAAACTACCGATCCCGATCAATACCGGATCGGGGACAATTATCTATATAATAGAAAAATGCATAAACCATCTTTGTCTGGTATCCAAACAGCCGGAAACGATAATCACTGCTAATGCCAGCATAACACAAACTGAAACCAGCCTGTTTTTCCCCCCATCAACCTCGGCTTATAAAGCAGACTCGATACCACCTAAAGGTAGGGGATCTGACCTTAGATGTAGTCTGTGTAAACAGAACCCTAACACCCAGGAGATCAACCAAATACTACACTGCGTTTACAATCGTTCTGTCTGCAGTCACCCTGTTGTTTGGGCCACACAGTATTCGAAATATAAAGCATCACAGAAAATCTGATCTAAAATATACAGGGTGCGTGAAACGCGAAACAAGCCAACTAACCCTCCCCGGCCGCGGCCGTGAATGCAGGAAACCCCCGAGGGAGGTAGGACTAACCGGCAGGTAACGCTGAATATTCCAAACCAAAGGGGCTCCATGCCCGCGGACAGGATGCCAGATAAAAGATTACAAGCTTTGTTGGCTGCTTTCCACTGAGCTTTCGTCAGCCTGAGCGAGTTTATATCGCTCGCAAAGTTGCCCGGGATAGAAAAGAAGAAGAAGAAGAAGAAGACGAAGGGGAAAAAAAAAAAAAAAAAAAAACGAAGACGAAGAAAAAAGAAAAAGACAAAAAAAAAGACTGGTAAATAAGCAGGGCCGCGACGAAATAGGATTGTTCTGAGACAAACCGTCTCGAGGCTATTCAGACGACATACTGGCAACAGTGATTTCTCAGACTGCAAGATAGCTGGAAAATCGTTACTGATTCGGTTATCACGCCAAGTAATTTCGTCCTAAGTTAGTAAGTCTTTTTTTCTGCACAGTCATGCCTATAACGTGTTATAGGATGGCTCAACGGTGTCTTTAATGAACATCGGCCTTTTTCTTTCGGTTTGTATGAGGGGACAATTTGGTCTTAGGGTTGCACAGCGCCACCAAGCGGTCAGGTAATCTAATCTGGCGAAATCTATATCTCATTTGCATAAATAATTACCGTGGATTGTGATCTTCTTATTCTTTTAACCAATTCTGACTAACTCTTGTCATGCAGGGAACGTGATGAAAAAAAGAAGTTGTTACTAGTGGCAGATTACCGTCAACTTTATTATGTTACAGTAATCGATTTTTTACACGCAGTTTGTGTTTAAAGGCCCTGGACACTATTGGTAATTACTCAAAATAATTGTTAGCATAAAAACTTACTTGGTAACGAGCAATGGAGAGATGTTGATAGTATAAAACATTGTGAGAAACGGCTCCCTCTGAAGTAACGTAGTTTTTTAGAAAGAAGTAATTTCTCAGTAAAATATTTGAATTGATTTTGAGACCCACGCGTGAGGTCTCGAAATCGAAATTAAGCATCTGAAAGCACACAACTTCGTGTGGCAACATGGACAAGGTCGTTATTATCTCGCAACTTCTACGACCAATTGAGTTCAATTTTTCACAGGTTTGTTATTTTGTGCATATGTTGAGATACACCAAGTGAGAAGACTGGTCTTTGACATTTACCAAAGGTGTCCAGTGTCTTTAAGCCATACAACAATTAATAGTTATTGGTTTATTTGCCATGATATTTGTTCAAGAACAATAGTTGAATATTTCATCGCATGAAAACCCTGTGTGATGTATTTGGACAATAATTACATGATGAATAATGATATGAAAACGACTTGATGGGATTAGAACCCATCACGCCGCTGCGGGGGTGATTTGCCGAGTAGAATATTTAGACCTATACAGCAGCTTATGAGCAATCTTAGATCTCAATATTTCAGGCTTTTATTTCGAGAGTAGTGTCTTAAGAAGTCACTGAACCGCAGCCTGTATCTATGAATCACACCCTAGCTGTTATGAAACAACCTTGGGGGTAGGCAAAATAGGGATCAGAAGCATTCTGTGATTGCGTGGGCCCTTTTTGGACCTTCTCACGTAGACGTCTTTATGTTTTTGCATCAAATATTTATAAGTTACTTTCAGGTAAAACGTGTTTTGCCTAATATCACCTTTAATATTTATAGCATTATAATTCTTTTTTTATTGGATGCTTTCAGTTGAACTCTCATGCGAGATTATTTGCCCCGTTCAAAGAAAAGAAAAAATCGTTATTTGTACTTTAAGTTGACGTGAATAATTGAAGTTCTAACCTTCTTCAAACACGGACTCTCTGCCCTGCGTTTGGATCAAACAAATTAAAGACAAATTGGACTAGATGTAAAATAAAGAATCCTCACAAATAATTCCCGCACTGGGGGAACTCTCTTTATGTCCCCATATCCTAAAGGACATCAAGGGACAACTAAAATAATATATAACCAGAGGACGCTGCGCGTATTATCCCATTGTCATGGGTTCCGCGTGCTATTGTAAATGTTATTACTGTTTTTTTCCACGGGATGTATTTTCATTTTGCACCGGGAAATAAAGGTGACGAGGCCCGCGTGTTAGTTTTATGGTCTTACAGTGGACAGGCATGTACTGAGGCGAGGTCCCGCGAGACTTCAGCCTCTCACGCACACACACGTGAAAAGAGTTCAGCGACACCTGTGGACTCGGAGCCCCCTGCGACTGTTTTATGTCTGGGTGTAATTATTAATGACGGTCATCTTTTTAAAAATTATTATTAAAGCACAAAGCAAAAGTACATTTGCTGACACATAATGAGGAGCTTGAAATTTGTGCGAAATGTAAATAACTAGATGTTTAAATTGGCTGCTATTTTGATTACCTATGATTGTTTGAAAACCTGAATTGATATTAAGGAAAAAGATCACTGTTCTCAAACGTGACAGGTTTTTTATCGCGGGGGGGGGGTGAGGGTATTGGCGCTTAACAGTTTAATCGCGTACAGACGTAAGCGTTTCCTCAAGTGTTACCTGTAAGTAGGCTGACCACCATAACATACGTTTAATCCAACGGCACAACAAAATGCTCCATTCTCGGTTTCTGCAAATCTGACACTTTTACTCTCGTGCGACGAATGCAAACAGACGGCGAATTCGCGCGTAATTGACCGTTAAAATGCGTGAGTTGTGTTTCCTTCACGGGAGTAAATTTTTAACGTCAACATCTCTCTTTAAAGCTTCATGGTTTTCGTGCATATCCTGGTAATGTATTTCTAATCCATGTGTTTCTATTCCGGGTTATGACGTAGGCCTACGTAATATTCAAATGGAGTAACTTATTTGTCTTTCTTACTTGTTGGGTAAGTTTTAATGTCACCTGTATCACTACACATGAATTAACCTTTTAGCGTATTGGTTTTCTGTTTTTTGTTGTTGTAATTCTCTGACTGATCTACACATGATATGTACCCCCCCACACCCCTTAGAAAAAAGTTCCAACAGCTTTGTTCCACGTACTGCATCTGTTCGGAACTCCTTTCCTGGTTGCATGTTTCCCTCCATCCTACAATCTAGACTGTTTTAATAGGATTATCAATTCCTACCTTTATCTCCCCATAGTTTTTTTTATCATAAATGTTTTTATCTTGTAGCTCTTTACCAAGAGTGGCTTTTTAGACTTGTTTGTGGCAAACTTGCACTGAAAATGGCTCATCGTTTGGTTTGTCAACATAAAACTGGCTTGTGGTCAAAATATATCAATACCTATACAATAAAAGTCCCCGGTGAAAGTTTCAGTTGACTACAGTGCCTATTTGTTGAGAAAACGGGGGAAAAATACTTCTCACATTATTTTCACGAAGGATGTCGCACCCATCCGTATTTAACGGGTACCAACTGCATCTCTTGCCGTGTTGAGGGCAGCATTCCAACGGGCACCACGCAGATTTCCAAAAGTCGCCTACTGGCGATTTTTGGAGGTTCCCTACCTTTAAATTGCAACGACCACATTCCAAGGGCTGTTGTATGACCCGTTTGATAGAAAACATTGGCTCACTGTAAAATTATAGGAATAGTCGTGTTCTGGTAACAGTTATTGAGACACCTAATTAGAGGGGTAATGAAACCCTCTCCAACAAACAGCCGTCGATTTTGTTCAAGCTTACAAGTAAATCTTCAAAAGGACCTTAAGGAGATTGTCTTGACAAACAATAGATGAATCTGGCTGCTTGTATCTACATATATATACAGTTTTTATTTGTTATGAATAATACTGGCAATTGGTTCAACATCCTCTGTTTCCTGGGGCGACGAATATCAGCTCCTTTTTTTATATATATATATTTTTTGTATTTTCTTGGATTTATCCCGTGCTGAAAGGTTCAAGAATGACAATTAGCTCTATGGGTCTAAATATCAATGAATATTGTGTCTCGAGGGGTGTGGACGAGGTTGGTAATTTGTGTCCGAAAATCTCCATCGAAATGAAAAGAGAGAATGTCTGACGTGAATTAAGAAGGTGACAGCTATCAGCCTACATCTTATGTGGAAAGTAGCATTTCCCCCTCACTACTGCACTTTGAATGGTGAATGAGCTCATTTTTTAAAGATGTGTACAATGCTGCTTACTCACGCATCGAATGTTGGTCAATTATTAATGGGAAAACTCCGTACTGGATTTTTAAAGCCACGGTGGTATCCAATTTCGAAACAAATGCAGTGAGAAATTATGTTATTTCTCGTCATTTGTGAAGGGAACTGCTATTTCAAAAAAATGAGGGCTGAACATTTTTGAGGTTAGGTTTTTCTACGAGCACATCTTAACTCGAACATTATCTCGAGCAAGTACCACTTGCAGAAGTTTTGATAGGAGCGAAAAAGTACTGGGCGAATAAATCACACTGCTGGAAATGCTGAGACTTAAACTCAATATACATGTATACGCCGACCACGAAATACCACTTCACCCTCTCAGATTCAACTTCAACTTCAACCTAGTTTACCACTGTATTAAATATCACTTACGGTTTAGTGAGAGAATGACATATTATATTGAATTGAATTTGAGCTAAAATAAAGAATTAGTATCTAGACAGGGCCAATTTCATAGAGCTGCTAAGCACAAAAATTTGCTTTTCATGTGATTTTCAGGATAAGCAAACAACAGATGAATACCAGTAACAGGCAATATGCAACACATGGAAATTTGGTTGGTAACCCTGTTTTTATCAAGGAAGAAACTTCATGCTAAGCAAATGTTTGTGCTTAGCAGCTCTATGAAACTGGGCCCAGGTTGTGATACTGCAAATGGGTCCACAAAGAAGTTAGCACAGTTTTTTTAATAATTATGGTAGTCACCATGCAGCAAACTTCTTGCTTTTCTTGTTTCTTATCTTCCTTCGTCTTATTGTAGGAAAATAAAACCTGCTCTGAAATAGAGCCTTTTTGTCTTCCAAAAACTTTAGGGATAAATTCAGATAAATAGTCCTGCAGGAAAAACTGTATTATTTCCAAGTAAAAACAACGTGAGTTCGGTTTTTTGTTGTTCATTAAGACTTCTTTATTTCCCATGAAAGGAGTAATTTAAGAAGATAATCGTTTATGTGGGTGACTTGAAGGTCACTTTGAACCATTTGACAGTTATTTGACAGTTTGCCCAAAAAGCCTTCCGACCAAGGCTGCCGTTTCATCAATATTGCCTTTTTATTTCGTTATTTTTTTTCTCCCTTTTTCAAAGGCAACGAATTCCATGAAAACACTTGAGGTGTCGGCATGAAAACCAGAACGTCTATTTGGTGCTGCAGTCTCAAGTTAGATCATGAACGCCCGGTTTCCATGGTCGACCTACATTAAATGGAATAAGATTGTGGAGTAGCGATGGTTCTTCCCGTTTAAATCACTGTCGTATGCCACTTTATAAAAAAAAAAAGGAAAATATTATAGTGGTGTCCGATCAAAGCACATACATCACAAGTCAGCAACGTCTCCTCGCATTCGCAATTAAGAACACTTTCCAAAACGACCGAGTAGGGACGTCAGGCAATCTTATATAGTGTCTATCTCCAGAGACTCGGAAACGGAGAGGTGGAACGGAGAGCATTTTTACGGTGGCCAATAATTAACTTCCGGCTGGATGCTAGGTGCCAAGGATGCTGAGGTAGGGGGGCCTGGAATGTAAATACGTCCCTTTTAGGTCAAGAAATACTTCTACATACACACTTTATTTTTTGTTGGTTGGTGCAGTTTTTTCTGTGATTGAAAAATGAGAACGGGAATTCAAGCATGGCGACGTGGGATGCTCGTTTAATTAGAAAATAAGCCACGGCACAACTATTCCCAAGAAAAAAGTAAACAAAATATTAAAAAAGATAATAATAAAATACTCTGTCCTGGTTTGTATAATAGGTCAGGCATAGTCGTATGCACACAAGGCCGTCACAAGTTTTGCAAATTTTGGCAAAGATTTGAACTTCACTGTAAAGAATGATGTGTTAAATTCATATCGCCACAGTCTAAGAAACATTCGTTTTGAACAGCATCTACATCTGTTACTTCTTTGTGTATCTGTCAAGCCGTTCCCACCAGAATTCACACTCCGAGCAAAGAAATCATTTCTTGTATTTGAAATGTCCTGTTTTGAATTGACTTCAAGATGTTTTGCAAAGACTCCAAGGTGTTGCAACTCTCGATTGCGGGACACGGCACCGTTCTTTATGAAGAGCTCGTAACACGACTCTTTTCAAATCAAGTTTGTTGTAAAGATGATTACAACAATCTGGGTTTTCTTTCACGAACTTTCCCCAGATTTCTTTGTGCATTGGTTAAGAGTTTTCTATGTCAACGATTGTTGTCTACGAGACATTGGAGAATTTCAGTTGATTTTCTTCGACGCTGCTCAATAAGAAGTCTTCGGTGGTGATGCGTGTCTGTAATTTCCCATATCACGGAAACGCGTTGTGAAACTGAGACGTTTGGGGAAAAAGGCTGATCCCGTATGTCCGGATTATCTGCAAACATCATGATTGCACTGGGATACAGGGAACCAAACAAGAATGGTGGGCGATTGGAAAGACACGGGGGTGTCCAACCAGCTGCTTCAGAAAATGCAGGCACGGTCAGAAATGAGGACAAAAGCCTGCCTTCTAACCAGATATACATTTACCCAAATTACTGCCCACCTTCCAAGAATATTATGAAAGACGTTGTCAATGTGAACGATTAGCACAATATGCACCCAGTGGTTACCGGTGCTGCATACTCCTAGGGAGTTAAATTTGGTTTCAAGAATGCTTAGGGTCCAACCTCCATGGTCCAGTAGACAGGGGAAGTGTATCGTAAGGGCGCATTGATACCGTATAGATGTAAAGCGCATGATACATTATTGTTGTAAAGACACTTTTTGTGTTATTTTGTCCAAAACGCAGGCAACTCTCGGCCCATCCCATCCCTTCATCTTATCATAATCACCCACAAAGCTCTCCATCTTTGAAAAAACAAGAACACATTTCTAAAAATGTTTTTATTATTGAAATTTGATGCTTCCCTGGCTATCATTATTGTATTCCGCGGCGGTTTTCTTATTACTTTGGCCGAAGGGGGAACAAGTGTTATTACAAAGTAGACAAGTTTGCTATTTTTTTCTCCCCATTTTCATATTCGATTGTAAAAGTGCACCTGTGTACAGCATTATTCCTTTAGCTCAGGTTCAACGACACAAGTCCTTCTAGATGACATAAATGATTTCATAGTGCTTATTCATAAATGCTTAACCCTTTTCTGCAAACCTCGGAGTGGGATTGTATTTCTAAGAGGGACACCCAATACCAGGCTGCTTCCAAAGGTTGGACGTCCCAAACACGCTGGATGTTGACTTGCTTTAATACACGAGGCTGTGGAAAACCTATAGCTAACAAGGGGCTCGTTCACTAAGAGATATATATGTGTAATACGAACGTTGAAGAGAGTTGGACAAAATCCGCAAAATACGAGCCTGAGTAGAAGAGAAAGAAAGGAAAAAAAATGAAACACTAGAATACGGAGTACGCTGATAAGAGTTTGAATAAGATTGAAGCGCGTGGATAGTGTTCTTAAGGCGGGGGAAGACAGCGCGGAGCCGGGGCTGTTGATCTTAGCTGGCGTGCGCTCGGAGACCGCGTTTTTATTGACTTTCATCTTGCATTCTAAAGAGAACTGGGAAATGAAAAAAGAGAAGTAGAAGAATAAAAAAAAAAAAAAAAATCAAGGCTAGGAAGAACTTTGCAAAAAAGAGAAAAAAAATACAAGAGAGAAATTGTCCGGTCGGATGAGTCACTCCTAATGGAGGACGACTCTTCTGTTTTAGCAGAGAAGGTTAACCCGTCGTGGTTGTGTATATACACGGCTGATAGGAAGAATTATTTAAATTGGAGAATCATGTATAGAACGTGCACATGTGAAAGCCCCAGGCCCCAAGCCCTCGTCTTTGCTGCATTTTAGCGGCCAGTAATTGGTGGACATGTAGCTAAAGCCTCTCTTGCTTGGACTCCTACCTTGAGATGATTCCATTCAATAAGATTCCACCAGTCTCGGCTTGTACTTTCAAAATTGATTGCGTGAAATATTCAACAACGGCCCCGAGTCCCTGTGTGACTCTGTCAGGGCAGTGCAGTTGTCCTATTGCCATTAAAAAGCAGTGGGTTAAAAACGAGGCTAGCGTGTGGGAAACTAGTCTGGTCACTTTTGATTAATGAGGGCTGTATGTCGTGAACACAGGGACCTTGACAAAGATGACCGCTGCATGAATAAAAACGCACTTCGAAATCTGTAAGTTTGACATTACAGTTTAGTATCAGTTTCCCCATCCATTCGAGGTAGCCAAAACCGAGGCTGGAGAGAACATAGTCTGACCCATTTCGACGAAATGGTCTCGTACGTGTGGGTCTGTGGTTGGGCACCAAGCTAAATGATTTTTCTATGGCGTTTGACTCGATACGACTTGTAGATTATAATTTTTAAATCAACTGCAGTGAGACACTTGATAGATCTATCAGTGATTAATTCGTAATGCTCTTTCATATACCATGCCTGAAATGTGGCAGAGGGTACCCCCTCACGACCCCCCTCCCCCCAAAAAGAAGTTTCATATTCTAAACACACTCTTCCCCTCTTCAAGAAGAACCCTCGCAAAAACCTTTTAAGATAACTCCTGAGATGCCCAAAACGCAGTGAAGATAGAGTTGGAGGGGTTGCATCCCATTCCATCATTGGAGGGGGTGGGGTCGGGCGGGGGGGGGGGGTTTCCACAGCCTGCAGTTCTTCACTTCATGTACTTGTGTCCCAGTTAGTATCTTGAGATTCAGTGAGTTATACCGGGTATCACAATGTACATGTGTTGAACAGGTGAGCTGCAGTCATTGCATTTGGGACAATTTATATGTGATATAACATGCATAGCAAGATTTAGTTATTTCAAATCACTGGTCTGTGTACAAAATCCTCACGGTCGTTACATACAATCCAGGTTCTACATACTGCATACTGGGGGTGTGTACTGCATGTGTGTGCCAAAGCAAGGTTCAATTCAAAGTTGATTTCGTTCACATTAAGCTTTGAAGTACCCCCCCCCCCCCAACACACACGCACACACAAGTGTGTAAACACCTGTAATCGGGGACCTCCTATTGTCCCTCTTTTGTTTGTACTCAAACTTTTTGGCAACAGCTCTCATTGGTTTTGTACACGTTTTCCAAATTGGGGACCTTTCCCCAAACGGGGACCCTATTGTCTTTCTTATGTTATAGGTTCCCGGTTTGAATGTGCATACCTACCCACACATACCCACGAATGTCTGTAAATTGTTTAAGCCGAGGACACCCCTTTTTTCTTCTATTGTTTGGACTTAGTTTTGTTTTTCGGCGATGTCCCCATTGGTTTTTGTACACAAAAGCGAAGAGAAGACTGTCCCCGGTAAGTCATTTTCTCGAATCCCTTTTGTTAAACGTCCTCGGTTTGAATGCGTAGACATGCCCACCCACAAACAAATGTGCCGTATATATTTTTCTTATTCAATGATGTTTTGTTGAGACATACATTATAGTAATTCTTTCTCCAGTCCTACATTTGAGTTATTTGTCTGTTTGTGTTCCAACCCATCTTTTCTACTCCCTTTGTTTGTGGTGCAAAGCCGGCTCCTTCAAACCCCTGCCTGTGAACTACTTTTCCTTGTTTGTTTCACCTTCGACTTCTTCTTTCTGCATTCTGCTGTTTTCACTCATGCTCCATCTGAATGCTTCGGTTAAACTACCATACCTATAAAATCGTGCCTTAGTTCTGTTGTCATTCTTACTCTTAGCCTTTAAAGGAACATTACAGAATTGGCTTTTGCTTAAAAAAAAAACAGTTGCTGGCAGTGTAAACACTTTATGTAATCCACCATATACATAAACTGACAAACCTGTAGAAGTTTGAGATCGATCGGCCATCTGGGTCACCAGAAAATAGTGAAACACCGATTACACATTTGCATGAAATCATATAGATTCAACAACAAAAAATGAATAAAACGCTCACTGAGCGATAAACTCCAATCGGAAAATTAGTTTATTCATTTCTCATCAAATATGGCATTTCAGACAGAAATATTTGAAGGGATGTTTTCTACTATCATCATCATCAGACCGTGTAAGTTTTATGTAAATCTGTGATCAAAAAGTGTATTTTACAAGTTTTTTCTTACCAATTCTGTAATGTTCCTTTAGGAGAGACTCCAGGTAAAGGTCGAAACGGGAGTCAGGCTATTGAAAATTATATACTTTTGTTTATGTAAACCCTGTTCAAAAGGCATCTCGATACAACACACGCATAGCTGTGTATCGAGAGGGTTGCGACCAGGGCCCAATTTCATAGAGCTGCTAAGCACAAAAATTTGCTTAGCATGGAATTTCTTCCTTGATAAAAACAGTGTTACCAACCAAATTTCCCTGTGTTGCATATTGCTTGTTACTGGTATTCAGCTGTTGTTAGCCTTGATATCAAGGCTTTGTAGACAAGCACTCTAGCTAAAACCGTAGAGCAAGGATACTAAAACCTCAGCCGCCCGAATGCGAAACAACCCCAGTCCCCGACTGACTCTAAAAAAAATAGCACAACGCACTCTTGCTTATCCTGAAAATCACGTGGAAATTTGGTTGGTAACCCTGTTTTTATCAATGAAGAAATTTCATGCTAAGCAAATTTTTGTGCTTAGCAGCTCTATGAAATTGGGCCATGGAGGGACCAGTTTTTTGGGGGTCACGTGGTTGCTAGACGCCATTTTTGGTCCAAATGCAGCACAAACCCAATGTGCAGTCTAGTCTGGCATCCTGTGTGCGCAAATACGTTTTTGGGGGGACCTAAAATCGCAACTCTCTCAACACACAGCTCTGAACAAACTAACTTGGAGCGCCCTCAGTGACATAATCAATGTGATAACTCCAATATCCAGCCCAAGTAAATCCTACCCCCCCAAAAAAAAAGGGGGAAATGGCAAGCAAAAACTGAGCAATAGTCTGGGCAGATGTCCAACGATTCTCACTTATTGTATTGTATAAAACACCACACACTTCAATTATATAAATCCTTACTAATTAGAATATGACGTAAGATGGATTAACCTTGCAGCAGACGTAGAGCACTTATTAGTAGAGACTCAACACGTGGAGCAAAGACCTGCAAGGTTTCGTTCCTCATGATGTATGTGATAACCAGGCTGTCATACCTCCGTGAAATCACCTCATTGTCTGATTTGGTTTGTGTGAAAAAAAAACCTTGATGTTTCACTCGGAATGGGTTAAAAAAAAACACATGAACCGGATCAACTCAGAGTCAGTTTTAAGTCAAATTGAATAGACTGCCTCTCTCCCTGTTATACAACATTGATTGGAGAGAAGATTTCAGTCTACATTCAAAGAGTCAGGACACGTTTCAAACTCAATAGTGTATAAAATACCAAACAACCTTTAACATTTACAGGTTGGTTTGTATTTTATTTCACATTAATATGTAGAAGAAGAAAAAGTAGCTGTTGCAAACCAATCGCTATAAAGGGCCTCTGGTATAAATAGAACACATTGCCAATGGCCTCACGTTTCGACCCTATAGCAGAGTCTTTCACAAAGGGTAAAATCATTTCAACCTTTAAGTTTATTTTGGTCTGACATCGTACTGAAGTTATACAATATTTTCTTATAGAAGCAAAAAATGGCTCCATCCAATACATTTTCTTAGCACCAAGTTTTATTGAGCTTTTCGTGAAAAAAAATTAATAAATAATAAAAATCTCGACGAAAACAATACCTGTTCCGACTTCTAAGAGAAGTCGGAACAGCTAATAAAAATAAATAAATGAAATAAGAATTGCTTTTTCCTAAACTAAACATTTATCTCTTCATTTCAATGTTGCTATTACCCTTTACATCGATTCCATGTCACCTCTTGGTTATGATGAAACTGAATGTGTGTGTGTGTGTGTGTGTGTGTGTGTACACACAGAAGGGCATATGTGGGGTCCTGACAACAATGGAACAATGGACCCCACAAGGTCATTTCAATAGGAACAATTGGGCCCCACAAGGGAATTCTTCAGAAAAGGGAATAATAGAACAACAATAGCAGTACCCCACAAACCGGATCCGTAAGGATGTGTGTGTGTGTGTGTGTGTGTGTGTGTGTGTGTGTGTGTGTGTGTGTGTGGACACACACAAGGGCATATGTGGGGTCCTGACAACAATGGAACAATGGACCCCACAAGGTCATTTCAATAGGAACAATTGGGCCCCACAAGGGAATTCTTCAGAAAAGGGAATAATAGAACAACAATAGCAGTACCCCACAAACCGGATCCGTAAGGATGTGTGTGTGTGTGTGTGTGTGTGTGTGTGTGTGTGTGTGTGTGTGTGTGTGTGTGTGTGTGTGTACACACAGAAGGGCATATGTGGGGTCCTGACAACAATGGAACAATGGACCCCACAAGGTCATTTCAATAGGAACAATTGGGCCCCACAAGGGAATTCTTCAGAAAAGGGAATAATAGAACAACAATAGCAGTACCCCACAAACCGGATCCGTAAGGATGTGTGTGTGTGTGTGTGTGTGTGTGTGTGTGTGTGTGTGTGTGTGTGTGTGGACACACGGAAGGGCATATGTGGGGTCCTGACAACAATGGAACAATGGACCCCACAAGGTCATTTCAATAGGAACAATTGGGCCCCACAAGGGAATTCTTCAGAAAAGGGAATAATAGAACAACAATAGCAGTACCCCACAAACCGGATCCGTAAGGATGTGTGTGTGTGTGTGTGTGTGTGTGTGTGTGTGTGTGTGTGTGTGTGTGTGTGTGTGTGTACACACAGAAGGGCATATGTGGGGTCCTGACAACAATGGAACAATGGACCCCACAAGGTCATTTCAATAGGAACAATTGGGCCCCACAAGGGAATTCTTCAGAAAAGGGAATAATAGAACAACAATAGCAGTACCCCACAAACCGGATCCGTAAGGATGTGTGTGTGTGTGTGTGTGTGTGTGTGTGTGTGTGTGTGTGTGTGTGTGTGTGGACACACGGAAGGGCATATGTGGGGTCCTGACAACAATGGAACAATGGACCCCACAAGGTCATTTCAATAGGAACAATTGGGCCCCACAAGGGAATTCTTCAGAAAAGGGAATAATAGAACAACAATAGCAGTACCCCACAAACCGGATCCGTAAGGATGTGTGTGTGTGTGTGTGTGTGTGTGTGTGTGTGTGTGTGTGTGTGTGTGTGTGTGTGTGTGTGTGTACACACAGAAGGGCATATGTGGGTCCTGACAACAAATGGAACAATGGACCCACAAGGTCATTTCAATAGGAACAATTGGGCCCCACAAGGAATTCTTCAGAAAAGGGAATAATAGAACAAAATAGCAGTACCCCACAAACCGGATCCGTAAGGATGTGTGTGTGTGTGTGTGTGTGGGGTTGTGTGTTTGGGGGGGGGGGCTCAGAGAGCCGTCTGATGGCGAAGCTCACAAGGGCAAAACAACTTAATCAGAAAGAAATTATGTTATTACACATCAAAGACTGCGTCTTGGGTCCGCCGTAATGGTCCGTCCGCAACACCTGCAAATATGGAACACGGGAAGAAGAAAAACCTTCAAGCTAACTCTCTCCTTCTCTCTCTCCCTCTCTCTCTCTCTTCTCTCTCTCTCTCTCTCTCTCTCTCTCTCTCTCCCTCTCTCTCCCTCTCTCCCCTCTCTCTCCCTCTCTCTCTCTCTCTCTCTCTCCTCTCTCTCTCTCTCTCTCTCTCTCTCTCCTCTCTCTCTCCCTCTCTCTCTCTCCCTCTCTTCCTCTCTCCTCTCTCTCTCTCTCTCTCTCTCTCTCCTCTCTCTCTCTCTCTCTCTCTCTCTCTCTCTCTCTCTCTCTCTCTCTCTCTCTCTCTCTTCTTGACAAGACGTGTTTTTTTTTTACGGTGGCTTTGCCACGCGATGGTGCCGGGATAAGCGGGACAAAATGAGGTTTACAGGTCACAGTCGCATTTGGACACTGATTCATTTGGATGTATTTAATAGTCTGAGTTCATTTTGTGTTAGTGCCGCTCAGCTTCATACCAAACGTAGAAATATGAACTCGTCAGAAGTAAATATTGAAACTGTGCTCAGGGGAAATCAGAGAGATATGATTTTGTTTTTATAATAATGTTTTATCATTTTCCCAATATTGTTAATTACTCGTCTTATATATTTTTTTAAACGGACTGTGTCTTAAAGACACTGGACACCTTTGGTAATTGTCATAGACAAGTCTTCTCACTTGGTTTATCTCAACATATGCACAAAATAACAAACCTGTGAAAATTTGAACTCAATTGGTCGTCGAAGTTGCGAGATAATAATGGAAGAAAAAACACCCTTGTCACACGAAGTTGTGTGCATTCAAAATTTTGGAGACTTCACGCGCTGAGGTCTCAAAATCAATTCAAATATTTTACTGAGAAATTACTTCTTTCTCAAAAAATACGTTACTTCAGAGGGAGCCGTTTCTCATAATGTTTTATACTATCAACAGCTCTCCATTGCTCGTTACCAAGTAAGTTTTTGTGCTAACAATTATGTTGAGTATATGGGTTTTGAGGCATTTATTTTGAGTAATTACCAATAGTGTCCAGTGCCTTTAAACTGTGCGCAGCAACTTGTTCTGATTTGTAACTAAATAATGCCTTGTTGCTAAGAATCGCTGCTGGAGAACTTCCATGACGTTAAAATCATGGTTTCATGCCTTCTTGAAGTGTGTTTGAAGAGTGTTTTTTTTTTGGTCTACAGGCTTTGAGTGGTAAGGTTTAAAAAAAATGTTTACATAGGAAAAATACTCACTAGATATTAAAGCTGCATAATAACAATAACAACCATAAAAAGTGATGTTATTTTTTTCTTCTTCACGAAGATTACAAACATTGATGTGCAACACTTTATGGATAGGCTGGTGCCGATCATGTTTCGTTAATAGGTAGAACTAATTACACAAGTTTTACCACGAACAATTATGTACACAGAATAACCAAAACACAACAACCTGTAATTATAAAGTAAACACACAGAACCGACACCCCCTATCTGTATCTATGGCACCATCGAAAAGACTGTATTAAACCAGTATGTTTGTTTCATTTATGATGGCCATGTAGTGTGACTTGTATAAAACAAACGTTGCTTTTTGAAATAGCAAAACACTATAACAGACATTTCCCCGTGGTATTAATACGCCATAGTAAAACGTGCATGAATTTAAATACTAGAGATACCTGCTATCGTAGTGCGATAGCAAACCCTTGTGTTTGAACCATAGGGAGTCTGTAGCTTGCCAATTTTGGAGCGTTGTATTCATGCGGCTCAGCTGTCTCTATTGTCCGCCTGACTTGCCCCTTAGGGATGCGGGGAAAGACCCTGAATGGACGGGCAGTACTCAAAGGCCCCGAGAGAACCAGCCAAAAACCCCTCTCCAAGACGCTGGAAAAAAAATCTCTTACATTATGCTAATGCTCCTGAACAATGTCGGCATTATGGTGATGTGAGGAGGCTGGTCCTTGTGGTCAAGATATTTGTCTGGGTTCTTCTTCGTCGTCGTCTATGTAGGACGGTAATTTGGCCTTGTTGCCTTAAAGCGGATGCCATTGTCACACAAACAACTTGTCACTAAAAATACCCATTGTAGAGATATCAAAAAAATGCTACAAATTCTGTGAAATATTATTCCAAATGAACCTCTTTGTCTCTTTGTTATTCTTGTTTCTTTGTCGATCCTTTTAAACCACCGTCTCAAACTTAACATCTCAAAAATTGCTTGCACGTTCGCAGGACTAAAGTTATGTTTGCCTGATCACAAGCAAACCATGTTAACATGGATATATTTATTGAGTCGTATATTAATTTGTTTAAAATAAATATCTATCAATTGTAAACTGTCTTTTTTAGTTGATTGCTTTATCTGTTCCAGAAGCAGTTCATTTTCTCGTATAACATCATTTTACACATAAATAAGGATAATGTCATAAATTGAAAACACATCTGCTTTATAATAAACGAGGTGCATGATTCCTTTATTCATAACAAAGCCAGGAAAACAGTTCTCTTTAGAATTGCTTTCAAAGTCGGATAAATGAATTTTCAAGACATCAAAGTCAAATTTGCTTATATCCGCAATCGAAAATACTAACGTGACTGTATCAAAATCTTGGATAAAACACAAACAATTTTTTCCGTTATTTTCGCCTTAACTAGGACAAGTTGATCTGTGGTTATTTTCACTGGTCGAGTGCTGTTTTTTGTTGGAATTTTACGATTTAATCGTATATACTTGTCAAAAACTAATGGTTACATTTAGTATTATCGACACAAGAAAAACATAAAGTCAGAAACGACTTTGACAAATTTCCCATTGTAAGTCGACAGAGGGCGGAATTCACAATAGCTGTCGAACAATCTTGTCAATGTTTATTTGTATTATATATATTATTTTTCAGGACAACAATTCTCCATTTTGGGAGATCGCAATCATTCAAATCTTCCTATATTTAAATCAACATCACCAAACAAATAAGCAGTTGAAATCTAATCAAAATAATATCTTTCATTCAGTTTTCAGAAGAAACGAACAAGTGAAGAAGAAATTGTATTTTGGAGGCAGTGGTTATATGCAAGTTTTCTGTGCTTATTATGATCGATACATTATTTTGATAAGAATGTATCGAGTATAAGTTATGGGATATTCTTCTCGAATATGGTAATAGGCCTAGTAATCAATTCGATTTAACTCAATTTAGATCGTTTTATTTGTTCTAGATGAGGAATTTATACAGGATATTGGATAGCTCCATATACAATATGGGGCATAACAGAAGAAAAATAACAATAAAAAGATATTACATGCAAAACCAGTTATTCATCGGCCAACTAGTTTGAGTTAGGCAACCAAGGTTGTAGATAGTTATGCAGTTTATTTAGCTTTTTAAAGGAACATCTTATATAAAATAATATAATCACGACGACGAGGTCGTCAAAGTTTTCCCCCGAAAGGGAAACCCAATTATGTTGTGTGAGAATTGATTTAATAGCTATTGAAATTAATATGTCCTCATTATTTCGTTGCCATAGCATCATCATTGATTACCATAGCAACGTGCTAATTGTTGTCTCTTATGTCTGGCAGAGTCAACGAGAGATCGGGGGAGACAAAATTAAAACTAAATAATTTGTACAGAAGGGTAGGATTCTTATTGTCTAGAAAAACCCGCCAAGGGGAATTAACGAGCTCCGGACCGGATTTTTACTGAACAGTGAATCACATCGGTAGGGTCAAAGGTCACGCTCGTGCGTTTCTGTGCGCGTTACTCACCATAGTTCAAAGCTACTCTCCAACCCAGCGGCTGGGTTGGTAGTGGGTGTGTTCCGGCCCTGGTGTTTAAATAGATGTGGTTGGTTGTAGATTAAAGACTAATTTGTATAAAGGCTGCCGTAAAACCAAGATGTGTTTGTAACATTAAAGATTGTTGCGTAGAACCATCATCCAAAACAGCTTTTGTTTTCGTAGGTACACGCCCCGACCTCTTTATAATTATTGGGCCTCGAATGATGACGTAGACACATTCAAAGCTTTTGTAAAGATTTCCGTCTCACCAATCTGCCATCACGTCCCCACCACACCCCACTACGTCCCCACCACCACCCCACCACGACCCTACCACGACCCCACCACGACCCCACCACGACCCTACCACGACCCCACCACGACCCTACCACGACCCCACGACGACCCTACCACGACCCCACCACGACCCCACCACGACCCCACCACGACCCCACCACGTCCTCACCACGCCCCAACACGTCCACACCCCTACCCCACCACGACCCCCCGCCCTACCTATAGGACCACCCAACGTTAAATCAAGACCGTACGGTTGATTGTTTTCGTTTGCATTATATACGCCCATTGGCCCATCCTAGTGTTCCTGCGCGTTCGTAGTATGTGTGATGCTGCCGGTTCCATCTAAGGGGAGGGGTGTCAACGATCTGAGATGCCTGAATTGGACTAAGCGTAAAGTGATACCTCTGCAGCATTGCCTCCATATCTTAACCTTTTAATCCAGTGACCTTACTTACTTCTCAAACGGTTGGATCTATACACAAACTTGCATCGTGACTGATTTTTTGTACTACAACGAAAATCTCAAAAGAGGGCGCTATAAAATAATGCTCAGTTGCCCTTCCAATATTTAACAATCTACATTGATGGCGCCAGAGTAAGTTGTCAGTTCGAGTCACTCTGTGAATGGAGATGGGGTGATAGAGGGGGGTGGGGCGGGAAGGGGGGTCTATAAGTCAAGGCGAGGGTTATTCTTGAAGCATCATCGATTGAGGGCGCTGTCACACTTGAGCAATAGGCAACTATACGAACGGTGAACATGGTCTGGTCAACAACGTTGAGTTATTAGGCGAAGTCCACTCCCGGTGCACCAACCCTTCTACCTGTGGATACTTGACGTCTACCCAATAAATTCGCCATGCCCTATCAAGGAATCCAATTATAGCGCGGTCGGTGGTTCGGCCATAGTCTGGTGTACTACCTACGTCAATGTCAATCGTACAGCAGAACCAGTTTAATGCAATGTTCTTGGCAGCTTCTGTTCAGAATTAAAGGGTACCAATGAATCTACATTTTGGTCATTAAAAAACAGGAAGCTTAAAATGAGAGTGCCTAAAATTGTTTTTTCTTGTATCAACACGTAATAAATATCAAGCCGTAATACAAACCACGCACATTTTAAAGCAACCCGAGTTAATTATACACAGTTCGAATCTTAGTAGTTTGGTTGCTCACCGTTATATAAAGCCTCGATCTGGGAAAGCATAAGCGATATGTCAGAAATAGGCAACTTATATATCTTTCTTAAAACATAATCAACTGTTACAGCTCATAATAATTTGTGGTTTGTTCAACAATAGGCTAAGCCTTGACTATTAACGAGTAGCTCCGAAACTAAAGGGTAAAATTTTAGGGGCAGCAGGGGTTGTACCATTTTTTTTCTAGGGAGGGGCACTTAATTAAAACTAATTAAAACTGGCTAATTAAAACTGTATAATTAATATTTTTTCCTAAATAGACCTTTTTTGAAACGTAATGAGAGGGCCCTTTAAGCGCTCTCTTTATGTCACTTAGTATTTTTTTTTTATAGGTAGAGAGCGCTTTGATACGCCTCTAGGGATGTGACAAGACGCTGAATAAGAACCAAGTTTTAATTAACTAATCAATTAACTAATTAATTGAGTATATATTTTGGAGGGAAAAAACAAACACATTGTCTGCGTGTGAAAATAGAGAAGTAGTTTTAAAACACAGAAGATACTACCCTTACTACTCATAAAATTTAACTGTTTTATTCGGCTTAACTTTAAACTCTTATATTTCAAATAGGGGGCAGGGGGAGGGGAGGGCATGGACATCATAGGTGGGAGGGGGAAGTGCCCCGTTCCATTTAAGTAACGACACTGTTAATATTAATTTTTTAAATACCGTTTTGAATCAACAGAAAGCGCATAAAACATCATTACGTCAAAAGTAGTCATGCATTAACTTTGCCATCAATTGTGGCTCTCTCTCTTTTTTTTTTTTTTTTATAAAGATAGCGAAAAACCACAAGAACCAGCAAATATAATCATCAAGCAAATTTCACATAAGCCGAGCAAGCTTTAAGTGTTCTGGAGCGCTCGATAAAAGCTGTCTTGTTTGTCCGGACGGTGCTTTGATTTTTACCCGTCGGAAGTTATTCCAATCAAGCCATGATTGATGGTATAACCACAACTGTC